>CM060896.1:124049044-125270294 GCA_030762935.1 Hymenopus coronatus | reverse complement strand
TGTATTGGGTTGGATTTTGGCTAAATATTACTCTTTGTAAATTATCTTATTTTCTCATGGCCATGAGTATGTAATAGAACAGTTACTGATGTGCTAGATCCTATTTTAATTCCAAAATTTATTTCAAGGCGGCACTATGGCCGAATGGTTAGACCGCTCTATCTATCCTCCCATCTAGGAGGCCCGGGTCGATCCCAAGCGCCACCATAGAGGATTTGTGGTGGATGAAGCGGAATCTGGGTCCAACCGATTTCCCCGACCATTCATTCAACCAATTGCTTCATCACCTTTCCTATCATACATTTCAATTGCTTTCAGTTATTCACTTTCTCACGCTCATGCCTGGCTACGGGCGGACCACTCGCTCCAGATTTCAATTTTGTGGTTTCGTGCCGTTGCTCCCCGGCAGGCTTCTGACCCCTATGCTTCCGCTTCTAAGTCCTATGGGGTGTCAATCCTATTTAATGGGAGGCTAAGCCGACTACGAAACGAATTATATTCATCTTTCCCCTTCATATCTAGGTTGTCAATATATGAATTAAATACAGCGGATGATAAACTACATCCTTACCAATACCTATTTCATCCAACATTTTCGAATTCCTATTGACATAAAGGTTTTTATAGCATGTAATTTCTCAAATAACATTTAACTACAAACAAATCTGCGCCTCTCTCTCTTATGCTAACTATAGAATCCAAAATATATTTTAGCGCTAACTGAGTAAATGAATGTGTAAAACTTCTTCAATATTCATCTATTTAGCGAGATAACTTCACGATGACTATGAGGTTCCCATTCTGGAGGTCTCGGGATCGACTCCCATAGGTCTAGCCCTGGCTTCCCAAGTCGAGTCAAGTTCTACGGTCGTGCAGAGCTGTTTACAATCTTTACTGCGGACAGCGTAGTTATGTACACCAGTCAATCACTGGTGGTGAAATTTAACGTAATATTTCGACCTTTTGATGACCTCGATTATCCCTGTTGAACTACAGCTAGGAATAATTGAAGAGTGGAAATGTCAAACGTTCTGAGTGACGTTTTTAATTTATTTGGCTTTTTTTCACAAAAACGTTCCATGTAACCAGGTGCTTTATTAGGCTAGTCGGTTATTCGTTATATATTGCATAATACATTGTTTGACGTGATTATTATTTTTATATTGCACTTTTGTAATTTATATATAATTAATGTAACAAAAACTCCCTTTTTCTCCAACAACAACTCTATATTTCTTCCAAAAAAGGAAATGTAAAGTGTAGTTTGGGGTAGGAGTATTTTCTTGATTATCTTTGAATCGCACCCCTCGAAATTGCTGAACTGAAATGAAAAGTTTGGCATTTCTTTTTTTCGTTATGCCGCTCACATAAGCGCGCGCACGCGCGCACACGCACACAGACACATATACGCACTACGACACACAGGGAGTATTTTCTAAAATATCCTTTATTGTGATTCCAACGACGCCAAAATGTGTATTTTCAGTGAATTCTCGCTATGCTTTTTATGGAATTCCATATCTTTCTTACCTACTACGTCGTGAAAGAGAAAGTAAAGAACGGACTTATAAAATATTGGAAGCGAATATTTAAATAAATATGGCATTCGTGGCGAAAATAACTACTCAAGGGGAACTATAACTCTTGTGGCATTACAATATTTGCATAGATCAGCCGATTTCTCTTGAAATGCGGCTAGGAGCAGAATAAACATGATCTGGAAAGCTCTGTATTACGCAACAAACGGTTTAGATCTTGCATAACCTATTTTATATTCCTATTCCGACCTTGACGTTCTGACAGAAGTATCTAGTAGGTTTCTTTCAGACAGCTTAAACTCTTAGAAATATACGTGACTTATCTCTGCCTCCCTCCCTCTCTCTCAACCTGCGCAGTTCTCCAGCTAGTTATGGACCATCAGGAGAAACGCACTCATTAGGCGCGCGCCTAGTGGCGGAAGAAAGTACGAAGTGGGGGGGGGGGGACATGTCCCTCATTGCGGGCGCGCCTGCGCAGAACATCCTTACTACATTATACATCTAGACCTCTAGTATGTCCCTGTTCCAATAAGATAGATTCAGGACATTGCAGACAGAAAATGCGGTTATGAAAGTTCACTGTTATAGGTAGCCTATTAGCAAGCAGTTTCGGGCCGTGACACAATTGTGAATGGGAAGTCGTCAGACAAATTCTTATTCTACATAAGAATCCTTATTTTCAACAACTTTCTCAATATAAGACTTGAAGCTTTCACGGCGAATGTTATTCATTATGGCTTCACGGGTGATCTGCAGTCCCTGATGAAGACCATGGAGTGTGCAATGGTCGAAAGCTTGGATTTTATATACCTGACACGGCTGATCACCCGTAAAGCCATAATGAACTTTCTCAATACTTTGGGATTTGTGTTCCGTTGAATGGTAGTAAATCAGTATACTCCTGAATTAGCCTAATCTGCAATAAAAAATAAAAATATTGTAAACATATACGATCTGATTAAAACAATTACCTTGCAGATGGAACCTTAGAAGAAAAGTTACACTATATCCTTTTCCCTCTTTGCAATATCTCAAAAAATACAAATGAGAATAAGAAATGTAATAAATATATCCCTTTACTAGGAAGTCTAAGGGTAAACAGTTGGTCAGGAAATGGCTTTGATCTTTTTTTAAATTTTGTACATGACAAACCTACAAGTTCAACTCTGAATTTTAAACTAAAATTAATATCCGTAAAAAATTATGTTTTTGAAATAATTGGTCACCTTTTCATAATTAAAATTATTAATTGTGTTAAACAAATTTGATTGTAATATTTTTGGTATAACATGAATATAAAGAAGTTTGCTAATACTTCTGAATTAATGTGAGGTGGTCACCATTTTATGATTTTTCGTTTGGTTCATTTATGTATATGACTTTCACCTTTGTTTGCGGTACCAGAATGTTTCAACAACCCCGTTCGTGTATTTTATTCACCAGCTTATTTTCAGTTTCTTGTTAAAGTTCATGAGGAGAATGTTTACAAGGTAATTCCATTCAATATCTGCACATTGGTCTTACGCCTTCCCTGCCCGTTATTTCACTCCTGGGCCAGACACTGGCCTCTTTGATTAGGAATGGAGGCCAGACATTTGACAAAAAAACCAATGGGAGAAGGACACACCTAGCATCTGTCTTCCAGTTAGAGTCGAAGATTGGTTAGCTGACGGTGTAAACTCATAGAGGGTAAAGATAATGCGATCTGGAGAAGCACCGCCTTTTATGCACGCCAGTGTACTGATGTTTGTGGTTTAATGCTATGATTAATGAACTTCACCAAATTATTAAACTTTGCAGACAATGCCTTCAATCACTTACATACTAAATGACAATTCAGAAACATCTATTCATTGTATCTCTCTGTTACAGAGAATCCACGATGATTGTCGTACCACCACCAAGCAAGGAGGTAACACAGGCTGTGTATTCCTCGCTGGGGGTGGATGAGAAGAGAGTCAAGGAGTCTGTGACAATCCTGAGAGATTGGCTGGAGCTGCAACCACATTTACCTCACGTTATGGGTATGTAATGCTCGCGAATTCTAATCCCTTGCTAAGGAAACCGCTTTATTGAAACGCGCATGTGTGCTTATTTTTCTAGGGCAATATCTGGGTAATATCTATGAAATTTACCACATTCTTAAGTTGTTCATATAACCTTAGCGACCATTGTCATGTTATTTTCGCAAATCGAGTTGCGTTTTTATAATGAAAATACCTGGAAAGCAGAAGTACTCATGCGTCGACTTTCCCATCTTTCATCTGGAAAAGTTCATCAAGCTTTAAATTGCTGACGGCTGACTTAGGTTTATCTTCCTATCAATGTTCAGCCTACTAATGTGCCATCCAGCATTAAATGTATGCAAGCTGTCACTACAGAATTCTGGTCGTATTTCTCAAGAGTGGAAATATTGAATTAAGAATTCACAGCTGAAAGAGTGTATGAATTGAATATTATGCATATTTCACATAAAATCACAGGCACAATTTTAACTTGAGACTTTATTACAAAGACTTTTCATATTGCTCAAAAGTATTTGACATCATAAACAAATTTATACACGTATTTATAATGCGTTTTTAAAAAAAACCTGTATTATTGAACGGTATTACAAAGACTTTTCATATTGCTCCAAAGTACTTGACTTCAAAAAAAAATTATACATATATTTAGAATATGTTTGTATAAAAAACAAGGTATTATTGAATTTACGTAAACTTATAATGCACATAATATTCAATCTTGAGACTTTATTACAACATTTTTTCATACTGCTTTAAAGTAGCTGATATAAAAGCAAATTTAGACGCATATTTAGAAAAATAATAATAATGATAATAATAACAATTATTATTATTATTATTGAATTTTAGTAAGGATATTGTATAGATAAATAGCACAGAATTATATAACAAAAACTTATAACTAATAATGGAATTCAAACTAATAATAAAGTAACCAATTAATAATGTAAATGTATACACTAGAGGCTGTCAAAGCCTGTGCCACTCTCGCTTTCGCCTTGTAAATAAGTTTGAAAGCTTCAACGTTCTTTTATGTTTCAAGCCAATTGGATGCTGATGTGTGAATCTTATTAAAAAATAAATAAATGAGACATTAAAACTTAAACCTGCTAAACTTAAGTTTTGTTTTTACCGCAGTGGAAAATTTATAGCTTGTTTTCTTTAATTAATTTGAATTACAATTTTTAACAATTCGTTTAGTTTTTTTTATCACGAGTTTTGTCTTGGCATAGAAATTGCGTGTATGACATATGCGCCAATGACATGTGATGTAGAAGGATTTTTTTCTGCCTATAGGGATATATTAAAAAAAAAAAAAAGAAGACAGCCATTTTGGAAATGTGGCTGATTGTGTACGGCAGCAGCGGTGAAATTTGAAGTTTGTTTTGTGTGAGTGCTGTATATTAAAAATACATGTTGCATTTTGTAGCTAAAATATTCTAGTACAAGTATACTGTGTAAAATTGTCTTAAACTACAGTACTCATAATAGCATGCTTCCGTGAAATAAAATAGATTTCATATTTTTATCTGTATTGTGCTATAAAAGGCGTTTGTCGTCTACTCCCTTTAATAAGAATATTGTTTAAACCCCTAAACAAAAAGGGATAGGAATATTGTTTAAAAGCCTAAAATAGTAGGTAAATTGTTTAAAGAGGCTAGAAGAAGATTATAAAGGGCTAAAATTCAGTTAATAAGGAGGAAAAAACCGGTCCCTGGTATTAATATAACATGACTCACTAACAGTACATATATCCCAAAGTTGTTTGGAGTAAATGGTTGGAATCAGCTATATTAATCGTTAATAACATGCCTTTAATTTATATTGATATACATAACTTTATTCTACTCAAACATGTTTAGGTCACAACAGAAAATAGTATTACTTATTGCAACATAAACGTATTAGAAGTAATGAAATATTCACACACTTATTTTAAGTGTTTCAATTGGGTTATTATATATAAGATTGGGATATTTAAATGTCATCCTCATCCTAGTAGGCGTTTTAAACCTTGAATCATTTAAACATATGAAATAAGATAACTTACAGGACTGATTATGTGAGTTTCCGCGCATTACACCGCAGTCTTACTAGTAATAAGACTAATGAGTCTTGCGAGTAATTGAGAATCTCGTACGCTCGTTGGTCATGCTCTCTCCTGCTAGTTATGCGTTCAGCTCCGTCTACTGGCTACTAGAGGCGCGCTTAGCGGCAGCGAGAAACGGGCGAGATTGAAAGCTGACCCAAGCATGAAAATGAGGAATGGTGAAATAGAGCTAATAAAGAACTCCACGAGTTCTATGATGATCCCGAATTGTAAGCTTTATTAAAAGTACAAGACTTAGATGGGCAGGACATGTAGAAGTAAGCGAAGAGTGCCCTCTATTGCAAAGAATATGTAAGGGAAAACCAGATGGAAGAAGGCGCTTGGGAAGACTGAAAAAGAAATGGATAGAGAATATAGAGGAAGATATGAAAAAGCTGAATATAAGAGGATGGAGGTGGAGAATGCAAAATAGGAAAGAATGGGCTTCGATAGTGCGGCGGACTCTATAGGTAGCTTTTCAAGGACTATAATACCATGGAGTAAGTAAATACATAGCATGATTGAATTTCATAAAGTAGAAGAGGTTGAACACTGCTAACTATGTTTTTCTGAAAAACTCTTCCACTAGTTAATAGAAGGGTTTAAATCCCGCCAGATCGTCTTCCCTCTCTGAGCCTTTTTTTCTAGGCTTTGCCGAGGAGGTAACCAAACAGGCTTGAAATGCTACCTTCCCAAATTTTCTTTCCGAATTATAATTTCATTTCATGCTTCCTAAATACCCACGGCCTGTGATGTTATGCAGTAAGAACGGGCATAAAATGCTAATCGCTCTATACTACCATTCAAATTGTTGTAAAGATATGCTTACCTAAATGTAATGTGAATACAGATACGCATTTACAATATAAATACACTTAAGAAAAATGTAGTAATATTGTTATGTATTTTTTTGAGAGAGAGACAGAGAGAGAGAGAGATTTATTGTAATGGTGGGGTATCGTAAGACTAAAAATCACAATCCTAAATTTGCGTCTGAGGGTTTTTCGTTTTGTCTTGTTTGTTTGCTTTTTACCAATTCTGAAGAATGTCCAGGCGGATTAGAATGAAGCATTGTTGAATGTCTGGGTCAATTAGGCTTCCAATCTCTCCATTTCCACTTCCGTTTCTCCATTGACATGTTTCCCCTTCCGTGTAGCTTGCAACCAGTATGGTATTTTATATTGTACTGGGGTGTTAATAAAAGTAACACAAAGCTAATGGTTTAACGGTAAACAAACTTATATTTCTTTTTATGCTTGCAATGTGATCAGAACTAAACCGTTTTCCATGATAACTGGGTTATGTACACTCGCGTTCATAAAAAGTTGATCATTCCATTAGATCGTAATTGTAATTTTGTCTAGTAAGGTTTTCATCTTCAGATAAGCAAACTTTGACTTCTTCCTCTATCAGTTTTCTATGTGCCTGACCTGAAATAATACAGACACAAGAACTAACCAAAGAACGATGTTAAAGTCGTTGTGAAATGTATATCTATGAAAGAGTTCGCTATTATTGGTACATAAAGAAAGATTCCCTGGCCCCGTAGTTCAGTCAGCAGAGTACGTGCCTGCTGTGCAAATTGTCCCGATTTGATTCCAGACTGAGGGGTTGCCAATTATTTTCTAGCCAAGATTACTTCCTAGTACCTCTGACGTTACTAAAAGTACGTCGGACAGAATGTCTGAGGCCCTCCCGTAAGGGAGCTGTTCAGATTGGGTTGAACTGGGCGGCAGGGTTTCCCGAAACTCATGGGAGACTGGGTACATTTGGACGATGAGGTCTGAGCGGGGTTGTGAGACACCTTAATTTCTTCCGGTGACTAACCTGGATAATTTAGTAGACAAAGCTATCACCCCCACCGAGGTATTCGGTAGTCATTTATCTATGGGGTTGACGCGCGTAATGGCGTTTCCATTTCCGTTCCTTACAGGAGTAAGGAGGGGCCGGTTTATAAAATCGAATCTAAAACCCCAAGGAAATTCCTGGGGCGCCTATTACACCGGAGTTATCAGGTCATTGTGTGGTTTATATTTTCCATAGAGATTCTATGGATAATCTATGAAATTAGCAAAACCTATATACATAGCACAAATAAGGAAAAGGGTAAGGAGATAAAAGCACGCTATTAATGTGCTTCTGCTCCTAAAATGTATTTGTACAGTAGCATTACTGAAAAAGCATTCATTTAACTGGAACGTCTACGTAGAAGTTCCTGGACAGAAGAGGTCGTAAAGTCGACGCTATAATTAAAGTTGCCAAGGAAATTGTTTTCGCCTGTCTACTTCTCAAACATAGCCTCAGTGATAACGAGCAGTTTGCGTATTTATAGGACTTTTGAACTTTCAACTTTAATATCCCGATAAACTCTCCCTGGCAGATGGCAGCAGATCTTTCATGGTATTTGATTTTATTTCCTTAAGAAGTGCTGCCACCTTCTTGAGTGTATAGCAACGACATTTCATTTTCTTGAAGTTCATTACAAACTGTTAATTACTTTCGTGGAAATAAACTTTCACTAGAAGAGGTCTCTTGTAAACGTATAGATAATGGCACAAGGAACAAATACCGCTGAAAGGGAGATTGCTTTTCATTATTATTTCTTATTATGTCGACGCTACATATTGTACCGTTACGTACACAAGATCTTGCCTATCAAGGAGACCACCAATTTCAGTTTGTGTTGAAATGGCAGGCAGCCTAGTTATATTTCTGTGCCTTTCAAATGCTTAAGCGGAGTCGAAATGCCTTATCTTGCCAATGTTAAAGTTTGACCCATTATCTCAGCAACTACTTAACATAATGAGCTAAATTTTTCAAGTTATATAAAGCAATATCTTTACTGTTGATACATGAAAAATCAGAAAAAATTAGCATAAATACTTACTTGCTTCCTTGCAAGCAGAAGCGAAATAAGGGAGTACTATAGACTAAAGTGATAGTCTAAAGCTGGTTGCTATGTGACTGAAGTTCCTTTATTAGTATGGATAGCAGTTGACAAATTCCTGTATGAGAAAAGCAGGTTTTTCAAAGCAGAAACCAAAAACAAGGAATGTCTCAAAATCGATGAACTCTACGAATAAAATGTATATAACACAAATTGTGTGTTTTAACGTGCTCTACATTTTTTCGTGTAGTAAGTTTTTGTCCATCTCTTACGGTTTAGCAGTTATTCAAAATTCCGCAAACTCATCCAGGATAAAGTAGTCTTCAGAGGCTATTCCCAGAAAATTCAAGATATACATTTTATTTGTCAGGTAAATATCCTTAATGTACAATATTTTAATCAAAATCGTTAGAGCCATTTTTGAGAAAATCAAAATTTTCGAAAAAAGTTCCAAGTAAAGGGTAGTTAGTGGTTACGGATTTTTCTCAAAATCTTTGTGTAGCATTCCTGAAAGATACTAAAGTTAAATACCAAACTTCCGTTTATTAGAATCAAAGTTATGATTTTTCAAACTAAGCTCAAAACTTATTATTGCAAAATTATGATTTTAAAATTTTAAAAAAGTAACTAAACCATATGCATAACAACCTTGGCGCTAAAATAAAATCTATTTAGGTATAAATGTGTAAAATTTCAGCTCTTAGTGTTAATTAGTTTCTGAATTACTGGGGCATTTGTATAGACAATTTTACTTCTTCAGAAGTTGCTCTCAAACATAGCATTAAAAAATGTAATCTAACTTTCTAAATACACTTTGCAGTATTTCGAAACTCTCACATGAAGCAAATATGAAATGGGATGCCAATGTTGCGAATAGCTGAAGTAAAACTTTCTGATCAGAATATGAAAAGATCGCTTCTCTAACTCTAATATTTACAACATTATTTATGTTTTACCAAGTAAGTCTTCCAGAATGTTCTAAAAAACTACTACGCAGTATTATTTTCAATAACGTTTTTAAATTATTTACAATTGGCGTGTCTCTTTGAAAGTTATACCAAAAATGAGCGGGAGACTTGAAGTATTCATATGCAATTAAAATTAGAAGATGGAAAAAGTTACAAAAATCCCATTTCGACACCTTTTTATCCACAATTGTATTAATAATTTCCTTTTTGTCATAATATTAACTAACTTACTATATTCGTACAAATTAAAAAAAATCCAAATTAAAGTCATTTTTCACTTTTTCACATGTATTAAAAAGTACATTAAAAGAGTTGCAGAACTCAGTGGGGATATTTCAAAGTGAAAACAGTCAGTGGGGAACTGGTTGAGCGACCTTCGGTTTACATCTCTTGCTTATCAGCGGAGACGATGGGTGGGTCGTGATCATTGAGAGGGGTAACACGAAGGTCACATTCGCCAGTTCTACATTGGCCGGTTTTTGAATCCCGACATCAGTTGAACTTTATTGTGTTCCGTCAGTGTCATGATGGAACTCCGACATTCAGAGAAAAACTTTAATTTCGCTAAGAATGACTCAAGAGCCCTAAGAGCTGCTTGGATATCTGAGAGAATAGGAATCTTTTTGTTCTTATAGCTCCTTTTAATCACTTTCTGTGGTAATTTACGCATTCATTTAATGTGACTGCTTAAAATTAATATGTGATATTTCGTTTAGTTTACCTCTATTAAAAGTTTGGGCCTATCTTTCGGTTTTCGGAGTATCAGATCTGGTTTCATGGACTTTAGTAATTAAATCTCTCACAGTATTACCATAAGAACATGTTGAATGTGCAAAAATTTCAAGAACTTTATGCTTATGCTTATGCTTTATGCTTATAAGAAATTTATGTTTCACATTTTCACCCAAAATATTGGCTTCTGCGCAAAATTCTCACAGTATTATTCAAACAAATGCAGCATACTGCATACTCCTCCTCCATAGTTTCGTTACCAACCTAACCGCAGCCACGAGGGTCGAAATTCAATGCGGAGACTCTTACGATATATTACACCAAATATTTAGACAGTGGATTCCTTCAAATAGGTTGTTGATTTTAAACCTTTTAAATTAATTTCTCATAATTAAATGTTACAGATGACAAGCGACTGGAGAACATATTCTTACGCAGCAAAGCCAGTATGGAGCGTGCCAAATCGGTTATCGATATGTACTACACTCTGCGAACTGCTGTGCCAGAATTTTTCTCTCACAGAGATCCAACAAAGCCATGGTTTAAGAGCACAACAGAGGCTATGTAAGTACAAGCTAATGAATTTATAGAGTATGTTACTTTCGTTTTAAGCATAAAAATGATGCACTTACGGTCCAACATAGATTTCATTAATAACTTAAATATAGTTTTCTGTTTTTAAACACACGAGTAATAAGACGAATATTACATGCATTCAGCAATTGTGCATGCATTAAAACAAACTCTCTTTGTTTACACACAGTGTCTTAAAATGTATACCGAAAAGGTACTGTAATAAAGTATGAGAAGTCATGTTTGAGTTATTCGTATATTTTGACACCCACACTCACACACACACACACACATACACAGTATACTTGGATTATTTTCCAAAATACCTTTTTTATTCAAGTAGTGCAATAATGAACATTTCTGATGAAAAAAATATATTTATAGAACTTTTTAATGGAAAGCAATACATCCTTTATAATAGGAAAATAGAAATTAAACTCCTTTCTTACATCAAATGCTCTATGTGACAAGCGTTTGATAACTTTTAAATTGTTCATATTATTCCAGGAATACAGTTCTGTATAATCAAATGTTAAATTTCGTGTAACATTAAAACTTTTTTTCTGGAAAATTAAACGAAATATGCAACAATTTTGGCTTTTCTAAACATCAATTGTGAATAAAATAATTTAAACCCAAAATACAACATTACACTTGATGCAATGGTGCGTAAATATTTGTATCAATCTCAAAATAAATATGCTGGAAATATGAAAGCAAAGTAACAAACTTTAATCATTGATGAGAGCTTAAAAGCATATTTTAAACACTGTTTTCATGAACTACTCACACCCATTTAAAATTGGGTTTTCATATAGCAGAAAGACATGTAAGTTTTTATTCTGGTTATATATTAGAATTATTGGTATTAAAATATTAAAAACTTGATTTATTTATTTTGATTGTTTAAAATTAAGTCTAAAGTACCAGAAAATTATATAATTAAAGAACTGTTCTTGCAGAATGTCTTTGTTTTCCCAGTTATAAAATGTTATAATTTAGTTATAAGTGAAAAGGACTTCATAGGCTAATGAATAAAGTTTAATTTTCCCCCCAAAATATATCAGAGAATATAATGATATTCTGAACAGAATTAAAGGGGCAGTTTTAAGAAAATGAAGCAAACGGAAAAGTTCCCATTTTTTTCAAAATATTCGCAAGAAATGCCCAAACGGTGTCTGCCATTGAGTAGCATCCAGCTTAAAGAATGAAATATATGGAGTAGTAGATAAAGGTACAATAAGCAAACCAATATTTTGAAAGATTATTTAATTCAAACTTGGAGTAAATTTGAGAAAGGAAAACGGAGGCCTGGATTTCCGTTTACCTACTTAAATGTTTCCCATCAGAAAGTTATTCACCATATTTTTTTGAGTTATGCTATTCATGAGCAAAGACAGAAAACCTAAATGATACCTAGAAAGCGAGAGAGACCAATTTATAAAATCCTTTTTGGGATTAGAAGAGGAGATCAGTGGTCTTCGATGAAATCTAAATATCGAAATTTTAGGTAAAATAGAATATTTCTGTACCATAGGTAAATAATACAGAATGTGAAAACCTGTTTAGTTTAACATTTATATGAGTTTCTAATTCACTATTATTTATTTGTATGCAGTTTCGAAAACATCGATCTCTTTTTTATGTGTCTCCTTCTTATTAATCAGAATAACACTTTTTAGAAACGGTTTCCCTGCACGTTTTGCTACGGAAAGAGAGAATAATGTGTTTAAAAGGCATTTCGCATTATACTAGCTTTGAAATTCGAACCTTTAAACGGCATCAGGATAAAAAAAAAAAAAAGAATGACGAATTAGTAGCTTAGAAGTGTATGATAAATAGTTTTAAAATCTGAAATTTTATGCCGTGATATGTAGGTTAAAATATTTTCAATTCTTAAAATATTTTTACCTGTATTTCATCCCTGACTGTGAGGGAAATCTTTATATGATAGTGTTCTTGTCGATAATCTGCCAACAACAATGTTTGCATATTATCACATTAAAACTGAAATTTTTATGCCACAATCTCAATAGATTATGTGTTTTTATGAGATATATATTTCAGGTATATTAATTTCTTATGTTTTAAGTTTAAATTTTTTACTTCAAATGAAGAAAAGATTACAGCTTATGCGCAGAAAACACAATATACAAATTTTATGAAAATAAAGGGTCCTGGAAGATTGAAGCATTTTCTTTAAAATCTTCGTCTCACACTGTTGTAGAATGTTGGACTTAAATACTAAGTGGGTCTATATCTAACTGCATTTTTGAGTAATAATATCAATTAGGTAAGCAGAAAAGAATAACGTCATGCATTAAAGTTAATTTATGAAACTCATGAACATAGGTCAAAGCTATTTACAATTGTTTTTATTTATTGGATTGTTCTACATGCCCCGTTACCATAATGACATTAATTGATCATTTTTGACATTATTTCATTTTTTTAATAGCTGAATATATACATATTTGGATTTTACTTAGAATACAATTAGGCATAGTTTAACTCAGTATATATTACATCATGTAAAATTTATTAATCACATATTTTGGTATACATTTTTCCTAGTCTAAATTTCTATGGATTTAATATACTTGTCGAAATTTTGTAGGTGTTTAGAGATTAGTTCTTGATTATTGATTGGCCAGGACCTCCATTTTGTGTTACTTTTTTTATGAGATTGGATTTTGATGTTCTGTGTTTATGCATTCGTAAATGAGATGGTTGACTGTCTATTGTTCTCTGTTGCATGTGCAGATCAGATCGTTTTTAATGTGAAATTGATGTAATGGGTGCAATAATACACAAGCTAAATCCTATTCAAGTCAACATTTCTGACAGAAATTTTAAAAATGTTTAAATTCTCAAAAATTAAAACAAATGGCATAGTTTATAAGCAGTCAACGATTTGTAATGCTTGTTGCCCTTTTGCTAAAATTATAATTATTTTTTCTTGCAGGTATCATATAATGCTGCCAAAACTGACGAAACAAAACTACAGGGTTATTCTATTCGGTGTTCTCGACAAAGACGCCAAGTTCGATGTGATGGAGGCTGCTCGAGTGTGTTTCATGTGTCACGAGGTTACCTTATCGGAAGATTGTTCTGCTGGCCAAATTCTCATTCTGGATATAAAGAACGCTACGCTACCCTGGGTGGCTCAGTTTACTCCAGCTCTGCTCCAGAAGGCCAAACTCTGTGTGTTGGTATGTGACACTCTTGACATTAATATCTACAGCAACGGTTCCAAACCGGTGTGCCCCGGCACCCTAGGGTGCCGTGTGATTGACTAAGGGGTGCCGCGAGATACTGAGATAAACAAAAAAAAAAATACCTTCTACTGAGGCCTTAAGTCTTGTAAGGTCTTGAAATAAAATAAGTCAAATCAATTACTCTCATGCACGGCAGATGGTGATAGTGGTCGATTCATTTCAATAATTCAGTTATACTAGTATCCCACAGATGGCATTACAGCTATACCCTGCCGAACATTCCCGAGACTACTCGCTTCCTCACGAACATTCCTGAGACTTCGACAGTTGAATATATAAAAGTGTACGCCGCTTGGCGCTTTCAGTTGTCTTCCTCGCGTTGATTCACAGTGTTTAGCTATGGATAAGTTCATTGTTAAACGTAAACGCCAGGACAGTGAAAGTGAACAGTCGGCTCCTACATCTTGCTTTAAGAAGCCAAATCTTACAGTTTCTCCCGGACCGTCGAATTCACCACATAAAGAAGACAAACGAAAGAAAAGAACATACCAGTTACTTAGCGTATGGATTTAAGTGGAATAACGAGGAAAACCCTATCCCTGTGTGTTTAGTTTGTGGCGAAACACTTAGCAAGGAGGCCATGGTACCTAGCAAACTGAAGCGACATCTTACCTAGTGTGTCACAGAAAAGTGTAATGTATTTTTCACGTATATTAGAAGGGGAGAAGAAAACAGCTGTGCGAATGGTAAAGAGAATGACCATAGGTGATACTGATCTTGAAGCTTCATTTAAAGTAGCAGAACTGATAGCTAAAAAAAAGAAACCTCATACTCTTGGAGAGGAAATCATTGGCCCTGCATGTCAAGTTATAGTTTCAACAATACTTGGCGAAGGAGCAGCTAATCAAATTTCGAAAGTTCCTCTGTCCAACAACACAATCAGCCGCAGGATATCTGAAATGTCATGCAATATCAACGAACAAGTCACGGAGAAAATAAAAACTTACAGAACATTTGCTTTGCAAGTAGATGAGAGTCTCGATATTGGTGACAAACCGCAACTCCTTGGTTTTATCATATATATTGATGAAAAAGATATTAGTGAACAGTTTCTGTTCTGTAGACCGCTGGAGACTACAACCACAGGCCATGATATTTTCGTTTCTATTAATTCCTATCTCAATGACCATGATCTTTCATGGAAAGACTGTTGTGGTGTATGTACAGATGGTGCACCGTCTATGTCTGGGAAAATTAAAGGTTTTACTGCCAGAGCTCTCAATGAAAATCCATCCATTATTATAACTCACTGTTTTCTGCATAGAGAGGCATTAGTCGTGAAAGCGTGTAATGAAGATTTTGCTGAAGTGTTTAACCAAGTTGTGAAAATGGTGAACTATATGAAGTCTCGACCTTTAAAGTACAGAATTTTTTAACAGTTATGTCACGCAACGAATGCAGCTCATACCTCTTTGTTACTTCACACAGAAGTAAGGTGGATGTCGCGGGGTCGTGTATTGAACCGGTTTCTCGAACTTAAAGAACAGCTAAAAACTTTTTTTAAGGATGAAAATCAAGACACATTTCATGAGCTCTTACTAAGTGATTCTTGGTGTTTTGAACTGTCGTATCTGGCAGATATTTTTCATAAGCTGCATGAACTGAATGTTTCGATGCAGGGTCGACATGAAACAATAATCTCCTCAACCAATAAAATGAAAGGTTTTAAAAGAAAACTTAGTTCTTGGAGGTCTGCAGTTCGAAATGGAGATTTGTCGAACTTTCCATCTCTTCTGTGGCAGGAGATAAAGATCTGGGTAAACTGAAAGACCGCATTTGTGATCACTTATCAAGATTGCAAGATGCAATAGATGCGTACTTTCCAACTATTTCCACTACGAATCTCGACTGGGTTGTCTACCATTTGATTTCGTAGATAGTGCAGAGAAAATAGATTTCACTGCTTGCGAACGAGATGAATTTATTGATCTTTGCGCTGATTCCACACTCAAAGGTAAGTTCACCAAGAGTGAGGCTCGGTGGCTAGTTTTTGGCTTCAACGGACAGAGGAGTACCCTAACTTAATGAAGAAAGCAATTAACGCACTTTTGCCCTTTTCAACATCCTATCTATGCGAGCAAGCCTTCTCTGCTATGGTGACAATAAAATGCAAAGCAAGAAATAGACTGAATAAACTTGAGGATGATTTGCGTGTTTCACTGTCAACTGTAAGACCCGATATCACATATCTGTGCTCTAAGCATCAATCACAAGTTTCACATTAATCATTAATCGAACAAAATTTATTGATGTATTTTTACTCAGTGATTGTAGTAAAGTTTACTGTATTATGTTATGGTGTACGTTATTATTATATAATATTTCAATAAATTAACATATTAAGCTTAATTTTCTTTTAATTCAAGGAAGGGTGCCCCTAGTGTTTAATGTTATTCCCAAGGGTGCCGTGAACTTCAAAAGGTTGGAAAACACTGAGCTACAGGAACCAGAGAGTGAAAAATTTAGTGCGTAGCTGAAAAACTGAGTATTCCATTCATATCAAACTTCTGTAACACATTATTGTTAATAAGCATATTCTTCTATTTCATGCCAGAAGAGATAAAAACTATTATTATTATTATTATTATTATTATTATTTAGTTCCCTATTAGTAGCAGGTAAATAAGGGAATACTGTAGGCCAGTGATGCCCAAATAGCAGCCCGCGGGCCTAATCCGGCCCGGGAGTACATTTCATTTGCCCGACAAATAAGTATATGATTTATTCCTTTTTTTAGCTTCCTGCATAGATCTCATTTTAGAATTTGATGATAGATTTCAAGATTTTGAGGTATTTCGATCACAGATGGAGCTTTTTGACAATGTCATGTGATGTTAAGTAGAATGCCACCACGGGATCTACAGTTAGATCTATGTGAGCTCCAATGTGCTCAAATTTGAGCTCTTCAAATAACAGAGGCAACTGGTGTTGATTTTTGGAAACTCATTTCAAAGGAACATTTTCTACATTCTATAAACTGGGTTCTAAAACTTACTTCCATATTTGGTGGTACTTACATATGTGAAACTGCTTTCTTTGCTATGAAACTGGTGAACCCAAAGTCCAGAAACAGATTAACTGATTCAATGTTATCTCATATTCTTAAAATTGCAACATCAGAACAGGAAGTGGATTTTAAAACTTTTGTAAAAGATTTTGACAAACTGGATTGTTCTTAACAAAAAGCAATGCTTGTTCCTTCACTGTGCATGTAATAATATTAAAAATAATATGCTTTATATTACCATTGCTGTTATTCTATTTTTAATATAGTTATACTATTAATTTTCATGGCTCTTAAGTAAGGTCCTTATCGAATTCTGGCCCTCAGTGCATTACTAATTAGCCATCACTGCTCTAGGCTAAACCGACAGTCAAATGTTTTAAAATGTAGTTGCTATGGGATTGAAATCGGTTTTTTGCGTGGCCAGGAGTTGACAAGTTCCCATATAAGAAAAGTATGTTTTTTTGTTTTTTGTTTTTTTTACACTGAAACCAATAACAAGGAATATTTAAAAAATGGTCAACAAAAATGTGCATCAAATAAAGTGCGCGTTTTAACGAGATCTACGTTTATTGTGCAGTAAGTTTTTGTCAATTTCTCATGGTTTATTAGTTGTGCAAAATTCTGTGAAATCATCCAGATAAAGAGGTCTTCACAGATTATACCCAGAAAACCCAGGATATGTTTTATTTGTCATGTAATTATATTTAATATAATATTTTTAAACAAAATCATTAGAGCCATTTTTGAGAAAATCAAATTTTTCATCTAAAGGGTAGTTGTGGGTGTCGCATCTTTGGAAGAAAGTGAACTTAAATACCAAGTTTGATATTTAACAGACTTTCGTTTCTGAGCCATGGTGCCCCTCCACCTCACACACAGGGATATTTTTCTTAAAAGGCTGTATTTGGATTCAGGGAGCCTCAAAACATATATTTCTGGTGACATCTCGGTATCCAATTTTTGGGAGCAATACAATACCTTCTCTATGCACTATTTACATAGTACGTTTAGAGAAAGTAACAATTAATTAACACTAATTCACTTATATTTGGTTAACGATAAAGTCTGGGACCTAAATGATTTATTGTAAGTCACATTGGGTATGTCATCTCAGAATAACGTGGATAGGTAGAGTCAGACGAACAAAATTAAATGCCATAGCCGGGATTTAAACCACCTTTTCCCCCGATTGTTCTAACATGCCGGCACAGCATTAAATTCCTCAACTGACTTTCATGTTTCCCCGGTCCATGCACGTCAGATGAAGAATTAAATTCTAATCTCATTTACTCTGATTGATCACTTGGTATCTGAGCGAAATATTCTAATATACTTGCATTTTGTTTATTGCAGAAAGGATTCAGGTGCCGAGTAAAGGCGTTTCATTTTCTGAATTGCCCATCCTACGCCCTTCCTGTGATTAACCTGTTGAAGACAATGTTGAAGCCGAAATTGGCAGCAAGGGTGAGTATATTCGGAGATACATGTTTATAAACACTTCTTTTTTAATTTTTGAACGAAATAAATATGTACTTCTTTTCTTATATTGAAGCTACAATCATTTCTGTTCTTGAAAAAAGTTGCTGCTGACTCTATTGTTCACCTCAGTTTGGCTACTTGGCTATTTGATCTTTGGCTTAAATGAGTAGCTACTTCCCTGCAGATTATCTACCTCATAATCTTCTCTACTTCTTGTTTAGATTAGATTAGATTAGATTAGAAAGCATTCTGTAGGTTCTTTTAAGTCAGGAAGCCACTGAACATAAAACTTATCAAGGGATATACATGTATACATATATTTATATACTATGAAGAAAAAACAATGTATAAAGCTCTAGTGCTAAAAGCATGGGTTACAAAAACAGCAGAATAGACATATAATCACATCACTTGCTTTCTAGGTCTGTACGCCACTGCACTATACTTAATGTGCTCCATAAAAGCATATATACTTCCTTTTTTGCATGCACATATAAACAAAGAATATAAAAAATCAGTGTTAAAATGTATAAATAAATATAATTTCATTATGTAAGACTGATGTAATGTCAGATGATAGTTTTCTAATTATCCACATAATAGTTACTACTAGTAATTATATAATTTTAAAATATGATTACTGTATTATGTACTCTTCTAAATACATAAATGTCAACAAATTACAATACATATTTAAACATATGTTATAGAATTTACAATGCAAATATGTACAAATTTACAATTATGTACTAGAGTGTAAAATATCAAAGGATCAGGTTTTACAGAACTTTGTCTTTGCTAAATACTAAAAATTTCATTAACTAATTTCTCTTTCTCTTTCACTCTTTCTGAAATTTCCCTACACTCCTATTTGTAGTTTCTTTCTTTCCGGTTAGCATTTTTTTGCTACTGTGTATTTTTGTGTTCATTTTGTTCCTGTTTCTCATTTCCCCATATCTTTCCCTCCAACTTGCTATATGTGTACATTCAGTCAGATAATGCGATATGCTCTCTTTCGCCCCACATAATTCACACACTTCCTTCTCTATTGTTTTCATTCCTTTCATATATATCACTCCCGTCCTCATTCATGTTATTCCTTACCTTTATTTCCCTACTACACTGGTATTGTATTTTGCCTCCTCTATTCAGAGTATATGCCTGTATATATTTAATCTTCTTATTACAGGGATTATGTCAATCGGCCTGTCTCTATCTATCTTAAACTAGGTTATCTGGGATCTGTTCTACCTGTATGTCTGTAAAGAAGTAGCCATTTTGGAATCCTTGTCTACATTCCCTGCATATATTTTTCACAGTTTCTCCTGTATTCTATCATTTTATCCTGCATTGCTAATATATTTAATTGTTACCGAAATGTTTTGGTTTCTAATTTTATCTAATCTCGTGTATCCTTACTATGATCTTAGAAATTTCGTTTCGCTAATCTGTATATGTTACTGCCATTGCTTTATACAACTTCTTTCCTTTCGAATTATTTATCTAATTGATGAACGTTCTATACCTACAGAAAGATTTCATCAACAGGATCAGTAAGACCTGAGTATCGACACGTGTAGCTTTTAATCGTCCTTCTTATGTTTATGAGTGAATTTATTTTTACATGGACGGGACGCCAACCCGGAAGCCACAACCCCAACCTAAAGAACTAGGAAGGTTTCTTTTAGGGTCTCCTACCTTTACATGACTGCTTTCGCGTAGCTCATCGGTTTATTGAACAGTTTCCTTCTCCCAATGTAGGTGGCCCCTTCAATTTAATTGCCGTATCGAAGGGCTCATTCTCCATTGAATTTATCGTTGAGATTTTCACCTGTAACCCTGGGCAAGGGACCCTAACCAGAGACTAGAGGATCCTGGAGCTCACGCGGGCAGATCGCGACTCCCTGAAATGGGGATATCTCTAAAGAGAGTCCTCATCCGTTAACATCATAGATTTCATTTATTTTCTAAACCTTCTAATATAATTTACTTTTTATTTCTGGTATTCAGACATTCACTCCTTTCCAACATCCTAGCATCCATAATTCTTCCATTCCTATTTTTTTCCATTTCTTTTTCTCTTGCATTCCAGCAGTACTTTGGCACCTTAACATCTTTTATTTCATCATAAATTGTTTTGAATTTCTACGTCTTCCATTTTTATACATTTATACCAAAATGTCAGTATTCTCTCTATAGATTCCACTGGTAGCGATTCTCATATATACTGATCATGGCACTTTATACAATTATTAATAAACTTCACGAAGAATTTAAATTTGTAATTTGGAAAGAAAAAAATTAACGAAGGATCCACATTCATAATTTTGCTTAATATATCCCTCATCAACCAAACCAAGCCACACCACCTTCATCAAACATATAACAATATATAATGTACTCTTTTTTCTAATATACAAGAGTCTACATTTTCATATCTTCACCCATGCTGACTCATAATATGTAGCCCACTATCAGCTGTGGAGAAGTATAATGAAAATGTTTATGTTGGTACTGAAAAATCTTGACTCACCCTTTACCAGGTCACCGCCTCTGTTTCCCTAACATGGCAGGGTTTCCAACTTGTAACGGCTCAAGGGACACATTAGAAGTCATAACACAATATTTGTGAAATTCTCCATATAGGATAGAAGTAAAATAATGGAATAATACACATAGTTTAAATGAAAACAAGGTTTGAATATTAAATAATTGTAATTGCTTAAAATACAAACTTTCAAATGGATATTATTATTCAAATTAAAAGTATATAAAAACTATAACGATTTAATTTTGGAAAAAGGAACTCAACACTAAGTTGAATTTGAAATTGATATTTGACAAATAGAAGAAAAAAGCAAATAAAATAATTATAATTATAGAGTATTCTGTAATCATATATGATTTTAAAAATCGATATGTTCCATTCACATGACTTTCTTCGCCTGTTTTACAAGCAACTATTTTATTTACATCATGCTAAACGAGAGACATTAGTAGAAATTGTCTTATTACTTGCTTCCTTGTAAGTAGAAGGGAAATAAGGGAGTGCATTAGGCTAAGCAATAGTCAACCCTTTTAAAAGCTGGCCACAAACAATTGACATTCAATTCTCTTTCCACGGTCCATCGAGAGACATTAATAGAAATGGACTTATTACTTGCTTCCTTGTAAGTAGAAGGGAAATGAAGGAATACATTAGGCTAAGTAATAGTCACAGCTCTTTTAAAAGTTGGTCACTATATGAAACAATTGAAATTAAGTTCTCTTTGCATGGTCCATTGAGGGACCTTAGTATCTTATTTCTTGCTTCCTTATAAGTATAAGAGAAATAGGGAGCACACAAAAGGCTAAAGCGACAGTCAACTCTTTTAAAAGCTAACCAGTACATGGAACAATTTAAATTCAGTTCTCTTTGCATGGTTAGGAGTAAAACAGAAGTGATATGAAATGAAAGATGACTTAACATTTGAGAAACTTTTATTTTAACATCTGAAACCAATAACAGGTAATATCTAGGAAATTGTTAACTCTACAATAAATGTATATGAATAAATAATGTGTTTTAACGATATCTACATTTTTTGTGGAGTAATTTTTAGTCTATTTCTTATGGTCTAACAGTTGTACAAACGTCATTTTGACCTAAGAGCACCTGAGGTGTTTAGAAAATTTAAGATATGCGTGAGCATTTGTTATTAGTTTCGTGCAGGCAACCTTGACATTCGTTATCGTGAGACGTGCTCATTCTGCGTTCCTCCTCCCTGCATTCCCGCCTCAAGCTTTCGGTGAAATAAACACATACAGTTGTGGGTGCCAGCTTACTTTCAGGTACTAACTAACCTGAGAACATACTACTCTAAATGGTGAAAAGTATTAGTCGGAAAAATAAAACTACTGAATTTTTTAATTTTTTTTTTTTTTTTTTTTTTTTTTTTTTAGCTTAACGTCCATTAACCTGGTTGGTCATAATGGCCAATGAAGGAAATTGCTGAAATGATGCACAAATGATCTTGGAGTCCATCGAGCTTAAAGTTACTCAAAATTCGTCTTCTCAGAGTAAGGAAAAACCCTGAAAACATCCTTATCTGGATAACTTACTTCGAACTCGTGACGTGTTGAATATGAGACAGACAGGTAACCCGCACACTACCCAGAAGGTTACTATTACTAATAGAGATATCTGCACTTATACCCTAATAACCGATATGATTATTTATCATACACCGGTAAAGGCCAAGGTACGAGGGTTGGCTGAAAAGTCCCGGGCCTCACACAGATATGGCGGAGTTTTCACGAAAATGGAGGATTTGGAAAAACAAACAGTGACTAAATACTTCCATTTGAAAGGCTTAACACCTAAAGAGATCAAGAAGGAAATGGACAGTACATTGAAAGACACTGCGCCTTCATATTCAAAGATTATAAGGTTGCAGAGTTTAAAATGGGACGTACGAGCACTAGTGATGAACCTCGCTCTGGACGCCCTGTAGAAGTGACAACTCCAGAGATAATTGAAAAAAATGCATTGTTTAGTACTGGAAGACCGCAGATTAAAGTTTTTTGAGAAGCAGAGGTTGTAAATATATTAAAAGAATGTGCAGGTAATGTTTTGCGCTTTCACAAGGTCTGTGCAAGATGGGTGCCGTGTTTGTCGACATCTTATCAAAAGTTGCAAAGAAAAACTGTTTCTGTTGAAAATGTGAAGCTCTACTGTAAAAATCCCAGCGATTTTTTCAGACGGCTTATTAACATGGATGAAACTTGGATACATCACTACACTCCAGAAAGTAAATCACAGTCAAAACAGTGGCTTGCGCCAGGTGAGCCAACTCCAAAAAGGCAAAGTCAATTTTGTCAACTAACAAGATTAAGGCGAGTGTTTTCTGGGATGCACACAGAATTATTGTTATTGATTACTTGGAAAAGGGTTAAAGTATCACTGGTAACTACTACTACAACAAGGTTTGAGTGATGAGGTGAAAAGAAGGAGACCCCATTTAGCACAAAGAAAAGTGTTTCATCACGACAATGCTCCGGCCCATCGTTCACTTATTGCAATGGGAAAAATTTGCGAATTAAAATTTGAATTGCTTGAACATCCACCCTATTCACCAGATCTAGCACCCAGTGACTTCCACCTGTTCCCAAACCTTAAAACTTTTCTTGGAGGACGAAGATTTCACAGGAGGTCATTGATGCGGTAAACAGCTATTTTGAGGACCTTGATAAATCGCACTACAGAGATGGTGTGATTAAATTAGAACACCGATATGACAAACGTGTTAGCCTTTCTGGAGATAATGTTGAGAAATAGAGCAAAAAAAATTAAATGCTGTTTTCATTGAGAGGTCCGCTATTATTACAGCGCATCACATATTTTTTTTTAGCTTAACGTCCTTTAACCTAGTTGGTCATATCGGACGATGAATGGACTTGTATTGATGCTTAAATGACCTCGGGGTCCACGGAGCTTAAAGTTACTCGGCATTCGGCTTCTCAGGATAAGGGAAAACCCCGAAAAAGAACCTTATCCGAGTAACTCATTCTAAGCGAGTTTCGAACGCGACCTGTTGAATGAGAGGCAGACACACTACCACCACACTACCCAGGCAGACTTGGCTTATAATTTCTTGTCCATCTATAGTCGATCCTTCTTTAGAACCGAACTTGATGTAAACACATTTTGTATACCTACTCGTTTCTTACAGTGTTTAATGCCCGCTTTTACTCCTGCGGCTCCGCAAGCGAACCCTCCTCGTTGATCCCATGTTCTGCTCATACAGAAGGAACGTGTAGTTCTTTGTGGTCTAGGAGTAGCATGCTTGCCAAGGTTGTGGGTTCAAATCCGTAAATTTATGGCACGTAAAAGAACCTCAAGCCTGATAAAAGGACCTCTGAACAAAATTAATCTGTCTTTCACGCCCTATATAGAATGGAAGCTAAGATCTGCAGCAGTTAAAGAGCGTCCATAAATAAAACTCAGTTTTATACTAAATAGATATTTTACTCTATCTTCCTTATCAATAAATAGATACATAAAAAACTAATCAAACTAAATAAACCAAATAGATGAGCAGATATCTGTTTAAAATATAAGTATGGCTAAAAATAACCGAGCTAGGTGGTTCAGGCGTTTCGTCTGGGAGTGACAGTCGGGAGGCCCTGGTTCGATCTTCGTTGACTTAGGCGAATGATGGGGTGCTGTATATCTACCACGGTTCCTTTCCCTTCTTCATCTTTCAGGTCGGCGCAAGTATGGTTTGAGGCTCGTTATGCAGATGACACGGTTGCGCTGGTTTAGGCTAGCTGCCGTTGTAGAGGCATCCGTTCGGCCTCCCGGCGCTGTATAACTTCTGTGGAGCGCCAGGACTGCCATCTAGTGACTGCTAGAGACTTCCGTGCGTCTCTGTGCTTAGCTCAGCTTTTCCTATGTTCTGGCTATGCTGTCCCTTTCTCTCATCCCTTTTCCCCGGCGAGCCCACAATAGATCCGTAACGGGTCGCAGTTGCCGAGTTGTCCCCCGCTGCCGTTGTAGAGGCATCCGTTCGGCCTCCCGGCGCTGTATAATTTCTGTGGCGCGCCAGGACTGCCATCTAGTGACTGCTAGAGACTTCCGTGCGTCTCTGTGCTTAGCTCAGCTTTTCCTATGTTCTGCCTATACTGTCCCTTTCTCTCATCCCTTTTCCCCGGCGAGCCCACAATAGATCCGTACCGGGTCGCAGTTGCCGAGTTGTCCCCCGCTGTTAACATGCTCTACCCTCTATGGATAAAAATACCAATCCGCAACCGAGTCTCCTCTTGACGAGAAGGAGATTGCTGAGTTTATAGGGAGGTATTTACTTCCTTAAGCTTGGGTTTCAAGACTGCCTTAGCTATACGTATATTGCTTTGAATGAAATATGCGCGTGTTTTGTTTGTTCTACGTGCATTTGATATGGAGTAACAACTACTATGCACGAAAGTTTGTTGGGCGCTAGACTAGCCTTCATTTGGTAGGTTTCGGCGTTTTCGGAACTAGAGCATAGCAACAACATTGAAAAATGCAGTGTGTTATACGCCCCTTCATTCTGTCTGTACATTCCAGAGTTCATGTACATGAATGTGCGCTGTGTTTAGTTTAATAATTCAACTAGTCCATCAAAATCTCACTTTTGTTTTACCTTTCTGTTTTCTGCTGCTGCTGCTGCTTTCCATTACAAGCAGGCTGCTTACTGACTGTTAATTTATGTTTCCAGATGCATGTTCATCAACCAGGATACGAGTCATTGCATGCTCAAGTTTCACCAAAAATTCTGCCACAGGAGTTTGGTGGTGAGGCAGAGCCCCTTCCTGAAATGTGGGGTAAGTGCATATAAGAAATACATGAAATACATGAAGCAATGTTTCTAAAATATCTTATTTGTTACACTCATATGTTTTCCTCCACCCCTTTCTCAACAAGTTTCTCTTAAATAGCTTATTAC
The DNA here is from genome assembly GCA_030762935.1 of Hymenopus coronatus. NCBI lineage: Eukaryota > Metazoa > Arthropoda > Insecta > Mantodea > Hymenopodidae > Hymenopus > Hymenopus coronatus. The sequence continues at coordinate 125,244,250 of CM060896.1, read as the reverse complement.
ATCTCTTCTTAATCGAAATAAATATTTGTAAGAATCTCTTTATTAATATGTCCTTGTAAATACAGTGGAAATAAGGGATTTAGTACATTTTCAACAGCTAAATCTTTTAAGATCTGCTCTCTAAGTGATTGATTTGAAATTCTACTTTCTTTGCACTTCCAGCAGAAAGAATAACGTACTCTTCCTATTTCAGAAATGTGTAAGTATTTTAATATTTAAACCAGCATAAATTGTATGCTTTGACGAGATATACGAGTGTGGGGTAAGATTTTGTTTTTCTCTTTCGATTTCTGAATTATTAAAAAATTATTCAGAATCAAAACGACTTGAATGGCTACTTCCAGAAATTCTGTGATATAAATTTTATCCTTCAACTAAATATTTTAAAAATACATACTTTAATAAAACAATTTTAGTTATATTTAAAAAAAATACATATTCTCAAAAAAGGTTTCCATATAAAAGGTAGTGCTGTTCTTCGTCAATTTGTACCTTCTCCCTCAGGACTCACTCTTATATAGAGAGAAAAGCTTCCCTTCGATTAGTTTGAACATCTTCACAGGCAGATTTTCTGCCATATTTTTAACTTCAATTTACATATAAACTAGTCTAGAATGACACATATATCTGGTTAACCAACATATTAACTTAGCTTATTTATAGGTTGCAGTGATATTATATTTCGTTAATATTTAATGGTTTAGCATGTAATTGTCTGGCGATTTATATGTTGCAAACGAATCCAAATGTGGATTGAGACTGCCAATAACCCTACTAGTATTGAAAATCGTCTCCCAAAAAGAGTGCCCTGTAATTAGCGAGTAGCACAAGGTACTCAGATAGTAGTTCAGCAGCCGTTGCATCCCCTGGAGACACTTCGTGCAGCTGGGATTGAGTTGCAGTCCATCTTGCATAAGTGTCCTCAAAGGACACGTTGTTCTGTAAGAAATCTATCATATTTATCAACCTCTTGAATTAGAGTCTTGGAATATCTGAAACCCTCTTTAGAGTTTTAGTACCTCATGTGTTTACTGAATATCGATTAACTGGTCTTAAATACGGACTCAGAAGTGGTAGATTCTCTCTTATTCTTTGATGATTGACTGCAAACCCCCATTGCACCCATTTCAGGTAAACTGAGTTATGCTCAACCACCATCAGGAGGTACTTGGAGATCTTCAAGAGCAATTTTGACCTAATCAGGAAACTATCAAGGGTTATAAGATCTCTTGACTGCCGAGAGTATTAGAATGTGTCTACATTTCACAAACACTTGCTAAAATGTCAAATAACTTATGAAAGGTAGTGGTAATTTGACTCAATCCAGCACCTGTGTCTGAAATGATCTTGGAACCATCAGTTTACTAGACTGTATCTTCTCTCTCATTAGTCTTTACAGGGTCTCCCTGAAAGTGATTGCTTTGTCACTCAAAAGCCTTGGTTTTATATACTTCATTATCTTAGGTTAGCTTGAGATTATTTAATTTTAAGTCATCTAACTAGAAAAACTTCTATTTGGCGGCATTGGCATATGCATGCGTGCTGAAAGATCTTAATCCCAATCCAAATGGATAGAGGAGCGAGTTTCTATACTTCTATGACCGCAGTTGTGGTTCTTACTGCCCGCCATTACAATGCAGCGTATCATAAGTTCACCTTAGCATTTCTTCAACCCTTGGTCATTATGGTAGTGGTATATAATATCACATTCAATCCCATGGTCTTAAACACTTTCTTCTACACGTAGTGAAGACGTATAGACTTTAGCAATTATATAGCTTAAATGCTCTCTTCAAATAAATCACCATATTTAAACAAAAAAGCCTATTTCATTTGTTATGCATAGGATATTCTATTCAGAATAGATTGTTTTCCTTTAAAATTCCAGTCATACTATCATCTCGGAATCGAGGTTGGTACTAGTGATTTAACATTAAGAAGCAAAGAAATGTAGGAATAACAAATGAGTTATATTCTGTAATTAGGAGAAAAAGTATTAGTAGACAAAACCAAAATAAAAGTATATAAAACTTAATAAATGTGTAGCAACACATGTAAAAATCTGGGAAACTAATAAAGAAATATTAAATTATTAAATAATTAATGGAATTTTGGCAATACTCTTGTAGAACTTAAGATTCAATAGGATCTTTTAGACAGTACTTTGGTGCAACTTATTTTATAATTCGATACTAAAGGAGCATAGGAAACAGATGGACAATAATAGTCGATGAGAGATACAAAGGTGCATAAATACTGTAACTGGTGTGCGACAAACGAACTGTAGTATTGCATAATTTTATCAATATGCTTTTGTTTCAGATGCCTGGAAGAAGAAACTCCACTCCTACCGTGATTGGTATTTGAAGGAAGATGCTTACAAGGCTGATGAATCCAGAAGGCCTGGAAAAGCCATAACCTGCGGAGACTTGTTTGGCATCGAGGGATCTTTTAGGAAGCTCTCCGTAGATTAACCACTATCTTGTATCAGAATTATATTTTTATAATTAACTAGGTTAATTAGGTTTAAAACCAGAAAACACACTGTCTTTCAGAACTTGCCGAAAACTTAGAAACTTTGAGGAAAGTTACTTATCCTCGAAGGAGATACTGATGTGTATAAGAAGTCCCCCATAATGGAACGCAGAAGTTTGTGTTGAAAATTACAAGTTACTGTCTTCAGTATGACCTTCTTTGTTTCTTGAGTATAACTAGCCAGTGGATTGGCAGGGTGCTTTACCTCCCCTAAAATTAATTAAACTGCCGAAAGCTAATATTACAAGCTAGGTGTTCAAATGTAGCGGAGTAAGGCAAATCTTCAAAGATATTTTGCGCAAAAATAGAATATAATAAAAGCATGTAATAATAAAAACAAATTTTTTTTTTTTTTTCTATTCTTAAACCTTGTCTTTTTTTTTTTTCATGCTGCACTGCCGTTTAATATCGATTATATTATTGTTATTAGTTGACGGTATTAACTTTGTCTGCATGATCATGATAATAATAATGCAATTTCTGATGTAGTACTGTCGTCCAGTTTAATGACACATGCGAATAATACTTCATTTCTTCCTTTAAAATGCGAAACTATGCTGTATTATTTAGTGTTTCTTTAAGTATCAATTTTAACGAATTTCTTTCATAGAGGCGGGATCCAAAGCACCCATCATTTCACATGATTGTAATATCGTTCAGTGGTTAAATTTTTGTATTTTTGAACTGTTTAACAGGCTGGTCCAGTAGAAAGCTGGTACCAGCTGGGGTCAAAATAATTATCTGAAGATGCAAATCTGACGGAGGGTTGTTACCTAGAGGAATGGGTCACTTTTTGTTCACGTCAATGTGTATTGAATATGCTGTTAAAGAGATTAATAATGTTTCTTGATGATGTCATAATATTGAGATAGTCTACAAGAGGCATGATAAACAAAGTACGGCTATAATACATATCATATACTCATGCTTGTTGAATTAAGAAAGCGATATGCATTAATCGTGCATGACGTTTTAAGTTATATGTTTGAGAGTGTGGCTGTCAAGTATCGCCCGTTTTCCTTCTCCACTTGTTAGGTTCAGGGAATAACAGGCGAGGGTGGATGATCTTTCTGGATATTATAAAAACTAAAAACGTTAATTTCTGAATACAAAACTACATTAACTTCATTTAAAGCACTTAAATGTCTCAGTGCATAAAATAGTAAAATATTCTATTTTATATCATATTTTATTATGTGGTCTCCCAGATTACCACGGCTATGAAAATATGATCATAGATATTATCTTGGATGTTTAGAGTGCAAAAATCTTAATAAATCTCATATATCGCGAAAGTAATCATAATATATGCGACCATTATTTCGAAAATATTTCTTTTGGTGGATCTTTCCTTTCTTCAAAAAAGGCTAAAGATAACAGAAATCTTATCGTTTGTGAAGGCTTCTCAATTACTTCAACAGATAGCATTAGTATCGCGTACTTTAGTCTTGTGTTTCAGACAATGTTAACTTGTGTTTCATTTGGGATTTTATTACCTTCTGCACCAACTTCCACCGAAGTTCGGTGGTTTATAGTTTTAGAATGTATGCTTGTAGAATGTATTCAATAAATTGCAAGAATAACTTCAGGTTTTTTATAAACATCAATATTTTGAATGAGTTAAAATAATAAAAATATACACTAAGTTTTGTTATGCTATAGGACAGAGTTTGCAAAACTAAGACCGGGCACTGAACTCTCCTTGCGAGCTACATTCGTTTGGCCCTCCAGCAAACTTAAAAAAATTATAAATGTAAAGAAACCATATGCTTGTGTCAGACTAACCCATTCCGAATTTAGAAATATAAAATTACATTAATTTCCCAGATTTTAAATTGATATACAGTGTAATGAATCAACGAACGATAACTGCAGAAAGGTTAATTTATTTAATTTTTATTCCTGTCTGCTAAATGATATATTTCCTAATTTGAAAAACTTTACAGGAGGACTAACATAAGCGATCTCATGAATATCAGTGAAGAAATGTTAAAACATGAACTGTGTCAAAACAAAACTTAGTCTGTTGTAACTAAAGAATGTTTATAATCCAGTTTGATAATAGCACAAAATGAGAAAATTTCACCATGGGAGAGTTGGTTTATTTCTTCTCAATGAATACATTGGCATGAAATTATGTGTAAAAGGTTATTCATGTGTTACATATTTCATTTCATTGGTTTTTAATCTGTCAGTTTAGGATTTAGTTCAGTAAGGTACTGTGTTTGAAAACTAATCTAACCTGTGCATCTTGTGGCTATGACATTATTGTTCCTATCTTACACTTATGTGGCTTTGTTCGCGAATTATTCTCTTACAGTAATATGACTACAGATGTGAAAAGTTTGCCAGTCCCTGCGGTAGTACTGATTATTGTTTCTGGTTTAGCGGTATTTTTTGTTGCTTCTTATATTGCAGTCTTCTTGAAATAAAATAAGCAACGTGATGTGCGTTTCAAAATTGTAATTAATATTACAGTTTTACAGTAAATTAGTTTAAAATTGGTCTGTCACATTGATATGTAAATTAACCCTTAAAATGTTAGAAATTTTTTACTTCTCATACTCCCCAAAACCCTAGATTTTTTAAAATGTAATAATTTATTTCTCAAAATGGGAGTTTTTAACGTACTTTTGAGTGTAAACATTTTGAAGAAAATTAGTAAAAATTGCATGGTATAGAATACGGAATAGTGTAGGAAAATGTTTTCTTCAAAAAAGAAGGTTTAAAATTTGGTGTGCCTATTGAAAAGTATGCGCCTGTCCATCTATAGCTTCAGTAATTGGTAGTTAAGGTGCGCTAAGTGTGAGAAACGATATATTTTCTTAAAGTTTGGAATTGTGTATTTTATTATGAAAAAAATTACAATTTTGGGTAAGATTTCAGGTGCATCATCTTAGTCGTTACACGTAACCGTTACTGCACTGCAACTGCTTCTGGTATTAATCGTTACTCCGCCCCGCAATCCTATTTTTAAATGCCATGTGAGTAGCTGTTACCATAAATTTATATACCAACTGTTGTGTACTAGTATGACGGATCTAATTTTGAACACCTTCTTTGAGCTTCAGTAGTCACAACTACAGCCCCTCCGGAGAGCATACCCACCCAACCTACTGCTCAATATCAATCCCACCACTAATACAGCGTTTTTGTTATGAAATTACCAGATCAACTGCCAAATAATGGGGAGCTTCTGAGCGCTAGAATGACAATGAAATCGTTACCAATCCCAGGTTAATGCCAGTTTAAAAATGGCTTGCTTGAGAATAATGCATAGCTTTCAATTGTATATTTAATAAAATGTTATTTTGGTCTATGTTTAAATATATTTTACTTTAGATATCCAGTCTATAAGGAAGTGATGTAATGTAATTATATTTTCAATAATGTAATTCTTTATGAAGACCTAGAATATCAATAATGCCCAAGAGCAGATAATTTGTTTCATAAGTTTAAAAATAAATAAATGCACAACATTGTTGTATTTATGAAACAATGCTTAAATAGACTATAGTATAAGGAGAGAGGTCAGGTGTATATACCAAAATATTGTTATATTACATGTACATTTAGTATTATGTAATGTCACAACTTTTTCACTGTAATATAGAATCTAAAATAAATTGTATATTGATTTAATTTTTTTCTCACAAAATCATCAATCAACATTTATTGACCACAATAGTTGGCTATAGCCCGACTCCTGGCACTTATATTACTTACGACATTGTAAGTTGCAATTGGAATATGTTATCTCAAAATAATTTGAGATCATCTTGTGGTTTACCGGGAAACATGCAAGTCAGTTGAAAAATTTAATGCCTGCGGGAATGTTGTCATGGTAGCTCAGTGGTAGAGCAAACGGCTAGAGACCGGAAGATCCGTGATCAAATTCTGGCTATCACATTGAAATTTTCAGTCTGACACAACATATTCAAGTTTATATTCCTTTTATATATTGCCTTATTTTCTTGGAACCCATTACATATCCTGACAACATACGGGTATGTCGCAACACTACCAATGTACTAATAGCAATTTTTCAAAAGTAGTTTTATGAAAATGTGACTAATTGTATAAATTAAATTTCTAACTTATTTAAAAATGATCATATTTCAGTAATCAAATTTATAGATTTTGTGTATGGTTCAAAGTTTTAAATAAAAAACTACCAACTAATAGCTTCAATTTTATGGTAAAAGTATTTCAAATATTTTCAGCAATTATAATACTAGTCTTTCAGAATTATTTTACCTTGAGAAGTTTGTTAAACAAACCATTGAATAACCCCTAGATGCATTAAATAAATCTAGAATTTACCAGATATATCATATATTGAAAAACTAAAATAAATGTAATAAATCTTTAAAAGAGCATTAAAGAAATATAAACATGAAGTAAGTAGAAGTAAGCATAAAATAAAACAAGAAATCAAGTTATTAAAATCATAATTGGATACTTGGGAAAAAATTTGCCCTCCTAGTAATATCACTAATATTATAAATATTTAAACATCATCTGAACGTTGTCTTACACGGTGATTAGCTAGCAGTTGCGAGATGGCAGTCCAGAGGTCACCCCCGTCCTAACTGGAAGAAGTAGATGCCTTAGATGCCTACCACCAGAGGGCAGCAAGTTCCAACCTCACCTATACGAAGACGCTGTGAAGGAGAGAGATTAAACCAGCTAGCATGATGATCACGTGGTAACATATCGAAACATGTCCTAAATCAGTACAACTAACATATAAAGGATAGAAGAAGTATAAATATTGCGTCCATACAGTTCTTAAATCTGAATCAAAATTTTTGAAGCCGATTTAAAAAAAGAATCACATGGCTTTCCCTACATCTCTGTAACAAATTATTGCTAAAAAGATTATTTTTCTATCCACTTCATGCTAATCAGTCTTATTATTAGCTTCCTTGTAAGTAGAAAGGAAAATAATAAAATGCACAAGCTAAGGCGATAGTCTCGTCCTTTAAAAGCCAGTCGTTATGTTTAACAATTGAAATTCCAATCTCTTTCCTTTCCAGAAGTAAACAAATAAGAAACGAGAAAAAGGATGTCTCCCGTTTGAGACACGCTTAAGTAGCTAAAATTGAAACTAATAATACTAATATTTCGAAAACGGTTAACAGCACAAAAAAAAGTATATAACATAAATTGCATGTTTTAATGAGATCTACATTAGTAGATGTGTAGCAAGTTTTTGTATCTCTCTTACGGTTTGCCAGTTATACAAAACTCATCCAGAATGAAAGAATCTTCAGAAGCTATTCCCAGAAAATTCTAGATGTAGATTTCGTTTGTCATAAAAATGTATTAAACATACGATATTTTAATCAAAATCGTTAAAGCCATTATAAAAATTCAAAACTGATAAAAAAGTCCCATGTAAAGGGTAGTTGGGGTGGCGGATTTTCTTGAAAATCTTCGTGTCGCATCCTTGGAAGATACCAAACTTAAATACCAAGTTTGGTATAACATTCTTTTCGTTTTTGAGCTATGCTGCCCACAGAAACAAACACACACACACACAGACAAAATTTTTGTCTAAAAATGCTTTTTTTTATGGAGTCAGTGGGTCTCAAAACATGTATTTCGCGTAACATCTTGTTATGGAATTTTTTTGTGCATTGCAAAACCTTCTCTATATACTATGTACATAGTACGTGTGTAGAAAGTAAAAATTGATGTGTTATTCATATGATTATTTTCAGAAATCTGATGTTCACATAACTTTCTCTAGGTGTTGCAAATAGAAACTATTCTTATAAAAGATAATTCTTTTATCTACATCATGCTAATCGAGTGAACATTAGAATTATTGTATTATTACTTGCGTCCTTTTAAGTAGAAGGAAAATGCACTAGGCTAAACTAATAATCAAATGTTTTAAAGGTTGTCGTTAAGCGATTGTTCTTGCAAATCGCTTCGTTGCTTGGCCAGAAGTAGAACAAAAGAAAAACGGACACCTCCTGTCTGAGAAAAGTATAAGTACTAATAAATTGAAAGCAATAATATGTGAGTTTTCTGATATAATATTTCTACAAGAAATTAATTTTCATAACAATCAAAATCACGCATATAGTGTAGAATCTTTAACTAGTCGTGTACATACACAGTTTTGTTTGATAATAAAATAATATGGCTTCTAAACTTTAAGAAAATATATTGTTTTTTCCACTAGGCGCACTTTAACTACCAATTAACTGACGCTATAAATGGATAGGCTCATGCTTATTAATATGCACTCCCAACTTTGAACGTTATTTTATTGCATACTTTTTTCAACACTTTTCTGTACTAACATTTTCCACACGATGCAATTTTTCAGTAATTTGTTTCAAACTGTTTATCCGGCCTCTGAAAAGTACAATAAAGAAAATGGTCATATTACTTTTTCCAAGTAATGCTCCAATTGTTATAAATAAATTATCAGATTTTGGGTAATTATAAGTTTTGTAAAGTACAAAAAGTAATAATTTTTCTCCACTAAATTAGGACTAATATTTAAAAATATAATATAATAGATTTATTTGTAAACTCATTTTGTGTAAAACTGGATGCTTTTATGTAAATATTTTTAAAATACATCACGTGGCACATTTGTAATAGAACGAACTTAGACAGAAAACAAGTATTATTTAAATAACCATTTATGCTATAATTTTGATACATGGGAAAAACATCACTATTATTATGCATAATAACTGTTACAAATTTCAATAAGATATATTACATATTGGGAACTTTCCAAATTCCTTAATAACAAAATGTTATATCGGAAGTGTACCAGCATCGTTGTACCGAAAAGAAAATAACAACAAAGCTCAAGGGCACTGAGTAGAGCTCCCAATTCAGTGAAAAACTTGTTTTAAGACGCCTCTTCAAGGACTTATAATGTCTGCATAAATTAAAAAAAAAAAAAAAAGTTACATAAATGCCTTTAGCGCTGCATATCCTCTCACCTGATTCTGCTCAAAATGAACCCTGCAAAAGCGTTGGCATATGAGGGTGACAATGAGAAATCGATGAAAACTGAAAATAAGTAACCGAGTTTGAGTTTCGTTTTTCACCTCATGCTTAGAGTGAGCTCTAACACAACTGATGTGTTCCATTGACATGACTTTCTCGACATCTCTTTGACAAATTTGTGTTAAAAAGCGTATTATTCTATTTACTTCAGACAAATCTAGATAACATTAGCCGAAATTGCCTTATTGCTTGATTCCTTGTAAGGGAGTAACTTTGGCTAAAACAATTGCCGAACCTTTTAAAATCTGGCTGCTGTGTGATTGAAATTCTATTGTTTGTATGGACAGAAGTTGACAAATGCCCGCATAAGAAAAGTAAAGTTATTTTAAAGCTAAAACCAAGAAATATCTGAGACGGTACACTCTACCACAAAATAATATATGACATAAATTATGTTTCAACGAGATTTACATTTTTTGTGAGGTACTAAGTTTTTATCTCTTACGGTTTAACAGCTATCAAACTTCACCCAGACCAGAGAGGTCTTCAGAGGATGTTCCCAGAAAATTCAAGATATTACATTTTATCTCCCATGTAAATATCTTTAATATACGATATTTTAATCAAAATCGTTAGAAGCATTTTTGAGAAAGTCAAAATTTACAACATTTTTCCAAGTCAAGAGTATTTTGGGGTGGGGGATTTTCTTGAAAATCTCAAGGCCATATCCATGGAAAATACTAAACTCAAATACTAAGTTTGGTATTTAACGGACTTTTTGTTCTTGAGCTACACACACACACACACACACACACACCACAGACAGACAGGCCACGCCGTGGCCTAGTGGTTAGACGATTCGCCTCTCACCTAGACGGCCCGAGTTCGATCCCAAGCGACCGCATGTGAGATTTGTGGTGGACAAAGCGGCGCTGGGCGAATTTTCTCCGGGTTCTCCGGTTTTCCCGTCATCGCATTCCACTCGCATTCATGCTCCATCTTCATTCACGTATCATCAGTGTCACCGCCTGCGGTCCCGTTAGTAGTTAAAGCGGGCGTTAAACACTACCAAAGAAAAAACGTACAGTCAGGCAGACAGGTAAACAGACACACCGATCTCTTTCTAAAAATACTTTTTCGGGGGATTCTGGAGGTCTCAAAACATATATTTCCGGTGAAATCTCGGTATTGAATGTTTAGTTGGAATACAGGGTACGGGTGTGCACTACGTGCATGGTAGAGCAAATAATAATTATCAAGGTTACACCTGATATACACTGAAATAGAAACGCTTAAAAAAAAATGTGTGTTAGTGTATAAGTATATATCAAAAGGGGGGGGGGGATATGATGTGCTCCATCCACATAAAAATTTACAATAAAAATAATAGGGTATCTAATCCTAGTTTATATCTTTAATTTCATAAAAATCATACTATTAACACTCATATAACACCTCAAAATAATATAAATTTCACCCTAAATTATCCCAATTATTATATTAAAAATAATATTAATTACTTAAGAACCAATAATGCTCATTTGATTTTGCTGTCCTTTATCTTTGTTTCGCAAACAAACTTTTCTTACAAAGGACTATTATTTTATCTGCGTCATATTAATCGAAATAAACATTATCTAAAGCGGTATTATATTTGCGTCCTTGTAAGTATAAAGAAATAAGGGAATTCACTAGACTAAAGCGATAATCCAATATTTTAAGAGCTATCGTCATGTGAAACAATTAAAATTCAGAAGTACACTTCCCACTTCAGAAAAGTTCTAAGTAGTTTAAAAATCAAACCAATCACAAGGAATATATTGAAAATGCTTAACTCTACAAACAAACTAATATGCACATAAATTTGGTATTTTAACGAGATTTACATTTTTTGTCAAGTAAGTTTTTGTCTATCTCTTACAGTTTGACAGTTACACAAAAGTCATCCAGAATGAAAAGATGGTCAGAGGCTATTCCCAGAAAATTTAAGATGTACATTTAGCTTGTCAAGAAAATATCTTAACATATGGCATTATAATTAAAATTGTTGGAGTCATTTCTGAGAAAATCAAAACTTTCGAAAAATGCTCCAATAGCCTTCGTGTCACATCCTTGAAGATATTAAATTTAAATACCAGGCTTGGTATTAAGCCAATTTTTCATCTTCACACATACACACATGGACAGTTTTACTTTCTCTATACGTATTATGTACATAGTATATAGAGAAGATATTGTATTGCACCCAAAAAATCGATACCGAGATTTCACAGCAGATATATGTTTTGAGACCCCCTGAATCAAAAACAATATATTTAGAAAAATGTCCGTGTGTGTGTGTGTGTGTGTGTGTGTCTGTGTCTGTAGGCAGTTGCTCAAAAACCAAAATACCGTTAAAAACCAAACTTGGTATTTAAGTTTGGTATCTTCCAAAGATGCGACAGTAAGATTTTCAAAAACATCCCCCCACCCCCAACTACTCTTTACATGGTAAAAGTTTCGAAAATTTTGATTTTCTTAAAATCTCGTATATTAAAATATTTACTTGCCAAATAAAATGTATATCTTGAAGTTTCTGGGAATAGCCTCTGAAGACTACTTTACTCTGGGTGAATTTTACGGAATTTTGCATAACTGCTAAACCGTAAGAGATGAACAAAAGCTTACCACAAAAAAAAAATGTATAGCACGTTAAAACACACAATTTATGTTATATGCATTTTTTTTCGTTGGTTTATCGTTTTTGAGATATTCCTATTTTTTTTCTCTCTTTTTCAGCTTTGAAAAGCTTATACTTTTCTCATACATCAATTTTCCAACTCCTATCCATACAAAAATAAAGGAATCAATCACTTAGCAACCAGCTTTTAACTATTACTTTAACCTATGTTACTCCCTTATTTCGCTTCTACTTACAAAGAAGCATGTAATAAGACTATTTCTGCTAATTTTTTTTCTCGATTAGCATAAAGTAAATGCAAGCATATTGGTTTCAATTGTGAAGTACTTATACTTTTCTCAAACAGGAAGTGTCCGTTTTTAATTATTTCTACTCCTGGCCAAGCAAAGAAGCGATTTGCAATGACATTCACATAACAACAGATTTTAAAACATTTGACCATCAGTTTACCCTTGTGCATTTCCTAAGTTCCCAACTACTTATAAGGAACTAGTAATAAGAACATTCTGCTAATGTTTATCTGGATTAGCATTGTTTAGAAAGAAGAATAATATTTTGCAAGAAGTTTGTAGAGCAGTTAGAGAAAGTCATATGAGTGTACCAAATCAGATTTTTATATTTCGTTTCTTTACTGATTTGCTTCTGATCAGCTCTCTTTCAGAAGTCTTCAATGTATATTTTTTCTGGTCATCAGATATCCATAGACATCTGTTTATGAACTCGCATTTTCTTCTAAATACCCTTTGTCGCATTCCAAGTTTTAATTCCATATAATAAAAAGAACCAATTTGAGTTTAAGGTTCAATTAAATATATTTCAATCTCGAGATTTTTAAAGCAAAAATGATTAACTTCACACCAATATTTATTTGGGAAGAATGGTATACCTTAAAAGCACCTACATTTTTTACTTCCTCTACACGTACCACGTACATAGTTTATAGAGAAGGAATTCTCTTGCACCCAAAAATTCGATACCGAGATTTCACCGGAAATATATGTTTTGGGTTCCCTGAATCCAAAAAAAAAGCATTTTTGGAAAAAGGTCCGTGTGTGCGTGAGTATGTGTGTGTGTGTCTGTGGACAGCATAGCTCAAAAACAAAAAGACCTTTAAATACCAAACTTGGTATTTAAGTTTGGCATCTTCCAAGGATGCGACACGAAGATTTTCAGGAAAATCTCCCCACCCCCAACTACCCTTTACATGGAACTTTTTTGAAAAATGTTGATTTTCTCAAAAATAGCTCTAACAATTTTGATTAAAAGATCTATATTAAGGATATTTACTTGAAAAATAATATGTATATCTTGAATTTTCTGGGAATAGCCTCTGTTGACTGCTTTATTCTGGAGGAATTTTGCACAACTGCTAAACCATAAGAAATGGACAAAAACTTACCACACAAAAAACCTAGAGCAAATTAAAGTACACAATTTATGTCACATATTCTTTTTGAGGAGTTAATCGTTTTTTAGATATTCCTTGTTTTTGGCTACAGCTTTGAAAAAATTGTATTTTTTCTCATACAGGAATTTGTCAACTCGTGTCCATAAAAGCAAAGGAACTTCAGCCACCTAATAACCAGCTTTTGACTTCACTTTAAGCTATGATACTCCCTTATTTCGCTGCTACTTACAAGGAAGCAAGTGATAAGACTATTTCTGCTAAACTTTTCTCGATTAGTTTGAAGTAAATAGAAGAATAAGCTTACTAACAATAATTTGTTACACAGAAGTAGAGAAAGTTATGTGAATGGAAGAAATCAAATTTTTTGTCTTAATTTGTATTCTTCCTGGTTTACCAGTTATGCAAAAGTCATTCAAAATGAAGAAGACCTTAGAGACTCTTCCCAGAAAATTCATTACTTTAAACATATAATATTTTAATAAATATTGTTGGAATCATTTTAGAAACGTTTTTATGTAACTTTTAAATAGGCTTGGAATTTTTCTTCCATTCACATGACTTTTTCTATATATTCTGCAAGCTAAATATTCTTAACAAAAGTTCATTCTCAAAATTTTATGTGTTTTCATTCACATGTATTTCTCTATATATTCTGCAAGCTAAATATTCTTAACAAAAGATCATTCTCCAAATCCTATGTGTTTCCATTCACATGATTCTCTATATATTTTGCAAGCTAAAAAGATTATTCTCAAAATCTATGTGTTTCCAATCATATGTATTTCTCTATATATTCTGCAAGCTAAATATTCTTAACAAAAAATTATTCTCACATCTACGTCATGTAAATTGATATAATAATTATGAATGGTTATATTACTTGCCTCTTCATAAATAGAAGGAATGTAAAGGAAGGATAGTCAATTCTTTTAAAGTCGGTTGCTATGTGAAACAATTTAAATATATTTCTATTTTCACAGCTAAGAGTAAAACAAGAGATGTATGAAACGAACGGTGACTTCCCGTTTGAATAAAGTTTAAGAAGTTTAAAACTGAATCAATAGCAAGGAATATATCGAAAATGGTTGACTACGAAAAAAATGTATATGACATGAAATGGTGTGTTTTAACGAGATATACATTTTTATGTAGTAAGTTTTTAGCTTATCTCTTGTGGTTTATCAGTTATACGGAAGTCCTTCAGAAGAGGTATTCAGGGTTCATACTGACAAAATCAATGTGTACACATATATACATTATATTTGTAATGAAAATGCCTTAAATGTTGCACTATTTTAATAAAAGCGTTAGAGACATTCTTGGGAGAACAAAAAGTTTCAAAAAATTTTTCATGTAAAGGGTATTTACAGATGAAGGGGATTTCTGAAGATGCTTCACTTAAATATGAAGTTTGGTATTTAATCGACTTAAGCTAAGATGTTCACAGACTGACACATGGACAAAAACATGGAACTTTTTCTAAAAATACTCTTGGATTCAGAGGCCTTCATAACATACTGCGGGTGAAAACTAACTATCGAATTTTTGGGTAGAACACAGTACCTTCTCTACCTACTTTCTGTCAAGAAAGTACCGGGAATTGATAATTTAAAAATCCTGTTTAAAAGGGGATTCGAAATTATTGCTGTCGCTAAGTTGGTAAAACAATCCTCTATACCCACGCGGAGTTTGATCGTCATCTGTCATCTATATTGTTTACAGTACGCCATTTTGTTAGTTCATCTCAAAGGTGATTTGCGATTTTACGATGAATACAAATATTGAACAAAGAATCTGTCTCAAATTTTGCATTGCAAATGATATTTCGTGTACCGAATCACTGAAAATGTTACAGAGGGCTTACGGTGAATAGACTTTATCAAAAACATGTGCATATGAGTGGTACAGTGCATTCAAAAGTGGTCGAGATGTGATGGAAGATTTGCCTCGCTCTGGTCGGCCGTCAATGGTTTCAACTGAACTGAAAATCGTCATTTAGGTATGAGAGAGATTGCCGCTGAGCTTTCTGCGTCTCGTGAATCGATTCGTATCATTTTAAACCATTGTTTGGGCATGACACGCGTTGCAGCTCGGTTAGTCCCGAAAAACTTGAATTTTCTACAAAAACTCAATCGCGTAAGGACTTCTGAAGACATGCTAGAACGAGCAGTTCCGACCCCACATTCATTAAACGCATAGTAACTGGTGATGAGACGTGGGTTTACGAGTTTGACACTCAAACCAGTCAACAAGCTTCCGAATGGCGCCTTCCAACTGAACCGACACCTAAAAGGGCACGTCAAACTCCATCAAAACTGAAGGTCATGTTGACAGTTTTTTTCGATTATCGCGGTGTGCTTGACTCAGAGTTCTTGCCAGAAGGTCAGATGGTAAATAAAGACTATTATTTGAGCGTTATGCGGCGATTGAGAGAACAAATACGGCGAAAAAGGCCAGATTTGTGGAACGACAACTCGTGGATTCTGCACCACGATAATGCACCAGCTCACAAGGCTATTATAGTGAACGAATTTCTGGACAAAAACTCAACAAATTTCATCGAACAACCACCGCATTCACCTGATCTGACTCCTGCTAATTTCTTTCTCTTTCCAAAACTGAAGCTACCACTTCGAGGCACCCGTTTTCAGTCGATAGAAGACAAAGGAAAATTCGCGGCGACAATTGACAGCGATTTCTAAAAGTGCCTACAAAAAATGTTTTGATGATTGGATTATTGTTGGCATAAATGTACACTTTCAGAATGGGCCTACTTTGAAGGCGATAAAATAAAATTGGATGAATAATTCATGTTTTGTGTTTTATTGGCAAATTCTCGGAACTTGACACAGAATACGTGTTCTAGAAAGTAAAACTGCATATTTTGGATTAATGGGACCTTCAGAACATATATTTTCGGTGGATCTCATTATGGAATTCTTGAATGGAACACAATACTTTCTCTACCAACTATGTATATTATATATATATATATATATATATATATATATATATATATATATATGTGGTTGAGAAAGTAATAATGCATAATTTGAACTGCAGCCTTCAAAACATGAATTTCTCGGTACCTATGAAAAATTTTAGTGAAATACTGTATTTCTCTGCCTATTATGTACATTATTATATTCGTGGTCGAGAAAGCCAAAATGCTCATTTTGGAACTTATGGGGTCTTCAAAACATGCACATATTTTCGGTGAAATCTGGGTGGAGAATTTTTTGGTGGAATACAGTGGCTTCTCTACCTACTCTGTACATTCTATATGTGGTCCTCCATGGTGTAATGGTTACCATGCTAACTTCATATTTCCAAGGTCGCGGGTTCAAACCCGGCGGAGGGCGATGGATTTGATCGGGCGTAAAAATCCTTAATGTGACTTCCTTCTCAAGGGAAGTAAAGCCGTTGGTTCCATGTTGTAGATTTACGGCACGTAAAAGAACTTCGAGCCTGATAAAAGAGGTCTCTGAGTATAATAAGTGTTTTTTCAGGCCCAGTATAGAATAGGGCGCTGAGAACCACAGCAGTTAAACAGTTTGCATAAACAAAAATACATTTCATTTTACATTATATATTCACGTGACCGAAAGTAAAAATGTATATTTTGGATTAATGGGGGCCTTCAAACATGTATTTTCGGTGAAATCTCGGTAGCTAACTTTTGGGTGAAATACATCACCTTCTCTTCCTTTTTTTGTAGTGTTTAATGCCCGCTTTAACTATTTATGGCACTGCA
The DNA here is from genome assembly GCA_030762935.1 of Hymenopus coronatus. NCBI lineage: Eukaryota > Metazoa > Arthropoda > Insecta > Mantodea > Hymenopodidae > Hymenopus > Hymenopus coronatus. Next base: position 125,226,889 of record CM060896.1, on the reverse strand, counting down.
GACGCTGACACTGGTGATACATGAATGAAGATGGATCAGCGGTGGAATGCGATGGCGGGGGAAACCGGAGAATCCGGAAAACCCGCCCTAGTCTACCACAAATCTCACATGCGGTCCCTAGGGATCGAACCCGGGCCATCTAGATGCGAGGCGAGTGCTCTAACCACTCCGCCACGGCGCGGCCTTCTCTTCCTACTGTGTATATTGAATATATGTACTTGGCCAGGAGACTAAAAATCTGATGTGTTCCATTCACATGACTTTCTCTAACAAATAATTGTTAAAAAGCTTATGCTTCTATTTACATCATGCTAATCGGGGAAAAATTAGCAGAAATAGTCTTACTGCTTGCTTCCTTATAAGTAGAAGTGAAATAACGGATTACCATAGATTTAAGTAATAGTCAAAAGCTGGTTGCTATGTAACTGAAGTTCCTTTGTTTCTATGGTCACGAATTGACAAATTCCTGTATGAGAAAAATACAAATTTTTCAAAGCAGAAACCAAAAACAAGGAATATCTAAAAAACAATCAACTCCACGAAAAAAAATATATATAACATAAATTGTGCGTTTTAATGTACTCTACATTTTTTGTGTGGTAAGTTTTTGTCCATCTCTACGGTTTAGCAGTTATGCAAAATTCCGTAAAATTGGTCCAGAATAAAGTAGTCTTCAGAGGCTATTCCCAGATAATTCAAGATATATATTTTTTCAGGTCTTTAATATACGATATTTGAATTAAAATCGGTACAGCCATTTTTAAGAAAATCAAAATTTTCCAAAAATTTTCCATGTGAAGGGCAGTTGGGGGTGGGGGATTTTCTTGAAAATCTTCGTGTCGCATCTTTGGAAGATACCAAACTTAAATACCAAGTTTAGTATTTAACGGTCTTTTCGTTTTTGGGCTATGCTGTCCACAGTCACACAGACACACACACACACACACACGGATCTTTTTCCAAAAATGTTTTTTTTTTATTCAGGGGGACCCAAAGCATGTATTTCCGGTGAAATCTCGGTATTGATTTTTTGGGTGCAATACAATACCTTCTTTATACACTATGTACATAGTACCTGCGTATAGCGAAAGTAAAAATGCATCTTTTGGATTGGGAGTGGCATAACCTGTAAAATCTGGTATCGCATTTTTTTTTTTTTTTTTTTTTTTTTTGTTTTGTTTTAAATACAGTTCCGGAGTCTAATCGGGACTCCGACGCTGTGTACCCTACTTTTTTTATTTACCTAATCTAGCTTTGGCGAGCGCGGCCATGGGGACCGGCATGTTTGGGCGGAACCCAATACTTCCTCCACTAGGTAAGCATAACGAACGAGTAGGAGAAAAACAAAAGGAAATGTCTCACTAGCGGCTGTTGCATTGACTCAAGGTCAAGTTTAGTCTTGTATCCGGTGTACCGAATCAAGTTGTCTCAGTTGGTCTTGTACACTGAGATCGTGACAACACAGCAAACCTGCTGCTTCTGCTGCTGGTGAGTAAGATGTATGTTCACGATTAGACTGCCATGCGCATTGAAAACGGAAGTGCTGACTTCGAAGTAATAAGGTGATAATGTCCGCATAGAAATCTAAGTACAGCATCAAAGACGATCAACTCCACGAAAAAAATGCACATAACATAAATTGTGTGCTTTAACGTGATCCACATTTTTTGTTTGCTTAGTAAGTTTTTGTCTATCTCTTACGGTTTACCAGTTACGTAAACTTCAGTAAAATTCACCCAGAATATCAATATTTTCGAAATTTTTTCAATGTAAAGGGTAGTTTTGGGTAGGGGGATTTTCTTGAAAATCTTCCGAGTCGCATCCTTTGAAGATATCAATCTTAAATACCAAGTTTGGTATTTAACAGTCTTTTCGTTTTTGAGCTCCACAGACACACATACACACACAGGCCTTTTTCCAAAAATGTTTTTTTCTTTTTTTGTTTCAGCGGGAGCCAAAACATGTATTTCCATATTTGGTATCAAATTTTGGGTGTAATACAATACATTTTCTATACACTACGTACACAGTACGTGTAGAGAAAGTAAAAATATTAACTGTTTTGCAAAATACAGAATGAAGAAGATAACAATTTGCTAATCAACAGGTTAATTATGCCAGAGGGATGAGGTGGCGGGACTATATATCAACTTAGTGCGTGTAGACCTTAAAAGCCAGGAATTTCCACAATTGCTGTTACTAATTCACTGAGAGCTCCCATTAAGTAATTAAGGTTATATTTTCTTGTTTATATTGCATCTAAAATTAGTGTTCACTGTAAAAGGTCCTTGGATGTGATAACTCACTTCCATTAGTAGCTTGGATGGACATCAAAATCTGCACTTGCTTTTGGTTAACTTTCTACTGCTAAAATACACTCTGTTCCTTTCCTCAATTTCTCATTCTGACCCTTCATCTACCACTTGTGTCCCGTGTATATGTTAAGTAGAGTTGAATTCAAAAGAAAAGGCTAAGCTATTGGTTTCTCAGAGTGTTTTTCGTTTTTTAATGTTGGCAGAATCCCCTTATTGGTTGTGTTCCTCACCCACATCCCGGTACTGCTATCTCTTACTGATCTAGAAAAATAAGTGGAGTTTTTTTTTTTTTTTTTTTTTTTTTTGTGTCGCACCTTTGGAAGCCGCTGATTTTCTAGTTTCTAACCTCCTGTTTTTATGTCGTTTACACCACTCACACACCTATATTTTGATGTAGAAGGAGTACTTATTGTATTGCAAACACTGAACACACACACTCACTTTATTAAAATCTGGACATCTATCACCAACACGTGCTTCACTTGGTCATGGTGTAGATGGAGCACCCTGGAAACGCGCGTCCAGGGTGGATTTTTTAAATTTTAATTTCTGAAAAATTATTATATCGATTTTCATTAAAATACCGTATCTCATCTGCATGACAAAAAATATATTTAACTTTCCTGGAATAGTTTGTGAAGTCCTGTAAAGAAAACTTGTATAATCTTTAATAACTGGTTTGCGTAAAAAATAACACAGAAAAAAATCTTAATTGTTCCATTCACATGAGTTACTCTACCTGTTCTACAAACAAACGTCTTAGTTATGCTATGCGATTTCATTGTAATTCGCTTCTTTTCATACCATAATCCAGATGACTTCCTGTTTAAAAAAAAAAAAAGTATAAGTATTTTAAAAATGAAACGAATAACAAGGAATATGTCGAAAACGGTTAGCTCCGCAACAAAAATGTAAAGATCATAAATTATATATTTTGACGAGATATTATAGTAAGTTTTAGTCCATCTCTTACGGTTTACCAGTTAGGCAAGTCATTCAGAATGAAGGAAACTTCAGAAGCTATTCCCATGAAGTTTAAGATATGTTTTATTTTATAATCACTTGATTCTAAACTATTAAAACAGCTTTTCATCTTACAAATCCAATGAAATGGAATATATATGCGATATTCCAATTCGGTTTTTTTTTCTACATTTCTCTAACTCTTACGCCACGATACTTGCAATACAATGTTTTACCAACACGTGAAAGCACTTTCTACCACTTTGATACCAACTATTGTAATTTGGCTCAAATAATTTACTTCACTTTAGGAATTTCTCCCAACTACCCCTATTTCACGTATGGAGATATTCGTGATGTATCCTCACCCTCCGTGGTGTAATGATTACCATGCTGGCTTCATATACCCAAGGTCGTTCAAAGGACGATGGATATTTTCGGTGCAAAAATCCTTAGCAGGCTTCCTTCAGAAAGAACCTCAAGCCTGATAAAAGAGGCCTCTGAGCAACATTAAGCCGTCTTTTGCGCCCAGTATAGAAAGGGATGCAGAGTACCTCAGCAGTTAAAGAGCGTCCATAAATAGAATTTCTAAAAATGCTTTCGTTTTTAACTCAGAGAGTTCCTGAAATTGAAATTCCGGTATCAAATATTTTGGTGCAATACAGTAGTTTCTCTACCTACTATGAACACTGCACTCACGTGCTAGAGAAAGTAAAATGTACGTAGATATCTTTAAACACACAGTTTATTTCAAATAGTTTATCGAAGTTTTGATTTATGGAGGTATGGTATTTCATCAATGTTTATTTTGTGGATTTATGCTTACTGGCCAAAATTACTTTCCTTATATCGCACATAGCTGCACATCCACGATTTTTAGGCAGAACATTTTCGAATTTGTTTCTCACTTTTGTAATAACTGAATCTGGTAGTACTTCTTTCACTGTCTGCAGTTGGCAACTATACAAAGTGCTTCGGACATTTCTAAATTTGTAGATTCAAATATTGTTATTGTTTTAAATAGATCTGTAGAGTTGCTTTAATGTATACTAGAGATTCCTTTGATTCTTCTGATATTATTAATTTTTATATGTCTATTGCAGCACAACCCTCGCTGGCTAATGAATTTAGTATTAATTATTTTATCATGGTATGTTGCTATCGCTCACTGAATACTCCTGAAGGCACTGTCAATGTAAATACAGGGAGCGCAACGTTCTCCTAAGGTTGTAAGGCTACCACCTCTCCCCAACGTATGCTACGTCACTAAATCTCCATGCAAACAACTGAACTTCCGACCACATGCAACCGGCGCTGAAGCCTACACATGACCTACAACAACTTGACGCAATGATGAGCTGTCTCATTGGGTGTTTTTTTTCTTCTTCTCTTTCTTTCATTAGAAAATAAAAACGGCTTCATTGTCAGTCGAGTGCACACATGTAGGGGTAAATTGGTAAGAAATTAGTAAAGTAACTCCTCCCACATGCATATCTCCTAATGGTTCTGCCAAATAAAGTTAATAACAGTCTTTTTTGGCGATGTCGGTTATGCTCCAAGGCTAGGTTTCAAGGTAGTTTAGATTCGTTGAGGAAACTTATTCAATTCGGTTCTATTATTCTTCCATAGATGGAAGAATGAAAAGATATGTCATTATCTATTGGGGTACGAGAACATCTATTGTTTCACAGAGAAATTTCTAGTCACATGGAGAATTTTATGACTCGCGGTCATTGTGTGTGTCTGTGGGCATTATAGCTCACAATTCGATACCGAGATTTCACCAGAAATATGTATTTTGAGACCCCCTGAAAAAAAAGCATCTTCAGAGAAAGGTCAGTGTGCGTGTGCGTGTGTCAGTGGACAACATAATTATTCATAAACGAAAAGTCAATAAATAGCATCCAAGGATATAACACAAAGTTTTTCAGAAAATCCCCTCATCCGAAACTAACCTTTACGTGGAAAAATATTGCTTATTTTCTCAAAAATGGTTCTAACGATTTTGTTTAAAATATCATCTAATAAAGATATTTAAAGAAAACAAAACCGGACTTGTTGGCCGTGGTCCACTGGGCTTCACCCCTTGTTTCCCAGTGCGTTTCGCACTGAGAGGCCAGTTCAGTTCGAACTACTAACCAGGGCCGAAGCCCCCCATTCTGATGCACCAGGTACTCCATCTACACCATGACCAAGTGAAGCTCGTGTTAGAAATAGATGTCCAGATTTTAATAAAACTGACAGCTTCACTGTATGTAATGTTTTTTTTTTTTTTTTTAAACATTTTATAAGTACTTCTTCTACTTGCTTTACCAAGTAGATAAAATAAAAATATGCCGCAACAGTAGCAGAATGCAATAAACGTTAACTTACAAAGTTAATTAGTAGTGAACTAATTACGAACCATTTATTTAAGAGTAAAATGAACAGAGAAGCAAGGTCAAGTATGGAATTTGACAACGCTTCTTATTTAGTTATCATTATATAGTTGACGTATGCTGTAATTTTTTTATTGCTTAGTTTTGCTTCAGTTTATGAACCCTGAGTTGGAACATACAATGTGCTAAATGATAGAACAGATCTCCACTTTTAATTATCTGGGATGTCAAATAAATGAATGACGACCTAGAAACGAATATTGTAAAATACAGTAAACTGAATGGATGTACTACGAAATAAAACTGAAATAAAACAGAGATTATATAATGTAGTATCTAAGCCAGTCCTGAGATATGGAAGTGAAACCTGGACACTGAGACTAGAAACAGCACAAATGTATTTTATGCGTTTTCTGGTAGGGAAGACTAGAAGAGACAGAGATGAAATCAAGACATAAGAGCACAGTTGGGAGTGAGAATATAGTAGATGAAATATGTAACTACCGGAAGCAATGGAAAGAGCATGTAATGAGAATGCCCCCCAGTCAACACATGTGACTGGAATTTAATTAGCCTTGGAACAGGTCATCGGCCTACACCTTGAAAGGAAGAAGAAGAGGAAATATTTCCAACTGCCAGCCTACAAAGCCTTGCTTTGGAATGCCTCTTTCTCATTCAACAGACACACGAGGAACATGTTTAAAATATAAAACATCTTTAAAATTCGAAGGCCGGTGTTAGAATCACTTAGAGAAAACAAAACCGGGCTTGTTGGCTGTGGTCCACTGGCCTTCACCCCTTGTTCCCTTGCCTGCGTCTGCGGCAAACAGCTTCAATGGCGCATACATCTCCGTGGCCTCTCAGTAAGCTGGTAACATCGTCGGCCTCACCAAGGTTATTGGTAGTTGACCCCTATGGGTTGACGCGCGTAAGTGGCGTATCTATTTCCGTCCCTGTACGTTCCCATGCCGGGGGGCTTTGTTAGTCTCTAGGCCTAATGGAAAGAGCCACGGGGTTTATCCCCCTGGTGCATCAGAATGGGGGACTTCGGCCCTGGTTAGTTGTTCGAACTGAACTGGCCTCTCAGAGCGAAACGCGCTGGGAAACAAGGGGTGAAGCCCAGTGGACCACGGCCAACAAGCCCGGTTTTGTTTTCTATAAGTGATTATAAAATATCTCTTGATTCTAAACTATTAAAAACAGATTTTCATCTTACAAGGCCAATGAAATGAAATATACCTTGCGATATACCAATTCGTTTTTTTTTTTATTCCTACATTTCTCTAACTCTTACACCACGCAATTTACAATACAATGTTTTACCATCACGTGAAAGCACTTTCTACAACTTTGATACGAACTATTATAATTTTGCTAAAAAATTTACTTTATTTTTGTGAATTTCTCCCAACTATCCCTATTTCACGTATGGAGATATTCGTGGTGTATACTCACCCTCTGTATGTAATGATTATCATGCTAGCTTATATACTCAAGGTCGCTGGATCAAACCTGGCGGAGGACGGTGGATATTTTTGGTGTAAAAATCCTTAGCAGGCTTCCTTCGGAAAGAACCTCAAGCACAATAAAAGAGGCATCTGAGCAAAATTAAGCCGTCTTTTGCGCCTAGTATAGAAAGGGACGCAGATTACCACAGCAGTTAAAGAGCGTCCATAAATAGAATTTCATTTCCATTTTCACTTTCTCTAGCCCGGTATCTACAATGTACATAGGGATAGAGAAGTATTGTATTCCACCCAAAAATTCGATGTTTAATTTTCACTGCTAATACAGGTCCGTGTGTGTCTGTCTGCCTGTCTGTGTGTGTATGTGTGGGTGGGGTCTATGGACGAAAAGACGGTTAAATACCAAACTTGGTATTTAGTTTGGCCTCTTCCGAAGATACAACACAAAAATTTTCAAGACAATCCCCTCACTCCTAACTACCTTTTGCATGGAAAATTTTTCGAAAATGGTGTTTTTCTTAAAAATGGCTCTAACGATTTTGATTGAAATCCAACACATTAAAGTCATTTCTATCACAAATAAAATGTATATCTTTAATTTTCTGGGAATATCTTCTAAAGACCTGTTTATTCTGGATAAATTTGGTTTAACTAGTAAACCGTAAGATATAGGCAAAAACAAATACAAAATAAAATACAAAAAAAATGTAGATCTTGTTAAAATACACAAGTTATGTCATATACATTTTCTTCGTATAGCTTACCGTTTTCGAGTTATTCCTTGTTATTAGTTACAATTGCGAAGTACTTACTTTTCTCAGACGGAAGTGTCTGTTTTTCTTTTGTTCTGCTCCTGGCCAAGCAAAGAAGCGATTTGCAATGACGATCGCTTAACGACAGCCTTTTAAAACATTTACTATTACTTTAGCGTAGTGCATTCCCTTAGTTCCATTATACTTATAAGGAACTAAGTAATAAAATTCTGCTAATGTTTATCTCGATTAGCATAGTGTTGAAAGAAGAACTATACTTTCTAAGAAGTTAGTTGGTAGAGTAGCTAGAGAAAGTAATGTGAGTGTAACACATCAGATTTTTTTTCCAAGGGAATATCTGCACACGTTAAATATGGGGCCTGGGCCACCTGGTATCCTGCACCAACTTATAACTTCAATAAGATTCAGTAATTGCCGGTCCCCATGGCAGCGCTAGCTAAAGTGCCTCGCTTTGGTACTTCGTGGCGCAGGGGATCGTGGGCTTGAGTTCCGCCTTGGGCATGGGAGTTTATGTGTTTGTAAAGTGTGTATGTGTGTGTGTTTGTTAGAAAAAAAAAACAAACGGAATCAAACAGAAAAAGAGAGTAAATACGAGGAAACTGTAAAAAAGAGGAAAAAGGAATACAGCGCCAGAGTCCCGACAAGACTTCGGAACTGTATTTTAAATAAAATAAAAAAGGTAGCAATGTCTATAGTCTGGCGCCAAGATTACAAAAAACAATACTTATATAACTACACAAACTTACTGATCAGTAAACAGAAAGTTCATCATGTGAATTAAAAAGTAATACGAGAAGAAAGCAAATTTTTATGTCTTTCTAGGAGAAATTTAACAACAAAATTGAGAAATAAGAGAAATAAATCTATAAATAAACATTCCTTACTTTTGGAAAAAGTGGAAAAATGAGGAATATAACTAGGTATGTACTTACTGAAATATAGTTTATTAGAAAGAAACATATAAGCAAATATGACAGCTCGTTATATATTAATTAATATTTCCATAATTAGCATTTATGCAAATTAAATTACAGAATGAGTCCCACAAAATAGAAAACATCATATTTGCATTCGATTTACTTTCTCTACTCGCTCTTCCAAAACCATTCATACAAAAGCTTTTTCTTCTTCTACTAGATGTTAAACGCTAAACTTTATCACAGATTTATGCATTTCATGGTAGATATAAACTCAAGCAATACTCAAAATGTTCATGTAGCTTGCTGCTTAAGGTTTTGAAATTCTGATTCCGTTTGATTAAGTCGAAGTAAAGAAAACAAAAATAATAGCTATTTGCAATTGAAAATAGAATGCAGTATTTGAAAATTGATACCAATAAGAATGATTTCTGGGAACTGCTAAAGTCGCAAAAAATTTTAGGTTACGTGTGCGCTTTAACGCTTTCTGCATTTTTATGTAGTAAGAATTTGGCTGTATCTTACGGTATATTAGTTTTGTAAAAGCCATTCAGAATGAAGAGGACTTCAGTGGCTATACAAAGAAAATTCAAAATATAAATATCTCTAATATATCATTGAAACATCTTAATCAAATTCGTTAGGGCTATGGAAATATCTTATTTAACCAAAATCGTTGAGCAAATATTTCATGTGAAGGGCAATTTGTGTTTGGGTGATACAGCTGAAAATTATCATCTCGTAGTTTTATTTTCTCTACGCATACTATGTATATAGTATATAGAGAAGGTATTGTATTGCACCCAATACTTCTATATGCAGATTTCACCGAAAATATATGTTTTGAGCCCCCTGAACCCAATAAAAAAACATTTTTTAGAAAAATGTCCCTGTATGTGTGTGTGTGTGTGTGTGTGTGTGTGTGTGTGTCTGGGCAGCATAGCTCAAAAACGAAAAGTCCGTATATTACCAAACTTGGTATTTTCCAAGGACATGGTATTTTCAAGAACCCCCTCCCCTCCCCGCCACTACCCTTTACCTGGAAAATGTTTAAACTATTTGATTTTCTCAAAAATGGCTCTTAACGATGTTAATTAAAATATCGTATATTAAATATTTTTACCTAACATATAAAATATGTTTGAATTTTCTGGGAATAGCCTATGCAGACCTCTTTAGTGTGGATGAATTTTGCGGAATTTTGTATAACTGGTAAACCATAAGAGATACACAAGAATTTAGTGAACAAGAAAGGTAGAGATCGTCAAAATACGAAATTTATGATATATACATTTTTGTTATGGAGTTGACCATTTTTGAGATATTCCTTGTTATTGGTTTCAGTTTTAAAATACTTAATACTTTTCTTATGGGAATTTGTCAACTCCTGGCCATGTAAAAAAAGAACTTCAATCAATTAGCAACCAGCATTTAAAAGATTTTACTATCCTTCCTTTTAGCCTAGTGTATTCCGTTATTGCCCTCCTATTTATAAGGAAGCAAGTAATAAGACTATTTCTGTTAATTTTTTCTCGATTAGCCTGAAGTAAATAAAAGAATTAGCTCGTTAACAATAATTTATAGCAGAGATGTAGAGAAAGTCATGTGAATGGAACACATGGTGTTATTTGAATATTCAAACACACACATACACACAGGGACCTTTTTCTAAAATGCCTTTGTATTCAGGGAGCTTAAAACTTGTATTTCCGGTGTTATCTCGCTTGTGGATTTTGGGCGGAATACAATACTACCTCTGCTTTTAAAACATAGTAGAGAGAAGTAGATATATTTGTTCCACCATAAAAATCTTAGCCCTAGTCATATTTTAAGATATTTATTCCTCACTTTTACAAGACTTCTATATATCGCTGTTTAATTTCTTCAGCTGGAGAGTATTTTGCAAATTCCTGTGCGCAGTCAAATATCAATTCTGAATGTTGAAGGTGACCCACGTAGCATTACGTGCACTGTTGACATCTTAATGAGAATAACTAAGTCTCTGCGCTGACGTTCTGCGCATCAGAATTCCTTTTATCGTTTGATCATTTATTACCGTCTGACCTCGATGATAATTAGACATGCTGGCGACGGTTAATCTCTTAGGAGAACTTAATTATAGCTATTAGTAAATGTCTCCCGTAAAACATCTGTCTATAATTGCATATAATATTTCAAGCTGAACTCCTAGACCGGAAGAAAGCGATGGAGTCCATACCATGGCCGAATTTTAAGTGATTCCCAATCTGCACTTGGAGCAATTAATGACAAATTTAATGTTTACCCTATGAAGATAATACATGACAGATACTACAAGAATACAGTAACTTGAATGTATTTATTGAATCATGTTAGAAATGAAGGCAATGAAACAAATGACTAACTTGCAAAGACCGCTTAAAATACGTGTTAAGAATATGACTACTACAAACGCCCAATTTCTCTGCTGAAGAAAACTTTAAGATGAGATATGTATAACAGTTGTAATTTATTGCGGTCAGAAATCAGTAAAGCCCACGTAACAATTTTTCCATCAATTTGTAATAAATTATCGTTAAAGTATTTTGAGGTTTTATTTGTAATAACAAAACGTCTTACTAGCAACGGTAAATTCTGTTTATATCTAGAAATAGTCATAATATTTTTTGTAGATAGGACCGTTTTCAACATATTCTTTGTTATTGGCTTCAATTTTAAACTACATAGCTTTTCTCAGCAGGACTCGCCCTTCATGTCATCTCTTTTGTTTTTCTGCTGGTCATGCAAAGCGAACCGAACTTCAATTGTTTCACATATCAACTAGATTTCAAAAGATTTGAATATCACTTTAGTTAGTATATTTCCTTCCCTTTTAGCAAGCAGTAAGACCTTTTCTGCTAATGTTTTTCTCATTAGCAGATGTATTTAAAGCAACGGCGCCTCCCGTTACCGTGTAGTGGTTACCGTACCAGCTTCTATAATTCATGATTGCAGGTTCAAACCTGGCGGAAGGTGATGGTTTTATTTCGGACATAGAAATCCTTAGAATAGCTTCGTTCGGAAGGTTCCTGCGCAAAATTTCTCGCCATTTCGCATCCGCAACTCGTGATTTTGTCCTACAGCGCCAACTATGGGCGAACGAGCTGATCCCAAACTAGAAACTTACAAACTATAAATTCGATCATGGAAGCATCGTAACCTTGCCCTTTACTTCACTTAGGAAATACGGGAATACTACGAGAACAAAAGTACCCGGCCTAACAAGGAAGGCACAACAATTTTGGAGAAAAGCATCTTTATTTCTCTACGTAGTCTCCTTTTAGCTGATACACTTTTCCCAATGATGTTCAATAGCTTCGATACCCTGTTTATAATGAGAACTATCAAGGTCTGCAAAATTGCTATTAACTGCAAACTCCACCTCTTCAATGTTGACAAATGTTTTACCACTAAGCCATTTCTTCAAGTTTGGAAACAGAAAATAATCAGAGAGGGCTAACTCTGGCAAATAGGATGGATGAGGAAGCAATTCGAACTTTAACTCATTGATTTTGGCCATGTCAATAATGGACGTGTAAACTGGTGCATTGTCTTGATGAAACAATTTTTTTTCTCTAAGTGCGACCGTTTTTATTCATTTTGTCATCAAATGGTTTAACAAGTTTGCATAATATTCGCGTTGATTGTTTTTCCTTTTTTGAAATAATTATTGGAAATTATTCAGCTTGCATCCCAGAAAAATGACGTCATGACCTTGGTAGCAGAGGAACTAGCTTCGCCTTCTTTGGAACCGATTCTCCTCTTCCAATCCACTGTTCTGATTGTTCCTTCGTCTCAGGTATGAAGTGCTGGACTCAGGATTCATCCTATGTTATGAATTGATGCAAAATTAAGCTTTATTGGAACGAAACATTGCCAAACATCCGACTAAAACATCCTCACGACGCAGTTTTAGACTTTCGGCACTCACCTTGCACACAACTTTCTCATATCCAAATTTTTAGTCAGTATGCGATGTACAGAATTTTTTGAAATGCCTGCAATGTCTGCTACACCGCGCACTTTCAGTCGATGGTCATTCGATACCATTTTGACAATTTTCTTTACAATTTCTGAATGGTAACATCATTTAGTCGACCACAGCAACGTTCGTCTTAAATATTGACCGTCTATAACATGTCGGTCTATACATTTAGCTCGTACGACCACGCTTAAACTCTGCCACCCAATATTTCACTGATGTAAACAAAGAAGCAGACTCGCCAAAGTAGAATTTAGATCAGCTTTAATATTAGTTGAAATGAAAGTATTGTATCAACGATGATCAATTTTACCCATGCTGAAAGCTTTCCCTAATGATGCCTGCCAAAAAAAATGCTTAACTGTGTAAAATCGTCAAATTCAAACTTAAGCTAAGGTTGGTACCTTCTACATTTGTTGTTTGAAACAATTGCTATCTATACGCCAGGTCGGGTACTTCTGGGACAGCCCTCGTATATATACATACACATAAAGGAATAATCTTTTGTAAGAATAGCTTGTATGTGGAACATCTAGAGAAAGTCTAGTGAATGGTACACATCATATTTTTTCCTTTACATTTCACTTTTTATCTGAAATATACATGCACGCTTAACGACTTGCAACAGTATATTAGCCCGTTTTGTAATTTATTAGTTTAATTATTTTACATAGAGTTTTATAGAGAAAGATCTTTTCCCTAAAAGTTAGTAGCTTGGGACTTTTCCATTATAAAGAGCGGTCACGTGAGTCTAATACAAAGAACTTCAAAAATGAATCACGTCACAAGGTTATCTTCACGCTTCTTTTCAACCAATCAGAAATGAACTCTAAGGTTGGATATTTTAGGTATATAAACGGTGCGCACACAAGAAAATAGGCTTCTTGTTATGCTTGTTATGCTGTACACGGTATGCGGTAGGCCGTATGTTGTACGTACGTGGAAGTGACAGTGGTAGTGCTCGAGTATGTGATATTATTACGCGAAATATTGCAGTTATCGCATAAGTTGATATGTCGCGTAATAGGGAAGTACGCAGTAATTATCGATGACTGTAGAAAACGAGAACTTGGTAAGCAGACGAAAATAGCACTAGTTATTAGCATATATTTCTACGTCTTCAAGAACTGCTATGTCGGGAGTCGCTCGTAGGATTAAGTGAAGTACTTCTATTTGTGAGTCTACCTAGTGTGACATACCCCAGTCATTCTTTCTCCCCTCAGAGAGAGTCAAATTTAAGTGTTCTACATAGATGAGCATAGCCGGCGCATCATAGAACTTCAAAGAGGTATGTATACGCTCGTTTGTAAAGTATTTCACTGGCACTAATTCAAACCGACTCCAAGGTAGATGAAAGATACAGCGACAACCTATACGGTAAGTATTTTTAATAATTTGACAGCAAATCCATATTTTCTGCGGTTTCTATGAGATCCTGTTTATTATAAATTACTTTTGTGTAAGTGACAAAGCGTAAGAACTATGAAAAATCTTTCTGCACCAAAATGTAGATCTCGTTCAATCACACCCCTGTGTTCCCGGGGGGGGGGGGAGGAGGAAGTACGAGTACTTATGTGACCGCGGATCAGGGCGGAACAAAGTTGGGGAAATGCGAGCAGTATATCGCCGTGCGTCTTAAGATCCCGTGGGAATACTACCTGCTGGAATGTCGATGTTCTTTCCTCACATAATGGAGCTGACAAAAACATTAATTACTGCCTCCGTGGTCGAGAGGTCAACGAACTGACTTCTCACGCCGGAGGTCCCGGGTTCGACTCACGGCTGGGGCGTGGAACTTTTCTTTAACCAGAGTATGTATATGAGAGTGGATGTGTGTGTATGTGTGTGTGTGTTTGAGGCAGATAAAACGATTTAAACCCAACGTAAAGAACCTAAAGACAACGAGCTGTTTCTAATGCAAAGTCCCCGATATGACCTTAATGTTAAAGGGGGCCATATAAATGAAACAATAAAAGAAAAACAATTTTGTAGTGAACTTATAAATATTTCAAGTACATATTATAAAAATGTCCGACTTCTCAAGCTTTTACAGATTTTTACCTTCTTCAGCGCTATGCACAACGTAGATATAGAAAGTATAGTACTCCAGCCAAAAATTCAACACCGATATTTTACTGCAAGTATATGTTTTGAGACCCCCTGAACTCAAAAAATCAATTTTAGAAAAAGGTCAGTCTATATGTCGCGCGCGTGAGTGTGTGTCTGTGGGCAACATAACTCAAAAACGAGAAGTCCGTTAAATACCAAACTTGGTAACTAAGTTTAGTATTTCCCAAGTATGCGAGACCAAGATTTTCAAGAAACTACCCTCTACACGAAAAATTGTCAAAAATCTTGATATTCTCAAAAATTGCTCTAATGGTTTTGATTAACATACTCTATGCTACAGATATTTATATGAAAAATAAAATGTATATCTTGAATTTTTTTGGGAATAGCCCCTAAAGTCCTCTTCATTCTGGATGAGTTTTGTATAACTTTTGTATATCTGATAAATTGTAAGAGATCGTCAAAAATCTATTACACAAAAATCTTAGATGTCGTTGAAACACACAATTTATGTCATACACATGTTTTGTATAGATAAGCCTTTTTAAGATATTCCTTGATATAGGTTTCAATTTTAAGCTACTTGAACTATTCTAAAACGTGAAGACATCTTTATTTTCGTGTGTCTTTTGTTTAGCTTTGGCAAGCAAGGAGAACCAAATTTCAGTTGTTTCACTTAGCGACCGACCTTTAAAAGATGGCTGTCACCTTAGCCCAAATCATTGTTTTTGTTTACTTTCTACTTACAAGGGAGCAAGCTAAAGACAAATTCTGCCAATATTTATTTCAATTATCATGATGTAGATGGAAGAATAATCTTTTGTAAGAAAAGTTTCTTCTGCGGAATATCTAAAGAAAGTCATGTGAATGAAACACATAAGATTTTTTTAAAACAAAAACACGACATATTGTCTTTCTGTGATGAACTGTTAAAAAAGTCAAAAATAACATTAATATATTTTGGGATAATCAACATTGAAAAGAAACTAAATTACATTAATTATAATGTATTTAGTGTAATTATAATTACTTCAAGCATTTAGACAATTACTTTTAACCTTAAGTGTTACTACAGAAATGTATCAAAATTTTGTTTTGATGATTGTGTGTTATTTTGAAAATAAAGACACGCCTGAAAATTAATTCACAATAATGACATTCATAAGAGTACAATAATATGATGAAAATTTGAAAATAAGTTGTGTATACAGGTTCGTTTTTCAAGTTTTACAGTATTCCTATTGTTATTCTATACTGATTCCTATTTGCAGGATGACGTGTTCAAAATGTCTTGTACAAGAAAGAGTAGGGTGTATTGTTCCATGTTTGTTATATTCTGATGATTTTTCATAAAAATATGATGTGTTCCATTCACATCACTTTCTCTATATATCTGTTACAAATTATTGTTAGAAAGCTTATGCTTCTATTTATTTCATACAATTTTGGAAACAAAATTAACAGAAATCGTCTTATTACTTGCTTCCTTGTAAGCAGCAGCGAAATAAAGGAATACCATAGGTTAAGGTGATAGCCAAAAGCTGGTTGTCATGTGTCTGAAGTTCCTTTGTTTGTATGGACACGAGTTGACAAGACATTTTTAAAGCTGAAACAAAAAGCAAGGAATACCTTGAAAACGATCAACTGCACGAAAAAAGTTGATATAACATAAATTGTGTGTTGTAACGTTCTCTACATTTTTTGTGTGGTAAGTTTTTGTCCATCTCTTACGGTTTAACAGCTATGCAAAAGACCGTAAAATTCATCCAGAATAAAGTATTCTTCAGAAGCTATTCCCAGAAAATTCAGGATATACATTTTATTTGCTAGGTAAATATCTTTAATATACGGTATTTTAATCCTAATCGTTAGAACCATTTTTAAGAAAATCAAAAGTTTTGAAAAAAGTTCCATGTAAAGGGTAGTTTGAAACTATAAACTTAAATATCAAGTTTGGTATTTTACCTACTTTTCGTTTTTGAGTTATCGTGTTCATAGAAACACGGACATACGGACACACACCAACACACAAAAGTACCTTTTTTTTCTGAAACTGCTTTTTTTTTAGTTACACGGGACCCTAAAACATATTTCCGATGAAATCTCGATATCGAATTCTTGGGTGGAGTGCAACACCTTCTCTATACACTATGTACATAGTACGTGTAGAGAAAGTAAAAATCTGATGTGTTCCATTCACATACTTTCTCTACATCTCTGCAACAAATTATTGTTAAAAAGCTTATGCTTGTATTTACTTCATGCTAATCCAGAAAAAAATTAGCAGAAATTCTTCCTTGTAAACAGAAGCAAAATAAGGCAAGGACCATAAGTTAAAGTAATAGTCAAAAGCTGGTTGCTATGTGACTGAAGTTCCTTTGTTTGTATGGACAGGAGTTGACAAATTGCAGTATGGGAAATGTATAAGTTTTTTTAAAGCTGAAACCAAAAACAAGGAGTATCTAAAAAACAATCAACTCCACGAAAAAAATCTATATGACGTAAATCGTGTGTTCTAATGTGCTCAATATTTTTTGTGTGGTAAGTTTTTGTCCATTTCTTACTGTTTGGCAGTTATGCAAAATTCCATAAAATTCATCCAAAATAAAGCAGTCTTCCGAGGCTATGCCCAGAAAATTGAAGATATACATTTTATTTGTCAGGTAAATATATTTAATATACGATATTTTAATCAAAATCGTTAGAGCCATTTTTGAGAAAATCAACATTTTCGAAAAAAGTTCCACGTAAAGGGTAGTTTGTTATTTAGCAGACTTTTCGTTTTTGAGCTATGCTGTCCAAAGACAAACATGGATCTTTTTCTGAAAATGTTTTTTAGGGGAGTATTCAGGGAGACATGTATTTCCGGTAAAATCTCGGTATCGAATTTTTGGGTGGAATACTATACCTTCTCTATACACTATGTACATAGTACGTGTAGAGAAAATAAAAAATAGTATTTTATGCGAATAGCGTTGACATATAATATCGTTGTTCTGCTTACCATTTTCGGTTGTTGTAAACTAGCTACTTAAATGTCAGAAAATTTCGATTATTTAATGTTTATATGTTCCTTTACAGAGCACCAAATATGATTGTCGTACCACCACCAAGTAAGGAGGTAATACAGGCCGTGTATTCCTCGCTGGGGGTGGATGAGAAGAGAGTCAAGGAGTCTGTGAAGATCCTGAGAGATTGGCTAGAACTGCAACCACATTTACCTCACGTTATGGGTATGTCTGTTTATTGAAGACAATGAGACAAGTTTCATCACCGACACTTAATTGTTGATTATATAAAAATGTTCAGTATATAGCTAAAGAGATGTACTCGTTGCTAAATTATGTTTTCTTTTACTTTAAGCTTCTTCTTTAGTCATTATTCCTTGGATTATTTTGGAGCGATTCTCCATTCTAATGTTCTCTTGGCTAACTTTTAATCTTTCATACGTTCTGCAGTTCATAAATCTTAATTTGTTTTGTGTTTTGTAGTCTTGCTGTATTCTTACATTCAATTGCACTTTTGATTATAATTTTCAAAATACTTTGATTCATACTTCATTAAATATATTCTAATAGAAACTAGAATTAAATAATAGAATCTCTTCGCCGATAGAACTTTGGATAAAATACTTGTGCTGCTCCAATAAAATTAAAATGAAAAAATAAAGTGGAAATAATTCGAACTGTATAAAAAGGTATCAGTAAATTAAAAAAAAATGAAGGGAATCCATTAACTTGTTTCTGGATAATTTACTTTCAAAACACGGTGTGGAAAATGATGATGAGGTTCATAAGGAAAAAGAAATTAATTTAGATCAGAGCAACCGAATCTAAGTATTATTTATACATTTGATTCATCCGACATTTATTTAACATTATTAGATATTAAGAAGAATAAAGCTCCAGGACGGGATCAAATTATAAATGAAGTTTTAATGTGTTCGGAAAAAATGTTCAATACTTTATTATTCATATGAGGAGTGCTTGTGGCAAAGATGATTTCCTAATTGTTGGAAAGAAGCCAGTGTTACTCGTTTTTTTTTAATAGAAAGAGAGTACAAGGATCTTAAGGGACCAAAGCCCTATAGACCGGTTTGTTTCTTAAGTACACTTGGTAATGTTTTCGAAAAATTAGTAGGTAAAAGAATTAAGGAATTTAGAATTAAGTAAGGCATAAATGAAAATCAGTTTCAGTTTACGAAAGAACCCTGTACAAAAGACATTACAAATATGCCAAAATATCAAACAAATAGTATGTAATTGTATTTTTTATATCAAGGTGCACTTGATAACCTTTAGTGGCCTTGCTAAGGCAGTAATTGTTTTCAAAAACCCTAAGGGAGTCAGTCATACAATGACGGGGAGGGTAAGGCGATTACGAAACCACACGAAATGGGTAAAGTAAGAAACAAGGCGGAAGTTTTAATGCTATAACTGCAAATCTCGGGCAACTGGATTTTAGAATACCGCTGAATACTATATAGTTGCTTATAATAAAAGTATTTTACCTCATTAATTGCATATTTAACAGCTGTGTGAGCTGAAGGAATGAAAAAAAAAATGTACTTGTATCAGAAAGTTTACAAATTCTATTTTACGTGCATTGAATACTACTTCCATTCTTCCACTGTTAGTGTTATAATCAATTTGGCCAAGAGATTTACAAATTAAGCTGAGAGAAGCAATGTTTTAACTTAGAAGAGGAAAAGCTGAGTAATAATTAATATGAAAAACTGCAATAATATTAGAGAAATAAAATAGACTGATGGAAGATTCTCAAAAATAATGAGAAGAAGGGCTTATGCGTTTATTTTTCAAGCATGAAAGCAAGAATTAAAATACAGGATAAGATATCACTTGACACAGTGCATTTTCTATTCAGACATGTATTTTATGGTTTTTACTGGAAGAAAATAAAGAAATAAGAACTGTCCATGTATTTTATATTACATATCGATCAATAAATTTATTTATTATAAGTGACAGAATTATATAACCTACTGAAATTACAATTATAGTAATAATGAATATTGAATGATCATGAAAATATATAAGTTGTTCTATTAAAGGTGAGGCACTATCTTGTAAGCCTAAATTTGCTTGTGTAGACATGTTCTAAAAAAAGTATAACTGATACACCTGAACATTTTTTATTTGGAAGCAGAAATCACAACCATAGGATTGAAGAAGAACACCAAGCCCTTAGAATTATATTTTAAGACATCAAAATATATACAAATGCTGAAGAGAAGAATGTAATGAAGAAGAAGAAAAAGAAAAAGCAGAGACTTATTTCTTTGCACCTCTGCAACCATCTGGTTGCCATGATTCAGGAAGGAAAAGATAGCCGAGAGCATGCTGTGGAAAGTGTGTAAATAACTATTATTGTGCTAAGAGCAACCTTGAAAGAAAAACATGTTTAATTTAAAACAGTACTAAGAGAAGAGAATGATTTGAATTGTAACATTTTTTCAAAGTATTCTGAGTTATATTTCAAATTGTATTGGTTTAATTATACTGATAAAAACAGAAGAAGAGAATATGTTGTATGGTGTATTTATTTAAACACGTAAATGAATTTTTGTTTTTGTTCAATTACAGATAAGTAAAATTTTGCTTCTGGCTTCCACAAGTCTGTAATATAATGAAGCAGGCTGTATAGCTGGTTTGCAATGTTGTGCCAAGTTTGATTAGTCATCAAAATTGTTAGCTTAGTTTTTGTTTATTTTAGGTATAGTCTATTTGTGCAAAACGCATGTAAAGAATATAAAAAAACTGTGTTCCATTCACATGGCTTTCTCTACATCTCTGTAAATTATTGTTATAAAGCTTACGCTTCTATTTACTTCATGCTAATTGAAAAAAAAAGAAAATTAGCAGAAATTGTCTTATTAACTGCATCCTTGTAAGTAGAAGCGAAATAAGGGAGTACCATAGGTTAAACTCATAGTCAAAAGCTGGTTGCTATGTGATTGAAGTTCCTTTGTTTGTATCGGCAGGAGTTGACAAATTCCTGTATGAGAAAAGACATACATTTTATTTTTCAGGTAAATATCTTTAATATAAGTTATTTTAATTAAAATCGTAGAGCCATTTATGTGAAAATCAAAATTTGTGAAAAAGGTTCCATGTTGAGGGATTTTCTTCCAAATATTCGTGTCTCGCATCCTTGAAAGATACCAAAGTTAAATACCAAGTTTGGTATGTCATTTCGTTTCTGAGTTATATGTCCACAAATACACACGGATCTTGTTAATTTTTTTCTTTCATGTATTTTCGGTGCAATCTCGGTATCGAATTTTTGGGTGGAATGCAATACCTTCTCTATATACTATGTACATAGGTGTAGAGAAAATAAACATGCAAAATAATTAGCAAATACATCTCAATCTGTTCCTATATCTGTTTGTCCAGATATAGGAAACAAGATATCAGGATGATGGCATTGCAGTTCCACAATCGAAAACAGATTACTGATAATATGTGCTGTGTTTTGACATGGAGAAGGCATTAATATCAGATAATTGTCACATCTGATACGATAGTTAAGCGTAATCAAGCAAGACCGTATCATGCTTCACATTCTGTATCATACGAACGGCGTAGCGTAATAGTCATTGTAACAAGAACTTAGGTTTGCTGCCGTACATTTAGTATTTATTCTAAGTGCAAAACTTAACTTCTACTAAGGTAGAATAATTCTAAATAATTAATATGATTTAAGATATCAAAGATAATATGATGGTTTTACAGATGAAAAACGCCTAGAGAATATATTCCTTCGCAGCAAGGCAAGTATAGAGGGAGCCAAATCCGTTATAGATATGTACTACACTATTCGAGCTGCAGTGCCAGAATTTTTCTCACAAAGAGACCCGGAAATGCAGTGGTTTAAGAATATGTCAGAAGCGATGTAAGTATACTTTGAAAATTAGTTTTCAATGCCACATATTTGAAAGAATATTTATTTTAGCTATGAGTTACTTTTCACTAAAATATATTGTTTAGATGATGTCTAGGCATTCTAGATAGGAAGAGATCTGATGTATTGCATTCACAAGAATTTCTCTACTTGTTCTACATACGAAGTATTCTTAAGAAAGATTATTCTTCCTTCTGCACCATGCTAAACGGGATAAATGTTAACTCAATTGGTTTTACTACTTATTTCTAAATAAGCAGAAGGGAAATAAGAAAATATACCGGACTAAAGAGATAAACTCTTTTAACAGCCCATCGAATGTGAACAATTGAAGTTCGGTTCGCTTTGCGTTTTCAGAAGAACAGATTAAACGAAAGATGACCCTATTTGAGTATACGCGTAATTTAAATCTGAAACCAATAACAAGAAATATTTCGGAAGCAGTCAACTCTGTAACAAAAATGTAAATGACATAATTGTGATGTTTAACTTTGGTAGTGTTTAACGTTTAACGCCCGCTTTAACTACTAATGGCACCGCAGGCGGTGACACTGATGATACATGAATGATGATGGAGCACCGGTGGAATGCGATGGCGGGGGAAACCGGAGTACCCGGAGAAAACCCGCTCCAGCGCCGTTTTGTCCACCACAAATCTCACATGCGGTCGCTTGGGATCGAACCCCGGCCGTCTAGGTGAGAGTCGAGTGGTCTAACCACTCGGCCACGGCGCGGCCTATGTGATGGTTAACGAAAACCTTTTCTGTGTAGTAAGCTTTTGTATATCTACTACGGTTAACCAGTAATAAAAAATTCATCCTGAATGAACAGGTGTTCAGAATCTATTCCCAGAAAATTCAAAATATACATGTATTTATAATGTAAATAACTTTAATATACGCTATTTTAATCAAAATCGTTGGATGCATTTTCCACAAAAACAGTAAGCTCCAATCATATAAAGAGGGGTTTGGAGTGAGGCATTTTCTTGAAAATGTTCGTGTTGCATCCTTGGAAGGTATCATTTAAATACCAAATATGGTATCTACATATTTTGATTTACATATGTTGTTCACAGACACACACAGTCATTTTTTTCTAAAAATTATTTTTTTTTTTTTTTGGGCTCATGGGACCGCAAATATATATTCGCTATCGAATGTTTAAATGAAATACAATCTGTTCTCTATACACCATGTACATTGTTTCCTTGCGGAGAAAGTAAAAATTGAAACTTAACATTTGGCAAGAGATGAAAGTCTATGATATATCATTACATGTGAGTTATAAGCAACCAGAAAGGTAAAATACCTGAAAGAACATTAGCTAGAGAGATTCCATCAGGGAGAGAAAAGAGGGGTAGACCAAGAAAGACTGGACTCAACTATTCGCAGAATTATGTCATTTGGGTCTTTTTGAAATAAAAAATCCAAAATAGTGAAAGTTATAAACAACATTTTGGGCTCTTCGCGCTGTATCTTCGTAATATGTTAAATATAAATACGAGGGCCTTTTTTTTTTTTTTTTTTTTTCAATTTCCGATAGGCTGTAAATGAAAGACAAGTTCATAGAAAACAATTATTATATCACTAAAAGTTTTGTACCCTTATGGTTACTTTTCAACATAATCGCCGAAAAGATTGGGACATTTATTGTACCTGTGCACCAGCTTTGCAATACCCGCTTCAAAAAATGTTGACGCCAATGCTTTCAAATGAGTATTGAAGTTGTTTTGAAAATCTTCGTACTCTACGATGTTTGCGGAGAGCCATTCAAAACAAACGAAGAGGAATGCTGCCTCCATGACAACGCTCGTCCACACACTGCTGACACTACCCAGCTCCTTGAACAATTTCAATGGGATCTTTTCGATAATCCACCGTACAGTCCTGACCTAGCACCCAGCGACTTTTTCCTGAACTGAAGACCGGCTAGGAGGGCAGCACTTTCAAACCAACGAAGATATTCAAAACATCATTGGCGGCAACATTTTTTGAAGCGGGTATTCTAAAGTTTGTGCACAGGTACGACAAATGTCTCAATCTTTTCGGTGATTAGTTGAAAAGTAACCATAAGTGTACAAACCTTTTAGTAATAAAATAATTGTTTTCTATGAACTTGTGTTTTACTTATAGCCTATCGGAGGTTGAAAAAAAAAAAGCGGCCCTCGTGCGTACCTGAGCTATGTCAGGCTAACAAACTATTGCGTCGTCCTCTGTGATATACGAATTCTCAAGGACGCAGATTCAAACTTGGTGGAGGGCAATGGATTTGTTTTCGGCCGTAAAATCCTCCGGAAATGCAATAAAACGGTTGATCCTGAGACGTAGAAGAACCTCAAGCCTGATAAAGAACCTTCGGAACAAAATGAGTCGTCGCATATAATATAAACGGACGCTGAGAACCATAGCAATTAAATATCGTCCATAATGACCCTCAATTTCTTTTCAAGCAATTTTTCTATTTAACATTCTTACAAATATCAATAATGAGATTTTTTGCGTCTCTTTAAGCAAACTTATCAAGATGACATATAGTCCATTGCTTAAATTGGACCTAAGACCCGTGAATTGAAAGTTTTAGAAAGTTCGTTATGCTATTTTACTTGAAAAGTATATATACACACATGGCCGCGCCGTGGCCGAATGGTTAGAACACTCACCTGTGACTAAGGCGGCGATTCCAGTGGACCGCATCTTGGGGTTTGTGGTGGACAAAGTGGCGCAGAAGCGGGTTTTCTCCGCTATCGCAATTCACCGGTTCCAATTCCATTTATCATAAAAGCGGATGTTACACACTATCAAAGAAAAGCAAAAGCAAAAAAACAAAAAAAAATACACACACACTCACTCATATACACATACAAACAAAAATGTTAAAATTTAGTGTTTGACTACCGCTAACAACTCAAAAAAAAAAGCAAACATTTGCAACCGATATCGAATACCAGAAAACTATCATTCATGTTTTTTCCATTTTCTCTACTACGTATATTAATTAGGGAAAATATTGTATCGTAACCAAAATTTCCTGCAGTTTTTACCGGAAATATATTATATAAGGTTCTCCTCATTTAACTGTTCCTGAGATACTCTTATTTATGGTTTGAATTTTCCAATTCTTTACAGTTTTTTTCAAATGGATATGGGTTTTATTAGCTTTTTACAATAAATATGCTGACTTTTACATTTACTCTCACATTTATAATTTCCGACTCCTGTGAAATGATTCTTGTTAACGAGAAAACAATATTGCCTTAGCTAGAATCGAACACGGGCCTATGGTTGCAGTTACTGATTATACTGTGGCTAGAGTTTTTAACAAAAGAACTTCTTAGACACAATTATGTTTCCTTCTTTTATGTATAATAAATTTCTCTTTTAGGTATTATATGACGATGCCAAAGCTCTCTGAAGATAACTACAGAATCATTGTTGGCGGTATTCTCAACAAAGAAATCAAGTTTGATATATCAGAATGTATTAAAATGACCTTCATGTGCCAAGAGGTAATCCTGTCAGAAGACTGCTCTGCTGGGCTTGTCCTGGTTTTCGATGCAAAGAACGCTACTATATCCATGGCAGCGATCGCAACTCCGACAGCATTGCAGAAAGCAAAGCAGTGTCTTTTGGTAAACTTATACACATTTATTTAAATACAATTAAATATACTCTAATTTGCGATTATTTCTACTAAAAGATGTATAATAAGTAACGTATAGTGAACATAAGCTTCAGATTTTCTTCAAATGTTTTAATATGAGTGGGTTCAATCAGTCCTTAGAAAAACTTATTATTTTTGTTAGATTATTGTTTTTTATTATTTATTTTTCAACATAATCTCCTTTTAGTTCAATACACTTTTTCTAGAAATTCTCAAACTGTTTCAAGGCTTCCAAAAAAAAAAAAAAATCAGGATTTCGGAAGTCATCAAAATATGTATCCGTTTGGGAGATCTGAATTGTTTTCCGCCGAGCCACTTTTTCAAGTTTGGTAGTAAAGAAGTCACTGGGAGGCCAATCTGGTGAATACAGCGGATATTGTAAGTTGAATCTTAATTCTACAATTTTCGCTATCGAAACAGCTCAGATCCTCACACTTGCATTGTTTTGATAGAAGAGAACCTTTTTCTTTGCCAGATGAGTTTTTTTTTTTTTTTTTTGTCTTGATTTCTCCCTTCAACCGGTGCAACAGCTATGCATAACACTCTCCAGTTATCGTTCTTCTTTTCCGCAAGTAATAACTGTAGAAGATTCCCCGTGCATCAAAAAAAAAAAAAAAAAAAAAAAGAGGCTAGACCTAGTCTGTAGATTTCAGCACCTTTGCCTTCTGTGGAGCCGGTTCGCCTTTAAAAACTCATTGTTTCGAATGTACTTTTTTCTCTGGAGTGTAGTAGTATATCCACGTTTCATCTACAGTTATGTGTCGACGCCGAAGACTGTCAGGATTGCGACGGAAAAGTGCCAAATCAGCTTTCGAATCGATCAAATGATTGTGTTTATTCTCCATTGAGAGCAAACAACGCACCCATCTTGCCGAGACCTAGTTTTTGGTACAAAATTGAGAACACTGCACCTTGTAATATGCCTGTGACCTCTACTGTTTGGTGAAGTTTGATTGGTCCATCACTCAATATCATATCCTGGATTTTGTCAATAATTTCAGAGGAAGTCCAAACGATGTTCATCAGTTGTGGATGTACGGCTATGTTTAATTTAATTTATCCAATTGATGCAAATGAAGGAACTGAAGTGCCATGAACTTCATGCAACTCTGCTTTTATCGTTTACTGGTGTTAAACCTTTTAAATGGAAGTGTTTAATCACCACAAAAACCTCGTTTTTTTCCATCTGTCTAAAGAAGCACAAGATCGTTGATTCAATCGTCTATTGCAACGACACCACGTGTTACTGACACTTTAACCCCCATTTAGTAAGAAACGACGGTTACTGAATACAAATCTTTATCGATGCTACGAGTGCAACTTCCTGGAATTTCTAAGAACTTATCGAACGCCCCTAATAATACTCTCAGCTGCACATATGGTTATCAACTGTTACAGTTTGCCAGGGCGAACTTCGTGGCCTAGCCGCGCGGTAATAATGAGTGTTTCAAGTGTGCGCATTTCGAGTCTACCACTTTGTTATCCTGCAGTTCCTAGTTTTCTAATGTGTTAACGTGTGACATGGTGCAGTGGTAAAATATGAGCCTCGTATTCAAGAGATCCCGGATTTGATTTCTGGTAACCGCCTATGCTGAACATATGTTTCTGGTGGCTTCCCACTTCGTTTGGCGAAAATTGGGATGGTTGCTCTTCTACTGTGGAACTAACACTATGCTCGAGCATCCCGGAGCTCTCCTAAAGACTTGCAATTTCCTCCGACGCTCGATACATTTGCAATATGTATATCAGAACCGTTTCAATGTTGCGGAGATAACACCTGTAAACTTAAAGGGTTTTTCTGGGCGAAATATTTTCTCATTTTAACTCTGCATACTAACTTTATTATTGGTGATATTGTGCGATATGTTATGCCGTTTAAGGAATTGGCTAAACGTGGCCTTCCTAAATTCTGTTTCTTTGTCTGTTTGAAGAAAACTTGGAGAGTGGTTGCATTGAGAAAAAATAGATTTAAATGTTTTGATGAAACCATCTCCTGATTTATTTACCAATGGAAAAATCAAAGATATTTAGATAATACGTCAATAATTGTTACAAATTACCTATATGGAGCGTAGTATTTTTTAGTGGAATCCAGGATATTTAGGTCGGCTTCCCAAAGATCGGCAATGGTTATAACATGACTGAGTGTAGTGGAGTATCTCTTTCTTGTCACTTTATGTAAAGTGAAAGTATCTTTAGTTTTAAGATACCCCTATGGTTGCTTTGGAAATTCCGCTTGCTTTTCGTAGCTTGCACGCAGTGATCTATTTTATTGTATAGAGTCTTCCATTCTAAATCATTGGGATTGTTCTTCTGGAATCGCAAAATAAAACCAAAACGAGTGACGATATGAGTCCAGATTTGGATCTTTTTAGCCATTTTTTTCGATTCTGAAGTTTCTGTTTCTGTTTGTCGTACCAATCGTTTTGGGTTTTTACTTGGTTTAGAAAATTTGTGCTCGCTTTTAACTACTTCTTGTCTATGGGAGGTTTTTTGGTAGTTCTTAAACTTGCTTTTACTACAAATGGCACCGCAGGCGATTATAAGATATATCGAAACGTGTTGACTGCTTTATGGAGGTTGAGATTGGATTCTGACGGTGGTCTTTCTGTTGGCAAAACATCATAGTTAGAGTTTATCCTACTTTATTTCGCATGTCGCGTGTTATGTGACCATACTCCCATAATATCCTTAGAGATGGTGGCGATAGCCTTGTCGATAATTTGAAACCTCTTACTACTTTGAAGTTCGAAACGATACAACACAATCTGCTTGGAATGCCTCATGTCAAGGTAAACTTTGAAACTGTAGCATTAGCACAAGTACCAAGAAATGAAAGATAAACTGGTGGCAAAAATCCACCTTTTTGCATGAGAATCTTTCGCTTCTTCTGTTGCGACACTTTCTTGTCAACTGGTCTTCTTAAACAGCATTTATGTCTTTTTAAACGATTTTCACAGATAAATATATTGGGAGTTTGCTTTTGCAAACGTTAAACACACATTCCAAAATAGTTTTGATGTTTTCGATTATATATCCTTTAATAGCTTCTTGCAAAGTTTCAATTAGCCTTTCTAAGAGACACATAGCATTGGATAGCCGCTCTATTTAAGGGAATTCGACATTACTATTTTCCTATACATAATGAATAAAAAGAGAAAATATACGGTTATATTTATACCGTAACAAAACAAGAAGGAATTTCATTGGGTAGCACTTCCGTTCTATAGCGAAATTGGTCCGGCATATACTGCGTGCAGTCCAAAACAAGATCTGTCTGAGGCGGTTCATGGTGGTTAGAAAAGCTTCCTAAAAAAATTAGGCTTTCGGGGTTGCAATTGTTGGAACAGCATCTCGGTCTGCATCTTATCTCTATTATTTTAAACTACTGCTTTGTAATTAGCGTCAGGAGGAGCGTCGCTTGAGACAAAACATTTTAAAGCATATAAATAACTCTAAAATTTCCATGATGCGAAACCTGGGTGAAAAAATGGGCACATCTGTGGAATCTCATTCCAACAAAAGATTGTCAAATACAACAATAACCTCAACCCTAATTGAATGAAGGGAGTAATCCTAGCACAGGTGTACATGTTAGAGAAGCAATGGTTAAATTCAAATCCAGTTTAGGTGGACCTACTTATGGGTGGCACCAAATGGATTATTTATAGGATTATCGAACTTTCGGTTGGCATCAGCTAGGAGATGTTTAAAAAATGCCAATTTTCCACATCGGGGAGGACCTGCAACTTACATGGTGCTAAGGAATGTAAATTTTCTAACGTCTTTTGATTCCACCTCCGTACACTTGTTCACCACGCATTCTTCCAGAGACACAGCTTCCTTCAGCATCATTTCCATCATTTAGCAATCACTAAATACGCATTTCTTGCTAACTCACCTATTAATAAACACTTCGCACGTGGGCAAATTAGCTTTGTGCCCATTTTTTTCCAAAATATATTTTGAATTAATTTAGCTTAGTCTCATGGGTCAGGATTACGTTCAATATGTTAGGATTTAATCGCACCTTCTCTCTTTCTAATAAACATTCAATGAACCGCTGTCTTTCCTCATTTAAGAGAGAGTGTGATGGCCACCCAGAGTCCTCTGCCTTAATATTTAGAAACTGACTTGCATATTCTTCAAATAACGCCTTTTTCCTGAAACCCGATCGTAGCGTGCCATATATTTTCATGTCTCGTATATGCTCAAAATGCGATACCTCTTCTAAAGATTCACATCTATTAGCCACGTGCCTTTATGAGCACCTAGCTGACTCATCAAGGGGGCACCTTCTCTACTTTCGGTTTCTGCATAATGTAACATAAGGGACTCATAAACGTACAGAAGGTATATCTTTGGATGGTCAACGGGATATGCTTTGGTTTTGTATACATAGGGATAATTACTGCAAATATCGCGATAAAATATTTCGTCTTCCCCTACTCTTCACGTACAGATTGCTGCCGTGCATATAATGTAATCCACATCCTTAGTTTCTGGTATTACATAATAAGCATCATTTTATTACTTTCTCTACACGTACTGCGTATATAATAAGTACAGAACATATTGCATTCCACCAAAAAATCCTATTTCACAATTCAGTAGGACCATATGCTTTGAAGTGCCCTGAAGTCCACCAAATTTGATATTTAAACATATTCCAAGGATGCGACATAAAGCGCTTTTAAGGATATCCCCCACACTAAATTACCCTTCACATGGAAAATGTTTTGCATTTTTTTCTTAAGAAATTGCCCCAACGATATTGATTAAAATACCGTGCGTAAAGATATTTACATGATAAATAAAACATATATGCTGAATTTTCTGGGAGCAGCATCTGAAGACCTCTATGGTCTGAATGAATTTTGCGTAACTGGTAAACGGTAAGAGATTGATCAAAATGTACTAACTAAAATATAGACCTCGTTATATCACACAATTTGTATCTTATACTCATATGTAGATAAACCATTTACGAGATATTCCTGTTTATTGGTTTGAAATTTAAGCTTCTTATCTTTTTCTCATCCCTCTTTTGTTTACTTCTGGTCGTTTAAAGCGAATCGAATTTGATTGTTTCACATAAAAACGGGCATTTTATGCGATTTTACTGCCGCTTTAGCCTAGTGTTTAATCTTATTTTTTCTACTTAGACGTTATTAACACAATCACGATATGGATCTACACAATTTTTTTTTTGCAGCAATGGCTTCTAGAGAAACCCATGCAAATGGAACGCATAGAATTTTCAATCCTTGCCATGTAAATTAATCCTTATGTAAGTAGAAATTGTATGGAATAGGGGAAGCACGGGTAACCCCGGTCAGTGGGTAATTCCAGTCACGTAGTTATCGCAGCAGTAGTCTACTGGTTTGTGTTGCCCTCTGTAAATGCATTCTTAAGACACGCATAGTCGCAGTCACCACTTCCTTAGTAGTGTTGTGAGCAGTAGTGAGAAAAAAAATATGTTTAATGGATTTTTTATGTAATTTTGCTTGAAGAACACTGCAGAGTAAATGTACCATATTAGATATATTACATATATTTATAGGGTTTTCAAAAAGTTCATGATTCTGTTTTAAACAATATGCATTATTAAAGCAAAATATGTGTTGGGGTAATGCCGGTCAACCGACCGTGACGTGTAAAGCATGATAAAGAGAACCCCGTATTGCTGTTATTGGATAAACATGGCAGCCATATTACTATCGAAGATTTGGAAATCTTCAATTGTTGTTTCTATCCCTCCACATATTTCCAAAAGGCCTCTGGACATTACTAGGTATGGGGCATATGGTGTGTGGGCCCATTGAGAATGTAGTGGCCCGGATAGTCCAAAAAATTATGTTTGTGCTAAATGCGTAAAGAGAGGAAAATGGTTATGGTGAGGCTCTAAAATAAAATGCAATCTTTTATTTGCATTTTGCTATGTTTTACATAAACAACAGATTTGAGTATAGTGAATGGCATTACGAGCATGTGTGGGTAATCCCGGTCAATGACACCACTTAAATTTCGCATAATTAAAGGAAGTAATTTCTAAAATAAAATTCTTCTTAGCGTACATTTAAGTAAAGAAAAAACTGACGATTGACATAAAAATAACACTTTTAAACTCCCACTCTAAGCCGTTCACGGTGACTTGGCTTAAGTGATCGCCTTCACCCCATTCTCCCCTATTATCTGTAAACTAGTAATTCCTCTTAATGTCTAAAACGGTATTTCCTTGACCATGTAGTAATAATAATAATAATAATAAGAAGAAGAAGAAGAAGAAAAATATGATAGTTTACGTAAAGATAAGATGACGTATATAATAACAAGCATATAATATTGATTTATTTAATATAAGGAAATTAGTTTTACCTTGTATATTTTATATGCAGCATAGTATATTGAAGCAAAAGTGAAGGTTGTTTGTCAGTATTTGTTTGTAAGACTATAAGGCTTATCTTTTTCTGAATTATTCGATTTTCTCGTATTACATTCAGTGCGTGCAGTAAAGATCTAAATGTTCTACAATGGAATTTTTAAATAACAAAAGATAGAAGAAGGAACATTTTCATTGTATTTTGCTTCACGTGGTCAGTTTGAGCATTCATATGACCAACGGACATGCAGTTTACACAGTGGTAGCGTGAAATTTCACTCAATAGGAGCAAAGTATAGCTAGGACCTTGGGTCTCCATATAAGGCAGAGAATTTCTTTATTTGGGGGTGTGCGCCACAAATTTTTCAGAGTATAGGTCAGCGTATGCTATTGTCCTGAAAGACAATGAACAACGTGAGTAAAAGTACTACTGTTTTGGAATGACGCTCTCGCCAGTTAAGTATTTATAAGTATATAACGCCGCAAAGTGAAATATTAAAGGTATTATTTCATAGCAGAAGGTTGTTTGTTAGGGAATATTTTGAATATTTTTAATAAAGTGAAAGTTATTCATTGCAATATTTTGTGAGTGTAATTTCGGAAACAGAATGGATTGTCCCTCCCCCCTAAAGTGAGTTCAATAAA
This sequence comes from Hymenopus coronatus, assembly GCA_030762935.1. Classification (NCBI taxonomy): domain Eukaryota; kingdom Metazoa; phylum Arthropoda; class Insecta; order Mantodea; family Hymenopodidae; genus Hymenopus; species Hymenopus coronatus. Next base: position 125,194,393 of record CM060896.1, on the reverse strand, counting down.
GTATTCGAAGACAGTGAAACCAGAGCTGCCGAAGGCAACGCAGAAGTCTACACCAGATATTCGTTAGTAAATAATATCACTCACAATACTGCAAATTCCCCGTATAAACGGCGCAACCACCTTTCGCAACTAGTATGCCAAAGTTCTAAAGCATTCTGTAATGTGTAATCCTTCTGATTTTGGCTAATAAGGGAAATGATACAGGTTACCCAAAGATACCCTCTCAAATAACGGTTGGTAGTAATCTAGTTAACGCAGGTAAGTCTCAAACTGGTAATAAGCTTTGCTCGCAGTGAAGACTATAGGTATCCGCGAGGCTACAGTATATTGTATAAACAAGATTTCATGTAACGAAGAAAAAGTCGGACGCTGTTATGTTGACTTTTTTCCCAATGGCAGTGCCTCCAAGAAAAAAAAAAACAAAAAAAAAACTGAACATATAAAATATTTGCAGGTTGGTAATTTTAAACATCAATGACTGAATAGAGTTAAATGTTATATAATTAACTGCAATTTATATATTTTTTTCTTTTCAAACTTAGACTTACGCGAGCAGAAAATATTTCGATTATTTTTATTTTCGGTTAATTTTATATTTCACTAAAAGCACTTAGTTCAATCTTAATATCAATGTGACGATCACGCCCCCCCCCTTACTAAAAGGAAAAAAAACTTGGAGTATTGAAGTTTTACTTTTAAGAAAGTGCAAATTACATCATATATCTCATTACCGAAGGGATTACGCATTTACATTGATTGTTTTCTTAAAAGTATCATTATTTAGATACATAGCATATATGCAAGGTTTAGGTTTCGCGGTCCTTCGACGTAATCACCACTGTTGTATATTACCCATTCACGGCAATGTGGAAGTCGTTGGATACCGTATTCTGGATGTATCTCTGAAGGGAGCGGTCGGTTGACTGGAGAACGCCATAAGCTCTGTAGAAGCGGAATCAACAAGTGGTTCTTTCATTTTCGGGATAAAAGTGATGTTAATAGACTCCTAAGACATCGACGGCACTTACTGAATAACTCAACCATTATTGTGCATAACAATGCAAACGTGTATGCAGCAACGACACATATATTGAATCCCTGAATGATTCGTTGAGTTCCTGGGTATGGAAACTGCTTTACCAACTCCCTTATTCTCCAGATTTAAGCCTCTGCAACTATAATCTCTATATTCAACCAGCTCCTTTGATCTGGCTTCCGAATCATTGCAGCATACATATTCCACTAGCGCTTGTACAATCTACATTATTATTTTTGTCGTTGCACACTGGCATGGCGGGGAGGGTGATTCCATTTGCTCTGAGAGAGGGCAGGATCTAGTTTATTTATCTTATAAATTATATTGCCTACACCGATTAACGGTATTGTTACAGAATCGTTGCCATTATTTAAAAAAAATTAAGCTATGTATTACATAAGCAAATTACATGCACAATGTTTTTACGAAATTCGTAACTAAACGGTAGAGACGTAACTTAATTATGAACACAAATATTGGACATAGTCTGTCATATTTTCAGAAATTCTTTTTTCTGTGTTGCAGAAAGGCTTCAAAAGCAGAATGAAGGCGTTTCATTTCCTCAACGTGCCATCCTATGCTGTTCCCGTGATTAATTTGTTCAAGTCCATGCTGAAAACCAAGTTGGCCAGCAGGGTAAGTAGATATTTAAAATCTATCAATTTAGCTACTCTAAATTTAAAAACTTAACTGATAATTAAGTGGATTATCTTAACTTTCCCTGTTCATTCACATAAAGGCCACCTGTTCTTCTGTTTACTTTTAAATGAGATGAGCATTTGCAAAATATTACTGCTAGAAAGTTTGTTCCGAATAAACAGGAGATTCAGAAGATTGAAACTGTAGTCAGCTTTTTGAAAAGCTTTGTATCCCCTATATGATAACCGTAAAATATTGTCTTAATGTGCCCACAAGAAGAACATGAATAGCGAATTATCACTTACAGATCTGTATTTTTTTTTCAAAGTAAACAAATAACATAGAATTCTCTGGAAAGAATTTAAGCTTACAAATAATTTGGCATAACCTTTTGTATTTTACCAGATGAGATTATGTAGCATACATTGCCGAATAAAGAAGACGACACAGACTTCACAATTCATGATTTAGATGCTTTCTTAATGAACATAATTTAAATGGATGTTAATTCAAATCTGTAAAGGACTTTTTGGGTCTAATAAAAATCAATGAAACATCTGCTGAAACATTCATTTTCTTTTTAATTTCTCTAAACGTACAATGTTCAATGTATAGAGAAGGTAATGCATTACACTCCAATATCAGATCCAATATTTCACCGGATATACATATTAAGGAGATCCCCCCCGAATTCAAAAACAGAAGGTTTTAGAAAAAAGATCCATGCGTGTGCTGTCTGTCTCTATCTCTTGAGTGTGTGCGCGCACATGCGCTGCGTGTTTTTGGAAGGCATAGCTATAAAATGAAAAGACCGTTCAATACAAAACATGTTTTTTTAAGATAAGTATGTCCCAACTATGCGACACAAGAAAATCTCCCCGCTCCAACTTCTCTTTACATGTAAAAATTTTCGTACATTTTTATTTTCTAAGAAATGATTAATGATTTTGATTAAAATGTCGTATATTAAAGATATTTATATGACAAATTAAATGCATACACGCTTGAATTTTCTGGGATAAACTCTGAAGATCTCTCTATTCTTGATGGGTCTTGTTCAACTTTGCATAACTAGTAGTCTATAAAAGGTAGACACAAAATATGTATATCTCGTTTAAACATATAATTTATGCTACTTAAGTTCTTTGTAGAGGTGAATGTTTCTGAGGTATTTATGGTAATTAGCTTCAGGTTTAAAATAAGTACTCATACTTTTTCATTTGGAAATTTCTCAACTACTGGCCATACAAACAAACGAATTACAACCACATAACAACCAGATTTTAAAATATTTGACTTTTTAGCTCTCTAATCCATTCCCTTATTTCCTTTCTACTTACAAGAGTAGTAGTACAAGTTCTTATGGGAGAATTGCCTCTCATTGGCTGGCCGATGTCACGTGACCTATGACGTCATCAATATGGCGTCCAAGGCAATTCTTAGCCATACAAGCACTTGAGGAAGAAGTGGTAAAATATGCACTTAATGAAGGAGTAGTAAAATAGAACTTGAGAAAGTCTGCCTTCTGAGTTGGCTTGCTGGTATCACGTGACCTGTGATTTCATCAATACAGCATCCAAAGCAATCGGTTTTTTTTTTTTTTACCAAAGCTCACCTCTCTCCTTCTTTTCGCCCTTCAGTTTTTATGGAATTTATTTATTTTATATGTCCCTGATTGTTCCAAGGGCTTCGGAGAAATTTAAGGATGGAAAGGAAAGTACTTTTATTTTAATGAATAAGAAATAAAAATTAATAATAACATAGTATATACAGTTCTAAATAATTCTGCTACTTGTATACATTCAAGCTGAGTTAACATTTATGTATACTTTATTACGAAGATTTCACCTGTATAATCTCTATACAAGAGGCGATCAAAACCCGTGCCAATCTCACTCGTTGTTCGTAGGCCACGCCATTCTCGAGAGTGTGGCAAGGAGAATATCGAGAACTAGTGCTCACGAGCGAGGCGACTGGAGTATTCTCGTAACTATAACGAAGTAGGTTCACGTATGATCCGTAATATGAACTGGTTATCTTATAGGTAAGTTAGAAGATTTCAAAGTACTGTTATATTTCAAGCCGTTTGGATGTTAGTGTGTTTATCTTATTCAACAAAAAACAAACAAAAAAAAAGTATAAAAGAACAGCTAAATGGGATATTATTTTATTACATTCTTTTTAACTTCGGTAGAAAATGTATAATTTGTTCTTGAATTCATTTGAATGACAATTTTTGTTTAACAATTCGTTTAGTTTTGTTTTGTGTGTACATGTACTAGTAAGGCAAGGAAATAATTTATCACGATATTGGTATAGAAATTGTCTGAAATGGACACCAGCGCCATCTTGCGATGTTGAAAGATCTTTTTCTTCCTATAGGAATATATTAAAAAACAACAGAAAATTTGCAAATGTGGCTAGTTGTGTACAGCAAAACTACTGAAAAGTAAAATTTGTTTTAAATAAGTGCTATATATTAAAATACATGCTAAATTTGTAGTTAATTTTAGTTAAAATGCTCGAGCATACTACAGTGCATATTAATAATATGCTTCCGTCAGTAAAATAGTTTTTATATTTTTGTGTATATGTATATTATTTTATAAAAGGCGTTTGTCGTCAACTTCCTTAAATAGCTAGGAAAATTGTTTAAGATCCTAACAAAAAAGGTACTAGGAACATTGTTAGAAATCTAAAAGATTATTTAAAAGCCTAAAGAGTTAATAAAAGGTTAAAACTGCGTGTAAATAGAGCTAAAATTCCGGACTCTAGCAATAGCACAAGATTTCTCATCGTTTAGTTATACATTCATCCAAACACGTTCACATTAAACATTTTGAATCAGCGATGTTGCTCGTTAAATACTACATATACTTTGTGTCACTATGTATAAGCATATTCAGATTACAACCGAAATAGAATTACTGCCTGCAAAATTAAGTCTTAGGAGAAATAAAACTTTATACACACTTATATTAATACAAGTAGAGACCACTTCTACAGATTCTGTGATACCATTTTCCGTTTTAACCCTTTCCTTTGTGTGGGTTATTTAAATATTATCTTCATCTTGGTAAGCTATTTAAATCTTAAGTCATTCAAACAGATGAAATAATATAGCTTGCAAGAATGATTATGCGAGTTTCCGAGCATTACACCGCAGTCTCGCTGTTAGCGAGACTCTCGAGACTCCGTATACCCCTCTTGTGCCAGCTAGTTGCGAGAGGCGAGCGAGAAACAAGCGAGACTGAAAGCTGACTTGACCGGTTCTACTCTGTATACACAGCTCGGCAACCCTTATGTTCGCTGTTCAAGAATAATTCAATTTCCCTCTTACATTAGTCATCACAAGTTTGACAATATATTTTACATTCCTGTTGAACTTAATCATTTTCAAACATAGCAATTGAATTAGTGAACAAGGATTGCGATTTAGCTCGCCTTAATAGCAGTCTTACACCTACCATTGCCGTGCTGGTTTTAAGAAAGTATTGTAATTTCTTTCTTGTTCTGTTTCAGATGGCACCCGAGTTTGCAGCGGCATTTCAGGGGTTTTATAACTCTCAAGGGGAAGTAATGATTAAAGATTTAGCCATACTGGAGAACGAAAGCGACCAGATAGTGGTGCACTACTGTTTCGATAATCGATGTTCCCCACATCGTTTGGCCTATAAAGTATAGGCAAACATTATATGGTTAGCAAATAACTTCCATGGAATTCCATTGTGTTCGGCCTATTAGAGTGAGCCAAACGCCATAAAAATACCCCAGGAACATTATTCTAAGGGAAATACACTTTTAGGTATTTTGCAACCCGGCGACAATTGTCATATTTCGTTGGAATATAAAAATCTGGGTTGTAATATAAACTTAAATTTTTAGGCATGGCTCCTTCTTGCCAGTGGCATAATTTCGAAACTGTTCGCTGTGCCAGATCATTTAAAACAGAACACATCAGATTTTTAATTTAAACATGCAGGGAAGAATTGTAAGAATGAAGATTACAGGTCAGCAATGAAACGAACCATTATGGCTGGCTGACAACCTTATGCCTTAACAACGTATGAACCTACAAGGACACGACAACAAGCAACATAACTTATTAGTAGTAAGTTTTACTTTAAGTTTCTCTGTGTGGTTCAGTACACATATTCTGAGTTGTCAGAATTAGTTCAGTTTGTCAAAATTAGTAATGGGCAGAATGGAATGTTTTCAGGAACTGCTCTATATTCGAATAATTTTAAGAATTGAATCCTGCATTAGAGCGCAAGTTCTGGAATACTTCTATTATTCATTAAGGTTTTTGCTAATCGATATCAGGCTGTATTCGTATGTAAGCTCTCGGATGCTACGTTATCGTCACTTAAGTGATGTTCAATTCTCACCATGGTTTTTCTCCAATATTACAATCACTCATTAATGCTTTTCCTAATCGAAATCGGCCCATTTTAGTGTCCAAATTCTCGGATGCTAGGTTATCGTCACTCGAGTGATTGATGTTCTCAGTTTTCACCACTGTAGTTATCAAATATTACAATCACTCGTTAATGCTTTTACTAATTGAAATCAGCCTATTTTCGTATCCAAATTCTCGAATGTTACGCTTTCGTCACTCGAGTAAAGTTCTTCAGTTCTCGAATAAAACGTTCAGTTCAAACGATGAACAAAAAGTACGACAACGGTTAGATAATGACAATTAGGTGCTAGGTTTTACTGTTTTCTGATGCACAGGAAGTATAGCAAGACAAAGATAAACGACCAATATATACTATACATTATAGCATTGCTGTGCTAATTGTAGTCTTGGATCGTTGACTCCTAGAAAGTGTGCTACAGTGCACGAGCTTGATTGTTTTTCTCTGTATTTGTCAATGCTGTTCTGTAGTTATTCTAAAACTAATCATGGCAAGAAATCATTTTTTATTTCATCACAGAAATGTTAAGATGTTTTTGAAGCATTATTTAAGCACGAACGTACTTAATTTTAATTTTGTACACTCTCTGCATGTTTAAATTCAAATAGATGCTGTCCATGAAAAACATAAAACGTTGTAAACTATAGGACCTGAATATTTGAAAATTCTTTTACGAAGTACAATTCATTAATCATGCGGAAGGATGTTTTTATCAGCCAGCATACTTCTGCGCTCTTTCGGCAAGTGCCTATACGCATAATAAGCCTTAAGTATGAGCACATATCAGATTTAAGAGTAGCTAGGCCCGCACACTACCTCGAGTGGAGATCTCGATTCAGTTTGGTGCACCTATCCGAGAGAAGGTTTTGAATACAGCATTCAGTTTCGAAACATCTCAAGAACATCCAACTATTGAATACATCATTTTCCTTTCGAACACTCCCATAAGTAGTCAAAATACAAGGTGTTTGAATGAAACATAAGGTTTAAATTAATTGCTTGGTATTAAACAGGTTTTTACCTATGTAAATTAACAATGAATGATATTTAATAATGTACAAAATTGTGTAACACACCAGTGCATTCGTTTGTTTTTTGTTTTTATAAACTGTATAAATAAATGGCATACATGATATTCATTTGTAATACAAATGTGTTGCGAAGATTACCCATAAACGATTTTGGAACATTTGAATTGGAACATAATTTAGTTTTTTTGCTCAAACAGCGGCCATAATCGATTCCAGGAACACGCAGTTTTTTAACTTTTATGGTAGCGCAGTGTTGGCTCTTTGGGAATTAACATCCCTAGATTTCTCCGTCTGTGTCTAATTTCTCTGGGGGTTTTATGTTAAAAACGTTAGTCATTGTTCTTACATTGTTTAATTTTCAAGAATAATATATTTACTAAAAAATAATATAATTCACTACATAACATTCAATTGCTTGCATTGATTTAGCTTATGGAAGGTTTCCAAAGATTCTTTAATTGTGCAGATTTTTGGTATATTATGATATGGCGAACACATTTGAGTTACGTAATGCTATGCGGATGATGTAGAGGTAACTAGAAATTGAACTGAGGATACGCGAACTGCACGTGGGAACAGCATCTACCTTTACCAGGCAACAAGTATTTAATCCATTTATAGTAAATTAATTTTCATGAGAATTTCTTGTAGTGTTTAATGCCCGCCTTTACTACATATGGCACAGCAGGTGATATTAATGAGGAATATTGTGCAGCTTCCTTTTACTGCTAAGTAGAGTTATATTGGGTTACCAGTATGGTCTGCCTCTGATTTCGCCCCCGATGTCCAGGCAGGGAACCGTTAGATTGTGCTAGTGTTCTTCCTGTAGGCATTTAATTCCTTAGTCTGCGACAATATAAATTGAAGAACATTAGACTTCTGGAAGTTTATAAATACAGTTGATTTTTCAGTAATAATAACTACTACAAATTGTATGCACTTATAAGCTGTGGGTAACAGATTCCGTTACTTTTAGTTTTTCGTTGAGTACCAAATTTGCCGGTGAATTTATAACAGAAGAAGCCAGTATACCTAAACTTATTAAATGAATTAAGACTGCCTTGTTTACAGGTGTTCATTCATCCACCAGGATATGAGTCACTACACAATTACTTATCTCCAAAGATATTGCCACAAGATTTTGGAGGAGACGCAGAATCAGTTTCAGAACTCTGGGGTAAGTTCAAAATGCTATTTCAACATACTGCTTTGGACTCTGGTTAAGACCTTTATACCCGTTTGTATCTTTGATGAACTTATATTCATACATAATTAAAATTGCAATCATAGTTACTTTTCAACACAAGTCAAATACCTGATGTATGTCGATATATTGGAGTGAACTGGACTAAAGATAAAAATTGTGTTTGAAATATATCATTCTCACGACTATATTTTCTTAAATGTTATACTTTCTCTTCTTTCACTTTCTCTACCAATCTCTGCTTCCCTCTCAGCCTCTGTCACATTCGTATTATAAGTTATATATACATACCATGTGGCATTTTGAAATTTTGAACGCCGATAGCAAAACGTTTGTTAACAATTAAAACACAGTTAAGAGATGAATTCGTCTTTAGTCCAGTCCACTCCAATACATAGTAGATTACTGTTATTTCATATCATCATTGTCTACTTTCACACCATGCATGGACTGACTGACCTACCTGCTTTACTCTGATCCAAAGCTTGTGTTTCTCAAAAGTCATTTGACCCCTTTCAAGTCCTGGATGTGTAAGTCCTACATACGAGAGTAAACATGAAAGAAAGAACGCAAAACTCTGTAGTAGATAGACGAGTGCTGGAGAGAAATGGAAGTACTTGGTGTTGTCAGCTATGAAGAATAACGGACCAAAAGTTATTTTTGAACCATTTATTTTTGCAAGTCAACTAAAATTTTTGATCACTTTCCATAAAATATTCCAGAGTGATTAAATCAAAATGTTCTTTGAATACGGCGGATGAAATTCTTATTTCAGATATTAATTGACGCCTGCAAAGCGTCTGTGGAGACGATGTTGTGTCCTGTCAAATGGTTGGGTGCTATACTCTATGAGATGTGACTTTTCCAGTTTGGTTCTGTTTCTTTTTTTTTTTTTTTTTCAAGCGGAGGGGAAAAATCCACCTTAAGGACTAACCCGGGTTGGCAAGCCCGGAGTGTCGGGGTCTCCCAGAGTGGGCCTACCGACTAAAAAAAACCCTCCACCGGTATTGGAAGGTGAGGATCCTGTGGTACCGCTGTTGCACCCGCGCAGTCTAAGGTGAAGGTGAACTGGCCCGCTGTGCGGTCGCCAGGGGAGAGGGTTCTGCTAACAGACCGGCTTGACCGAGGCCCAGCCGGCCCCCGTAGCGAAGTATAGGTAAGGATTTGAGGAAATTGTAGGTGGTTAGGATTTGTTGGTGAAAATGGGATTGGTAGTGCAGGGAGAGCTGCCCCTTGTCCTTGGATGACACTACCTGCTCTGTCTAACTTCCTGGAAAACGCGCACCCCCTTACAACTCTCTAATGTCTGATAATGCCTGTAATAGTAATATTATTAATATTATTATTATTATTATTAGTAGTAGTAGTAGTAGTAGTAGTATATTATACTATAATTATCATTACTATTATTGTTATTATTATTATTGTTATTATTATTATTATTATTATTATTATTATTATTATTATTATTATTATTATTATTATTATTATTATTATTCTTGTCATTTCATTTGTGTTATTCGCCTTTAACTTCTATTAAAATATCGGGGGCTTTGACTTGAGAAATAGCTGCGGATGTTTTTCTCGCTGAACTGTAGGGTTTAGTAATGCTTGTATTTCAGTTTTATACATTAAACACACATATTCACTCCAGGTTCAGACTCTGTAGGGGTTAAGAAATTATATATTAAAGAAAACTTCACGCCCCAGCCTCAGAATTCGAATTCGAGCCCTCTGGATGAGAAGCCAGAACGCTAACCACTCGACCGCTGAGACAGCCCCAAAATCCTTATTTACAAGAAAAATTGTATTAGTTTTGTTAGCTTAAACGTTTATACATATAACTCTTATGCACGCTATGTTGGTATAAGTTGCTCTTATATTGCGTTTCCTCTCTCTCTCTCTCTCTCTCTCTCTCTCTCTCACACACACACACACACACACATTGTTCTTATACTCAATAACCGTTAAACTCGGTACATAAAACGTTTAAGGTCACACTTCAAGAACTGGAAATGCTATATAGCATGATCAGAAAGTTGACCAAAATACTAAATGTGTAATAGTAAGGGGTGTTTCATAGCATTCCGATCACAAACCTCACTTATGCTAACCAATTTTAACAAATGTAATCTATACAATTCAAAACAACAAATAAGTTTAAAATGTATTGAGAATCAGTTTTCACATTGGAGCGACGTTGAAAAAAGTTGTTGTGTTCCATTCACATGTCTTTCTCTACATCACCGTAACACATTATTGCTAAAAAGCTTATTCTTCTGTCTACTTTATAATAATCTAGATAAACATTATCTTAATTACTTGCTTTGTTGTAAGTTGAAGAGAAATAATCAAATCTCTAGGCTAAAAAAAAATGTCAAATATTTTAAAAGCTGGTTGCCATGTGGTTGCAATCCGTTACTATACAGGGGCAGGAATTTACAACTTTCCGCTTGAAAAAAGTTTTGAGTATTTTAAATCTGAAACAAATGAAAGGAATATCTCAGAAATAGTCAATTCCACGAGAAAAAAAATAGGCAGAAATTGTATGTTTTAAAGTGATCTATATTTTTTGTGTCGTAAGTTTTTATCTATTTCTTACGGTTTACCAGTTACGCAAACTTCAGCAAAATTCACTAAGAATAAAGAAGTCTTTAGAGGCTATACCAGAAAATGTAAGATATACATTTTATTTGCCATATAAGTAGCTTCAATATACAGTATTTTAATGAACATCGTTAGAGCCATTTTTGAGAAAGTAACATTTTCGAAATGTTTTCCGTATAAAGGGTAGTTTGGGGTAGGGGAATTTTTCTCAAAATCTTCATGTTCCATCCCTTCGCGGGTACCTTTTTCTGAAAACACCGTTTCTGGATACAGGGGATCCTAAAACGTCTACTACCAGTGAAATCTTGGTATAAATTTTTGGGTGGAATGCAATACGTTCTCTATAGACTATGGATATAGTACGTGTAGAGAAAGTAAAATATAGGCAGCTACTTTTTCACTTATTTAAAGCTTTCAAAAATAAACATTTACTAATTTAATTTTAAGATGACTAGCGCCATCATGTTGCTACTCGTCACGTTGCAGCCCTGATTTAATACCAGTTGGGTAAAATTGCCTGGTTGAGGAATTTATTAGATTTTCGTTCATGTTTTAGCACGAATATGGGGTAGCTTTGAATCCACAACTCATTTGCATAAATATCGTCAAATATTATTCACTGCGCTAAAAAGAACTAACTCCTCCCCTCCAAAGAAGAATAGAAGAAAGAAAACAATATGTGCTGACATTCGTCTTTATCAATTCAGAGCTCCCTTTACGACACCTTTTACCTCCAGATTACATGCATCATAACTGCCGCCTGAGTGATTTCGCTCTGTAGTTTGTAATATATTGATATTATTGTCGTTTAATATTAGTGAAGCATATAAGAATAAAACTCAATAAACACTTGTTTCAGATGCTTGGAAAAAGAAACATCACTCCCAACGTGATTGGTACCTGAAGGAAGAGGAATATAAAGCTGATGAATCAAGAAGACCTGGTAAAGCATTAACTAGTGGAGATCTGTTTGGAATTGAGGGATCTTTCAGACAACTTTCTTTCGATTAGATAGCAGATATTATCCTTTATTTGCAGCCCATAAATTACAGAAAGAATATAGCGCTTATTTAACTATTTCAAAGTAAATACATTTAATTGAATATGTAAATTAATGTATAAATGTGTTTAATTGTAAATCAACCAAATACTAAAACTGTAAATAAACTTCAGAAACATTATTCTATCTAAAATTATTGAATATCAAAATATTCACATGTATTTTAAAAAGAAATGTGCACTGTTTTCTATCTTTAGAGCTTATATTAAATTTGTCACCCATTTTGCAGCCTGTGCTGCAATACAAGGTGAAGTCATTCCTCTGTCCTTCAAACAACATATTATTAGTAAAGGGAACATATATACTGATTTGAATCATTGTTGTATTCAGTTCAGGCTAGCTTATACGTGATAAAATTATTACTTTATCCTTGTTATAACGCTCCTCCAAGACTTTTTTTCTGCATAAAAAAGGAACGAAATACTTTTTTAATTTCTATTTATTTATTCATTCTTTAAGTAGTCATGCCTCACAAAGTTTTAAAACTAAATAAATAAGCGAAAAAATAACGTTATGACACACATTATAAAATAACAAATAAAAATTATTATATTTCTCTGAGAATAAGTTATGCGTCTTCCATTTTTACAATTTTAATTGAACATGTCAATCCAAATAACAGTTAAATCTGAGCTAATATTATGAAGAGAGAAAAAGACGCACACATTTTTGCAATTTTCTTCATGTGATTTTCTTCTTATTTTTCGACTTCTTTGGCTTCTTGAGGTCCTTGAAGCATCCGCATGGTGCTTTCATTATCTTCTTTTGTCTTCTTATTTAATCACATGTTTTTAACTAATAAGATCTATTTGTGAACTGGACCAAAAATGAGAAAAAAAAGTTAATAAAGTAATATGAATATATAAAAGAAAGTGTACTTGAGCAGCCAGTTAATTGAAGCTATAAATGGATGGGTTCATAATTACCCAGCTTAAAACTGTTTTTTTTTTTTTTTTTTTTTCAAAATTTAAAATATGCCACACGATGGAATTTAATACTAACTATTTTCAGAGCATTTTGTACTGCATTTAAAAAGATATTTTAAAAAATTAAGAATTTTGAAGAGTACCAAAAGTAATACCCCATTTTAGAATTATTAGAGAGTGACATAAAATTATGTGTTATTGTGTGTATTAAGTTGTAATGAACTTCAACCGGGTGTTTTAAACACTGTGACTACTAATTTTTACACATGCGTTACCTTAAATACCTTACAGTGTCCAAACCTATTATTGTCATATAATTCCAGATTGCTTTTTATAGCATAAATATCTGTAGAACATTTCTTTCAAGTAATTACTGATATAATGCTGCTGTAAATTTATTTTCAGGTGCTAAGGTTACTATAAATAAAGATAGGGATGAGATATTTTGTAGATTATACAAGAGAAGCATTAGAAGTCTATATTTGAGATTCGGTCGGTTTATACGCATATTAACGCTATGGTCAACCTAGAAGTATATTAATAAAAAAAGTGAGGCATTTCACAAGAAAACATTATACCGTACTGTATTTGTAAAGAAAGAAAGGGCTCCATTTAAAATTTAAAAAAAAATAGCACAATTCGGCTTTCCTTTAGCTGACCTTGTCTTCAACTTCAAGACAACTTCAACTGCAGTCAAAGTCAACCCTTGATTTTGACTTCAGATACACAATGAAGACTACCTTCAGCCGCAGGATTACAAAACATGTATGAACCAGACTGGGTTGCTTCTTTCGAAAAGCGGCATCCGAAGCTTACAGGATACTTTTGGTGCTTTCTCATCAATATAAAGCTATTAGCCAAGCATGGAAAATACAGGTGCACCTGCATGGAAATGAGTGATTGGGACACAGTAACCCCAACCAGGGATTAATACTAGATCGGCCGAAGCAGTCTAAACGTCCCCTATTTAAATGTAGCCCTTTATAGTGTTTTCAGGTGTTTCGATATCTTTTTTAGATTTTCTAATTTACCTTGCTCTCAAAAGTGATATATATATATTAATAACCAAATTGTTTGTATTCAATCCAAATAGTAATAGCAATACTATAGGGAGAATTGCCTCTGATTGGCTAACCGGTGTCACGTGATTTGTGACGTTATGGATATGGCGTACAAGGCAATACGTTTCTTCCAAATCTCACCTCCTTCTCTCTCTATGACTTTATTTTTATTGTATATGACCCCCCCCCCTCTGGTCCAAGTTGGGCCATGCCCAGGACGAAATTTTGAATGGGAAAGGGAAGTAACCTATGATGTTTCAGGATAATTATGTGCGAAAGTGTGGGCAGATAAAATAAAAAAACAGGGTGATATCAATATTTATTCAACGTTATAGGCATTTAGAGCTTATTTCGTCACAAATAACACAGTAAAGAGCGAAAGATGAAGGAGTGTGTTTTGGCATTACAGAAATATTTTTGTCTGAAGCGCTCATAACATAGTCTTTTACATCGTTTGTGGCTAACACTAATTTTGTAAGTTGATGTTGAAATATATTTGCATTTTTTCAGTGTATTAATCAGAGGAGGCTGTTTAGATAGAGAGTTTACAGGAAAATCTGTGTAATAATGTGAAAATTCATGCAAAAAAAAACACCATATTTTTAAAATAAAAAAATGCTCATTTAAATATGAGAGGAACTATACACCTAAAGTAAAATATGTCGATAGACTACAAACATTAGAAGAGGAAACAATGGGTTTTTGGCAGAAGTGGTAAATTTTAGTAGATAAAAAATACTAAAAGCTAATAGTATGTTTTTATGCCTCTCTAGATAATGGGTCCCTCTACGTTCCCTTGTGGCAATGCACTGACAAGAAGATACTATTTGATGCAAGAAAGATTTGGTTTCAAAACGTTTTTTGAAGAATTAGAATACGTTTCCCGAAATATTGGTCTGCTGTTTCATAAATCATGTACTAATTATCTAGCGATAGCATTTGTTGTATTTTAGGAAATGCATTTCCTTGGTATGCAGTACGAATAAATAACTTTAAACCTAATTACATTAATTTATATGTTGTCATTAAGCAACAAAGCAGAGAAGAACAAATGTTAGAATTCTTATTTACTCCAAGTAACTATGAAATTGTAACTGAACATAATCTAGCAACTAACTTTAAAGATAGTCCTTTAAAACAAAGTAAGGTATCTTTACTAACGGTATCTCATTGGAAAGTGGAATGCAACATTTGTGCATTTAATATTAAGGTAACTCATATTCAGATTAAAAACCGGGTAACTTTGCAGAGACATTTTGTGGATTTTTTGTGTTTTTTATTTACAGAAGCTGTAAATGTACAGAGGCTTTTCACAACAAATCTGTTTCTTTAAAATACCTTCGTCATCGTTCAGCCAAGTTAAATCTTTAGTGGTTCAAACTAAACAGAAATGTACAAAAATTCAACATTTGCTTTAATGCAAAAACTCAGATTTTTGCAAATGCAAAATATGGGTTAAAAACCTTCCATCATTAAATGGTTTAGTTTCAGCCATTTTATTTGACAACGCAAAATTAAATATTTTTAATACAGAAACAGATTATAACAATCTCATACGTATATATTCGAACAAAAAGTCATTAATTTGATATTTTATAGAACAGAAAATCTCAATCGAATTTCCTGCCAAGCTTATAGCTTAGTACTATACTAAAAGGTAATAAATGGTGTCCTCTTTTATGTCAGAGAGAAGAAAACTGTATACGTATGCAAACTAATAAGATGTGATGTACGATTTTTGAATGAAATATATTATTCTAAAGACAACTGGTGGTAATTTATATGTAAAACACCTTAATTTTATATGATTGATGTATAAGCCTATATCTAAGATCAACATTTGTAATTACAAGCTAATGGATATTAAATATTATAAACAATGCTTTGTTTAGTGCTCTTCTGTCTCCCTTAAAATACCTTCTTTTCTACTTACTATCAAGTCCTTTAAAAGAAAAATCGAATTCATTGTAACAATACAAAAAAATCTTACCTCTGTGGTGTACCAAGTACTTCAGTTGATATAGATTAGAATCGTTTAGCTTAATGTTCTTCAAGTGCATCTGGACTAGAACAACCTTGTTTTCACCTGCAATTATTCTCCTGGAAATACACATGCAACTAATTGCGGGTGTGATCTTATTATCATCGGTGGGAAATTACCTTGTGATTGACATTCTGCTGACACGTGGCCACCTCGGTGCGCAGTTGCCCTATTTACTCGTTGTCCGTCTAGAGCGACAAACGTTCCACTGTTACTCTAAAATTCCTTCTTCTCTCCATGCATACCTCTCGTATGTAAACTATTTTCCTCATTTCTCGCTCATTACCTCATCTATTCCTTTCCACATTGGGTCCTGTACTTCAATAAACAGAAACACTATTATTTCGGTTAAAAAAACCTCAACTTACTTATCACGGATGTAAGACATTTTCAAATTACGGTATCATTCGTGATATTTCTAGGACCAGAACAAGAGCAATGTTTGCGATTAGTAACGATTATAAATGTAAATTCTTACGATCACTATGTGTAACAAAACCGAACTTTTCACAGAATGCAATAAAAAAAATCAGAATGCAAATAATTGATCAGTCATGCATGAGAACGCGCGCGTAAATTTCCACTGAACCAGGTAGGTGTTGCAACGCCGATGACGTCACGTCTCTGGCGGTTATGTATTCTTACACCATGATTGGTGAGCAACCTGACGAGCCCGTACCAGCAGACGACACACCCCACAAATGTCTATCACAAGGAAATTTCTCACCGATAATAGCAAGGTATATCGAGGTCAACAGCGTGGAACGATCTAACAATGTCCTCTTCGTAGACATCGTTAGATCGTAAGTCATTTTATCCTATATAATTATTTTGTTTCCTATATAATTAATAACCAGGTATTTAGATATTTATACATCATGTTTTTATTCATTAATTTTTATGCACTTGCACAGAAAAAAAATTCTTCCCATTCAAAATTTCGTCCGGGGCACGGCCATGACACACCTGGTATCAATCAGATGGGAGGGGGGACATATAAAATAAATATCATAGAGAGAGCAAAGAAATCAGCTTTATTTAAATAGGATTGCCTTGGACGCCATATTGATAATGTCACAATTCACGTGACAGCGATCAGCCAATCTGAGACAATTCTTCCTATAGTACTGCTATTACTACTATTCCATTTTATTAAGTTCGTACCTAACAGCGAGAGGCATCTTTTCGGCCCCCGTATATTTAAAGCTTAGTAGCAAAAATTTGGCGGGATATACCTACACAACAATGCAGACACATAAATCAACAATTTGCCGTGTCGAACATACACGTGTATGTTATCTGTTGCTGTGGACATTGCATAGTGCTAGCTTATTTAGGCAGTGTCGTTGGTTGAAGACAGTCATGTTGAATTATGTTTCGTAAGCGTGGCTTCTCAGATGACGAGAAGTTACGTATTTTTATAGAATATTCTGATATTGAACTAGAATTTAGTTTTGCCGATGCAGATGATGTGCCAGAAACAAGGGAGAATGATTGTAGTGATAGCGACGGTTCCCTATCCGCGGAAGCTGGAAATAACTCATGTTTCCTAGCTCTCCCTTTAAGCATCTCGCCAGAATGAGACCCAATTACAGGTACAGTAAAAATAGTTGGCCAGGAATTGAACTGATTGAGTGATTATCAGCTCGTCGTCAACTTCATCTGGATTAGAGCTGCTATAAACATTCTAAGGAGCAAGGAGGACCCACTGCATATGCTGACTCTACAATCAGCGCCTTTCGTTTGCTCTTTGACGAATCCATGCTTCGTCTCTTGAAGAAATACTCAGAATCATATGCTAGGAGGAAACTGAAAAATAACGATTGGACTGTGTATTTCGAGGAGCTGGAAAAATGATAGCTATCATGTATGACCGGGGTGGACTTTGTACAAAAGATATATTCGTGGATGGTTTTTGGACGCGCTCTAGGGAGCTTGGTATCTTCAAGGACACGTCTCGAGACAGATATCAGGAACCACTGATAGTCCTTCGATTTGATGAAAAATCAACACATGTCCACCAATTGACAGGTTAGATCTTGTTTCAGAAACTTGTAACAAGTTTGTGAGAAACAGTCTTTGCTGTTACCGCCCAAGTGAAAATGTAACGATTGATGAACATTTGCTTCCAAGCAAAACATGGTGTAGGTTTGCGCAATTTAGCCAAATAAGCCTGATTGCTGCCGACACATAATATGCGTAATTAAAGGCATACTCATATAGAACCTGAAAAAATAATTTGTCCATAATATTTAATTAAGCTAAAATGAAAATGCTAAATTCATTTATTAACTTATTTACTTAACTAAACCTTTAAAAGAAACTTTTTAAACCTAAATAAAGAAATTAAAGACAAAGGTAAAAAGCTCTTTCACTCTAAATATATTAACTTATCATATCGATATCGACGTAGCATCAAGATACGTGTGCAATGCCTTCCCTTGCCTGTGTATGGATGACAGCCGACTTGTAATACAAACTCTGGGAGAGCACGTTGTTCTACGCCTCGTGAATCCATTTATAAACCAAAGAAGAAGTGTAACAACATACAAATTATAAATTTCTACATAGAGGTCTTCAGAGGCTATCCCCTGGAAAAGTATAAGTATTGGTAATTGTTACCAATGACAAAGAATAATTCGGAAATGCTTAGGTCTACAACAAAACTGTAGAATGCAAAGAATATGTATTTGACGAAATTTACATTTCTGTATACAATATTTTTGTATATATATATATATTTATTACGGTTTACCAATTATGCAGAAAGTTTGCAGAATGAGGAAGATTTCAGAGGTTCTTCCCAAGAAATTCATGATAAAAGATGAAGGTGTCTTTAATACACCTTATTTTACTCAAATTCACTAGAGCTATTTTAGAAAAAATAAAATATTCCAAAACTCTTCTATGAACTGGGTAGTTTGGGGTTGGAATTTTCCTAAAAGCTTGTATTGCATCCCTGAAAGAGACTAAATTTAAATACCAAGTTTGGTATTTAACCAGCTCGCGTGCACGCACACACAGACAAATATTTTCCTAATTCTTCACATTTATATATCAATTCAACTATATAACATAAATTAAATATTTTAATATATTAAAGCGAGTTTCAATTTTTTTTCTGTCGAATTTAAAGAATTTAATTTTTTCACTGTGCGAGGGTAGCACAATATAGTCTTTTAACTGAAGCCTGGCATGAAACACACGGACCTTACTATAAAAATGCCATTTTGGATTCAGTGGTCCTCAAAAATGTATATCCAGTGAAATGTTGTGTTGAATATTACCTTATCTACCTACTAGGTATATAAATAGGTCTTGATAGAGTAAGTTATAAACTATAGAAGCTAGAAAATGTCATGAAAAATAAAGATTTTCAACAGAATTAGGTCTCGCTTAATTTACAACTCTAAAATGGGAAACGAACAGCGTTTTGCTCAGTTTAAGGCTATGTTGCATTCCACTGCACTTCACTTCTAACTGAATGTTCAACCTTGAGTTTTCTGTCAGGAGTGGCAGGGCCAAGTGTCGTCATGGCAGACGTTTTTCAGCACAGTAAATGAACGTGTAATAGCTTCACATTACTTCATATTCGAGATAGCAACGTCACTTAGGATTTCAACTGCTCTTCGTTTTGTTCTTTAAGTAAGTAATAGTGTTTGTGGTTACTTAGTATTTCACCAGCAGTTGTTTTGAAGCCATTTGTTTCCTGTGATGTTTCTAGATGGTACGTAATCATTATAGCAGGACTTTTTTAAATTTTAGGAGGAAACCAAAGTAATAAAAGTGAATTTTTAAGGTACTAAACCTATATATTCAAGTTTTGTATAGACATTTCTGATAAAAATAGCTATTAACACCAAATGTCAGTTAAATTATTGATGTATTAATTATTTTATTAGATTTAACTAGGTAAAATCAAAACCTCTTTTCTTCTACAACTATTGAGTTTTTACTTAGTACATAGAGAAGGCATTGCACTCCATACAAAAATTTGATAACTGATATTTCAACGTAAATATACGTTTTTGAGTCCCCTGTATCCAAGTTATTTTTATTTTAATTATTTTTTTAAAGAAAATGTCACTGTGTGAATTCCTATGTGTCTGTATGTCTGCTAACTAGATAACTCTAAAAGTCGGTCAAATATCAAAATTAAGATCAATATCTATTCTAGGATGTGGTACAAAAATTTTGAGAAATCTTCCTCCATCCCAAACTGTACGAACATGAAAAAACTCAAACATTTTGATTTTCTCAATGATTTTGACTAAAACACCGCATATTAAGATTTTGAAATAACAAATAAAAAGTATATTTTGAATCTTCTGGGAATATCCTACGAAGAGCTCTTAGTTTTGGACGAATTTTGCTGAATGCCATTTAACTGGTAGCAGATAGACAAAAACGTATTGTACAAAATATGTAAGTTTTGCTAAATCACAATTTATCACGTTTAAGGTTTTTCGTGGAGTAAACCATTTCATACGAGAATTTGTCAGCTCCTAGTCATGCAAAGAAATATATTTCAGTTAGACGGCAATCGGGTTCACTATCGCTTTGGTTAGTGTACTCCCTTATTTCACTTCTTCTTACAAGAAAGCAAGTATTAAGATCAATTGCTAATATTTATTTCCGTTAGCATGAAGTCCATAAAAGATTAAGTTTTTCAACAATAATTTTTGCAGAGATGTAAAATTTAATACATAAAACTTTAAGGTTAAATCCTCCTACATTTCTATTAAAATTGTGGTAGAAATGTTTCTATAGTTGATGGTATTTTTAAGTATATACTTTACATCACACAGTTGAAAAGGCTACAAAAATTGCACATAATTATTACTAATAAATTTTGAAACCGATCTATGTTGATCAGCAACATTCCAACAAGTCGTTTAATTGTAAACGTACTATAATACTTTGGGGAAAATTTTCATACCTCTGACTATTTTCATGGTGTTAAATTGCTTTTTAACATGGGAAAATAAAAAAAGAAGAAGTTGAAGCTGATAAAAATGTCTTTTAAATTTTACTCAAAGAGCCATTTAACCAGCGCAGTGCTCTAAAATATTATCTAAAAGATTTGTTACATCAAGCTTAGGAGACTCAAACTTTGCAAATACATTCCCTAGAGTTAAAAAAATTAATTTTTTCCCAAAATAGCTATTAAAGCAGTTCCGTGTCCCCTTAATCTATTTTCTCTCGCTATTTAATTAATTAACAGGTTTCAAGATACACAAACACACACACACACACATATATATATATATATATATATATATATATTATGCACATAAAAACCTAACTGAAAGGTTGACAATGATCTAAATAGCTCTTTTTGGTTCTTTAAATAAAGAATGTCCTTTCCGCACTGAAACTCGCCAATGACTTGGATTAAAAAAAAAGTTGATCACATTACCGGGCCAAGAAATTGCTGGTTTACTCTTGTTGTCACTACCTGTTCATACATTAACGCACGTGTTTTTTATACCACAGGTTATTTACAGGCTACTTTGTGCAGCCCTACCACCCAATTATGCTCCCGATATAATTGGCGATATTTTTCTAGTAAGGACATACATATACTAATGACAGCTGCATATTCGTTAAAGCTGCAGAAGATTCTTTAACACAATTGCGGTTTTGAAGACATGAAAGTTATCAGTTTATCATTACCGGGAGAAAACAAAGACAAGTTGTTGCATTAACATATACGCGGTAGGAGTTGAATAAGTGGAAAAAATTTTATAATTAGTAGAAACAATACGTATAATGCATAAAAGTATCTCATCTTGTCCGCCTACTAATAGTATTGTCATAAATGCACCACATATTTCAGGGTTGAATGTGTTCTGAACGGCCCTGAGCTATGTCTACTGTGTTTACATACATCACACCACCTATAGTCGGGCAGTGCAAAGGTACAGATGGCAGAAATGGGTCTACCATGTGATGTGTTACGTATAGAACATCCTAAAAACATAGTGAAATTTTCCTTATGAACAATAACTTTTGAAAATATAGTAAACAACTGTAAATACTCGACCATCATTTCGGTCACATACGCTGATACAAATATTTACACGTATTCACCTTCCACACGCTCTAATGACGTTATTATCCATTACAGAACTGTCTCTTCATACAGCAACATGTTACTGATAATAGGAAATTGTTCACAGCAGAAAATTTAGGGGAGCATATAGTTATATATTGCAATGCCAAAAAATAATCTAAATCTGTAAACGAAAAATATTTCCCTATGTGTTTTTATCCATATCTTTAACGATATGAACTTTAGTTAGAAAAATTATTAATAAAGCTTACAAATCTGAGCAACACGGAAAACTATTGGTGGCGGTACTGTTCCACCAAAAAAATCCTCCCCCCCCAAAAAAAAACTGGTTTAAGCAGACAAGAAAGCTAAAATGGAGGTGAATGTTGCCTGGAAGTCCGGGCCTTAGTAATACTTTTTTGGATCGATCAAGAAACTTCGATATGGATTTCAATCAATAATATTTAAGAATATTGTAAATTCAAAAATTGACAAAGCATTTTTATTTTTTTCCATTATTTACCCATATATTAAACTCCATTAAAATTTTCAATATCGAATTATCAAGACATGTACCCAAAAGTATCAGCTGTAAGTATAGTCATAATACATTACATCCAAAACTTCGATAAAGAATTTCAGTAGATATGGACATTTTGAGGATGACTCTACCAATTATTCAATAAATTTTCTTAAACATCTATGTGTTAGATTCACATGACTTTCTTTTACCCTCTATTGTTTATTATTCGTCTAAAAGCTATTCTTTTCAAAGGCTATATTACTATCTACTTCAGTTTAATCGATATTGCAGAATTACACACAGAACGCATTTCGTTATTGACACAAAGGGAATAACAATAGTTGAATGTTTAACAAGTGGACGCTATAGGCTCTTCCCATGAATCATTTTATGGAAGCCTCTGAGGTCCTCTTCATTCGGAACGTGTTTTGCATAACCGACAAACTATTAGAGATAGAAAAAAAATACTGCACAAAAATGTTGAGCTCCTTAAAACACAGAATTTATGTCCGATATATTTTTGTTGGGGAGCTAACCACTTCCGAGATATTCCTTGTTATTGGTTTTAATTCTAAAACACCTATACTTTACTCAAATAGGAACTCGGCATCTATTTTTGATGTTTGTTTTACTCCTGGTCATGCAAAGGGAATCTAATTTCAATGTCAAATCGTATGGCGACTGTTTTTACTATGTTAGACCACCAGTTTAGGTTATGTGTTCACTTAATACTCTTATATTATAATTATCTAATACCATCGCTGCCAATGTTTATCCTGATTAGTATGAGGAAGAAAGAAGTATACTCTTATAGAAGAATAGAATGTTTGTAGAGCAGGAAGAGTTAGTCATGTAAATGGAACATAACAGACTTTTTTGGAAACATTTTATTATATTTTGTACAATCTATCAATTGTTTCATACAACAAACTTTGCTATGGTAATCAACTAGTAGATGCGTTTTTAAAAAATCCATTATTAATAATTAGAACATGTTTAATTTATTTTTCCCATTCCAAAAGTTTCTCAGCTTTTATGAGTGATAAAGTGATGTACAATTCATTTTCAGTATATGGGTTAGGATCTTTTTCACAGTAACATAAATTAAATACCGTAAAGCTTTAAACCAACATAAATCTTATCAAAACTCTGTCCTATAGAACTTAGAGATCGGATTTGTACAGATATTTGGTAAGACAAAAACTGGCTAGAAATGCAAAAGTTTGTAATGAAGATAAATTGACGATTTAAAAGATAATTTCAATTAATTAGTAATATCGAATTTGAGTTTTATAATTGTTTTAGTGTACACATTTTTCTGAAATAATTATAAAGTGAATGATAATTGATGTGAGATTAAATATTCTTGAAAGTCCTATTGATAGGATGCACATTCTACTCGCTTTCATGTACAGTATATTTAAGGTGTGTTCAGTACTTTCAACTATTACAATTGGGAGTAGACAGCATTTTACTATGACCAACTCTCATTCATGTAATAGCAACTTGTTGATACTTTTAAATTGGAATTGTTCAAGTAGATTGCATTATTTGTTACAGAGAGACAAATATGAACGTCTTACCATCACCAAGCAAGGAGGTAATACAGGCCATGCATTCCTCTCTGGGGGTGGACGAGCAGAGAGTCAAGGAAGCTGTGAAGATGCTGAGAGAATGGTTGGAACTGCAACCACATTTACCTCACGTTATGGGTTTGTCAGCTACATTATATATTACAAAGATATAAACCATCGCTGTGAATTTAAAAGCGAATTCCTAAGACCTTTAGTAACACATATGTTTCTGAAACACACGGAAGAGTTATTTTGAAAGCATGAAATTTGTGTTCTAGATGGTCTAAATACTATTGGGCACATTGTCAATTCTTAACAATGGTCAGAAGACTAAAAATGATTTGCGTGGTCTGTATAATAGAGATAGACCCTGTAGCAAAGTCTGTTAGGGTGTATGCGCCGGTGCATTGTGCAAAAAACGATTTCGCTAAGTTGCCAGTGCAAAGCCCCACTCCTAGATTTTGTGCAATACTACTGTCTCTTTCTTTCCTCCGCTTCTCTCACGTTCCGTCTTCCTTTCTATCACTATTTGTCACTGCGAAATGTCTGAGCCGAAACAAGATGAAGCATTGCAAATGCACAACATTTTTGTATTTCGATTTGCACACGTGGAATTTTACATATTTCAGAGCATGCCTTCGATGATGATGATGACTTTTATTACTATTATTATTATTATTATTATTATTCAGAAAAAATATTGGAAAAATAGGACAGGGAGTGAACGGATTTAAAATCTAACTTCTAAAGTTTTAAAGCTATAAACCCAAATTTCTGTACACATATGCTACATGATATGTGTATAAAGCCATTGATGTTTCAACCCCTTAATTGTCATGGTTTTTAGTTACTAATATTTCTGTGATTAAAAATGTGTGATTTTAAAATTTTAATGCAATGAGACCGTAAAATGTTATTGAATGCTCTACAAACTGTGATTGATAAAACTGTGTAACATATTTTTGATATCCGTTCCCTGTGCAGAATAAAACAATGTTTAGTATGCGTATAACACGAATATAGAGTTTTCGCTGTCATGTCATTGTTTTTAATTTGTAGTTAACGAATCCAAATCTTTGTTTTGTTATTCATAATTTCCTAAACATACAGTGCAATTTTCAGTTTCTTTGCATAAAAATTGTAAGATAGGATGGCTTTTGATGGCAGAAAAATGTTAAAAAATGAAATGGGACAAAAATGAGTAAGTCTTTATGAGAAGGAAAGCGTGTATGATTTTAAAAATAAGCATTTTATAAAATCACAAATGTTTACGGGGGCAAAATCTTCGAAAACACGTAAACCAACGTTGATAAGGCTTGAATTTTGGAAAAAAGCTGTTACTTTTTGCTGAAAATAATAAATTGATACCCATTTACCCCTTCAAATTCTATCCAATGTTTTTGGAGGAGGGTCTTTGAAGTTTAACTTACTTTAACCGGGTAGCCCTTTCGGACTGTGAAAGGACGAAATAATTTAAATGTTGCTAATTTAATCCCGAGGGTCTCAGGTCTTACAGTTGTCTGAAATTAGGGTTTTCTGATTAAGGAAAAATCGCTTGAAAAAATTATCGGACGCGCTCCATTCTGCAACTATACTTTAAAAAGGTCATCTTTCCAATTCCTCTGTGTTATTCAAGATATATATTTTTACGAGAAGCGGAAGATCGTTCACATGGTTTCAATTGGTTTACAATTTTCACATAAATAGACACGAAAACTTGGTTCTAGTGGGTTAGGAACATTGCTATAATTAAACAAACACATTAAATTAGACCTTAAAATTAAAAGTCGGCACCTTCAGAACTAACAAATTATTTGACCCCAATACGATCAGGCATATCGAAGCTTGTGGGTTTATCATGCAAAAGTTATGTTTTTAAATTAATTGCAAATTATCGCAATTTTACACATCCACTCTGCGTTCTTCTGAAAAAAGAACAACAGAAAACAAAACCAAATCAACATTTCTTCAAAGATAATAAGAGTATATTCACCATGTCATACATTGGAATAGTAACCATGACTCCAAAAATTCGTAACCGATATTTTATCGAAAACACATGTTTTGGTTGCCATGTATCCAAAAGCAGCATTTTAAGAAACAGGTCTGCGTGTGTTTGTTCGTTGCCATGTGTCTATGAACTCGACAACTCAAAAAAGAAAGAAACAAACAAAAATACTAAACTTTGTATTTAAGTTTACCCTTTACACGGAGAAAATTTCGAAAAATTTTATTTTACGAGAAATGGCTCTAACGAGTTTGATTAAAATACTGTACTGATATTTACATGACAAATAAAATGCATAACTTTAATTTCTGAGAATAGCGTCTGAAGAGTTCTTCATTCTGGATGACTTATATAACTGGTAAACCGTAACAGATAGACAAAATTTTAATGAACAAAACTATATATCTGGTTAAAGCATACAATGTTTCGTGGAGTTAACCATTTCTGACATATTTCTTGTTATTGGTTTCATTTTTAGAATACTTAAACTTTTCTAACACGGGAATCCGTCAACTTCTGATAATGCAAGAAACAGATTTCAATTGCATAACGACACATTTTTAAAGATTTGACAATCGCTTTAGTCCAGTACATTCTCTTGTTTCACTTCTGTTTACAAATAATAAGTAATAAGACTAATTGGGCTACAGCGATAGTCGAATGTTTTAAAATTTGTCGCTATGCCATAATGTTGACGCTCGCGTCTCTCTGCGAAGCCAAGAACAAAACTACAATATGAAACGATGAAGATATTCCCTATGAGAAAATTATTAATGATTTTAAATTGAAACCAATAACAAGGAATAATTCGGAAAAGGTTAGTTCTGCAACAGTTGTGCGACATAAACTAAGTGTTTTAGCAAGATCAAAATTTTCAGTTTAGTAGATTTTGTCTATCCCCTCCGGTTTACCAGATATAAAAGGGTCATTCAGAATGAGGATTCCAGAGGTTATTCTCAACACATTACAAGGTTAAATATCTCAAGTATACGGTATTTAAATTAAAAATTTAAGTCACTTTTGAGAATAATGAAAATTTCTAAAAATCTTCGATTTAAATGGTAGTTTGGAATGGAGGAAGTTTTCCGAAAATCTTCGTGTCACATTCTCAAAATACATTAAAATTAAATAGCAAGTATTTCTATGTCAGTTACACTGTCCACATATTAACTCAAAGAAACACACGGACCTTTTTATAAATACATTATAGAGCCAAGGGCCCTCAAAACATGTACCTCCGCAGAAATCTAGGTATCGGATTTTTGGTGTAATAGAATACCTTCTCTACTTATTATGTACGTGCCTAGTAACTGGTAGAGAAAGTAAAAAACACTTCATTTTGCATGGGATATGTCCAACAGAAACACAAAAAGTCTGATGTGTTCTATTCACATGACTTTCTCTACATCTCTGCAACAAATTGTTGTTAAAAAGCTTATGTTTCTATTTACTTCATGATAATCGAGAAAAAATAACAGAAATACTCTTATTACATGTTTCCATGTAAGGAGAAGCGAAATAAGGGAATATAGGTTAAAGTGATAGTCAAAAGATGGTTGCTATGTGACTGAAGTTCCTTTGTTTGTATAGACAGGAGTTGAAAAATTCCTGTAAGAGAAAAGTACAGGTTTTTCAGAGCTGAAACCAAAAATAAGGAGTATCTCAAAAACGATAAACTACACGAAATATATATTATATATACCTTAAATTGTGTGTTTTAACGTACTGTTCATTTTTATGTGGTAAGTTTTTGTCCATCACTTACGGTTTAGCACTTATGCAAAATTCCGTAACATTCATCCAGAATAAAGTAGTCTTCAGCAGTATTCCCAGAGAATTCAAGATATACATTTTATTTGGTATGTACATATCTTAAATATAAGATATTTTAAGTAAATTCGTAGAGTCATTTTTGAGAAAATAAAAAATTTCGAAAAAAGTTCCATTAGGGGTGAGGGGATTTTCATGAAAATCTTCGTGTCGCATCCTTGGAAAATACCAAACTTAAAATACCAAGTTTGTCATTTAACGGCCTTCTCGTTTTTGAGCTATGCTGTCCATAGTCACACACACACACATACACACACACGGACCATTTTCAAAAAATGCTTCTTTTTCTATTCAGGGTGACCCAAAATATTAATCGAATTTTTGGGTAATACAATACCTTCTCTATACACTATGTACATAGTTCGTATAGAGAAAGTAAAAAGTTAAGATTCGACATTAATGAGATACTGAATTTTATAGTTATCGTACAATCCTTCAAGGTGGTAAGCAATAATAACAGTAAATTCTTCTTTAATTGATATAACATTGTTAAGATGACATAGATATTATTTAAAAGCGCTTTATATTGATTTATTCACCAAAGCGTCGAGAAACTGCTACGACCGACAAGATTGCGACAAAATTACAGATGCACTCCAGGTTTGCTGACTGATGTTGAAAGCATCTAGATTAGTCCCCGTCACTAACTTCCCAGTGACGTAATCACGCAGAGCAGGTTTGCCTGGAAACAAGGACAACTGCAGTAGCGTGGGGTACTGTTTACTCAGCACGACTGACGATGAGGGAACAGACCGTACAGTAGCGGCACTAATATCTCTAAGCTAGATTGAAAAATGCAATGCCACAGCTGAGATTTGAGCCACGGATCTCCCGGTCTCTATCCGGTTGCTCTACCACTGAGCTACCATGGCAACATGCCGGCATAGCACTGAATTTCTCAATTGACTCGCATGTTTCCCGGTAAGCCACTAGATGATCTCAAATTATTTTGAGATAACATACCCCAATGGCTTACAATGTTGTAAGTACTTTAAATCTCAGAATTCATAGTATAGCCAATTATTATGGCCAATTAGTATTGATTTAATTGCTTTTTCACACAAGCCGTTTGTGGGACAGGACATGTTGCCATGATAACTCAGTGGTAGAGCAACCGACTAGAGATGGGAGATCCGTGATTCAAATCCCGGCTGTGATATTGAATTTTTCAGTCTGACTTTACGTATCCAACTCCTGTCCTACACACGGCTAGTGTGAAGAAAAAAAAAAAACAATTAAAACAAAGGAAGTTGTTTAATATTATTGATTTAATATGAAATAGCTGTAAACCAAAATAGCACAAGAAACGAAATACTATCTAGTACTTATCGCGTAAGGAAATTGTAAATACAGGGCATTGAAAACTGTTTACAGAATCAAATCTCTATTATGTTTTAGTTAAGGTTAAATTCCGATGACGGATTTGAACAACCCATTCCTTTGTCCTTGTGAAAATGATTCCTGATTTTAGAATGCAACAAGTTGCTGCAACAAGAGTATAAACTGTGAACCTGTTACTCCATAGTCGAGATATTTTAATTCTTTTGTTCTGTAATATTTTTTCATTACTATGCTCTGAGTCACACACAAACAAAGAATACATTTTAATTTATAATCAGATAGCTTGTTACTTTCTCTATACGTGCTATAGAGAAGGTATTGCACTCCACCAAAAATTCGATACCGAGATTTCACCGGAAATATATGTTTTAGGGTCCTGTATCCAAAAAAAGTATTTCCAGAAAAAGGTTCGTGTGTATGTGTGTCCGTGAACACAACTCAAAAACGAAAAGTCGCTAAAATACCAAACCTGTTATTTAAGTTTAGTATCTTTCAGGGATGCGACACGAACATTTTGAGAAAAATCCCCCCACCCCAAACTACCCTTTATATGGAACTTTTTTCGAAAATTTTGATTTTCTAAAAAATGGCTCTAACGATTTTGATTAAAGTATCGTATATTAAAGATATTTAGCTCACAAATAAAATGTATATCTTGAACTTTCTGGGAATAGCCTCTGAAGAGTAGTTTATTCTCGATGAATTTTACTGAATTTTGAATAACTGCTAAACCGTAAGAGATGGGCAAAAACTTACTACACAAAAAATGTAGAGCACCTTAAAACACACAATTTATATTATATACATTTTTGTGGAGTTCATCGTTTTTGAGACATTCCTTATTTTTGGTTTCTGCTATGAAAAACTTATTCTTTTCTCATACAGGAACTTGTCAACTCCTATCCATATAAACAAAAGAACTTCATTGACATAGCAACCAGCTTTTGGCTATCACTTTAACCTATGGTAATCCCTTATTTCGCTTCAACTTATAAGGAATCAGGTAATAAGATTGTTTCTGCTAAATTTTTCTGATGAGCATAAAGTAAATACAAGTATAAGCTTTTTAAGAATAATTTGTTGCAGAGATATAGAGAAAGTCATGTGAATGGTACACATTAGATTGTTTTTGTGACTGTTTTACGTCTTTATCAATGTAAACAACTGCTCAGATAAATACGTAGGTGCAAACATGCTAAGATATCAGGCAACAAAATGTTGAAATATGAAAATTATGATCGAGGGAAATTGTTGTAGAAGTTTCTCAGATTCTTTCTATTATGGAATTTTTCTATGAGTTCTGTATCATTATGAAAACTTATGGTTGCAGTGTGGTATAGTATCAACTGCAGTAGAGAAAGGTGTAGCAAATAATTGAATATCGGGTTCCAGGTGTATCATTTCTTTAAATCCGGAGTGATATTCTTCAGTCATTTCTCGTATTATGCAACTCCACACATGAACCGCAACTGAACAAAAGCGTTACCACTATTACCGTAGTCCACCGACAAGTACTGGCTTCCTCTCTGCCATGTCCGTGTTGCCCGCACAGTCAATGTTTGCCCTAACGTCATTCCGCTTCGTTATGATGGCAGCTGACTCAGAGAGATCATGACGGTCACTACATTTCACTCCTATTTCGTTCACTAGTTTCATTGTTTCCATACCTGTCGATACGAATGTATTTTGTTGGCTAATAGCTTATCAAACCAAAGTTTCCATGAAATATTAAGGAGGGCCCTGAGGATATAGGAGAGTTATGCTACATTCACAATGAGAAGCAAGCGCAGACGTAACGTAGCATATGCGCAGAGGCAAGGAAACACCATTCACAATGCAATCGTAAGCGCAACGCAAGAAGTTGGCATGGGTTTCTAGATCTGTAAGTTATATGCGAATATCTTCCCAGCGCTCCACAAATTACAAACTGAATAACATAACCAACAATACCACAGAAGAAAAATCATTCAATCTTTTACAAAAGAAATACATTACATATTAACAACTGACGCTCACGGCTCTGACGTCATAATAATCGCTCATTGAAAATTATTGAAAATAGTGTAAGCATAGAGACAGCAGCAAGTGATAAAGCTACACATTTAATGAACAAAGAATTATCTCTCTGGGTCTTCGATATATGAGAACCAAGAAATCTAAGACACAGATGATAGTTACATCCATTAAATCAAAGAAGGATTCGCAAGGAGACTGTCATAACCTCTTGAGGGAGATTAGAGATGGCGCGGCACGGCCAAATATAAGAGCATCATGTACAGGAGGTCCTGTAAAATCTTGCAGTGCGATCGTTTGTTATTGAATGCATAGAGAAACGAAGTAAAATGCCTCCTCTTTGCATGCAACGCAAGGATAAAATTTTGAGTTAGCAAACTTTTGCGTTGCATTGCATTGCGTTACGTCTTGCGTGTTTCTATGTGAATGCTTACATTAAATAATAGGAGTCCAAACTCTTGCGCTTACATTGCGCTTGCACTTCATTGTGAATGTAGCATTACTGTAAATGTCGACTGTGTCTTTTCAGATGACAGGCGGCTAGAAAACATATTCCTACGCAGCAAGGCAAGTCCAGAGCAAGCTAAATCGACTATTGATATGTATTACACTATGCGAACTGCTGTACCAGAATTCTATAGTCAGAGAGATCCAGAAATGCAATGGTTTAAAACAGTGTCAGATGCTGTGTGAGTATCCTAAAATGTATTTGATATAAACATACAGGCTCTAACCAGATTCTCAATGGCACATTTACTTCAGGGAAGTGAAAATTTTATCCGGACTGGAATGTGTTACTGGGCCACAGATAAGTTTTATTTTAATGCCAGGTGATGGCAGCTCTCTAAAGCCAACACTTAAGTTAAAGGGAAAGGCTGTGTCTGCAAATAGCTGTCACTTTAGTCTTGACAAAGTAACTACGGTGATTTTGGTGAAAATGTGAACATTTGACGGTGATTCGAATTTTACTTCAATTTTCATTGGTGTCATTCTAGTACAACATACCACGTGAGTAAGAAAAGGAAGGAAATGAGCATTCACGAACTTTATTATAGCTAACCTCTTGTGTAAGTTTACATACTTACAATATTTTCTTCACATCGTTGTATAGAATAAATATTAGTATCCCCTTTATCTGTGAAGACGGGGCTACTTACCGGAAGCATGTATGGGCAATCCACCCCTTCGTCCCTCAACTCCGCTTGCCGATCCACTAGAACAGGTTGACTTGCGTGAATTACCTTGGCTTTAGAATTTATGTGTATAGCCCAGAGAAAATATTAATCTAATTTGTAACACCCGGCGAGAGGGTTGGAGAAAAGTTTAGGGATCACCGCTTCGCGACTAAGAACTTCATTTGTCGCAAGTGCAACCCCTTCCCTTCGGTAACGTGGCCTGTCCAATAAGCTTTTAAGAGCACAGCAAACAATAGGAAGAGATGGGCGGAGTCAACGAAAATACCCCGACTTACGCAAAGTATTTCCAAGCGTATTTTTAATGTCTTTAAGTGTACATCTGTGGGAAATAGGATGCATGGATCGATGAACGATTAAATAGAGTAAAATATATTATATCATACAATTTGGTGGTCAGATGAGTATTGTGTTAGTTTACTTGATAAGCCTAGCACAAGGTTTGGAACTTTCATTAATAAAATAAAAAAATCGAATAGAAGGTAAAGCAAATACGAAAAAATGTGCAATTATATTTTAAATTTTCAAGAAACTACTTCTAAGATTATATCCTAAGCTATATTTAAATAATAATCCGTTAATAAATAAAATTTATGCTAATCCATTATTCAACATATATACATATAAATTCATATATGTGTATATAAACTTTGACTTGATGTGATAAATTAATATATTTAGCATGGAGGAGATTTTGATATATTTAATAAAATTGAAGACAGAAGCCAACTTGGCTTTCTCCGGTTTAAACTCAGTTGATGAAAATGAAATTAATTGAATAAAATATACATATATATTAAATATGTATTATATAATTACAGTATAAAGTAAGTATTTGTAATATAAAACCTCACTTTTGTTCACATGCTGGAGTCTCAAATAGGGGAACATATGCAGTATAGATCATAAAAGAAGGGAAGGAAATAAAACTTAAATATGGCAAGTTAAGTATTAACGTTTCAATCAGTATGTGATCATGTGATGTCAAACACATGGAAATAATGAAAGAGTTCAAGCATTATGTGTGTCCACAAGGCGTTTATAAGACGCTAACTTTCTTTTGCTTTTAAATGTCTCTCTAATTTTGAAAACATTGCATAGCATAGTCTGCTGGAATAATATTAGTATATTTAGCAAAGCTCTTTGGTATTCATGTAAATAAGAAGCATCTAAGTGTAGTCCTCACTTGGTACAAGACAACCACTTTTTATTCTCCATGGACGATTGTCAAAATGAATACTCTAAAGTATAAAATACTAAACAGAATTATACCTAAAATTACCTATATGGTGGAAGACTGCTGTGCATCATATAACAGCTGATGCTTGGCAAACAACTCTTAAATAATGAATACGACATCTATTGCTTGACGTGGAATTTACGGTTTGGTCACTTACAGGCATACCCTATTCCATTTCGGGGGCTTTACAGCTTAAACAAAAAGAGTTTCTTAGCAGAGTTTGCAAAACTTAAGTATAAAAAATCTGATGTGTTATACTCACATGACTTTCTCTAGCTGTTCTACAAACTTCATACATAAGATTCTTCTTCTTTCTGCACCTTGCTAATCGTGGTACACATTAGCACAATGTTCTTATTATTTAGTTCCGTATAAGTAGGAAGAAAATAAGGAATACACTAGGCTAAACCAATAGTCAAATGTTTTAAAAGCTGTCGTTATGCGATTGTCATTACAAATCGCTTCTTTTCTTGGCCAGGAGTAGAAGAAAAGAAAAACGGACACTCCCGTCTGAGAAAAGCATAAGTACTTCACAACTGAAACTAATAACAATGATTAGCTCGAAAACGCTAAGCTCCACGAGAAAAATGTATATGACATAACTTGTATATTTTAACAAGACCTAAATTTTTTGTATGGTAAGTTTTTGTTTGTCTCTTACGATTTACTAGTTTTGCCAAATTAAGCAAAATTCATTCAGATTAAACAGGTTTTCAGAAGCTATTCCCAGAAAATTCAAGATATACATTTTATTTGTTAGATAAATGTCTTAAATATTCGTATTTTAATCAAAATCATCAAGAGCCATTTTTAAGAAAATCAACATTTTCGAAAAAAGTTCCATGTAAAGGGTAGTTTGGGGTGGGGGGATTTTTCTCAAAATCTTCGTGTGACATGCCTGAAAGACACTAAACTTAAATATCAAATTTGGCGTTTTACCGATTTTTCCGTTTTTGAATTATCGTGTTCACAGACACACGGACACACACACGAACCTTTTTTTGAAAATGCTTTTTTTTATTACAGGCGACCCTAAAATATATATTTACGGTGAAATCTCGGTATTGCTTTTTAGGTGGAGTGCAATACCTTCACTATACACTATGTACAAAGTACGTATAGAGAAAGTAAAAATCTCATCTGTTCAAAAACAATTTATTTTTAAAATCAAATTCTTCTACTTAATGATAATCAAGATAAATATTAGCAGAAATTGTCTTAATTACATGCTTCCTTGTAAGTAAGGAAAATAAGGGAGTACACTAGGCTAAAATGATAGTCAACTTTTTTAAAACCTGCCTGACATGTGGTTGAAATACGTTTCTATGCAGGGCATGGAGTTTACAACTTTCCGTGTGAAAAAAATTTAAGTATTTTAAATCTGAAACAAATAACAAAAAATATCTCAGAAGTGGTCCATTCCACGAAAAAACGTATATTACATAGATTGTATTTTTAAGCTGATCCACATTTTTTGTGTAGTAAGTTTTTGTCTATCTCTTAGGGTTTACCAGTTACGCAACATTCATAAAAAGGTCTTTAAGAGCCTATTCTCAGAAAATTCAAGATATACATTTTATTTGCCATATAAATATCTTTAATATACGGTATTTTAATCAAAATCATGAGAGCCATTTGAGAAAATCAACTTTTTTGAAAATTTTTCCATGTAAAGGGTCGCATCCCTGGAGGATACTAAACTTAATGTTATGGATTTTTCGTTTTTAAGTTATCGTGTTCACGGACACGCACGATTCTTGTCCTAAAAAAGGTTGTTTTTTTGGATACACGGGACCCTTAAACGTATATTTCCGATGAAATTTCGGTTGTGTAGTTTTTGGACGGAATGCAAAATACACTACGCACATAGTATGTGTAGAGAAAGTAAACAAATCTGATGAGTATATAATCCATTCACATAACTTTCTCTAGCTGTTCCACATACAAACCTTTTTACATAAGATTTTTTTTTTTCTACATCATGCTAATTTATATAACCTTTAGTAGAAATTTGCTTATTACTTGCTTCCTTGTAAGCAGAATTGAAATAAGGGAATGCATTATGCTAAAGTGATAGTCAAATCTTTTAAAAACCGGCAGCAATGTGAAACAATTGAAGTTAGATTCTCTTTGCTTGGCCTGCAGTAAAACAAGAGAGATGTAACGAAAGGTTTTACATTCGAGAAAATTTATGTAGTTTAAAATTGAGGCAATAACAAATAATATCTCGTGAACGATCAACTTTGCATAAACAATGCATAAGACATAAATTACGGGATCTATATTTTTTTTTCTTTTGTAGCTTAACGCCCTTTAACCTGGTTGGTCATATCGGATGATGAATGAAATTGAAGAAATGATGCTCAAATGATCTCGGGGTCATATTCGTCTTCTCAGGATAAGGGAGAACCCCGAAAAAAATAAACCTTATCCGAGTAACTCACCCTAAGCGAGATTCAAGCTCACGACCTATTGAATATGAGACAGACACGCTACCAGCACACTACCCAGGTGGGCAACACATGTTTGTTGTTGTACGTGTTTGTCTATGTCACTTATGCAAAATGCATCCAGAATAAAGGGGATGTAAAAGGAAGATCCTCCAAGTTAACTGAATTATTATTCTGTTAATTTATTTTGTGAGTACACACACGAAACACTCTTTGGACTTAAGTAACAAACCAGCTTCTCCTAGTCACCATGATACTAATAATGCTATATTTTGGCTAAACATAAAATAACTTTTAACTTTAAGTTACTAAAGCTATAACTTTTTTATAAAGTTATAATGATAGAATTAGCTTTTATAAATGTAATAAAATAAGTATTGCTTTATGGATAGTTGTGGATCTTAATATACACGATTATTATTTTTGTGTAGGTATTGCACTCCGATGCCACGTCTGACAGAAGAAAACTACAGAGTCATCGTTTGTGGTATCCTTGACAACCAAGTGCAGTTCGATGTTTGCCAAGGTTTGAAAATGTGCTGCATGTGTCAGGAGATAATCCTAGCACAGGATTGCTCGGCTGGTCTCGTCTTCATTGTGGACGCAAAGACAGCAGCGCCGTCATTGGTGGCACAGCTGACGCCAACGTTGTTTAAAAAAGCCCTTTTCTGCGGTATGGTAAATATCTTCCTTTTTCTTTTTCTTTTTTACTTTCTCCACACGTACTATGTACATAGTGTATAGAGAAGGTATTGCACTCCAGCCAAAAATGCTATATTCACCGAAAATATATGTTTTAGAGTCCCCTGTATCCAAAAAACACATTTTCGGAAAAAGGTCCGTGTGTGTGTGTACCAATATGTGATACAGGGACTTTTAAATGTCCAAGACGAAACAAGTTATTGAGTTCAAATTATGAAATCGAGAAGGTCATACAAGGAATCTCCCTCAACCAATCTATGCAGTAGTCTTATCATTTACGGCAAATTTGATTAAAAAGTTTGAAAAATTAAAAAATAAATAAAATATATTAAAATAGAATATGTTGTAGGGTATCTGATATGGTTAGTTTGAATAAATTATATTTCATTTAGCAAAAGGTAATGTTGCAGTAGCTTCAGCAATCGATACAATTAGTGGCAAAAGTCCAAATGCTGTGTCCTCTTAAGGTGATTTGAAATGTACCTCTATCTTGCCAATGTTAAAGTTTGAGCCATTATCTTAGCAACTATTTAACATAATGAGCTAAATTTTTCAAGGTATATTCAGCAACACCTTTGCTGTTAATTGATAAAACATAGAATATTTCTGTTCATTAGAAGGAAAGATGTGACTTTTTTATAATAAAGTTCTTTAAGATTTTGTTGAAAAAATGATTTTTAAATTTAAAAAAATACTAATCCATATATATAAATGCTTTATTAAAATAAACCATGTTTAGGTGTAAATGTGTTGTAAAAGTTTCAGCATTTAGTGTTAATTAGTTTCTGATATAATATTTTGTTGAAAAAATTATTTTTAAATTTAAAAAAATACTAATCCATATATATACATGTTTTGTTAAAATAAACCTTGTTTAGGTGTAAATGTGTGGTAAAAGTTTTAGTGAATTAGTTTCTGAGATAATGGGGCATTTGTATAGAGAATTTTACTTCTGCAGAAATTGCTTTCAAACATAATATTTAAGAAAAAAAAATTATCCTAACTTTTTAAACACAACTTCGCAGTACTTCGAAACTCTCACATGAGCGGGATTCCAATGCTGCCAATGGCTAAAGAATTCCGATCAAAATAAAACAATATCTCTTTTTTAACACTAACATTTACAAACCTATTGATGTTTTAGCTAGTGAGTGTATCAATTAGTTCTGAAAACCTACTACCAGGATTATTTTCAACAACAATTTGAAACGATTTACAATTAGCATGCCTCTATGAAGGTTATACCAAAATGAGCGGGAGATTTGAAATATTCATATACAAATAAAAAAATCTGATGTGTTCTATTCACATGACTTTTTCTATATCTCTGTAAAAAATTATTGTTAATAAGCTTATCTTTTATTTAGTTCATGCTAATCGAGAAAAATGAGCAGAAATAGTCTTATTTCTTGCTTTATTGCAAGTAGAAGGGAAATAAGGGAGTATCATAGGTTACAATGAAAGCCAAAAGCTGGTTGCTATGTGACTGATGTTCGTTTGTTTGTATCGACAGGAGTTGACAAATTCCTTTATGAGAAAAGTATGTTTTTCAAAGCTGAAACCAAGAAAAAGGAGTATGCCAAAAACCATCAACTCCAGGAAAAAATGTATATAACATAAATTGTGTGTTTTAATGTGTTCTACATTTGTGTGTGTTAAGTTTTTGTCCATCCCTTATGCTTTAGCAGTTATGCAAAATTCATCCATAATGAAGCAGTCTTCAGAGGCTATTCCCAGAAAACTCAAAATATACATTTTATTTGTCAGGTAAATATCTTTAATATGTGATATTTTAATCAAAATCGTTAAAGCCATTTTTTAGAAAATTAAAATGTTCGAAAAAAGTTCCATGTAAAGGGTAGTTTGGGGTGGGGGGATTTTTCTCAAAATCTTCGTGTCGCATCCCTGGAAGATACTAAACTTAAATACTAAGTTTGGTATCTTACCGACTTTTCGTTTTTGAGTTATCGTGTTCACAGACACACGGACACACACACACACACACACACACACACACGGACCTTTTTCGGAAAATACTTTTTTTGGATACAGGGGACCCTAAAATATCTATTTCCAGTGGAATCTCGGTATTGAATTTTTTGGTGGAGTGCAATACCTTATCTATACATTATGTATATAGTATGTATAGACAAAGTAAAAAATGAAAATGGCAAAAATTATGAAAATCTTATTTCGACTCCCCTTAAAGCAACCCTGTTATAAGCATAGACTTTATTATAAAAACTCCAATTACTGGGTCGCAAGAACCTTATTCAACTGAGCTGCTAACGTTGTAGGCCGTACTCCAAACCACGTCTACGGATAGGCCTAGTTTTATTTTAAAGGTGTTAACTACAAGATTCACAATGTACCATGTCAGTTAAATACGATTTCGGTAAACCCTTAGATTCTCTCATCCCTAAGCACACATCTCTTGAAAGTAAAAGCCCTGGTTCTCCTCGTCGCTTGCGTATTTATTTATAGCTCCCGATCTTTCTGCCCAAGCTTGTAACCTTCTGAAAGTCAACCCTGAGGCCGCCTGCTTCCCTCTCGCTGGCGCGAACACCAGTTCTTACCTCTAGGATACGCAGTGTAGGGTGATTGCTACCCCCACTGGTTATACTACAATATTAATTATAAAATTTAAGAAAATGTATAGTTTTTATTACTTGACGAAACTTAAATGTCAATTTAACTGTAGTTATAAATGGGTAGGAGCATGCTCATTAATAAGCAATCCCAACTTGAAACTTTAGTTTTACACTAACATTTTGCGACACTTTTCCATGTTCAAAATGTCTCACACGTTGATGTTTTTACTCATACTGCATCTCATAAGCACATTAAAAAAATAGGTATGTTACCTTTTCCAAATAAAGTCACAATTTTATAAATAAATTATTACATTTTTAAAAATGATGAGTTTTGTAGAATACAGAAGTAATAATTTTGCTACCTTTAATTTGGCTAATATAAAAATATATGACAGATCTATTTGTAAACTCACTGACCATAAACGAGGACTTTTTACTTTCGCTATACGCACTATGTACATAGTGTATAGAGAATGTATTGCACTCCACAAAAAATTCGATACCGAGATTTCACCGAAAATATATGTTTTAGGGTCCCCTGTATCCAAAAAAAGTATTTTCCGAAAAAGGTCCGTGTGTGTGTGTGTGTGTGTGTGTGTGTGTATGTGTCCGTGTGTCTGTGAACACAATAACTCAAAAACGAAAAGTCGGTAAGGTACCAAACTTTTAAGTTTAGTATCTTCCAGGGATGCGACACGAAGATTTTGAGAAAAATTCCCCCACCCCAAACTACCCTTTACATGGAACTTTTTTCCAAACTTTTGATTTTCTAAAAAATGACTCTAACAATTTTGATTAAAATATCGTATGTTAAAGTTATTTACCTGACAAATAAAATGTATATTTTGAATTTTCTGGGAATAGCCTCTGAAGACTACTTTATTCTGGGTGAATTTTTCATAACTACTAAACCGTAAGAGATGGACAAAGACTTAACCCACAAAAAATGTAGAGCACGTTAAAACACACAATTAATGTTATATACATCTTTTCGTGGAGTTGATCGTTTTTGAGATATTCCTTTTTCTTGGTTTCAGCTTTGAAAAACAATTTTCTCATACAGGAATTTGTCAACTCCTGTCCCATACAAACAAAGGAACATCAGTCACATAGCAACCAGCTTTTGGCTTTCATTTTAACCTATGGTACTCCCTTATTTCGCTTCTGCTTACAATACAGCAAGAAATAAGACTATTTCTGCTAATTTTTCTCGATTAGCATGAAATAAATACAAGATAAGCTTATTAACAATAATAATTGACCGAATCGTTCCGCAGCGACCTTGGTTTGGGTGAGGATTGGAGTTACATGTAAACTACAGGGAATTCATGGGCACGGAACATTATTGTAGCTTACATTAGGCTTACCTGCATCGCAATATACTTTAAAATTCCTAACACATTCTCTCTATTTCCGTAAACAATTCTGGTTTACCCGCAGAACATTATGTATTTCTGATGTTGTCTTTCAACTTTTGTAACGTGTGCGGATTTGATGCGTACAGTTTATTCTTTAACGCTCTCCTTAAATCAAAATTGCATGAAGGTAGGTCAGGGGATAGAGGTAGCCACAATCTTCAACTAATTATTTTGACATCATACTCGCTTTCCAATTCATGCACATAAATCATAGCAGGAGCTGAATCGTGCTGAAACCATCCACACAATTTCATTTCTTGTTACTTTTGGGAAAACAACTTTTCGAAATAGAATTTACCTTGTGAATCGACGGTTCTATAG
Organism: Hymenopus coronatus; assembly: GCA_030762935.1. NCBI lineage: Eukaryota > Metazoa > Arthropoda > Insecta > Mantodea > Hymenopodidae > Hymenopus > Hymenopus coronatus. The sequence goes on along the minus strand of CM060896.1, from coordinate 125,153,108 downwards.
AAAAATATGGGACCGCTAATTTTACGCTAGCTCACTGCGCACCAAACCCTTTTTGATGGCTGAGGAATTTCATGAATAATATGGAGATTTTCGTAGTCCTGTATCTAGTATTCTGAGTAAAAACGTGACCTTGAAAATAAACCACGTTTTATTAGTGAATAACGTTAAACATGGGTCCACGTCACCGTGATTAAGGACAGCAAAAACAAATGCAATAATTAACCTAAACTTGCAGGATCTTGTGTTTGTAAACCATGAACTACAGTCACCTTGTACCGCTTAAATTTCAGAAGTTTCGTTGACACAAAGCTGACTTCTTGGAAATGTTAATCTCTTGTACTAAACGTCTCAGTGATTTTGGGTTGATCGCTCTAACTGCATGAAGCTTCTCTCCTGCATCAATCTTTCCTTGGTCTGCAGTCGGTGTTTTTGAACATCTTTTGTGTTCAAAATAGATCCTGTACGTCAGATTCTATTGACAAGATCATGTATAGTTGACCTGCTTTGGATTCGAACACCTGCAGACTGATGTTGAAATTATCTAAGACACCTTCTACAAGAAGTTGTTCTACGTGTATTCAACCATTGTTAATGGGCAAATTATCACCAAGACAACACAATTTTACTCTATACACGCGCACAGACTTCTTTCCTCAAGAGAGATCAAACTGGCATGAGGAGTCAATGGGAGCTACAGCGCTACTGGGGCGGCAGGCGTGCCAGACCTCATCCAGTCCAATGCCTCCGCGTAGCGAGCGCTCTGATCCATCTACAAACCCACGGTAGAACAATGAATTTGGACAACTAAAAGTTATATTTAAAACCACTCGAGCTAGAATTTTGAATTATAGCAAAAATATCACTATTTATAGAATCTGGTATAAATTGCAATAGGATAGTTTGTACACTGTGGATTTTCCAAATTGCACAGTCGCTCTGCGTAGTGTAATGGTTACTATGCTAACTTCATATACCCAAGGTCGCGGGTTCAAACCCGCGGAGGACGACGGATTTTTTTGGGCGTAAAAATTCTTAGCATGGCTTCCTTCGGAAGGGAAGTAAAGCCGTTGGACCCGTGTCGTAGATTTACGGCACGTAAAAGAACCTCAAGCCTGATAGAGAGGACTCTGAGCAAAATTAAGTGGTCTTTCACGCCCAATATAGAATGGGACGCTGAGAACCACAGGAGTTAAAGAGCGTCCATAAATAACATGCCATTTACATTTTTTTCCAAATTGCACAGGTGCATAACCTTAAAGCTTTACGTACTATCCGACTGAAATGAGTTAATTTCCCATCACTGAAGGACTATATTGTTTGGATGATGTTCTGAAGCAAAACATCAGTTAAAGGATTCATCTGTTTTCTGAAAAACTGCATTAAGTGCGGCGTAAAGGAATACGTGATCGTGAATGAGCCGATCCAAACGTTTAGGCAGAATCCCTGCGGACAATTATCCTGACGTACTCCATGCTGATTTTTATAAGCCTAACTATGAGTATTTTGACAAATTTGCTTGCGCAAATGTATAGACGCTACATTCACATAGTTGAAAAATCGGATGTGCTCCATTCACATGACTTTCTCTACATCTCTGCTACAAATTATTGTTAAAAAGCTTATTCTTCTATTTACTTCATGCTAATCGAGAAAAAATTAGCAGAAATAGTCTTATAGTACTCGCTTCCATTTAATTAGAGGAGAAATAAGGGCGTACAAAACGCTATAGTCAAAAGCTGGTTGCCATGTGATTGGACAGGAGTGGATAAATTCCCATATGAGAAAAGTATAAGTATTTTAAAGCTGAAACCAATAACAAGGACTATATAAAAATTATCATCTTCATGAAAATGTATATAACATCAATTGTGTGATTTAACGATATCTACATCCTCTATTAAGTAAGTTTTTGTCTATCTCTTGCGGTTTACCGGTTATGCAAAATTCTACAAAATTTATGCAGAATAAAGATGTTTTCAGACACTATTCCGAGAAAATTAGATATACACTTTATTTGTAATGTAAATATCTTTAATATACGATATTTTAATCAAAAACGTTAGAGCCATTTTGAGAAAATAAACATTTTTCCATGTAAAGTGCAGTAGGGGTTGGGGGATTTCCTAGAAAATCTTCGTGCCGTACACTTGGAAGATACCGAACATAAATATCAAGTTTGGTATTCAACGGACTTTTCGTTTTTGAGCTATGCTGCCCAAAGACACACATACATATACTGACAGACAGACTTGATGGACAGACTGATTGACAGACACACACAGACATTTTTCTAAAAATACTTCTTTGGATTCATGAGATTCACAAAACTTTCGGTGAAATCTCGTAATTGAATTTTATAATACAATACAATGCCTTCTTTATACACTATGTACATAATATCTGTAGAGAAAGTAAAAATGAACAAACTTGCAACCTGTTTTATGTTTCACAATTATAACAGCTTCATCCCAAACTTCTCTTCTTTTGCTCGTCCTTTTGCGCGATAAATTTGGCCTGCTTTTGTTTTCTACTTCATACATTTCTTAGTAGCTTTATTTAGATTACTTACTAAGAATAAACAAGGCATATATATATATATATATATATATATACACATACACACACACAGCTATTACCTCTGAAGTGAGAGGCTTTATATAAATAGTGATGAGGCACCCCAAATATGGTAAAGTTCAAGTTACTCAGCTGCATTCATGAGAAATCATCACTATAAACTTGAAGTTGTTCAGTTGTTTTGCATTATACGATATATATATATATATATATATATATATATATATATATATATATATATTCATTAAGTGCCTGTGTTATGAATGAAGATGCCACTTTTCAAACACTTTTTCTGTCACTTATCAAAGGAATAGAAAAAAGTTAAATCATTCACACTAAAAAATCTCAAAATTGCCTCCAATCAAACATTTTCCCTGCTCTTACACTGAGGCCGCGGCGTGGCCAAGTGGTTAGATCACTCGTCTCTCACCTAGGAGTCCAGGGTTCAATCCCAAGCGATCGTATGTGAGATTTGTGGTGGACAAAGCGGCGGAGGGGCGGGTTTTCTACTGGTTCTCCGGTTTACCCCGCCGTCGCATTCCACCGGTGCTCCATCTTCATTTCATGTATCACCAGTGCAATCGCCTGCGGTGCCACAAATAGTAAAAGTGGACGTTAAACACTACAACAAAAATTTTACACTGATATAGTGTTGAGTGTTTATGTTCCTTAGTAATAAAGATAATATATAATTTAGTAAAATATTTAGAAAACAAGCCCATTTGTGCAGAAAAATCTTTAGATTGCATCCCTTCGATCATTTTTACTTTCTCTACATGCACCATGTACATACTGTATAGAGAAGGTATTGCACTCCATCAAAAAATTCGATACCGAGATTTCACCGGAAATATATGTTTTAGGGTCCCCAGTATCCAAAAAACGTATTTTCAGAAAAAGGTCCGTGTCTGTGTGTGTCCGTGTGTCTATGAACACGAAAACTCGGTAAAATACCAAAGTTGGTATTTAAGGTTAGTATCTTCCAGAGATGTGTCACGAAGATATTGAGAAAAATCCCCCCACCCCAAACTACCTTTTACATATAATTTTTTTCGAAAATTTTGATTTTCTCAAAAATGGCTCTAACGATTTTGATTAAAATATCATATATTAAAGATATCTACCTGACAAATAAACTGTATATCTTGAATTTTCTGGGAATAGCCTCTAAAGATCACTTTATTCTGGGTCAATTTTACGGAATTTTGCATAACTGCCAAACCGTAAGAGATGGACAAAAACTTACCACACAACATATGTAGAGCAGTTTAAAACGCACAATGTACGTTATACACATTTTTTTCGTGGAACTGATTGTTTTTGAGATATTCCTTGTTTTTGGTTTCAGCTATAAAAACATACTTTTCTCATACGGGACTTTGTGAACTCGTGTCCATACACGCAAAGAAACCAGTCACATAGCAACCAGCTTTTGACTATCACTTTAACCTATGGTACTTCCTTATTTCACTTCTACTTACAAGTAAGCAAGAAATGAGACTATTTCTGCTAATTTTTTCTCGATTAGCAGGAAGTAAATAGAAGCATAAACTTTTTAAAAATACTTTATTGCAGAGATGTAGGGAAAGTCATGTGAATGGAACACATCAGATTTGTTATAAAGTTTTATACCTGTGGGAACACAACGTATCAAAATGAAATTGTGCCCTTCATTTTAATCAATACCGGCTAAAATTTTACCCAAAATAGCATTAAAGTTGCAAAATATAACTTCTGTTCCAGTGTCCCAGTTTCTGTTTAAGATCTAATAATATATTCGTTAACCTATTTTGATACTTCTTAGAACATATAATAAAGGTAGATAACCTGAACTGTGAAGGAAATTTCCTACCACTTTTCTCATACATTAGCGTTATGAATTAACATTTAATCGGAAATGTTTGTTTAAAATTTCGATTTTGTCATTGTGCATTTCAGAGGGCTTCAAATGCAGGATAAAGGCCATTCACTGCCTCAACGTTCCATCCTACGCAGCCCATGTGGTCAATATTATTAAATCCTTGATGAAATTTAAGTTGGTTAACAGGGTAAGTTTATATTTTTAACACACTGAATTATTCTCATTTAACTGTAAAATGCTACTAGTGGTCTATACTAGCATTAATTGTGTAGCTGCGAATTAAAGCTGGCAATTGTTAAGTTGAAAACAAGAATGCTTTTATCAAGAATGTTCACATGCCTATTTTCCATTCACTCTTAGGTTGATCCACGCCAAAACAGATCCATGTGGTCAGTGCACCGCGGTACAACACAGTAGCAGTGCGCGCAAGAATGTAATCCATGCTAACAATCTAAATTACAGAATGAATTTATTCTTAAATTGTACAATATTCTATACAATTGCCACAAAGTTAAATTGACGCCGATTTGTACCGTTAAACTGAGCTACATGTCCCAACATGCTATTCGTATAAGTCACGTGATTTCCGCAATATTGTTTACACAGTAACGGTCGCCACTGTTTAGAATCATGGAGGAGGGTGGCCATGAGTTTTCTCTTGCAACTTCCGAGTTACATAAAGCATAAGGCTGGTAAACCGTTGACTAGTAGTGAAAAAACTATAGTGTCGAAAATTTATTGTAAGTTTTGTGAGAAATATCCAACACTTCCCGTGAAATAAGTGATGAAATTAACTTCTGAGTTCACCGGTGTTTAGGCTACAAATATAAGCAGTGCTCATAAAGAAAAACCTGAAACGGAAAAAGTGAAAGCGTGTGAAATATACGATGCAAGAATATGATGATTTTATGAAGAATGCAATTCGCGTAGAGGTGCACAATTTCTTTTTTAAAAATGAGCCGCCAACAGTTAATAAAGTGCTTCATGTAACAAAAGAAGAAGCGTTGTTTTGGGAGATGGATAGTTAAAGTGACACCGTTATTGATAACATTGTTAACAACCTTTGAGAGGAAATCAGCTGCACGAACATTTCAGATGATGATTCTGATCTGTAGCGAATAGAGTCGCTTCCGAAGAGCGAATAAATATAGGTTATTGCATACATGATGGTTATTTTTTCCTTCGTGTTTCTTAAAGTTAAGTATTACATATGTACCTATTTATTTTGTTATGATTATCAATATCTTCACGCTTATACCTAGCAGAATATTATAGTCACTGTTTAAGTTGTGGGAATATGGGTTCTGTTTGTTTTACATTACAATATGTTACGTGTACGCGCCGAGTGGTCGTGAAAGAATGACAGCATTTTGGCACTAATGGCGGAAGGCTACATTATAACGGTGCTCTGGTCGCCTTGGTTTTGTTTTCGCGATGATCAACTAAGGCTGAATAGGTTTTATCCTTGTGTTCTGGGCTCGTGAGCCCTACAGGATGAGGTGTGGGAAGAGGAGAAAGCGATATCTAGTTACCCGGCGAGCTGTTATGCAGTAACCATTCCTGCAGATATGTGTATTAACCTAGCATAGCATACTTAGCATAATAAGGTGCAGACGCAGTTCAATGAAGTAAGAAGAGTATTCTTTCCAGCATGTCTGAAGTTAAGAAATGTACGGTAGTGCATTCAGAAGGGCGTGAAATTATAAGTAGCGTTATAGATAAATATGATGAAGACGCTCTGAATAAGCAGTATTTACATCTAATACCACAAGTCCAGTTACATATTATACTGGTGTTTCCTTGTCAACGATAAACAGAATTCGAAAGGAGAGGAAAGAGCTGCGGTCAAGAGGAGAAAATAGTATATTGAGCACTTCTGAAAAAGAAGTAAAGCTAGATCTGAACATACTGTTGCGCAAATCAATAACTTTAATGCTACCGTTATACGAAGAATAATACGGTTAACTAATTTTACATTTATTTATTTAAAAAGGGCTGTGTAATAAAATGTGTGTTTTAATGAACCCTACATGTTTTGTTTAGTCTGTCTTCTTACTTACAAAATTCGCCAGAATAAAGACGCTTTTAGAGGATATTCCCAGAAAATTCAAGGTATACATTGCGTTTGCCAGCAATCTCTTAAACATATGATATTTTAACAAAATTCGTTAAAACTAGTTTTGATAAAATAAACGTTTTCGAAAAAATGTCACATGTACAGGTAATGGGGATGGGGGATTTTGTTGAAAATCTTTGTGGGGTATTCTTGGAAGATTTTGAACTTAAATACCAAGTTTGGTAATTAACGAGCGTTTCGTTTTTGAGCTATGCCGCCTACATACATACATACACATACATACACACACACATACACACACAAACTAATCTTCTTCTTCAAAAAATGAAACAGCTTGTTCAGAATTTGAGAGGGAATCGGCACGGCCACTAAACTTTTAAGGTAAGCTGCATGTTATTCTCCAATACCGTTACTATCTGCTAGTGTCACCTTATCTGTACTCATATGTGTGTTGTATACGCATTCCTTTCAGGGTCCAGGAGCTGGGAACACAACTCTACTTAAACGCACAGTAGTTTTAAGACAATATTGTAAGTGTCCAGTCTGTAATAGAGCTTTCGTTTGAATACTATTGCGGCATTAGAACTTTTCCTCTATTTCTCGAATATTTTATATCATCATTCGTAATCTGAATCATGCTGATGAAGAAATACTTAGCATTGTATCACGCCTCCGTGAAATCTTATATGGTTTTACTGAGTATACTGATTTATTCGGTCTTTAGCGTCAGTGGGTTTGACGTCATTATCCATCTCAAAGAGAAGATGCGGAATTCATCTTGCACTGCATGCATTGCCAACTTCGTAAACAGGTTGACGCTTTTCATTAGGACATGTGCGTTCTATGCACACGAGATAAAGTGACCATCGATCACAGAATTCGTATGTTTTCTTGATTTATTCTGTGTAAGTCGGTTAACATTTGCTGTGACTGAGCATCAGTAGGCGGCGTTTATTGTTACGGGAAACTGTTGCCATTAAAGGCCTTTACACTATCATAACATCCGGAGTTGCAGTCCGAGTGTGAAAGAGGACGGTCGTGTTTTATGTCTTGCTCGTAGCTACCTGGAAAAAGTTCGATAATGGAAAGCGTAAGAGATCTCATTGAACAGTTGAGGCAAGAAATGCGTGTAGGATTTGAAAAGTGCAGCCTAAAATCGCTGGAAAGTGCCGTGGAGAATGTGACAGTTCGAATGCGTGCTCTGGAAGAGAAAATGGATTATTTAGAGAACCAATCTCGTAGAAATAATATTGTGCTATATGGTGCGACGGAAGAAGCGGGAGAGAGTTGGGAGATGACGGAGAAAATAGTGAAAAGGGTCATCTCACAAATAGGAATCGAACTCCACGAGTTTGATGTGGAGAGAGCCCATCGTGTAGGTCGACGTGGCAATGTAAGGCGACCTATTGTATGCAAACTGGCCCATTATAAACTCAAGGTGGCCATCCTTCGAGATGCTCGTTATTTACGGGGAACGGGAATAAGCATTAGCGAGGACTTTAGCCAGCGTGTAAGAGAAGAGAGAGAATTCTTAAAGGGACACATGTTCAAGGCCAGGAGGCAGGGCTGTCATGCCGTATTGCGCTATGACAAGCTTTTCATTAACGGACGAGTCTGGAACCGACAGGAGCTGGAGCGCATGGAACAGCCTAGAAGTAGTGCGGAAACCGAACCCAGGACAGGGCAGCTAGAGCAGGTAGCCAGTGCATCAGCCCAGCAGGTAGCAGGTCCCTCAGCAGAACATCAGGTGCCTCAAGTTATGTCGACAGGGAGGGGCAAAGAGGAGAGGAGGGTGAGACAGTCTTCGCCGGAAAAGCCAACAACGCCCCTCCGTGCCCTTAGGCTGACAACAGCTCGACAAAGGGTCAGCCAAGTTGTAGGAAGACCAACAGCAAGGAAACAATAGGACCCAACCCCTTCTCTGAGGATTGTCACATGGAACATCGAAGGCTTCAAAAAAAGGTTGGGTAGCGAGAATTTCTTGTATTTCCTTAGTGATTTTGACGTTGTATGTTTAACAGAAACTTGGTTGAAAAACGGAGAAAATGTAACACTTGCTAATTTCCATAGATTTAGTAGGGGAAGGGAGACACGGGGAAGGAGGGGAAGGTGGCCAGGAGGGGTATCAGTTTCATTCAGGTCTGAGCTGGAGGCTGAGATAACTAAATTAGAAATCAGTTTGGAAGGGGTGATTGCTGTATCTTTGGCACAGGGGGGAGTACAAATAATAGTTATAGGATTATACAACCAGCCAGCAACGTCCAAGTATGCAAACAGGAATTTCTTCAGTGACTTAACCGAAACGTTAGTGCAGTTACAGGAAAAGTTTCCAGGAACTGAATTAATTCTCTTAGGAGATTTTAATGCGAGGTTAGGAGGGGAGAATATTTCTCTAACGGGGGGTCATCAATGGGGGGAGGATTTCCGCGAAGGTCAACGGAAGAGCAAGGATAGTTTTATTAATGGGGAGGGCAGACAATTACTTGCTTTCTGTGATGCCTTCTCTTTAGAAATAATGAATGGCAAGTACGGTGAGGATCGAGACGGAGAACTCACTTTCATAAATGAAAATGGGGGTAGTGTAATAGATTTTATTTTAGTAAGTCAGGGTTTAATTTTCAGAATTAGAAATTTTTGGGTGGGGGATCGTATCGAGTCACATCACTGTCCGGTTGTCCTGGAACTGAATATAGAGACGGCCATGGTGGCGCATGCACCTGAAGAGGGGCAGGGGGACGAAGGGAGATTCATTAGTAAATTTATATGGAAACCGATAGAAAAAGAAGTATTTGTTGATAAATTAGAAAGAAGATTAGGGGAAAGGAACGCAGACACAGCGGAGGAACTAACGCATATAATAGCAACGGCTGCGGGGACAATGAAAGTCAAAATGCATGGTAAGGTAAAACGATTCAATGGTTGGTATGACCAGCAATGCAGAACTGTAAAGAAACAAGCAGAGGAGGCTCTGTCAAAATTCAGAAGGGAGGGGGGAGATGACATTAGGAAAATGTTTACAAAAAAAGCGAAGGGAGTATAAACATCTCTTACGGGAAAAGAGAACTATGTGGCAAGACAAAATTACTCAGAAAATTAGTAATATTTTAACGCGGGGGGATAACGCTGAGATGTGGCAAGTAGTAAAACATTTAAGAGGCAACCGTCAGGCGCCCAACGAAATTTCTCCCAGAAAATGGGCAATGCATTTTATGGGAATTTTCGGGAAAGGTGAAAGGGAAGGAATTTTTATAAAGGAAGTTCAAATTTTGGGAAATCTTGAGATCCCAATACTGGACGAGGAAATATCAGCACGAGAAATAGCACAGGCGCTAAGGAGTCTGAAGGGAGGCAAAGCTCCAGGGTTGGATGGGCTGCCCCCGGAAGTTTTTAAAGCCGCAGCCAATGTTAATGAGTTTGGTAGTAGTATGCTCCAGATATGTAACAGATAGTTTATTGAGGGGAATTACCCTACCTGCTGGGGAAAGGGCATTATTCATCCCATTTATAAAGGGAAGGGAACTATTGGAAATCCGGATAACTATAGGGGGGTTACTCTTTTGCCAATTATGGAGAAAATTTATTGTAGAGTGTTATACAACCGGATAAAGGACTGGGAATCTAAATTTGGCAAACTTTCAAAATTTCAAATGTGTTTCAGAGAAGGACACAGTACCATAGATGCCACTTTTATATTAGACACTTTAAGGACGAAGCAACTGTTAGTTAAGCGGGGAAAGCTTCATTGTGCTTTTGTGGACTTTAAGAAGGCATTTGACTCTATCAATCGAAATGCATTATGGTACAAAATAGGCAGAAAGGGGTTATCAAGTAAAATGGTTAGAGCATTGCAGGCAATATATCAAAATGTCCAATTCTGTGTGAAGTACGACAGAAACAGAGTGTCCGAGAGCTGCCGAAGCTATAGGGGAGTGAGGCAGGGTTGTATTTTATCTCCCTTGCTATTTAATCTCTTTGTGGATGACATTACTGATACAATGATAGCAGAGAATATTCAAGCGCCAGTGGTAGCGGATTTGCAGATCCCAACACTTTTATACGCAGACGATTTAGTATTGTGCTCTACGACAGTAAACGGATTGCAACGAGGACTGGACAAACTTAAGAACTATTGCGATGAATGGCTACTTACAGTTAATGTGAATAAGTCTAAGGCAATGACTTTCAAAAAGGGTTGTGTTTATAGCAGGGAGGAGACTTGGACATATGCAGGACAGATACTGGACAATGTTAAATCCTTTGTGTACTTAGGACTCACATTTACAATGAACGGAAAATGCACAAAACACATTGACATTACGAAACACAAGGCAAGGGTGAAAGCGGCGGAAGCTCTCCGGATACGCTACAGAATTCCGAATATCTCCATAACCTTAATGGAAACTGTATACGGAGCGACAGTTAGATCCACGATGACATACGGAGGAGAAATATGGGGGTGGGAACAAACAGGGAATCTGAATCAAGTGAGGACCCAATTTTTGAAAGGAATTCTGGGTGTAGGGAGGGGTACGGCAAACTGCGGAATAATGAGGGAATTCGGGGTACATAGTGAAACGATAGAGTGCAAAATCAGAGCAGTTAAATATTGGATGAGAATCGTTCACGGAAACCAATCTCTAATTAGGGAAGTCTGCTACCGTGAACAGTTGCGAATGGAAGGTAATTTGACGTGGGCATCAAAATTAAAGAAAGGGTTGGAAACCATTGGGATGGGAGACATTTGGATGGCGGGGCAGGAAAACAGGCGAAGTATTTGGAGAAAAATTAAGAAACGTCTCTGTGATATTGACAGACAGCAAATAATTGCGCAATGCACAGAGAAGGTGTCATTAGAAGTACAGTCTGGGCTGAAATCGGAGTGGGGTATGGAGCAATACATCAAAACAGGTACCAAACTCATTAGAGAGGGGCTCGCGTGGATTAGACTAGGAGCATGGAGGAGCACGAAAATTTCTGACGAGAATGGTATAAGAATCTGTCCCATTTGCGAGGAGGAAGAGTCGTGGACTCACATCTTGGCAAGCTGTAGGGGTACGGAGGAATGGCGGGAAAAATATTTGCCGCGATTTTTTACCACTGCGAATGTAGGGATAGAAGCATGTTGGACGCTACTGGCAGGCACGGAAAACATGGACGGGCTAGGTAAATTTATACTTAAGGCAAGACAGCTGAGATTTGAGGAGGCTGCCAATAGAGAAGAGGAGGGGGGGGGTGGGGAATAAGATCAACTAAACAAAAGTGACCACAATGTTCTACATATATGTATATTATATCATACTTAGGTCACTGTTGTGCTAGGGTTGTATATATTATGTGTATATATGTCTTTTAAGTGTAATTATCTATTATAAGAGGGTGCATTTATGAAGGTGTACTCTGTGCTGTAAATTTAAATTGATATATTTGAATATCTTTGTATCTTTATTTTCGGATTCACTTTTAATTTTTATTGTTGTTTAATATTGCTTTTGACTGTGTATTTCCTTTGTCTTTTTTTATTTTCGTGTTTACTCTTTTAATTCTTTGTTGTGGTTGTTGTTTTAATATTGCTTGTAATGTGTATTACAAAAGCACGTACGGTCTGTGGACCCGTGCGACTGTTGAAATTCTATGTATGATATTGCTATATTAATAAATACACTTATTCATTCATTCATCATAACCATCCAATGATTTGAATTACCTATCAGTATAAATGCTACGATTGTGAATTTACGAGACGCAATCGCATGTTTCAAATGTAAATATTGGAAAGGTACAATATAATTCCGAGTTCATTTAGGTGATCCAAAAGAGACTTTTACTCATCGTTCGCTAGTGCTCTGCTAAATGCAATGCGCGATAAACTCGCTGCCTGTATTGACATCTACGCGGACAAACGATTAGCGACAAAGACCGAATAAATCTGATGATCCTGTAATTCACACGAGTAACTATGCACAAAATAAAACTCATTACGCAGTATAGCACTATTCTTGCGTGAACATCAAAATTGAAATTTAAACTTTTAAAATATTTGGTTGGCAAATGTAATGGTGGGATAAAATAATGTTCAAAGTTATGTTGTGCAACAATGTATTTATTCACAATGTTTTAGAACATGTGGTATATTTAGCTAGCATATTTTTACGTGACACAATCAATATTAAAAAATAACACTAACTATAAAGTTAACAGGAAATACCTAACCTTTATAAAAGGAAGCAATATTTATATAAAATCTAATTTATACCACTTCATCTTGGTATCTGGTTTCCTAAATTCAGAAAGTGCATTGCAAACTTTTAAATGGTTTAATCTCTTTCAAACCAATACAATTATACATTCATTATTGTGCATATGTATCTATAACTAAGATACATATGTCAGCTATCTAAGTAAGCTTTTCTTTTTCTCATCTCTTTGTAGTTTCCTCAGACCCAGATACATGCGGATTAGGTTATTCACTGTCTTTGGGCTAAGTTCCATCTAGAGAGCAAAGAAATTATATACAGAGTGTTAATGAACTACACCGAAATAATTTGGGAGATTGTGCACGTGACTGATATAAGTAATTTGAGATCGGCGATGCATGGTGCCCGGATAAGCATAACGCAGCTACATAGCGTTTAAATGTGTGGGTATCAGGTGCTGATAAGTCGGTGTTAAAGCAAAGCAGGTTGACAGAATGGCTTAGGATGTATTTGAAACTGCTGCCCGAGTATAGAAATATCGATTTTTAACAGCTCGTTACTAGCGTTCTGAAGATTTCATGTCGCAAAAATCTGTAAAATCTTGAACTAAAAACTTGACACTACGACACCGAGTATTCATTAACAACGTTCTTGAGGTAGCCTACTCTGGAGGCGTTTTTACTACTGCTTTGGTGGCTTAATGCGTAACGCGGGAAGCTCCTGTCCCAAAGGTCACGAGTTCGACTCCTGTCATAGAGTAACATTTTTTTATTATTACTTTTTCATTCCAAACGAAGTGCCACCATACGTGAACGAGACCCGAAGTCGGAAACTATCTTTCACTTGAAAGCCAGTATCATAACCACTACGCTAGTGAGGTACGCTGTAATGCGTTCCTTCGTTTTTCGTGTTATGCTCTTGAATGGTTGGTAAATTAGCCAGTGACGTGCTGGCACTTCAAAAACTTATAGGCGTTACTTTGACATTTCAATAAACAGGCCATAAGTCTCCTATCTCAAATTACTTATTTAAGTAATCTACATATTCTGTGAAAATATTTCGATGTAGTTCGGTAACCAATAGAAGGCAACTGCAATAATAAACATTACTTGACTCTCATAATATTCGGGAAAATCTTACATTATATGGTTTATCCAACTGGCTTACCGGGTTTTCAATGCTCGAAATATGATTTAACTAATATCATTTATCTCTTTCCTACCTTTTGTGAGGTTATACTACAATATTAACGAAGAAATGTGTGCAATTTAAAGCCGTAATACACCGAAGGTCATAAAAGCCATGGTTTTTTAAACCAATCTTAACTTTGTGGTTGGCAAAGGTATTGCAATAAACCCAATAGTATAAAGCTTCAAATTACATGGTTCTTGACGATTTGATTTCATTGGTAACACAGTTAATAATTGTGGTGATGGACTGTCAGTGAACTTCCAGTTCAGTTACAACGTAAGAACTGGAATGTGTTCATTCAATACCCTCAGAACAAACTCAGTTTGTAGAGAATCTTCTTTTTGCTATTTGGAAACTCACAGTAACACAGTGATCCTGAAGTAAAAGTCGTGACTATTGAAATGTGTACGGAGCTTCTGCTGAGGCTGTCCTGGTTCACATTTCTAATGAATGAATGGAGTTTAGTACATGCATACGTGCCATTGCAAGTGGGCTGGAAGCAGTGTATTTCATGCCATAGCCGTAACTCAATGTGTTACCAAATCAAAACAAAAATAAACAAAATAAATCATAGACCAGATCATCTGAAACCCCAACCCTTGTATACATTTCAATACGACTAAAAATATAGCTTTGAACAAGCACATAGTGTTACGATTGATTTCAAAATCGTCAGGTTTTTATGTCCCATACTATATTATGAATAACACTCTCATATTCGTACAAAGGGATATGAAACGAGGTTGGTGGCGCTGTTTATGATTTCTGAAACTCCCCCCAAGGATCTTCCAAATTCTGTGCTTATGTCCCACATATATTATTAAAAAACCCTCATATTCGTACAAAAGGATATGAAACGAGCTTGGTGGTTCTGTTTACGATTCATTAAACTCCCCAAGAATTGGCCAAATGTTGTGTTTATATTAATAACACCCTCATATTCGTAAAAGGGATATGAAACGACGTTGGTGGCTCTGTTTATGATTTCTTGAACTCCCTCCCACCCAAGAATTTTCCAAATCAATAAATAATTGTGAAGCAACTATGGTGGCTAGCAAAATGTTAGATTAAGACAGTACGAGATACATTTTTAAAAACTTTTATCTAGATTTTCCGCAGCGGGAGAATTCTGGAGTGGTTTAATGGCCTGCTAGTTCTTATCACTGGGTCTTGATTGGGTACCGGACGCGTCGTCAAGTACTGGACAGCCGAGACTGAAAGGTGAAGCCAACTGATTACCGACTCGTTGGACACGGTGGTCTGCGAATAATCAAGAACCAACTCTTCAACAGCAAAATGGTCTTTGCACAAGAGGTGCATAGCACGTGCGACCTGTGTCTCTAAAGGAGCCGTTGGGATATCTGCTGACATTACAAAGTAGACGGGATTTGTCTGGGTGGATCAAAAGTATCCCACAGCTAATCTTGGGGACGATTATCTAGTTCTAGTAGCTAACAACCGGAGGGCGCTTTTAGAGACCTCGAGTGAAATGGAAGCTGCACTCTCGCAGGAGAGCCGCTTTATCCAGCTTCAAATTATAGAAGCGGGAGCTGCAACTCCCAGAGTTGAGGATGGCCGAACCCTCGCTTTATGTTAGGAGGAGAGTTTATGATAAATATTCTCTGCATCTTTAAATACATCTTGAATTAATGCAATTTCGCACTCTTACCATTAAGTTTCCGAAATTTGTCTACATCGTCAACCACAAGACCAAACAACGTGACAATGCAGCTGTTTTTATAAGAAACCCCACTAAAGTTGTTTATTTCTCTAATGGCCTGCAAATAATAATTATCAGACACAAACGGCTCACTTTACTAATGCTGAGTTTCTTAAACGCTAACGTTTATACTAATATACACCGTAACTCGGCAGCTGCGGAAAGAATTCGTCGAAAAAAATTTCAAAGACCACATCACAGGACATTCAGCGTGCCCAGTATCTTTCTGAAGCAGAACATAAACCAAATTCCTGAAGAATGATTTCTTCAGAATCCTTTTCCCTTAAAATCCTTGTAGTGAATAAATCAACGTTTAACGTTTAACAGATATGATTTTACCTGGGCTTAATAAACAATATACAAGAGAAGACAGCTTGCGTATACATTATAGAGGTGTCTTATATGGAAACCTCCTGTCCTCAGGCAGAATAAAATCTTAGCATTAAAGCCACTAGATATCAGGGTATATAGGGCACACCATGTCTCAATATTGCCACACTGTTGTGCTTCCGAAATTGCGCGAACCTACCGAATGAATACTAAGGAGCCAAACGCTCAAGAAAACGTGACCGCATAATACCCAATCCGCTGTCAAGTCGTGTTAGTTGCCTGGAAACCTATGTTTAATAATCCCACAGCCAGTGATTAGATTTGATCAGTGGGACAGAGCCCAGGGTAACTTTTAAAGCTCGAAGAACCATTAGGATATTCTACATTGAACAATTAGTATAGCGTATGTATATAATATACAAATGCTCTTTATGTGCAGCTGTTGTTTCATCCACCTGGATACGAGACGTTACGCAATCATTTTCCGCCCAAGGCGCTGCCACGTGATATGGGTGGCGATGCAGAATCCATTTCAGAACTCTGGGGTAAGCACAAAAGACTGTTTAAATGTTAATGGCTATATTAATCCATATAGAGGAGAGATTCCATTATTATAATTATGGTGTGGATTTATTGGTTAAGATCAATTTTCTAGAAGTAACTGCCTGATTCAAGTAGCTGTGTGTACTTAGCATACGTCACCACTGTGCTATATTTAATATACATAATATAATCAGCCTTTCGTTTAAATAAATTGCTGTTTCGGAAGTGCATAGCTGCGTTATGTAATGGTGTATTTTTACTAGAGTTCCAGTAGTATGCCATTCTTTTTTGGCCATTCTGGCCTTGACATAATTGTGATTTCTGTCTTTTTATATTCATTTTCTGTTTTATTTTATTTAGCAGTGTTTTACTGCTAAAATTAAGAAATAAACCAGTTTCTTTGTTTGTTTCATATTTTGTGTTTCTTTTAATCACGGGAAGTGAAAGGATGTAGGCAACAGGGAGCACAAAAGATATCACCAGAGGGGGTATATTGATGTTTTGCTGTGCTTTCGAAATTGCGTGAAACAATAACATAAATGACAATTGCCTAAAAACCAATAGCTTTCACCCGATTTGGCTGCATAACCGCGGATGCTAGGAACTTTTATTATCTTGAGACGATGCGTTGAATCGGTATGTGAGGGGTGTGTTGGACCGGTTTGTGAGGGGGTGTGTTGAGCATGAAAGAAGGCATATTCTCTCAAAATAATAAAATTTGCCCAATTTTTAACTTAATGGTATTTTAACTCTTAGTTGTCTGCATTAGTATACCATATATGCCACTTTTCCTTTAATTTAAGTTTAAAAGTGAAGTTCTAGTAAAAACATATGGGAATAGACCTATAAAATTATTATTTAAATAATAGAAAAAATAATAGAAATGAAAATATATGTATATTCTTTATTAATATTTTTCATCCCAAGTTTAAATTCTTCCAAACCAGTTTTCATAATCCTGTCAAAGGCACTACAAAAAAGTAATTCAAATGGCCATGAGGTTAGGTGTTAGATAATGGACTGGTCATCCATTCAAAGCCAAATGTTACAAGTTCAAATCACAGTGATTGTAGTAAAGGACGGGGAGAGCCTAAGTAAAATGATCGGTGTGATGTTTGGAAGCTCGGGTCACATTTGACTGTAGTTATGTGGGTTTTACTCTTTTATTTATTTAAAAAAAATCACTTCTATTTAAGGCAAAAATGTTATATATTTTTACAATACAAAACAGTCTTGATTACTTGTCGTTTATGGTTGAAGGTTAGTATAACATGAAATTAATCCTAAAGTACAACCCTATTTGTGTAGTTACGCTTAAAACAAGCGGAACTTATAGGTACCGACAGGCAACAAAGGGTTGAAGCATTTGTTTGCTTAACAATGCTTCTAGGGAGCTGACCGCTCAAGAAAACGTATGCACTGTATGTAATTAGAGAAAATAAGTAGCGCAGCAAGTAGGTGGTTAGTAGCAATAAAATTAAAGTGAAAACACGAAAATGATAAAATGTGGCAACATATGAGTTAAAACCACTTCGACCAATATTTAGCAAGGAGTATTAGGAAACCCGAGCTTATAATAGCGTATCTGTAGAATGGTCACGTAAATAAATGACAGTGGTTAGATAAAATCGTGTTATCGTTTCACATGAAATTGTTTCAGATGCCTGGAAGGAGAAACACCACTCATTTCGTGATTGGTTCCTGAAGGAAGAAGAGTATAAAGCTGATGAATCAAGAAGGCCTGGTAAAGCATTAACCAGCGAAGATCTGTTTGGAATTGAAGGAACCTTCAGACAACTTGCTTTAGATTAAATATAAGTTGGTGTGTTCCTCTATTTTTATTTTAACCGATAAATCACAAAAGAAAATAAAGAATTTTTGGAAATAAATTCAAAATAAATAAAGTAATTTAATGACTCGAAGAAGTTAACCTATAAAACTACTTATATGCAAATGTTAAACAGGTTAAATTGTAAATAAACTTAAGAATTATTATTCCCTCTGTGATATAATCTTATTTTGCCAATATACATGCAAATTTTAAACACAAAAATCTAAGATATGTCCTGCAGCTTTAAAAGTTTAATGAGATTTGGTTATAATTAGACACGCACGTACAGTAAACTGTATTTCTTATGGCCCATGCTGCGGTGCGAACTGAAGTTATTAGCTTAGATCTGTCCGTGAAAAAACGCTTCTCAAATGTGTCTCTGCAGCGAGATGAATGCGCTATCACGTTTACTTATGACCTTTCAGTTGGTAAAGGATCCCGCTAATGGTTTTTTACTTTCTCTACACGTACTATATACATAGTGTATAGAGAAGGTATTGTAATGCACCCAAATTCGATATCGAGATTTCACCGGAAATACATGCTTTGGTTCTCCCTGAATACCAAAAAATCTTCTGTGTTCCATTCACATGACTTTCTCTACATCTCTGCAAAAAAGTATTGTTAAAAAGCTTTTGCTAATATTTACTTTATCCAATTGAGAAAAAATTAGCAGAAGTAGTCTTATTACTTGCTTCCTTGCAAGTAGAAGCGAAATAAGGGAGTACCATAGGTTAAAATGATAGTCAAATGCTGGTTGCTATGTGACTGAAGTTCCTTTGTTTGTATGGACAGGAGTTGACAAATTCCCGTAAGAGAAAAGCATAAGTTCCTCAAGGCTGAAACCAAAAGCAAGGAATATCTCAAAAGGATCAACTGCAAGAAAAAAATGTGTATAACATAAATAGTGTGTTTTAATATGTTTTACATTTTTGTGTGGCAAGTTTTTGTCTATCTCCTACGGTTTAGCAGTTATGCAGAATTCCTCAAAATTCATCCAGAATAAAGTAGTCTTCAGAGGCTATTCCCACAAAATTCAACATATACATTTTAGTTGTCAGGTTAACATCTTAATATACGATATTTTAATCAAAATCGTTACAGCCATTTTTAAAAAAATTAAAATCTTCGAAAAATGTTCCATGCAAAGGGTAGTTGAGGGTGGGTGGATTTTCTTTAAAATCTTCGTGTCGCTTCCTTGGAGGATACCAAACTTAAATACCAAGTTTGGTATACAACGGTATTTTCGTTTTTGAGCTATGCTGTCCACAGACACACAGACACACACACACAGACATACACACGTACGCACACACACGGACCTGTTTCTAAACATTCATTTTTTGGATTCAAGGAGACCCAAAACATGTACCCTCACTCCCAACTAACCTTTACATGGACATTTTTTTGAAAATGTTAATTTTCTCAAAAATTGCTCTAACGATATTGATTAAAGTATATGTTAGCGATTTTACATGACAAATAAAATATATATCTTATATTTCTGGGAAATTCCTTTGAGGACATTTTTAATCTTAATCCATTTTGCGGAATTTTTATAACTGGTAAGATATAGACAAAAGCTTACTTAACAAAAATTTAGAGCTCGCAAAACACACAATCTATGTTATACATATATTTTTCATGGATTTTATCGTTTTTGAGATATTCCTTGTTATTGTTTACAGTTTTAAAATACTTATACTATCCTCATCCAGAATTTAACTGTTGATCTTACAAAAAAAGGAATTTTAAATCACATAGCAACCAGCTTTTGAAAGATTTGACTGTCGCCTTTGTCTATGGTACTCTTATTTCCCTTCCATGTACTTACAAGGACGTAAGTTATAAAACCATCCTTGCTAATTTTTACTTTCTCTATGCGTACTATGTACAAAGTGTATAGAGAAGGTATTGCACTCCACCCAAAAATTCAATATATTTCATCGAAAATATATGTTTTAGGGTCCCCCAGTATACAAAAAAAAAAAATGATTTTCAGAAGAAGGTCCGCGCGCGTGTGTGTGTCCGTGTGTCTGTGAACACGATAGCTCAAAAACGAAAAATTGGTAAACTACCACGAAGATTTTGAGAAACCCCCCCAAACTACGCTTTACATAGAACTTTTTTCGAAAATTTTGATTTTCTCAAAAATGGATCTAACGATTTTGATAAAAATATTGTATATCAAAGATATTTACTGGACAAATAAAAAGAATATTTTGAATTTTCTGGGAATAGCCTCTGAAGACTACTTTATTCTGGGTCAATTTTACGGAATTTTGCATAACTGCTAAACCGTAAGAGATGGACAAAAACTTATCACACAACAAATGTAGAGCACTTTAAAACGCACAATTTATGTTATATACATTTTTTCGTGGAGTTGATTGTTTTTGAGATATTCCTTGTTTTTGGTTTCAGCTATAAAAAACTTTTACTTTTCTCATACGGGACTTTGAGAACTCATGTCCATAAAAACAAAGGAATTTCAGTCATATAACAACCAGCTTTTGACTATTACTTTAACCTATGGTACTTGCTTATTTCACTTCTACTTACAGTAAGCAAGAAATAAGACCATTTCTGCTAATTTTTTCTCGATTAGAAGTAAATAGAAGCATAAACTTTTAAATATAATTTATTGCAGAGATGTGGAAAAAGTCATATGAATGGAACGCATCAGAATTTTTTTAACTATGAATAAAATATTGAACTGCTCAAACTATGAAAGGTGCATTAAAAATCAATACCACTGTAGCATTGTTTCTTGCACGTGGAAACGGCTCATTACCTCTTCTTAAACTTGCTAACCTTGATTCTACTCGAACCTGTCCGGCATTCGATGTTATGAGCAAAAGCCTCATGTGAGCTTCTAGAGGTACAATTTGGATTTATCACTTCGTTTAGTGAGTCAATACCGCATGCCTCATTTTGCGTTTTGCACTAGAGTAAAAAGTGCATCTGCAACTACATCAGCTGCAGACATTAGGCAAGTAGGCACGGAGTTTCTAGGATATTCTCTGACTATTCCAGAAGATGGTTCTCATTTTAAGTTTCTCTAGCCCATTTGTACAATGTACACAGTGGATAGAGAAGGTATTATATTCCACCCAAAAATTCGATGCCGATATTTCACCAGAAATATGTTTTGAGGTCCCTTGAGTCTAAAAAAATAATTTTTAGAACAAGTTCAGTGTGTGTATGTATGTATGTTTATGGACAGCATAACTTAAAAACTAAAGACCGTTAAATGCCAATCATAGGATTTATTAGTTTCTCTAGCCCCGTATGTACAATGTACATAGGGATAGAGAGGTATTGTGTTCCACCCAAAATTCGATGTCGAGATTTCACCGGAAATACATGTTTTAGGATCTCCTGAATCCAAAAAAATATTTCCAGAAAAAGGTCCGTATGTGTGTTTGTATTTACTTGGTATTTAAGTTAAGTATCTTCCAGGGATGCGACACGAAGATTTTGAGAAAAATCCCCCCTCCCAAACTACCCTTTACATGGAACTTTTTCGAAAATTTTTATTTTCTTAAAAATGGCTCTAACGATTTTGATTAAAATATCGTATGTTAAAGATATTTACCTGACAAATAAAATGTATATCTTGAATTTTCTGGGAATAGCTTCTAAAGACCTGTTTATTCTGGATGAATTTTGCTTAATTTGGCATAACTAGTAGCCCGTAAGAGATAGACAAGAACCTATTATACAAAAAATGTAGGCCTTGTTAAAATACACAACATACGACATATACATTTTTTTAGTGGAGCTTACCGTTTTCAAGGTATTCATTGTTATTAGTTTCAGTTGTGAAGTACTTATATTTTTCTCAGACGGGAGTGTCCGTTTTTCTTTTGTTCTACTCCTGGCCGAGAAAAGAAGCGATTTGTAATGACAATCGCATAATGACAGCTTTTAAAACATTTGACTACTATTTAGCTAGTGTATTCCCTTATTTTCTTCCTACTTATAAGGAACTAAGTAATAAGACCCTTGTGCTGAATACCTCGATTAACAAGGTGCAGAAAGAAGAAGAATCTTATGTAAGAAGTTTGTGGAACGGCTAGAGAAAGTCATGTGAGTGTAACACATCAGATTTTATTTTATTAAAATCTGGACATCTATTACCAACACGTGCTTCACTTGGTCATGGTGTAGATGGACGTGAGTTTCCACAATTTTCGTTGTCATCCTCTTGCAGGTTTGCAGATGTCTGAGGTATCTTTTTCCTCCTTGGTTTTTGAAGCCTGTTAGCTTTATATATATATTAATATGTTAAAAAAGCCATTATATACAGAGAAGCTGTCAATTTTATTAAAATCTGGACATCCATTACCATCTATTACATCTGCAAACCTGCAAGAGGACGACAACGCGCGTCCATCTACACCATGACCAAGTGAAGCACGTGTTGGTAATAGATGTCCAGATATTAATAAAATTGACAGATTCACTGTATGTAATGGCTTTTTTAACATTTTAAAATAGGATTTATGTTTAGTATCTTCCATATCTTTAGCTTGCGATACGAAGTTTTTAAAGAAAATACCCCCACCACAAAGTACCCTTTTGGTGGAAAAATGGGCCGCGCCGTGGCCAGTGGTTAGACCACTTGCCTCTCACCTAGGCACCCCGGGTTCAATCCCAAGCGATCGCATGTGAGATTTGTGGTGGACAAAGCGGTGCAGCGTGGGTTTTTTCCGGATTCTCCGGTTCCCCCTACGAAAGCATTCTAACGATGTTCCATCTTCATCCCTGTATTACCTGTGTCATCGCCTGCGGTGCCACACGTAGTAAAAGTGGGCGTTAAACACTGCCCAAAAACAAGGGGAAATGTTTTAAAATATTATTTATTCCTAAAATGGCTCTAAGGATTTTGATTACAATATAGTATATTAGATATATTTTCATCACAAATAAAATGTATATTTTGAATGTTCTGGAAATAGCCTCTGAAGACCTCTTTATCCTGTAGGAGTTTTGTTCAACTTTTTATAACGATGAAACCGTAAGAGATAGACAAAGACTTACTGCACAAAAAAATGTAGATCTCGTTAATACATGTAACTTATGTCATGTTTTTATGTAGAGACGACCGTTTCTGAGATATTCCTTATAACTGGTTTCAATTTTAAACTGCTTAACATTTTATCTCAGTCGAAAGTGACGTTTAGTTTCATCTCACTCTGTTTTACTGCAGGCCATACAAAGCGAACCGAACTTAAACTGTTTCACATCGGAGCAGCCTTTAAAGGATTTGACTAACGATTTAGCCTAGTGTATTCCCTTATGTCCGTTCTACTTACCAGGAAGCAGCTAGTAAGACAATTTATTCTAATATTTACTTTCATTAGCATGCCGTAGATAAAATAATATTTTGTAAGGAAAGCTGTTTACGTAACAGCTAGCCAAAGTCATGTGAATGGAACACATTGCATTTTTTTATTATTTCTTTCTATGCTCCCCCCCCCCCTATAGAAAGTTTTGAATTTAAGTAAATGCGCGACATCATAGTTTTTCAGACGTTTTGTTCGCTGAAGCCAAAAAATGAATTCTTTATCTTTAGGTATATTTACTTGTAAATATTTTAACTCAAAGCGAAAAGTCAAATAAACATTGGAGGTGAAATTTAGGTTCAATCAAGAAAACTGCTTTCAAAGATAATTTAGGGAATATATTTTCATATGTTTTTATATTTTTAATATAGCAATATTAATTTTGATTAAAATATTCTATCCTAGCGTAAATATAATGTTAATCTTGAATTTTTATCCATAATGTGTGAGGTTCTGAGAATTTTGAAGTAACTGTGTATACTTATGTATGAAAGAATGGAGAGAATAAAAAATCATCAGAAATCACAGTTTCCATTTTATGGTTTAATCATTTTAGATTTATTTGTTGAAACTTTTGAATACTTCAGTAGTTTCTATATTACGTAATTTAAGTAGAATACGTATTGTATTCCACAAAAAAATTCGATTAAAATATTTCTGAAGCCTATCTTGAGAACCCTTGTACTCAAAAAGTAATTTTTCTAAAAATGTGAAGCGAACATTTTCAACAAAATAGACCGACAACTACTTTACCACTCTGATGACTTAAATAAAAAATCTGATGTGATCCATTCACATGACTTTCTCTACATCTCGCAACAAATTATTCTTAAAAAGTTTTTGCTTCTATTTTCCTCATGCTAATTGAGAAAAAATTAGCAGAACTAGTCTTATTACTTGATTCCTTTAAGTAGAAGCGAAATAAGGGAGCACCATAGGTTAAAGTGATAGTAAACCTGGTTGCTATGCGGCTGAAGTTCCGTTGTTTGTATGAACAGCAGTTGACATATTCTTGTATGAGAAAAGTTAAGTTTTTCAAAGTTGAAACTAAAAACAAGGAATATCTAAAAAACGTTCAACCCCACAAAAAAATGTTTACAACATAAATTGTGTGTTTTAATGTGCTCTACAGTTTTTGTGTAGTAAGTTTTTGTTCATCTCTTACGGTACCAGTTACACAAAATTCCGTAAAATTCATCCAGAATAAAGTAGTATTCAGATCCTATTCCCAGAAAATTTAAGATATACATATTCTTTGTCAGGTATATATCTTTAGTATACGATGTTTTAATCAAAATCGTTAGAGCCATTTTTTAGAAAATCAAAATTTTCAAAAAAAGTTCCATGTAAAGGGTAGTTGGGGGTTCTTGAACATCTTCGTGTCGCATCCTTGGAAGGTCAAAACCTAAATACCAAGTTTGGATTTTAACGGACTTTTCGTTTTTGAGCTATGCTGTCCACAGACACACACACACACACACACACACACACACACACACACACAGCCATACACACACGGGCTTTTTTGTAAAAATGCCTTTTTCGTATTCAGGGGGTCCTAAAACATGTATTTACGGTGAAATCTCGGTATCCAATTTTTGGGTGGAATACAATACTTACTCTATACACTATGTACATAGTACGTGTAGAGAAAGTAAAAAATCAATATTATATATATTATCGTTTTTCATTAACATATCATAACATATGATATGTTAATGAAATTGTCAAAGCAATTTTTGAGAAAATAAAACTTTTCGAAAAATGCTCCTTGTAAAGGGTACTTGCGGTGGGATTTTCTGAAAACCTTTGTGTCGTATCCTTAGTAGATACTAAACTTAAATGTCAAGTTTGGGTTTTACGTTTTTGAGCTATGCTGCACACAGACACACACACACATACACACACACCGGGATATATTTCTGAAACTTTGTTATTTGTTTTCAAAACATGTATTGCGTGAAATCTCGATATCGAATTTTTGGGTGGAATACAATGCATTCTATCCTTTATGCACAGTGTACATAAAGACTAGAGAAAGTAAAAACTAATATATTTCTTCAATTTTTTAATTCTTCTATTTTAACACGTAGTAACAATTCCAATATTTACATTGGACACAATACAAAATAGAGTATATTTATAATCTAACATATTATGCAAAGTTGGCCAAATTAACTCCACTTTATGATAAAAAGTTCTTACTTTATTATAGTAGCCTTACCTGGCTATAATATATTAGATAAGAATGATCCTGAATAAGATTTTAATGCAAAATTAATCTGGAAATAAATTTATCCAAAAATCTTCTGGGAATTAAGTTATTTAGACAGCCGAGATCAAATTTCAAAATTTTGATACCGCGACTTAGATAATAATTCAAAATAAAGTTAAAATGGTATGGACAGCTAACGGATGATCAGTGGGAAACGAAATAAGTATTTAAGGCAAGATCAGAAGGAAGTAGAAGACGAGGAAGACCGAGAAAGAATGGGAACAATATATTGGAGAAATAGCGAGAAAAAGAGGAGGGAATGACTTAGTTGAACAGGAAGACACAGAATAGAGAAGAAAACAGAAAATGCGTGGAAGGCCCGACGCTGAAAGGCAGAAGTGGAAGGTGAAGAAGAATAAGTCTTTGATCCTGCAGTCTGTTTAATTAAGGTTCCACAATTTTAGCAAAAGCAGAAACAATTGACAATTCTATTCAATGTAAGAGAAGCTGCTTAATGAATCTGGTGAATATGAAGGTTCTCTATTATAGGGCTACTTCCAATGTAAACATTTGGGAAACGGTATACTGCCTGTAACAATTTTATTAATATTATGGACAGATTGTGTGTGTGTGTGTGTGTGTGTGTGTGTGTGTATGTGTCTGTAAGCATGTATGATGCAAGTGTGTTTGTGTCAACATGCATGAATGCGTATTGTTTTTTTTTTTTTTTTTTTTGGTGGTGTTTAACGCCCGCGTTTGCTACTTGTGGCTCCGCAGGATGTATAATACGTGTGTATGTATGTATGTATGTATGTATGTATGTATGTATGTATGTATGTATGTATGTATGTATGTATGTATGTATGTATGTATGTATGTATGTATGTATGTATGTATGTATGTATGTATGTATGTATGTATGTATGTATGTATGTATGTATGTATGTATGTATGTATGTATGTATGTATGTATGTATGTATGTATGTATGTATGTATGTATGTATGTATGTATGTATGTATGTATGTATGTATGTATGTATGTATGTATGTATGTATGTATGTATGTATGTATGTATGTATGTATGTATGTATGTATGTATGTATGTATGTATGTATGTATGTATGTATGTATGTATGTATGTATGTATGTATGTATGTATGTATGTATGTATGTATGTATGTATGTATGTATGTATGTATGTATGTATGTATGTATGTATGTATGTATGTATGTATGTATGTATGTATGTATGTATGTATGTATGTATGTATGTATGTATGTATGTATGTATGTATGTATGTATGTATGTATGTATGTATGTATGTATGTATGTATGTATGTATGTATGTATGTATGTATGTATGTATGTATGTATGTATGTATGTATGTATGTATGTATGTATGTATGTATGTATGTATGTATGTATGTATGTATGTATGTATGTATGTATGTATGTATGTATGTATGTATGTATGTATGTATGTATGTATGTATGTATGTATGTATGTATGTATGTATGTATGTATGTATGTATGTATGTATGTATGTATGTATGTATGTATGTATGTATGTATGTATGTATGTATGTATGTATGTATGTATGTATGTATGTATGTATGTATGTATGTATGTATGTATGTATGTATGTATGTATGTATGCATGCATGCATGCATTTCAGAGACCCGAGTTAGAATCTCCGTGGTCACTTATCCATAGGTTTTCTTATGATTGGTAAGGCGAATTCCGGGATGTTCTTTTTACTTTCTCTACACTTACTATGTACTTAGTGTATATTTTATTGCACCCAAAAAATTAGATACCGAGATTTTACCGGAAATACATGTTTTCAGACCTCCTGAACCCAAAAAAAGGCACATAGAAACATGTCCATGTGTTTAAGTGTCTGAGAGTATGTGTCTGTGGGCAGCATAGTTCAAATACGATGTCTTCCAAGGATTGATACTAAGATTTTCAAGAACATCCCCCACAACCCCAACTGCGTATACATGGAAAAATGTTCGAAAATTTTGGTTTTCTCAAAAATGGCTCTAACGATTTTGAGTAAAATATCGTATATTAAAACTATTTACATGCCAAATAAAATACTTATCTGAATATTTTGGGAATAGACTCTGCAGGCATCCTCATTCTGATTGAATTTTACGGGATTCTGCATAACTGGTAAATCATGGGAGATATAGACAAAAACTTACGTAAAAAAAACGTAGATCTCGTTAAAACACAACTTATTTTAAATACTTTTTTTGTGGACTTGCCCGTTTTTGAGATACTCCCTGTTGTTGACTTCAGTTTAAAAAAAAACAACATATCTTTGTTATAGGGAACTTGTCAACACCTGGCCAAGCAAAGAAACTGATCAATTCCACAGCAAGCACATTTTAAAACATTTGACTGTCGGTTTAGCCTAGTGTATTCCCTTATTTTCCTTGTGCTTATAGGGAACTAAGTAAGAAGGTGGTGTCTTCTAATGTTTGTATCTATTAGCATGAAGTAGAATAATAAGTTTATAAGTAAGAATAAGAAGAATATAGTTCTAATGAGGCACGATTCAAACTAACGAAATCAATGACTCGCCACTGGACACTTGAAAAACCACTTGCATATCAACAAAACATTCATGGCTAGTGTGGTGTATCTGTGCTTGCAAATCATATTTTTCAAGTAGTTATGTACATTTTATGAAACCCACGGGACACAGAAAACTCCAACACAGTAGCAGCATATACAGAAATCCCGGCGGAAAATTAATATTATATAACCATTTGCTCCTGTAATCTGTCAGCCATAACAACAGCTATTCAGAATATCGAAAGGTGAACAGGTGCAGGTTGTATTATAACCGTAACATAAACATTCACTAATTTTTACTTTCTCTACACGTGCTATGTACATAGTGTTTAGAGAAAGTATTGTAATGCACCCAAAAATTCGATACCGAGATTTCACCGGAAATATGTTTTAAGTATATATTCATTTTTTGGGCAAATCCTGTGATATTTTTTCTTATTACTTTCTCTAGCATGTGTTTACTTACAATGTACATGGTAACTAGAAAAGGCATTGTATTCCACCAAAAAAAATCGATATCGGGATTTCAACGGAAATATATTTTTGTGGTCCGTTGTGTCCGAAAAAACAATTTAATTTCTCCAGCTCGTATGTACAAAGTAGGTATGTAGTGGATAGAGAGGTTAAATACGGTAATCCAACCAAAAGTTAATTATCCAGATTCCACCGAAAACACAAGTTTTGAGACCTCTTGAATCCAAAAAGAAGAGCATTTTTAGAAACGTGTCCGTGTATGTATGTTTCTTTATGTGTGTGTGTGTGTGTGTGTGTGTGTGTGCGCGTCTATGGGCAGCAAACTCAAAAAGGAAAAGTCGGTTAAATGACAAACTTGGTATTTAAGCCCTTTAAAAGTCGGTCGCTATGTGAAACAATTGAAATTCCATCTCTTTTCTTAGCAGTCTATAAGCCAATCGAAAAGGAAGATGTCTTCCCGTTCGAGAAAAGTTTAATGCCTAAAACTTAATATCGATAACCTGGAATATCTCGAAAACGGTTAACTCAACAACAAAAAATGTATATGACATTAATTGTGTGTTTAATGAGATCTACATTTTTGTGTAATAAATTTCTATCTCTCTTATGGCTTGCCAGTTATACAAAAGTCATCCAGAATGAAGAGCTCTTAATTCTCAGAAAATTCAAGATATACATTTCATTTGTCATAAAAATAACTTAAAACACTAAACATTTTAATCAAAGACATTTGAGCCATTTTGAAAAAAAAATTGAAAACTGTTCCATGTAAAGGTTAGTTGGGGGAGGAGGAACTTTTTTGAAAATCTTCGTGTCACATCCTAGGAAAGTATTCAACTTAACTACCTAGTTTGGTATTTAACCAATATTTCGATTTTTAGCTATATTGCCTACAGACGCACACGCACACACACACACACCCGGACATGTTTCTTAAAATTTAATTTTTGGAATCAGGGAGTGTCAAAACATGTATTTCCGGTGAAATCTCGGTATCGAATTTTTGGGCACCTTACAACAATTTTTATATAAAAACACACTATGTGCATAGTACGTACAGAGAAAGTAACAATTCAGTGGTATATTGATACGACTTTAACTTGCAACTTACTAGCAACAATTTGTCTATCCACTTCATACAAATAGAACTAAACAGAAACTTAAATCTACGTCCTGGTAGGCTAAAGCGAGAGTAAAATCTTTTAAGAGCTGTTGCTATATATCACATTGAAATTTGAAGCTTTTTGCATGACTAGAGTAAAAACAAAACAATGAAGGCCTATCAAGCACTTGTAGCCCAAGAAAAAGTAAAAACCGGCAATTTGGCGAATTTCACATCTGAACAATTTAATGCTTTCAACACTTTCAAATATGGATCGCCAGTAAAAATCACTTTAATTACTTCTTAAGACCTTTGTATATCTGTGCTTGTGTGTGAGTGTTCGTTCGTATGTGTACTGCAACCATCGTATAGGTTTACGAATCATTTTTCAGAGGTCCTCAAAACACGAATTTCATATATCTCGTTGTTGAATCTTTGGATGGAATTTCAACCCTCACGACTTATCACGTACGCTTTACGTGGCAGTAAAAATTAATTCTAGTAATTTGAAAAAGGCTTGTGAATAAAACGTATAACATATGTACTTTAAACGGAATTAGCTGTTTTACTTTCTCTACACGTACTATCTACATAGTGTTTAGAGAAGGTATTGTAATGCAAAAATGCAATACAGAAATACATGCTTTGGTCCTGTTTTGGTCCCCCTGAATCCACAAAAAGCATTCCTGAGAACCATGTGTGCGTCTGTGTGTGTGTGTGTGTGTGTCTGTGTGTGTGTGTGTGGACAGCATAGCTCCAAAACGAAAATATCGTTAAATATCAAACTTGATATTTAGGATTGGTATCTCCCAAGGAGACACATAGATTTTCAAGAAAATCCCCTCACCCCAAACTCATTTTACCTGCAAAAAAAGTTCAACAATTTTGATTTTCTCAAAAATGGCTGTAACGATTTTGATTAAAATCTCTTATGTTTAAGATATTTTCACACCAAATAAAATGAATATCTTGAATTTTCTGGGAATAGTCTCAGAAGAACTTCTTTATTCTGGATGAATTTTACGAAATTTTGCACAACTGCTAAACCGTAAGAGATGGACAAAAAACTTATTTAACAAAAATGTAGAGCACGTTAAAACACACAATTTATGTTATATACATTTTTTCGTGGAGTTGATCGTTTTTGAACGTTTTTAGTTTCAGCCCTGAAAAACTTTTTTCTCAAACAAAAATGAGTTAACTGCTGCCCATACAAACAAAGGAACTTCAGTCACATAGCAACCAGCTTTTGACTATCACTTTAACCTATAGCACTCCTTTGTTTCGCTTCTACTTACATGGGAGAAAGTAATAAGACTATTCCTGCTAATTTTTTTCTCGATTAATTTGCAAAGCTCAAGGCGAGAACCAGATGATGTTTTGCTCGGTTTGTGTTAAGTCCTGCATTTAGCTAACTACTTTTTCGACCTTGATTTTCCTGTAGGTTGTAGCGGCGGCAACTGTCTCCACGAGTCACTTTTCGCCACAGTAGTGAAAGTGCAATAGCTGGGATATAATTCGATGGAAGTTAGTACACAAGGCAGTATCTCAAGGGCCTGGAATCGCTCTTCCGTTCCTTGGATCAGGTAAGTAGTAATTTTCGCGTTTACATACGTAATTCACCATTTTTGTATGCCTTCCAGCTTTCTTTGATGTTTCAAGGTTACACAAAAAATCTGATGTGTTCCACTCACATGACTTTCTCCACATCTGAGTTAAAAAGCTTATGCTTCTATTTACTTCATGCTAATCGAGAAATATTAGCAGAAATAGTCTTATTATTTGCGTACCATTGGTTAAAATAACAGCCAAAAGCTTGTTGCTATGTAACTGAAGTTCCTTTGTTTGTATGGACAGGAGTTAACAAATTCCTATATGAGAAAAGTATATTTTTCAAAGCAGAAGCAAAAAACCAAGGATATCTTAAAAATGATCAACTCCACGAAAAAAAAAAAAAAAAAGGTATATGACATAAATTGTGTTTGTTATCTCGAGCTACATTTTCTGTAGAGTAAGTCTTTGTCCATCTGTTACGTTTTAGCAGTTATGTACAAGTCCGTAAAATTCATCCAGATTAAAGTATTCTTCAGAGGCTATCCCAGAAAATTCAAGATATACATTTTATTTGCCAGGTAAATATCTTTCATGTGTGATATTTTAATCAAAATCGTTAGATCCATTCTTCTTGAAAGTCTTCGTGTCGCATCCTTGGAAGATACTGAACTTAAATACCAAGTATGGTATAAAACGGTCTTTTCGTTTTTGAGCTATGCTGCCCACAGACACACAGATAGACAGACAGACACACACACACACACGGACATTTTTCTAAAAAGGTTTTTTTTTTTTTTTTTTTTTTTTTTTTTTTTTTTTTGATTCGGGGAGTCTCAAAACATATATTTCCGGTGAAATCCCAGGAATGAATTTTTAGGTACAATACAATACCTTCTCTATACATTATGTACATAGTTCGTGTAGATAAAGTAATAACAGAAATAGTCTTATTATTTGCTTCCTTTTAAGTGGAAGGGAGATAAGGGAGTACCATAGGTTAAATTGATCGTCAAAAGCTGGTTGCTATGTGGCTGAAGTTCATTTGTTTGTATGGACAGGAGTTCACAAATTCCTGTATGAGAAAGGTTGAAGTATTTTAAAGGTGAAATCAATAACATTGTCTTTAACGATTAACCAATTTTGCAAAATTCAATTAAAATCAGCCAGAATAAAGAGGTCTTCAGAGGCCATTCCCATTCCCAGATATACATTTTATTTGCCATACAAATATATTAAATATACGGGATTTTATTCAAAATCGTTGCAACAATTTTTGAGAAAATCAAAAATTTTGAAATGTTTTCTATTTAAAGCGTACTTGCGGGGGGGGGGCATTTTCTTGAAAACTTTCGTGTCGCATTCTTGAAAGATATCAAACTTAAATACGAAGTTTGTTATTCAGCGGTCTTTTCGTTTTTGAGCTATGCTGTCCACTGAAAATCCTTTTTGGATTTAGAGCGACCTGAAACATATTATTTCCGGTGAAATTTCGGTATCGAATTTTTGAGTGCATTAAAATATCTTCTCTATATACTATGCACATAGTAAGTTAGAGAAAGTAAAAATATATATCGCGTCAAAACACAGTTTTAAATTCCCGTTAAGTGCTTCAGTTCTCAGCGGCTCAATCTATATTGGACGAGAAAATCCGTTTAGCCGACCCCAATATCCTTAGCCGTTGCGCGTTTGGCATTGACGTACTGACGCGAAAGTGTCGTGGGTTCGCATCCCTCTAGGAGCATAGACTTTTAGTGTTGTCTGTTCCTGTGTTTGAGTGCTCAATATCCCATTCTCTGATCCTGATGTCAAAATAGATAACGTCTGTAGGCCAACAGGTGTAAAAAAACTTACTTTTGCTCAGGGCCCTCTTTATCAGGCTTGAAGTTCTTCTACGTGCCGAAAATCTATGATACCGAACAAATAGATTCACTTCCCTTCCGAAGAAAGACGTGGTCCGAAAATAATCCATCGACCTTGGAAACCGAAGGGTAACATGTTAGCCTTAGACCACGGAGGACGACACAGAAAGTTCTTATCAAATTTTGTGTGTGTGTGTGTGTGTGTGTGTGTGTGTGTGTGTGTGTGTGTGTGTGTGTGTGGAATTAGTCGAGATATTCCGTGTTACTGCTATCAGTGTAAAAAAAATCGCTGGTTTGGTTCAGAGGCCTTTCTATCAGGCTTAAGGTTCTTTTATGTGCCGCAAATCTACGACACCGGACAAATAGGTTCACTTCCCACTTCCACTGAAGGTTTTTACGCACGAAAAATATCCTTCGCCCTCCTCCGGCTTTGAACCAGCAACCTTGGAAACCACGGGGTAGCAAGTTACCCTTAGACTACGGAGGACGACACACAAAGTTTGTATCAAAATGTTCTTTCTGTGTGTGTGGAATTAGCCAATTTTGAGATATTCCCTGTTACAGTTATCATTATTTCCGAAGTTATAGTTTTCTCAAATAGGAAATCGTTATTTCCTTCTGCTGTCCAAGCAAACATACAAAGCCATCACAGTGAACAGCTCTTTGAAGATTTGACTATAGCTTAGACCTACTTTATTCCCCCAACCGCACTGTATCTGTAAGTATTTCTGCAGATACTTATCCCAATAAACGTAAAAAAGATTACAGTTTTTTATAGAGTTAACCATTTCTAACATATTCATTTTTTCTTCTTTCTCTAGCATGTATGTATAATTTACATAGTAGATAGGGAAGATATTGTATTTTTCCCTAAAATTCGATATTGAGATTTCACCAGAAATACATGTTTTGTGGACACCTGAATCCGAAAAGAAAGAATTTTTAGAAACATATCCCTATGTGTTTTTGTGTGTGTGTGTTTTGTTTTATTTTGGTAGTGTTTAATTACTACTTGTGGCACTGCAGGCGGTGATACTGGTGATACATGCAATGAAGATGCAGCTCCGGTGGAATGCAATAGTGGGGGAAACCGGTGAATCTGGAGAAAACCCATCATCTGCGCCGCTTTGTCTACCACAAATCTCACATGCGGTCGTTTGAGATCAAAAGTGTCTAGGTGAGAGGCGAGTGGTCTAACCACTCGACCATGGCGTGTGTGTGTGTACAACGTAATGCAAAAGTGACGGTTAAATACCAAACCTTATAAATATATAAAGCTACATAAATATATACATTCAAGATATACTTTATATGTATGACACCTTAACCTAAATCGTTAGAGCTATTTTAGAAAAAATCAGAATTTTTTAAAAGTTTTTCTTGTATAGGGTTGTTTGAGCTGGGATTTTTTTTTGAAAAACTCGGAAACACAACCACATACACGCATGTACATACAAACATTCTTTTAGATTCAAAGAACCTCAAATATTATTTCCGGTGAAATCTCGACATCAAAATTTTGGTAAAATACAATACTTCCCCTACTAGTAAAGAAAGTAAGAATTAAAAGCGCTTTGAATACCAAAATTCTAAAGTTCAGCATCTTCGAATGATGGTACTTGTAGATAATCGAGAAAATCCTTCACATCAAACTACCCTTAATGAACCATTTTATTAATTTTATTTTCTAGACGTAGAAAACAATGGTAATATGTCAAACTAAGCGTTTAAAATATATTCAGTGACTAACCTTGAAGCATTCTTCACAATGTCTGATTTTTGTGCGTTTGTATAGTTGGTGCGTCACAAGAGATAAAAGCGTACTTCATGAAATAATCTGATGTATTCTATTCACGTTACTTTCTCTAGCTGTTCCACAAACAAACTTTCCTTACAAAAGATTATTCTATTATCTAAGTTATGCTAATCAAGATAAACATTAGCAGAAAGGGTATTATTACTGGCCTCCTTGAAAATAGACTGGAATTAAAGGGAATACATTAGGATAAAGTGATAGTCAAATATTTTAAAACCTGTCGCTATGTTAAACAAATGATATTTGGTTATCTTTTTATTCCCAATAGTAAACCATAAGAGAAGAAACGGTAGGTGACTTCGCACTAGAGATAAGTTTAAGTAGTTTAACATTGAATCTAATAACATGGAATATCTTGGGGAAGATTAACTCTACAAAAATGAATATGACACAAATTATTGTTTTAATGAGATCTACATTTTTTTGTACAGTAAGATTTTTTCATCTCTTACGGTTTACGATTATACAAAAGCCATCCAGATTGAAGGGGTCTTGAGGAACTATTGCCATAAAATTCAAGATAAACATTTTGTTTATCTTTAAAATGAGGCATTTTAATCAAAATCGTTATAGCTATTTTTTAAAAAAACTCTATATTTTTCGTTTGGAATCCTTGGAAGATACTCAAATTAAATGCCAGGTTTGGTATTTAATCGACTTTTCGTTTTTGAGCTATGCTGCCCACAGACATATTAATATACACACAGACAGAAATAGACACTTACACACACACACACACACACACACACACACACATACGCATTTAGAGATCTCAAACCATATATTGACGGTTAAATCTTGATATCGAATTTTTGGAAGGAAAACAATACCTTCTGCATCACCTATATGCACTGTACATATGTGCTAGAAAAAGTAAAACTGCAATGCTGATTTAAATACAGGATTCGTCTTGCTTTTTCTCTTTTACGTAGATATGTAAAGGAAGTATTGCATTCTACCAAAAATCTGAGTTTATAAATTTCACTGTACACACAATTTGAGGCCCCTGAATAAAAAATAGTATTTTTTAAAAATAATAAAAAATATCAGATTTGTTAAATTTACGTGACGTTCTCTACATCCTATCCACAAACCATTGTTTTGAAGATTTATTTTTTCCAGGAATTTAAGTTTAATTAATATCCATTTATGGAGAATAGCTACATTACACATGTCTTATAGACATAAAAGAAATAGCGATAGTCCAAGTAAGAACTGAATGCTAAATTCTCGCTTTAAGTTCATACTCTTTCCCAGGAATCATGCAAAATATCTGAATATCAAAATAACTATAAACATCTCAAAATTAAAATGTATATCCTATAAATTGTTCGTGCTATGAACCATTATTTAAAACACATGGCAAAATTTTGAAGGTATCTAGAGCTTTTACATCTACCAGTTAAACAAAATTGTACAAAACTCCCTCAGAATGAGGAGTATTTCACAATCCATCTTCAGTTAATTCAAAATGCACCTTTAATCGAGTAAATATTTTGAGTTTGTGATATTTTAATCAAGGTCGTTAAACGGCATTTTTAAGAAGCCAAAAATTCAAGAAAATTAAACACCATCAATGTAAGAGGTAGTTTATAGTGAAGGAATTATCAGATAATGTTCATATTGTATCTTTGGGAATTATTGTTCTGAAATACAAAGGTTCGTAATTAAAATACTTTTCGTTTTCAAGTTATGTTATTCTCTCTCTCTCTCTCTCTCTCTCTCTCTCTCACACACACACACATATTTTTTAAACCTTTTTCTAAATCAGCCTCATGGATTCAGTGGTTCAAAACATGTATTTGCCATAAAATATCGGTAGAAATTTTGAGTGAAATACGATAATTCATTTACTTACTGCAGCCAAGCAGTATAGAAAGTAAAATTTTGATGTGTTCCATTCACATGTCTTTCTCTACATCTCAGTAACAAATTATTGTTAAAAAAACTTTTTCTTCCGTACTTCATACTTATCGAGGTAAATATTAACAGAAATGGTCTTATTACTTGCTTTCTTGTACGTAGAAGGGAAACAAGTGCAAAAAAGTGATAGTCAAATATTTTAAAAGCTTGGTCATGTGGGTAACTAGTTTGTTTGCCAGGAGTTGACAAACTCCCGTATATGAAAGGTTTTAAGTATGTTAAAATTGAAATCAATAACAAGGGATATCTGAAAAATGGTTAACTCCTCGAACAAAATTTATAAGATATAAGTTGTGTATTTTAACGAGATCTACATTTTTGTGTAGTAAATTTTCGTCTATCTCCAACGGTTTACAAGTTATGGAAAATTCAGCAAATGTCATCCAAATAAAGAGGTCTTCAGAGGCTATTCCCAGAAAATTAAAGATGTGCATTTTGTCAAATACACTGTGTTTTAATTCAAAATCGTTAGAGCTGTTTTTGAGAAAATTAACATTTTTGAATCTTTTTCCGTGTAAAGCGTAATTTGGATTGGGGGGATATTTTCAAAATCTTTGTGTCGCATAATACCAAGTTCGATATTTTACCGACTTTTTGGTATATATTAGATGTAGAGAAAGTAAAAATGAGATATCTCTTACAATACAAAATGTATTTCCAATACAGTTTTGTTGCGTCATCCACTTCCAACACAATTTTTTTTTTTTTTTTTAGTTTAACGTCCTTTAACCTGGTTGGTCATATCGGACGATGAAGAAAATTTGTAAAATGATGCTCAAATGATCTCGGGGTCCATGGAGCTTAAAGTTACTGGACATTCATCTTCTCAGGATAAAAAAAAAAGACTCGAAAAAACTTTATCCGTGTAACTCACTCCAAACGAGATTCGAACTCACGACCTTTTGAATGTGAGGCAGACACACTACCACCACATTAGCCAGGCGGGATAATTTTGTTATTTTTTGGACTGTTACAATACTTAAATTTGTTTCAAATATTGCCATCCAGGTTTTTCTCGCAATGCCAGCCAAGGACATGGGATATCAAGGCCAGCATATAGCGAGAGTTGTTTGCGTAATAAAAAAATATAGTTATATAAATTCCGAAGTTACTTAAAATAAAACAAACAAAATAATTAGCTTAGGCAAGAACACTTCGAAGAAGTTCCATAAAAATGTAAGTTTGCATGTAGAAAAAATAATGGTAATTTAGCACATCACTTTTTTCCTAGTATGCCGCTATCAAAGTACTCCTTTGTTCCTTGTATATATTATGGAAGTCCTCCCAAATATATTTTTGAAATTTGAACTCCTTTTTACTCTCTCTGGCAGTATGTACATACTAGTGTCGGTTGATAAATTCCGGGCCTCTCAATAAAAACAGCATTAAAAAATGTTTTGTTTTTTTTATTTCTCAACGTAATCTCCAGAAAGGCTAATACATTTGTCAAACCAGTGTTCTAATTTAATTAAACTATCTCTGTATTGCAATTTATCAAGGTCCTCAACATAGCTGCTTACCGCATCAGTGACTTGCTCGTTGATGTGACATCTTCGACCTCCAAGAATTTTTTTTTTTTGAGGTTTGGGAACAGGTGGATGCTAGATCTGATGAATAGGGTGGATGTTCAAGCAATTCCAACTTAATTCGCACATTTTTCCCATTGCAATGACCAAACGACTGGAGCATTGTCATGATGATCTTTTTTTTTTTTTTTTTTTTTTTACCCTTTTCCAAGTAATCAATAAAAATAATTCCTTGTGCATCTCAGAAAACACTCATTATAATCTTGTTAGCTGAGAAAATTGACTTTGCTGTTTTTGGAGTTGGTCCACCTGGCACAATCCACTGTTTTGACTGTGATTTACTTTCTGCAGTGTAGTGCTGTATCCAAGTTTTACCCATGGTAATAAGCCGTCTCAAAAAGTCAAGGGATTTTTACGGTAGAGCTTCACATTCTTAACAGAATCAGTTCTACTTTGCAAATTTTGATCAGTTGTCAACAAACGCAGCACCCATCTTGCACAGACCTTGTGAAAGCCCAAAACATTTCTTAAAATATTACCTGCACGTTCTTTTGATATATTTATAGTCTCTGCTATCTCAAAAAACTTTAATCTGCGATCTTCCAGTACTAAGCGATGCATTTTTTCAGTGTTCTCACTTCTACAGGGCATCCAGAGCGACGCTCATCAGAAGTGCTCGTACGTCCTATTTTAAACTCTGCAATCCACCTTTTAATCATTGAATATGAAGGGGCAGAGTCTTTCAAGAAGTGTCCGTTTCTTTCTTGATTTCTTTAGGCGTTAAGTCTTTCAAATGGAGATATTTATTCTCTGCTCGTTTTTCCACTTTCATGAAAACTCTAAAGTTGTCTTGTTTAAAATGTTGTCATTCGAAAACTAAACAAGCTATTGACCTGTAACTATAGATACAAGCTAGTCTAGAGTTAAATTATACGGTGCTACCGTCTAACTGAGCTAGTGGTGCCATATCTATGTGAGGCCGGGGACTTGTCAGTACAACCCACATAGTAGCTGGAGAGGGTAATGTACTCAACCCAAACATTTGATCAGGAGATTTCACCGGAAATATATATTCTGAGTTTCTTGGGTCAAAAAAAATAATTTTTAGAAAGAGCTTCGTGTGCCTGAGTGTGTGTACTGTGTAGACAGCATAGCTCAAGAACGAAAAAATCGTTTAGTACCAAACTTGGTATTATATAACTTCCAAGGATGCGACAGAAAGATTTTCAAGAAAATTCACTATAACAAAATATCCTTTACATGGAAAAACCTTGTACCGGCTTCAACGAATTTGACTAAAAAAATACATATTAAAGATTTTGCATGATCTTCAATTTTCTGGAAATGCCTCTGAAAACCTCTCCATTCTGGCTGAGGTTTGCGGAATTTTGTATAACGGTTAAACCGTAAGAGAGACAAAAACTTACTGCACTAAAAATGAAGATCTCGTTAAAACACATACTTTTTTGTTATATACATTCTACTTGTAAAGTTCACCTTATTTGAAATATTTATTGTTATTGGTTTCAATTTTAAACTATCTATTTTCCACAAACCGGACCATGCTAAGCGAACCAAACCTCAGTTGTTTTACATAGCAACCATATTTTAAAAGATTTGACCATCGCTTTAGCCCATTGCATTCCCTTATTACCCTTCTACTTATAGGAAAGCAAGTAATACGACCAATGTTTATTTGGACTAGCATGATGTCTTTTGTAAGAATGGTTTTGATATGGAACAAGTAGCGAAAGTTATGTGAAAAGAACACAACGGATTTTTACTTTCTGTAGGCCATATGTAAAACGTAGATAGTAGAAAAAGAAGCTATTGTCCTCTACCCGAAAATTTGATCCTGAGATTTTGCCGTAAACGTATGTTTTCTGATCCCCTGAGGGTAAGTGTGTGTGAGCGTGTGCGTGTGTGTTTATGAGTGAGTGTGGATAGCATAACTCAGAAACGAAAAGTCTCCCAAGGATGTAACACGAAGATTTTCAAGAAATTCACTTAACTCCAAACTATCCTTTAGATGAAAATAACCTTTCTCGGGCTATCAGCCAGGTGAATTCTGGATTAATTTCCAAGCTTTCAAGAGCTAACGTCGCTCTCATCTTCAGGGAATGAAGTAGAGACTCCGGGTTTGCCTTATATATAGTAGTCCGGTGGGGGACCGGCCAGATGCCGCTCTGTGATTGGCCCAGGTCCAGCATGGGAGGCGTTGACTAGGGTCCAATGATCTCCGTTGCCGGGACGGACTGCTCTGATTGGCCCGCTGCCAGATGTGAGCCTGTATTGAAACTAGGGCAGTTTCACAAATCTTTGTGAGTGTTTGTTGAGCACCGAACTCCTAATGCCATTCACCTGCAAGCCGCTGTCTCTGTTGATGTTATTTTCTTCGTATTTAATAGCTATGGTTTCTTTGATGGAGCGGTCCCAACAGCTTGAAGACTTAAACATGGTGGTTGTATCACCCAGTCTGGGTCTGTGTCCTTCTTGGATGCAGTGCCCTGAAAGACCAGATTTTTCTGGGTACATCAGGCGGATGTAGCTCTCATGCTCTTTGCATCTTTGTTCGATCGTTCTCCCCGTCTGTCCGATGTAGGCTCTACCACATTCACATGGAATGCGGTATACCCCGAGAGTCTTGAGGCCGAGGGAATCTTTGACCTGTCTTAACATATTTCGAATTTTATTGGGCGGCTTGTGTATAGCCTTGATGTTGTATTTGCCCACAATTCTACTCAGTTTACCAGACAAATGACCTGTGTATGGGAGGTAGGCGTTGTTTCTTCGTGTCTTGTGACTCATCTAGCTGGGATGTATTACGCTGTGCACAGTTTGTACTGACAGAGGCCCGTTTTAGTACCTTGTTGATGCTGCTCTTGCTATATCCATTTTTCTCTAGGCTGGTTCTGAGATATTGAAATTCTTTAGCGAGGTTTTCACTGTCTGAGATGGCTATTGCTCTGTGTGCAAGGGTCGATTGAACTGTGTTTCGTTGAGCAGGGTGGTGGCAACTATTTGCGTTTAAATATAGATCGGTATGTGTGGGCTTCTAGTACACACTGTGGCCCGGGGAACCATCGGGCTTCCGGCGTATTAATATGTCCAGGAATGGTAACTTCCCTTCCTGTTCAATTTCCATAGTAAACTTGATGTTTGGATGCTGACTGTTTAGATGGTTCAAGAAGTCCTGTAGCGTGTCTTCTCCGTGAGGCCAGATGACGAAGGTGTCGTCCACGAATCTGCAGAAGGCAGCCGGCTTTAGAGTTGCTGAATCTAAGGGCTGATGTTCAAACGCTTCCATGTAAAAATTAGCTATGGCTGGTGAGAGAGGAGAGCCCATGGCCACTCCATCTGTTTGCTCGTAATACTGTCCGCTCGTAATACTGTAAAGAAAATAGGTCTACGTGAGCGTGTGCTTGAATAATGCAATGACCTGCTGGGTGAAGTGCGGTTCTAGGAGCTGGAGAGAGTCTAGCAGCGGGACCCTGGTGAACAGCGACACCACATCAAAACTGACCAGTAAATCACTCGGTTTCACCCTTAATGTCTGAATCGTCTTTATGAATACTGACGAGTTGACCACATGATGAGGGCAGGTTCCTATCAATGGCTGTAGCCACTTGGTGAGGTGTTTTGCAAGGCTGTAAGTGTAGCCCCCAATAGTGCTTACGATTGGCCGAAGCGGCACACCCTCCTTGTGCACCTTGGGCAAGCCATATAGCCTCGGAGTAACAGCTGCAGGTGTGGTTAGAGCCTTGATGGTTTCAGCGGGAAATAGCGTCTTCATCAGAAGTTTTCTTAACGATGGCTGCCGTAGGGTCACGTTTTAGTGGCCAATATGCTGGGTCCTGTTGCAATTGTGAAATTTTGTTATGGTAGTCCTCGCAGGAAAGAACAACTGCAGCGTTTCCCTTATCCGCTGGTAGAATGAGTACATTCTCGTCGTCTCGTAGAGATTTCAGGGCTACTCTTTGGTGATGTTGGATTTTGGCGGAGCTGATTTCTTTATTGCAAGCACTGTTTCCTGCCTGATATCATCTGCAATATCTTTAGGCAATGTTTCAATGGCCTTTTCTACCCCGCTGATGATGTCGATCACAGGAATTTTCCGTGGAGCCGGTGCGAAGTTCAACCCCTTCGCTAGTACTGCGATCAAGTCCGAGTCCAGTTCCTTGTCTGACAAGTTAATGACGACTCGATGATGTTCTAATGTTGCTGGAGATCTTGCGTTACGCCTAGGCGCGCAAACTTCCTGGTTAGCAATCGGCCGGAAGTCCGATGGTTCCCTGGACCACAGTGTGTACCGGAAGCCCACACATACCGATCTATATTTAATCGCAAATAGTTGCCACCACCCTGCTCAACGAAACACAGTTCAATCGACCCTTGCACACAGAGCAATAGCCATCTCAGACAGTGAAAACCTCGCTAAAGAATTTCAATATCTCAGAACCAGCCTAGAGAAAAATGGATATAGCAAGAGCAGCATCAACAAGGCACTAAAACGGGGCTCTGTCAGTACAAACTGTGCACAGCGTAATACATCCCAGCTAGATGAGTCACAAGACACGAAGAAACAACGTAAAGCCTACCTCCCATACACAGGCCATTTCTCTGGTAAAGTGAGTAGAATTATGGGCAAATACAACATCAAGACTATACACAAGCCGCCCAATAAACTTTGAAATATGTTAAGACAGGTCAAAGATTCCCTCGGCCTCAAGACTCCCGGGTTACACCGCATTCCATGGGAATGTGGTAGAACCTACATCGGACAGACGGGGAGAACGATCGAACAAAGATGCAAAGAGCATGAGAGCTACATCCACCTGATGTACCCAGAAAAATCTTGTCTTGCAGAGCACTGCATCCAAGGAGGACACAGACCGAGACTGGGTGATACAACCACCATTTTTAAGTCTTCAAGCTGTTGGGACCGCTCCATCAAAGAAACCATAGCTATTAAATACGAAGAAAATAACATCAACAGAGACAGCGGCTTGCAGGTGAATGGCATTAGGAGTTCGGTGCTCAACAAACACTCACAAAGATTTGTGAAACTGCCCTAGTTTCAATACAGGCTCACATCTGGCAGCGGGCCAATCAGAGCAGTCCGTCCCGGCAACGGAGACCATTGGTCCCTAGTCAACGCCTCCCATGCTGGACCTGGGCCAAACACAGAGCAGCATCTGGCCTGTCCCCCACCGGACTACTATATATAAGGCGAACCCGGAGTCTCTACATCATTCCCTGAAGATGAGAGCGACGTTAGCGCTTGAAAGCTTGGAAATTAATCCAGAATTCACCTGGCTGATAGCCCGAGAAAAAATATTTTTATACCGCCGCCAGGAAAGCTTCAAGTCATGGTTTATCCTTTAGATGTTGATATTCTCAAACATGGCTCTAATAGTTTTGAATAAAATACCGAATATTTAAAATATTTACGCCCGAATTTCCTGGGAACAGCCTCTGAAGCCCTCTTAATC
This sequence comes from Hymenopus coronatus, assembly GCA_030762935.1. Lineage (NCBI taxonomy): Eukaryota > Metazoa > Arthropoda > Insecta > Mantodea > Hymenopodidae > Hymenopus > Hymenopus coronatus. The sequence goes on along the minus strand of CM060896.1, from coordinate 125,108,882 downwards.
TGAATGCATAACCGGTATACAAAAACGGATAAGCGATAGACAAAAGCTTACTGCATCAAAAGCATAGAGTACGTCAAAGCCCTGAATTCATGACGTTTACATTTTTGTTGTGGAGGTATTTTACATTTTCCGAGTTATTTCTTGTTATTGGTTTCAATTTAACACTTTTCTCAGACTGGAAGTCTCCCGTGTAATCTTTTGTTTTACTTATGCAATCTAAGAAGCGAATTTCAATGGCACTCTCATAGCGACAGCTTTTAAAAGAAATTGACTATCGCTTTAACATAGTGCATTCCTTTACTTCACTTCTATTTATTAGGAACTATGTAATAAAACACCCTGCTAATGTTTATCTCGATTAGCAAGGAGTAGAAAGGAGAATAATCTTTTGTAAGTAGTTTGTTTCTTGGGCGTTGCCTTAGGGCGGTGGTAGCGTAGCTGCTTGCCAAATAGGAGACCTGGATTCGATTCCCAGTACCGGCGTGGGGATTTTTCCCCTAATGGGAGACCTGGACCGGGGTGCACTCAGCCTCGTGAGATCCCTGGAGGGCCAATTGAGGAGCTACTTGATGGAGAAGTAGCGGCTCCAGGTCATGAGAACCGTATTAACCGGCCGGGAGGGGTTCGAGGACTGACCACGTCTCACCCTCCAATACTGTACTCCATCCATGACGTCTGTCATGGACCGAGATGGGGGACGCAGCGGCCCTGCGGTAGGCCAAGGTTCCTTGTGAGCTGTCGTGCCATGGCGTTATAAGTTGTTTGTAGAACAAAGTAATGTTAGTGTAACACATTGGAGTTTTTTCTATCGTAAGACCCATCCCTTAACTGCGGTAAAACAGAACACGTTTCAGCAGATCGCCTTTTTAGTCGAGTGGTTTTAGTTCTGGCTCTCATACAGACGATTCCCGGTTGGGCCTGACAATTTTATTTTAACTAGAGTCATTTCGTCACAGAATCTGAAGTTATGAACGTCGGAGTAAATATGTGTGTGTGTGTGCGTGAGTTTATGTTTAGTAGTACAATTATTGAAGAAATAAACTTTAAGGAAACCTGCGGTTCAGCCAACAAGGCACTCCCAATTGATTCTCAAAGCCCTTGATATGAGCAAATATGTTAAAGAAGGCTATCTAAATGGATCAATAAAAACAAAAACAAATTTCAGGAGTTTCATGCACTGATTGCTTAATTTTAAACTGTTCCTAGACAAAAATGTTATCTATGAAGATTTTAAAGTTTTACAGCTGACATACAGTTTGTTCCAAAAGTCCTGCAGACCTTTGCTACACCTGCTTTGAAAATCTTTATCAAAAATCGGATGTGTTCCATTCACATAGCTGTTCCAAAAATAACTATTCTTACAAAGGACTATTATTTTATCCACATCATGCTAATCGAGATAATCATTAAACAAATCGGTCTTATTGCTTGCTTCTTTGTAAGTATAAGGAAAATAGGGGAATGCACTAGGCCAAAGCTTTTAAAAGCCAATCGCTGTGGGAAACAATTTAAATTCGATTCTCTTTGCTTGCTAGAGTAAACAAGAGAGTCAAAGAGAAAGGTGACTCCTCATTAAAGAAAGGTTAAAGTACCTTAAAACTCAAACCAATAACTCGGAAGTATAATATAAATCGTGTGTTTTAGCGAGATTTACATTTATTGGTGTGGTACGATTTTATATTTCTCCCTCGGTTTACCAGTTATACAGAAGTTATACAAAAGTCATCTAAAATTAAATAGTCTTCAGAGGCTATGCCCAGAAAATTTAAGGTATACATTTCGTTTGTCACGAAAATATCTTAAACATATGGCATTTTAATAAAATTCTTAGAAACTTTTCTGAGGTAACCAAAATATTCGAAAAATGTTCCATGTAAATGTTAGATTGGGTGGTGGAATTTTCTGTAAAATCTTCGTATTGAATCCTTGAAAGATACCGAACTTAAATACCAAGCTTGGTATTGAAGCGGTTTTTCGTTTTTGATATTCACAGACACATGTTTGTAAGACTCTTCTGTTTTTAATTCAGGGTCTCAAAACATGTATTTCCGGTGAAACTCAGGATCGAAATGTTGCGCAATATCTTCCCTATCCATTACGTACATAATACATACGTAAATAGAAAGTTAAAATCGCTCGCACACATCAAGCGGTATATAGTATATTGTGTACTAAGAACTGTAAGTTATACTTATCAGGTCAAGAATGTATATAGGGAATACGAGGTCTATATGACCGAGTTTTCCCAAGCACTCAAGATCTGATAAGTGGCTTACAGCTAGATATTAGCCAATTACTTTTTGAAATACTTGGAAAACTGAAAAAAAGAACAATAATAAATCAAAACTGCTTTTCAATATGTATTAAACATTAAGAAAAATGCATTCTCCATGTGAACAAATGAAAGGCTACATCTAAATTATATAGACTAAGCCTTCTTATATTCGATTTTGATGAGCAGATTGGTACGCAAACGCATCAAGCATAAACAGTTCTCTCTCAATGAAATAAAAATGTGATGTTTACACTGTGATTACACTCAGATGAATTTCTCTAGCTGCTCTACAAACAAACTTCTTACAAAAGATTATTGAGATAAACATTAGCAGAATCTTATTACTTAGTTCCTTATAAGAAGAAGAAGAGAACTAAAGGAATCTGCTATGCTAAGTGATACTCAAATGTTTTAAAACTGTCGTTATGCGATTGCAAATCGCTTCTTTGCTTGGCCAGGAATAGAACAAAAGAAAAACGGACACTTACTGCCTGAGAAGAGTATAAGTACTTCACAATCAAAATCAATAACAAGGAATATCTTGGAAACGGTTACCTGCATAAAAAAAAAAAAAAACCAACGTAAAGGACACAAATTAGTTGTTTTGAACGTGATCTACCTTTTTTGTGTAGTAAGGTTTTGTGTATCTCTTATGTTTGGCAGTTAAGCAAAATTCGGCAAAATTCATTCAGAATAAAGAGGTCTTCAGAGGCTATTTCCAGAAAATTCAAGATATACATTTTATTTCGGATGTAAATATCTTTAATATACGGTATTTTAATCAAAATCGTTAAAGATATTTTTGAGAAAATCAAAATTTCATAAAATTTTCTCATGTTAAGAATAGTTTAGGGGGGATTTTCTTGAAAATCTTCGTGTCGCATCCATGGAAGGTACCAAACCTAAATACCAAGTTTAATATTTAACGGTCTTTTCGTTTCTGAGCTATGCTGGTCACAGACACACGGACCTTTTTCTAAAAAATGTTTTTTTCGGACTCAGGGGACCCCAAAACGTCTATTTCCGGTGAAATCTCGGTATCGAAGTTTGGGTGGAATACAATACCTTCTCCATCCACTATGTACATTGTTCATGCGGTCTAGAGTAAGTAAAAATGGAATCTGTAGAGAATGAAGAAATACTAAAAGTATTGTTAAGGAAGTAAACGTTTGGAAACATTTTTAGGAATCCAAATTTGGGCAAATTTATTTTTTTGTGAGTTAGAAACCTTTTGTCTGTTTCTTTTAATTTAATACTCAACATACCGGTGTCAGATCCAACAGGAACATGCCAATAGCAACTATAATAACGCGATATTCTCAGACGAGGTAACATTTTCTTCCATACGAAAGGAAAAATTGAGTATCTATCTTCCAAAGGGGTCCGGATATGATGCAAAATACTTGGTTTCATAGCATTCCATCATGGTCGCGTATCTGTATCGTGCTGGGGCTGGATATCACTTAACGGTGTCCAATTTACCTATGGACGGTCGAAGGATAAAAGACGATTTCTAGGTACAAATTCAAAAAGACATGGATCTTGTAGCCTCTCGTTCACATCACTACAGGCATTTAATTTGTCTATGCCTCGAAGACTGAGGACAGTTACACAGACTGAGGGTTCATACATCCGACATTAGTTATGTTTATTGTTTGTGTTTTAGTTTTAGAAGATAATAGTTTATTTACACATTTTATAACTATTTAATACGAGTGCTAGTAGAATTATGTTCTTGTGTGCATAGATAGGCACATAACTTCAAATGCTAAAGTTATAATAATGCAATATTATGTTGTAAATATCCAGTCAAAAAATAACGAACATAAAAGAAATATGACAAACAGGGCAAGATTTGAACCTAAGAGCTTATGAGTGGAAGCAAGCCTTCTTAACCTCTCAGTCACGTCGTTTTATGACGTGTTTTCAGTACTCATAAGTTAAGATTTACACTGTGAGTCACATGCTTATTGTACAATTTTTACTTTCTCTAGCCCCTTATGTACAATGTACATAGAGAAGGTATTGTAATGCACCCAAAAATGCGATACCGAGATTTCACGGGAAATATATGTTTTGGGGTCCCATGAGTCTGAAAAAAATTTTTTAAAAAAAGGGCCATGTATGTGTGTGTGTGTGTATGTCTGTGTGTGTGTGTCTGTGGACAGCATAGCCCCAAAACAAAAGGACCGTTAAATACCAAATTTGGTATTTAGGTTTAGTATCTTCCAAGGATGTGAAACGAAGATTTTTCAAAAAATCCCCTACCACAAACTACCCTTTACATGGAAAAAATTTCGAAAATTTTTATTTTCTTAAAAATTGCTCTAACGATTTTGTTTAAAATCCCATATATTAAAGCTATTTATGTCCGAAATAAAATTTATATCTCCAATTTTTTGGGAATAGCATCTGAAGACCTCTTTATTCTGGATGAATTTTGCTTAACTGCTAAACCGTAAGAGATAGAAGAAAACGTAATTCACAAAAAATGTACCTCATGACAAAACGCATGATTTTGCTCTTTACGTTTTTGTTGTGGAGGTAACCGTTTTCGAGATACTCCTTGTTATTGGTTTCAATTGTGAAGTACTTAAACTTTTCTCACATAGGAGTCTGTTTTTCTTTTGTTCTACTCCTGGCCAAGCAAAGAAGTGGTTTGCAATGACAATCGCATAACGATAGCATTTAAAACATTTGACAATAATTACTTTAGCATAGTGCATTCCCTTATTCCCTTCTACTTATAAGGAACTAAGTAATAAAATTCTTCTAACATTTATCTTGATTAGCGTTGTGTACAAAGAAAAATAATCTTTTGTAGGATTTTTGAGAGCAGCCAGAGAAAGTCATATGAGTGTCACACATAAGATTTTTTTGTGTGTATTGTAAACACAGTTTTTACAAAGACACACGACACATGGAATCTGGGGGATGAGTCTTTTTTTTTTTTCCATGGGTGCACATAGTACGTGTAGAGAAAGTATAAAGACAAAGAGACCCATCTACATGCCTACAATAAAAATAAAATCGATTCTCAAATCAGTTAAAGATTGACCTGAGCCACTCTTTCAAAAGCAGTTGATTATAAGATTCCCAGAACATGTGAAAAATTATACATTGATAATACAAAAAGAAGTATCAACACGCGCGTAACGAACATAAAAGAAACTGCCGCCTAGGGCAAAAAAAAAAAAAAAAGAAATTAACCGTGGCACAACATGTTTTATCCTTGCATGACCATGGAATAGAGTACAATAAAGGTTTTTTCTACAATTAAATATTATTATCCTCGTTTATGCAGAGAAAATCGTTGAAATCTACTTGCATTGAAAACTAAAAATACTATTTGATGCCGGATTTTAGAAATATAGTTGTAAAATATGAGGAACACCAATTCCGTGGAGGAATGTCGAGTTATGGAATTAGACCTACTAGGTTCTCAGAAATTGGAAAGGAGCAGGCTTTCCTGGAATTTTGTGTCTCAGTACTTTGTGTGTGGAAACTCTCACCTCTTTATCCATGTTTACCACATTCAATTAAATGTTTTGCCCCCATTGTCCTCCTTTAGAACTAATTTATACACACTGCCTTAGTTAAATTCTCGATCATACAATGTTATACAACGTTAATTAAACCAAAAGGCCTTGACCCTGTTTCCTTACATGATTATTTCTCTATGTGTTTCCCCGAGAATCTTGATAGAAAAATGTTATGTGTTACACTCACATGACTTTCTCTAGCTGTTCTGCAAACTTCTTACATAAGATTATTCTTCTCTCCGCATCTTGCTAATCGAGGTACCCATTAGCACAAAGTTCTTATTACTTAGTTCCTTATAAGTAGGAAAAAATACACTAGGCTAAAGCCATAGTCAAATGTTTTAAAAGCTGTCGTTATGCAATTGTCATTACAAATCCCTTCTATTCTTGGCCAAGAGTAGAACAAAAGAAGACCGCACACCCCCTCTGAGAAAAGTATAAGTACTTCACAACTGAAACTAATAACAATGAATACCTCTAAAACTGTAAGCTGCAAGAGAAAAATGTAAATGACATAACTTGTGTATTTTAACAAGACCTACGTTTTTTGTATAATAAGCTTTTGTCTATCTCTTACGGTTTACTAGTTATGCCAAATTAAGCAAAATTCATCCATAATAAACAGGTCTTTAGAAGCTATTCCCGGAAAATTCAAGATATACATATTATTTGTCAGCTAAATGTCTTTAATATACGAATGTTTTAATCATAATCGTTAGAGCCATTTTTGAGAAAATCAAAATTTTCGAAAAAAGTTCCATTTAAAGGGTAGTTTGGGGTTGGGGGATTTTTCTCAAAATCTTCGTGTCGCACCCCTGGAAGATATTAAACTTAAATACCAAATTAGGCGCTTTAATGGCTTTTTGTTTTTGAGTTATCGTGTTCACAGACACACGGACACACTGACACACGGACACGGACCTTTTTGTGAAAATGCTTTTTTTGGATACAGGGGACCCTAAAACATATATTTCCGGTGAAATTTCGGTATCGAATTTTTGGGTAGAACACAATACTTCTCTATCCTTATGTAAATTGTACATACTGGGCTAGAGAAAGTAAAAATCATTATTCTCGGGAATTTTACAAGTTTTATAACACCAAAATCTTTAACACGTTAACACGTTTAATCTTTCGGTGTCGCACAAAAAAGTTTACCTCTTTATAGATCGCGAAGTATTTTCGTTTCCATTTCATCTTCAAGTGTCTTCCTAGACTCCGTTTGTTTTCTAGACTATGAGCCGTTCTTATACAAATTTTAAAACTGTCACGAATATTAAGCTCATGTCCCACTCTTCGGGTTTTTCCATCGCTTCATAGTCGTACATAAACTTGGCAACATTTCGGAAGGACATCAGTGTTTTACAGTGTTTAACGCACGCTTTTACTACTATAGCACCGCAAGCGATGACACTGAGGATACATAGAATGAAGATGGAATATCGGAGAACCCGGAGAAAACCCACCCCTGTGCCGCTTTGTCCACCACAAATCGCAAGCGGTCGCTTGAAATCAAACCCGGGCCGAGTAGATGAGAGGCGAGTGGCCTAACCACTCGGCCACGGCGAGGCTAGAGCATTAGTGTGATCTCACCTTCTAACTTTCCAAAACGTGAGCAAATTTCAGCTCACATTCGTTTTCCCATCCATTGTATCGTAAAGAGCCCTGAATTTGCAGCTTCTTTTGTTAAAGAAACCCAGTGAATGGTTTTCCGACCATAATTTGCTCGAGGTGAACCTTCTTACCATAATTCTATTTAATATATTCCTATACATTTGATTATAACATTATTTTTTATTTGTTGTTTCTTTTGATTCATATTGTGTTTATCTATATTCTTATACTGTTCTTATTCCTTTGTTATTGTATTCTCTGTTTACCTCATTTTAATTTCGCGCTTTCTACATCTATTAGTTTCTATTATGTATATATTGATTTTTCTAGCTATGAATCGCAGAATAATCTTCAATCGTGTTTATCCATAGGTTTCTATCTACCTCGTTAAATGTTATAGACTAATCGATAAAAGCGATATAAGTAGGAAGTACTGCATCTGCCTTTGCGAAAATACTTTTTTGTCTTTATCTTTATATCGGGATAACAGATTCCTTTAAGCATAACCAGTACATCAATAAAAATATTTTAAAATATTGGCGGTATATGTTTAAACATTTGGATACCTATTTCTATCCATCACAGGAACTTTTCGGTTTTTAAGGAATAATAAAACAGCATAATTTCATTTTGAGTATTAACGCTGAATGTGAACAGACTGAGCACTTGATTTCTGATGTGAGCACAAATTAAATATAAGAGTTTAAACAACATTTGTCTTACAAAAACCCAGTGCTCTTCGAACACTACCTCAGAGTTCTTTAGCACAGAGTTTTAGTTAGACAAAATTCAGGTAGGAATATAGAAAACTGTAATGAAACTAAATTGACTTTTTGAAAGATAGGTTATAATTAAATATTTGTGTTATATTTTATTATATTTATAATTGTTTTAGTGTATACTTAAGCAAACTTTGTCACGTATTTGCTATTTTGTTTAAGATGAGGTATTCGTGAAAGTCCAATTAGTTGAGTCCAGTTCAATATTTACTGTAATATGCAGGTATTGCAAATAGGAACTTGCTTCTTGGAAAGTAGAAAGGGATAAATATGTTACTATGTCCAAGTATTATTTTTGTGTTAACTTGATGGTGCGATATATTAAAATTAGTCAACCACATGCGTTATTCTGTTACACAGAGAGCCAAATATGATCGTCTTACCACCACCAAGCAAGGAGGTAATCCAGGCCGTGTATTCCTCAGTGGGAGTAGATGAGCAGAGAGTCAAAGAAGCTGTGAAGATGCTGAGAGATTGGCTGGAACTGCAACCACATTTACCTCATGTCATGGGTATGTAAGTTAATCTTGTAAAAACTACCGCTGTGGATTTAAAAGGGAATTATAAAAACCATTAGTTATGGTGATACGTGGCAACTTATTTTGAAATACTTTGTGTTCTAGAAGGTGAATATCAATTGTGAACTGATATCTAACTAAAGGTATGATATGTTATTATATGGTTTGGAAATTCAGTGCGAGCATGATAGTTTAAACACAGAAGGCTACCTTTGTAATATTATGACTATTATTGCTATTTTTATATTTCACAGAGATAACAGAACAAGAATATTTAATTATAATCGATCTTCTTGTTCATTTTTAGGGAAGTAGACTTGAAATCCTTTAGCCGGGATCATTACATAGAACGCTGAAAGGACGAAATGGTTTAAATTTAATTAAATCTCAATTGGGGTTGAGACTCTTAGCTTGGAGCTACATGGAATTCTCTTATCGAAAATATGCATTCTTCAAGTATTCTTTTTTTTTTTATTATTATTAAAACTACAGCTCCGGAGTCTGGTCGTGACTCCGGCGCTGTATACCCTACTTTTATTTACCTAATTTTAGTTTTACTTTGTTTGCTATATGATTACTGAATTGTTGATTTCTTTTGTTACACACACAACTCACATATACACAAACATGTAACATCCATGCCCAAGGCGGGACTCAAACCTACGATCCCCTGCGCTACGAAGCACCAAAGCGAGACGCCTTGGCAAGCGCGGCTATGGGGACCGGCTAATTCTTAATTAAGCTTATTCTTTAATTTGCGTCACATCAATTGAGATATACTTTGTAAAAATACATTTATTTATTTTCCGTCCTCATTAATCGGCATCTCAGTTTTATTCGAATACATTTTGTTCAACATATTTTACGATTATCAGGAATACTTTGACAGTGTTCAGATTATCCAGATCCTTTTATTAGAAATTTGAATTAAGGGGTGAATTTTACGCAATAGTTTATACATTTGTTTATTTATTTGTTGTAAATGACCTTTATAAATACCTATTAATAGTTTTACTAGTGTGGATACAAACACACACTCTTACTATGACGGCACCTTAGGTGTCATAGAGTTCGCCAGTCCCACTCTTCGAGTACCATTAGTGGCATACTGCTTAAAGTAAATAGTCATGTTTTATATATATATTCTTTTTTGCACTTGAGAACGTATATTAAAGGAACTGTATGTACACTGTATAGAAAAGGTATCGTATTTCACCCAAAAATTCAATGCCAAGATTTCACCGGAAATATGTGTTTTTACATACTCATAATAATAATAATAATAATAATAATAATAATAATAATAATAATAATAAAAAAAACATTTTTAGAAAACGGTAAGTGTGTGTGCCTGTTTGAGTGTGTATGTGTGTACAGCATAACTGAAAGGCTCTGTAATTAAGTTTTGTATCTATCAAGGATGTGACACAACTAGCCTTTACATGAATTTTCTCAATAATGACGCTAATTTTGATTAAAGTATCGTATATTAAAAATATTTATATGACAATAGAATGTATATTTTGGATTTTCTGGGAATAGCATCTAAAGACCCCTTTACTCTGGATGATTTTTTCTGATTTTTGCATAACTGGTAATCCGTAATACACAAAAGCGCACTATACAAAGATTTAAATCTCATTAAAACACATCATTTATGTCATATATGTTTTTGTAGTAGAACTTACCGTTTCTGAGATATTCATTTTCGTTGGTTTCAACTTTAAAATACTTATACTTTTCTCATACTGGACTTTGTAGACTCCTGGTCATACATACAAACAAAGAAATTTCAATCACATAGCAACCAGCTTTTAAAATATTTGATTACCGCTTAAGCCTATGGTACTCATTTATTTCCTTTTTACTTATACGGAAGTATGTAATATGGTAATTTCTGCTAATTTTATCTGAATTATCATGTATTAAATAGAAGAATAATCATTTTAACAATGATTTGTTACAGAGATGTAGAGAAAGTCATGTGAATGGAACACATAAGATTTTAACAAGATAATAGGTTTAAACAATTTCCATTAATGATTTGAGTATTTGAGGATCACAAGGATACTTTATTGCTAAAGGAACATAAACATTGGCATCAACGTCTTGCAGTATTTTTACTTTCTCTAGTCCCGTATGAAGTTTTGAATTCGACCCAAAAATTCGATGTCGAGATTTCACCGGAAATGTATGTTTAACTACCCCCTGAACAAAAAAAAAAAAAAATTCAGAAACAGGTCCGTCTGTGTGTGTGTGTGTGTGTGTGTGTGTGTGTGTGTGTGTGTGTGTGTGTGTGTCTCTGGACAGCGTAGCTCAAAAACGAAGAGATGGTTAAATATCAAACTTGGTATTTGTTTGGTATCTTCCAAGGATGCGAAACGAACATTTTCAAGAAACTCCTCCACCCTTAAGTACCCTTTACATAGAAAACTTTTCGAAAATTTTGTTTTTCTTAAAAATGGCTCTTACGATTTTCATTAAAATACCATGTATTAAAGCAATTTCAATCACAAAAAAATTTATATCTTGAATTTTCTGGGAGTAGCTTCTAAAGACCTGTTTATTCTGGATGCATTTTGTTTAATTTGGCATAACTAGTAAAGCGTAAGAGATAGATAAATACTTACCATACAAAAAATGTAGATCTTGTTAAAATACACAAGTTAGGTCATAAACAGTTTTTCCGTAGAGCTTACCGTTTTCGAGGTATTCCTTGCTATTAGTTTCAATTGTGAAGTATTTATACTTTTCTCAGACGGAAGTGTGCGTGTTTCTTTTGTTCTACTCCTGACCAAGCAGAGAAGCAATATGCAATGACAATCGCATAGCGACAGCTGCTAAGATATTTGGCTATCACTTTAGTGCATTCCCTTAGTTTCATTCTACTTATAAGGATTTAAGTAATAAAACTCTGCTAACGTTTATCTCGATTAGCATGGTATTGGAAGAAGAAATCTTTTGTAAGGAGTTTGTAGAGTAGATGGAGAGGGTCATGTGAGTGTAACATATAAGATTTTTTGGCATAGTAATCATGACATTAATACATTTGTCGTAGTGTGCAATCAGTTGAAGATACTGCTAACTCGCTGGCCTGCGACGCAAGGGATTGCAGCAAGCCTCCACCTCAGTATTGTTTTTGAAGTGAAGTCTCCAGAGTGCGGCTTTCAATGAAGAGAAGTAGAAAGTCCGATGGGACGATATCGGGGTTGTAGTCAGATGATCCAATCTCTCCCATTCAAAGCGATGAATCTGATCATGTGTGAGCCTAGCTGAGTGTCGTTTTACGATACGTTGGAGCATAAGATGTTCACTAATTCGCCGAATAGTGGATCTGGATATGGTGAGGGTGTCGTAGTATTGTTGGAGGAAATAAAAGAGAATCTCATCTTTCGCGTTTCAGAACACTGTGGCTATAATCTTTGCTGCGGAGAGCGACACTTGGTGAATTTTTACCTCACCTGTGAAGTTGGCTGCTTTGAAGTTATTTGAGGCTGTCTTAGTATCTGAGACAGAGTGGTCTCATTCTCTGCGATGCTGCTGAACAAGAGCTCAATTCCTCTCGTGCGTACTACAATTGATCGAGGCTGTTTTCCAATCTTGCGCTTTTGTGATCCGGGGTCAGATTTCTCGGCACCCGTCTTGTAGACCCTTTTAGGTAACCCAACACATCATGAACCATGTGATGCGGCTGAGCATGACCAATATGCTACGTCTGACAACGTTATGAGTCTGTCCGCTAACATCAGGTTCTGCACTCTAGCATGTTTTCATTCGTGGATGTGGAGGGACGCTCACTTCGATCTCATCCTTACACTCTACCTTCCTTCACTGATAATGAACAAAAGTGACCAACCATTTGACGAAACGTGACCTCTTCTCCATACAAGGACTGTAGGTGGTTCATGGGTGACGGACACATTGATCCCACGTGCCCATTCATACGGAATAACAGACTCACCTCCATTTGTGACCACATTGTTAGTGCACGTCTTTTTTTTTCTCTTTTTTTTTGTAGTGTTTAACTCCCGTTTTTACTACTATGGCACAGCAGGCGATAGTAGTACACGTCTGACCGCCATCTGATTTATACTCAAATAACCAGGCTCTGCGCATGCGTCACCAGCAACGGATGATTCTTATGGCAATCGCTTGTTTTACCTGCTATCTGCTTGTTCAAACAAATGACGAAACGTGCTTTCCGAACCTTCCTCGTATTTTTGTACACACAGAGTGCATATAAAATCCAGCATCCATGTATTGACACCAAAATGAGGTGAATCTCTGTTGATTTTTTTTTTTTTTTTGGTAGTGTTTAACGCCCGCTTTAACTACTTATGGCACCGCAGGCGGTGACACTGATGATACATGAATGATGATGGAGCACCGGTGGAATGAGATGGCGGGGGAAACCGGAGTACCCGGAGAAAACCCGCCCCAGCGCCGCTTTGTCCACCACAAATCTCACATGCGGTCGCTTGGGATCGATCTCTGTTGATGATCTTTGTCAATTTGTACTACGTGTGTTTCCGGTACTGCGCGAAACAGCTGCATCTGTTAACACTCTAAAAGCCAGATACATAATCCTTAAATTTTCATACTCAAATATTGCTTGACTGCTAATATTAGATCCAGAAAAAAAAAACTCAACTAAAAGGTAAGTAAATGAACGAATATTCAGTATGATTTTGGTATTTTTCTCTTGAAGTTTGATGTGAACTTGAGATGCATTCAAAGCACTTTTTAAGGTTTGTTAACTAAAACAAATTGTCCAAAACATTACTAAATGTTATATCAGTATTATTTAAACATGCAATTTATCCACAAATCTGAATGCTCGTGCCATTGTTCGTAATTTGCTAATTTAGAATGTTGAGGTTATGTATAAGCGGCAAATGTAAAGGTCCGGGAGACTGCTTTTTGCTGGGTGCCGATGATTAGCGGGTTTTTAATTCTCTAATTGAGTGTTTTTGGTACTAAAAGAGTTAAACTATTTGATAAGGTTTGCATAGTTGTGCATTTTTGCATTGAGGATTACTTAAAAAACAATTAATAAAATCTATGTGGTTGTAGACTAAGGTACCATAATTAAAAACTTGTATTTTTCTGCAATTAATTTTCAGCTTGTTCTCTAGGATTTTTGTTCCTTTAAAATGTGATATATAACTTAGAGCACTTTTATCCAAGCACTGCACATAATGCTCCTCTTAGATCCCCACCTTTAGCTGTTCCAAAGCCAGAAACTACCTTTCTTCATTAGTTAAGGCTTCAATGGAAGAATTTTCAAATACAACCAATGGAAGATGTAAACATTTAGCGAGTGTCTCACAGCCTCGAAGGTAAAATGCCTACACTTCCCAACCTTACACAGAAACACCTTGTTCAATTCAATAGGAGACAGAGTAGGTGTGTAATGTAAATGGTAGGGAGTTCTGTCAAGACTAAATAAGAACATAGAGAAAACAAAACCATCAGCACGTTCTCTCTCTCTTTTTCTTTCTCTCGACTATTGCCCGATTTCAGATCTATTGCGTTCACTTGTTGTTTTGTTTCAATTGCTATCAAGCAGTTTGAATCTGTTTGTGTATATCAAACCAAGTATGTCTAAGGATTGCATGAAGTATTGAGGGCCCAGAGAATATAGGAGAATTAATGATATATGCTTCACTGTTGTTTTTCCTTTTCAGATGACAAACGGCTGGAAAATATATTTCTACGCAGCAAGGCCAGTGCAGAAAGAGCCAAATTGACTATTGATATGTATTATACTTTACGAAGTGCTGCATCAGAATTCTTCAGTCAGAGAGACCCAGAAAAGCCATGGTTTAAAGTAGTAACAGATGCTATGTAAGTATGCCAAAACGATTTCCGCCAAACCGAAAGGTTACAACTCAATTCCAAAATGCAGATTTAGCTCTTAGAGATGAAAATTGTGTCTGGATTGGAATATTTAATTTGAGGCCACCGAGAAGTTTTATTTTAATGCAAGGCTCGGGCATCTATTAAACATTTTACAATCCTGCTTGAATTACTGGCGTCAGTTAAAGGGTTATAATCAAAAAAGTCTTGCCGTGCTAACATAATGAGCAAAAGGATATATTTGGGAGAGAGGAAATGATGGTTTCATTGTTGGAAATTAAACACACACACAGATATATATATATCAGCCTCAGTTTTGTTGTATTTGCTCTTTTTTATATTAATATTATACCTGCTAGGGTCTGTGAAATGTGGAGCACACAGTCAGTTCGAGGTAAAATATTGGAAAGAAGGGGAAAAATAGTATTGTTACATTCATATGATTTTTGCTAAACTCAGTATTTTATCTGTGGCTATAGAAACAATTCTCATAAAAGCTCAATGTCATTGCTGAATTTGAGGCATCGGAAACTTTGAGGTTCTCAATAATGCTCTACCAATATTGATTAAAATATATCTGTTACAAATGAACTGTATATCTTGAATTTTCTGGGAATAGCCTACGCAAGCTCTTCATCCTGGCTGACTTTTGTATATCTGGTAAACGTAAGAAATAGTCAAAGCTTATAACACACTTACATATGTACATCTCAATAAAACACACAATTTATGTCATATACATTTGTCATAGAATTAACCGTTTCCTAGAAATTCCTTGTTTTGGTTTCAATTTTAAACTACTCAGACTTTTACGCAACGGATTGTTATCTTTCGCACCACTCTCTTTTGTTTTACTCCTGGTAATGGAAAGAAAGCTGAATTTCAATAACAAGAACGTAACGTCAGATTTTAAAATATTTGATTCACTTAAGCTAGTGTAGTGCCTTATTTCCGTTTTACCTGAAAGGGCCTAAGTAATAAGACCATTTCTATTAATGTATATATTGATTAGTGTGAAGTAGATAAATGAATAATTCTTTGTAAAAATATTTTGTTTTTCAGAACGGATAGAAATATTTATGTGAATTGAACACATATTTTCTTTATCTTGTCTTTTTATGAGACCTGATTCGCCACAATTTAGGTTGTTAATACTGATAGTGTGTGCCCAAATACACTTGTGGCCTTTATCCATCTTGTCTATATTGTTATAGACATGAAAAAGGTCAGTGAAGTACATGGCATTTGGTGAACAAGTACTCTGTTGCATTATCGCGCAAATTATTAACAAATGAAAACGTCCAATAATGTTGGAAGGAAAGGAAGCGTTTTTTGCGCCTTCTAAACCTGAATATGGGGGTTATTTAAGGAAAGATGGCAGGAGCGAGTCATCAGTGTCTCTGGAAAGTGCAGTTGGATTAGAGAGCTGAGGCGCGCGCGTCGAAGTGACGAGAATCAGAAATATTTTACGGAGGTTGAAGTAAAAAGCATATGTTCCTTTACCGTTAAGAGTGGAATTTAACGCCAAATTGGAAATTATGAAAAGACTACTGGCTGAAATCCAGATAATTAAATTCGGAACAAAGGAAACGAAATAGGATTCAAACAGATGGAATACATACAGAAGTAAAGAAGAGGAAAATGGAATGAAGCAGATGGACCAAATATTAAGTTCGGAATGGAAAATTTGGAAGAGATGCAGAGAAAAATGAAATACAAAACTGAAATGATGCAGACAGAAATGAATTCGGAAGTATCTAAGATAAAAACAGAAATATGAAGCAAAACTGGGGAACAGCCGGCCGGCGTGAAGAAAGAATGGAAGAACTAGGTGGATGGTGAAACAGCCTGGTGAAAAGGTGGTATATGTCCCCGCCCCGTTGGACGCCCTGGAAAAGCATACTATAGTGACTCGGAAGGAATAGCCGACGGCAGCGCCAAGAAACTGAAGTGGAAAACATACTCGATAGAAGACCTGGGGGTTGATACGCAAGGATGCAACAAAAACATCTGCACGTCTCAAACTACCCAAATGCAGGTATCAATTCTTAAAGTTTTCCTCCGACAAATCACTGCCATCGCCACCCACAACCAATGAAAACCCAGCACTGAATGAATGAACGATGAATGAATAAATGTATTTATTGAAATATAGTATGAATACATTGATCTTTATCAATCGCATAGATCCGCAGATCGTAGGTACTTTTGCAATACACAAAATAGTAAGCAATATTACAACAACAAAAAAAGTGAACAACAAAATAATGGGTCAAAGATATTCAATACATCAACTTAAAATTACCACGCAGAATCAACCGTATTCCAATGTATTAATGTACCCAATTAAAGCAGACAAATACATTTAACAGAAATATATGCACACAATACTAAACACACTATAACAATGGCCGAAAAGGATGACATAAAAATATATATAAAACATTACAACTACTTTTTATCTCTTCTTACCACCTCCCCCCTGTTCCTTTTTTTCAGCCTTCTCAGATCTCAGGTGTCTCGTCTTAAGCAGAAATTTACCTAGCCCGTCCGCGTCTTCTGTGCCTGCCAGTAACGTCCAACATGCTCTTCTGTTTCCCTCCATTCCCCCGTACCCCTACATATTTCCAAGATAAGGGTTGACGACTCTTCTTCCTCACAAATGGGGCAGATTCTCATACCATTCTCCAATAATGTTTAACATCCGCCACGCTCCTAGTCTAATACACGCGAGCCCCTCTTTAATGAGTTTGGTATGTGTTTTAATGTATTTCCCCTTACCCCACTCCGATTTCAGTGATAGCCAGCCTCAATGCACGAGTGACAGAAATCTAAAATGCGATTTCGATGTTACCCATACCCAAATTCATCTGGGAACCATCGCTTGGTTGCAGCCTACCGCAGTCAGCACAAGTCAGCGTTGCAACAGCCAATAGAAACGATGTGGTAGTTCGCCCACGCAATTGAATGTGTGGCTTAAAAAAAGTCTACATTACTTATAGAGTAAGCTTTATGTGTGTCTTACTGTTTACCAATCATACAAAATCCATTTACAATGGAGGGGATTTAAGACACTAATCCCAAAAATTCAAGATACAATTCTTTTGTTCTTTAGGTATCTTGACGCACGTAATTGATCAAATTCGTTGGAACTATTTTTGGTAAAATGCATTTTTTTGAAAGACTTTCCATGTAAAAATGGGGTATTCCTTTAAAATATTCCTATGACATCCTTGGAAAATGATTAATTTAAATATCAAGTTTTTATTAAAACGACTTCTCATACACATACATACCTTACGCACATGAGCGTATGAAATAGTGGGACCGGTGGCGCATTATTATTGTTATTATTAATATTAAATATTATCATCATTATTACTATTATTATTATTCAATGAAGTAGGCAAGCAATAAAATATTAACCAAATCTTCATTAATTGACATACTTCTACTACTCCGTCTATTAATACGTACTTGCATTTTTGTCTAAACAAATTAATGCCTATATTTTTGATTGATTAAAATAACACGTATGTGACTTTCGTAATTATTTGATTCGTTGCAGTAAATAAAGCTTTAAATAAATTTACTAATTATGAACATATACAAACTTCATGGTTCGTTAGTCATTTAGTCATTTATTCACTTCACTGAAAACTGTTAAAATTACTTATTTGGTAATTAGCATTATGACATACAAAAATGCCTATTCTTATGAACTAACTAAATATGATACAATTTAAGGCTGAACTGAAAGAATACTTTATTTTTAATTCTCTTGCATTGTGGAAAAATGAATTAATTATGTTTTTAGCTTATGATATAGATATCAAAATGGATTATACACAGGTAGAAATTGTTGGGAAAGTGAACATAAAATAATCAAAATGTTTTAAAAAGCCATTTAACAGTTTCTTCAAAACACCACAAATCTAGGAAGTATGTTGGAACTAGGGAAAGTGGGTGTAAAGAGACTGGAATTTGAAAGAATATTAAAATTATTCTTTAGGATCCAGCTGTTACCGGACAGCTATTAAAGTCTGTTTGATTTTCACAACCAGATATAACCATTTATTTATAGGATATTGCTAAATGGAAATAAAGAGCTGTTTGTGAGAAATACTATCAAGAACAGTCGAAGCTGAAGAGAGATTGTGTGAACAGGAAACAAAGTCATTGCTCAGAGTACAGGGAAGTTCTGGAAGAAGACTGTTGAAGTTAGTAAGTGACTTTGCAATCTTTATAAATGATTGTTAGGTGAATGACTATGGCCAATACCAGACAAATAAACGCAGTACTTATGGTTAATACTGCATAATATAACTTTATTTTAAATTTTATACACTGCAATTATCATTCTTTATTGTTTACATTATCTATGGAATTATTTTTGCTTCAATATGCTCGACTTCCTTCTAAAAACTAAAAATGGATCATCCATTTCATCAGAATTGTTACCCTGTCATTCATTTTATAAGTCATTAACCAAAACATGGTGCGCTGAAGTAACAAAGCAAACTTCTCAGCTATTAGTTCTGAAAATATTAGTTATATTTTTGGATAAAATTCCCTGTAAGTCTATGATGATAGGAAGATATTTTATGACACTCATGAGACAGTCTAAAGTATTATAATAGATGAATATAATTTTCTCTACATTATTTATTGATTCTAAGCACCCATAAAAAGAATATAGCTATACATCAGCCCAAGCGATTTATTATCTTGCCATATTCCTAACCAAGTTTTCCTTAAAATATAGCACATCTATTTTAATCACAAAGATGATAATAATAATGATAAATAATAAGAAGAATAACAATAAAAAGTTTACTCGCCTATCTTTTTGCTATCTTTACTAAAAAGTTTGATCAAGATTATCTTTCCATTTTCAGCCATTTCCCATTTATACTCTCCACAGCTTTGTCCGTATACAATCATAAACTATATGTTCCATATCTTCCTTTTCACCACATATTAGGCATTGATTCTGTTGGAATCCTCTTCCCATATCCTTTAGTCTCCACACAACAGCTCGTACCCCAGCAATACTCTCCCTTTGTTATTTATTTAATTTATCCACTCTTTCCCATGTGTTGCTTATTTGTATATACGTTTCTAATTAATCTATTTTCCCATATATTGCTGAACAATTTTTGTATTTCTATATCTTCAAACCTCCTCCTAGCTCCTTTCCCTCTCTCTCCAAATGTCTTCCAATCCACTACTTTTTAAGTTAGTTTGTATTAAACAACTCCACCAACTTTTCCTCAAATTCTTTTCTTGATATACTAAGCATTGCCTTAACACGTTGTTTTCATCTAAATTTAGTATCCTATACCAATACTTAAGAGCTCTCTCCATAATGACGCCTTTCCTTCTCACTTGTTTCATTTCAATGTGAGCAAATTCTGTTACTGTTGCATTTGGCAGAGCTAACACTTCCCTGCATAATATCCTGTGCACTGTATTTGCAACTTCCAAATAACCATCTAGTCACCATATTTTAATTCCATATAGCATTTTTGCTTCAACTGCCATATTATACATTAGTCAGTGACATCTATATCTGGTATTTTACGAGGGCCGTTTTCTTTTCAACCTTCGATAGTCTATAAATAATAGACAAGTTCATAGAACAACAATTATTTTATTACTAAAATGTTTGTATACCTATGGTTACTTTTCAACATAATCACCGAAAAGATTGAGACATTTATCGTACCTGTTCACAAGCTTTTGCAATACCCGCTTCAAAAACTGTTGCCGCTAATGATTTCAAATGAGCATTGACGTTTTTTGAAGATCTTCGTACTTTACGACGTTTGCGGAGAGCCATTCAAAACAAACGAAGAGGAATGCTGACTTTAGGAATTGTGTTGATCCATGAAAACGCTCTTGCACACACTGCTGGCACAACCCATCGGCTCCTTTAACCGTTTCAGTGGGACATTTTCGATCATCCGTCGCACAGTCCTGACCTAGTATCCAGCGACTTTCATCTTTTCCCTGAGCTGAACAAGTGGCTAGGAGGGCAGCACTTTGAAACCAACGAAGATATGTTCATTTGGAATCATTGCCGGCAACATCTTTTGAAGTGGGTTCTGCAAAGATTGTGCACAGATACGATAAATGTCTCAATCTTTTCAGTGGTTATGTTGAAAAGTAACCACAAGTATACACAACTTTTAGTAATAAAATAATTGTTTTCTATGAACTTGTCTTTTATTTATACCTATCGGAGGTTGAAGAAAAAGGTACTCGTATATTTTGCACCCTCTAATTGCTCTAATTCTATTTTGCCTAAGCTAACCTCTTCTGTTTCTCCCATTTTCCTCCCCATCAATTATTTCTGTATATTAATACAGAGGATTATTACATTTGTACAGGTATTTCGTGCCGATACCCAAGCTGACTGAAGATAACTACAGGGTCATTATTTGTGGTACGGTTGACAATCAAGTGAAGTATGATGTCTCGCAAAGTACTAAAATATGCTTCATGTGTTACGATATACTACTGTCAGAGGACTGTTCGGCTGGATTCGTGCTCATTTTCGACGCAAAGAGAATAACACTGCCTATTGTGGCACAGATGACGCTACCAATGCTTCAGAAAGTCACACTCTGCACTTTGGTAAATACCTAGTTGTTTTGTTTTCTTTTTTTTGACTGCCTGCTTTTTACTTTACTTTTCGTCCTAAAAACATATTAATATTTCAAGAGAAACATAAGTTCAGAGGGTTATTTGAAACATAAATGTATGCTGTAAAACCGAAGATACAAGGAGTTCCCGTAATCGAGCCTAAGCAAGTATAGTTTTCTCCAAAACATGAAAACCCTCAAATTGGACCGCTCGCCCCTACCACCGAGCAATAACCATTAGCAAACAGAAGACGAATCTCTACTAGGGGTGAGAGACAGCGTAGTAAAATCTGTTTCCTAGAAACACTGTTTGCAAGTCGAGAATCGTGCCTCATTTGAGGGACCAATAAGTGGAATACTTAGCAACAGCGAGATTTGGTTTCTAACTGCAAACTATGGAAGAAGGGTGGGACGGGGTCATCGTGTCTGAAAAATACTGAAAACTCCCATCCCTTTTTACTTCCACCATTATCCCAGAGAGGGAAAAACCGAAGGAAAGAAAATCCGGTTGATGACGGGTGCCAGGAGGACTGGGGTTCCTAGTACTGTAGTACTGGAGCACTTTTGGATCAGAGTGTCCAAATATTCGCTGTGCGAAATTTATTGATCTGCAGACGAAACAGATCCACAGATGATTTAACTTACACCTAATTTCGTCATTCTGCTTTGTTCAGTTTATATGTAAAATAACCCTTATTTCACACTACGTTTTCCTTTTAGTTTAGTTTAAAATGCTCTAAACGAGAAATAATTGACAATTATTCCATTTGTGCGGGATATAATAAGCAATTAAACCCAATCAACAATTTATGTATAACCAGTTAGTAAACGGTTCTACTGGAACAGTTGTATTACGCATTTATTATAAAACAAACATCTTGTCTAGATGCAAATATGACAGCTTTTGCCTTTCTTCCACTCAATTTTGTATAAACATACAATTAATTGCAATGGCGCAGATTACAGTGTTAGATAACCATTTATGTTTTCATTGTCTAGTTCATTTTACAGATAATATTTACCAAAATGTTCTTAAACTTGTTCTATTTGCAGATAGTAATCAACATTTGCTTTAAAACTAGTTAATTTGTAATCTTGCTAGTAATTCGTACTTATATAAAATGGTCGTAATATATATTTTCAGTGTTTTTGACTCTTCAAACTGAACGGCAAACATATGGACGCATAAACAAATTCTAAGTAATAGTATTTCCGAAATAACAAATTTAGAATAGCAGGTATTTTAAAAAGTCCACAAACAATTGCAGTCACTTATAACTAAACAAAAAAACCTTTCGCACACAAATGCTACGTTGATATGAAATTCTGTTATATTTTGCACTATTTTGTACTCATTACAGGACTATTTCTTTCGTTTTGGACATTGCATAAATAAGCAATTAAAATGCGTACAACTTAAAAAAGACTCAGTGAAAATTAGTTGTTAATTTACTTGTACACACTGTATTCGGTTTACTCAGTCGTATCGGTTTGTATTCTTGTATATTTTATTGTATTTTATAATAAATATCATAATGTACTTTTTAAACCGACAATACACTGCAAAGAATATCTATGCAGCTTAGTAATGTGTTTTCTGCGTTTTATCAAAATAAATATATAGAGCGTATTATTTTATATCAACAATTTTCTAAAAATAATAGGTATATTAAACTAACACATTGCTTTTTCTACTGCAGTACTGTGTATACCGTTCTTGTTGCGCTCATATTTGCTTTAGTTTTAGTCCGCCCATAAAATGGTTTTTAGTTCTAATTAAAAGAAACTGCTGTGTTTAAATTATCCAGGTTTCCTAAAAGATTGCGAAAAGTATATATCATTCTCTTTTTCCGCATCATTGTTTTTACCGCACTCATTATGGTATTGTTTACTTCCATGTTTCGCCACCGCTGAGCTACCAAAAGGTATCTGATTAAGCATCAAGAACTGCTCCGTCTCCACCGATAACGCCAATACTATCGATATCCCTATCATCCTGCCAAATATTCATTTAAGTATCCATGCTTCTATCATATGTCAGACCATATCAAGCTAAACTTTTCCATGAATCACAGCACTTGTCATTTTCAGCAAACATATCCATTTATGCCAGCTTCTCAACCTAAAATATAAATTGTTATTTCAGCCAATCTCAACCATACAATTCATTTCCTCTTATATTTTACTAATCTTTTCCTTTGTTCTCGTCCATTCGCTCGCCGACTCTCAACCTACACTTTCGCCACAGTGGTTTACAGAAAAATTTATCGTTTAACCACACCCTTTATTCCTTCGCTAATCCACTAATCAAAACGGGTTTTAATTTATACATCCATATCGCCAATCACAAAGTAAAAGCATTACATCGTTTCTGTAACAAATTATTCACTTGTTCTCGATTCTCCGATTGTTGATTCCCAAGCATCCGTCCTGCTTACTAACTACACTTCGGATTAGTCAGTTGGTGAAAATTAATCCACGAATTAACATGACACAATTATTGTTAATTTAACAGACTAATCCGGAGCTATGACTACTATTAGCACACAGCCAAAAATTAAAAGGTTTGACTACTAGTTTTGTCTACCTTATTCCCCTACATCCGTTTTATTTACAAGAAAATATGTAATAAAATAATTTGAGGCATGTTTATCTAGATTAGTATGAAGTAGATATAGGAATAACCATTTTAGGAATGATCTTTTGGAGACTCGTTACAGATAGCATGGAATATTACACTTCTTTTTTTTCCCTCTTGCTCTTTCGTGTTCATACAAAGAGCATAATTTCAATGTCACTTATCATAATCCAAGCGGCTTTAAAGCAATATACTACTCTAATATTCTTATGGATATAATTGATTTTATTTTTCATGTATACACCGACTTTACCTACAATATTCATATCGACGGTCTTATATGCTTGGAACTTATTGTCTAACGGCAAAGGTGTTAACTCGTAGACACGTTGTAATAGAATGGTTTCTTTCGGTTTTATACATTAAAACAGAAATACAGATTCACACTTTTCTTTTACACTTCCAGGATCTGGGGAAGATAGGAAATAATTTTGGCTAGAGTCAAATTCTCACCTACTCAATGGAATAGATCACAGGACCATTGTACAAAGAGCAGGTGCTATACTGACTGAGCTACGAAGTCAATCAAAGTCGTAAATGATGTTTATGTTGATTAACAAGAAGTAGATAGAAGATTTAATAACAATAATTTGTAAAAGAGTGAATAGAGATAGCGATGTGAAAGTAACACATCATATGTTCAGGATGTTCCACTAATAGGTACAATAAAAGAAATAGCTATAACTTCTGAACTAAGACGAACTTGAAGGGGAAACCACTTAGGCGAAACTATGTCGGTCTGGATAGCTCAATTGGTTAGGCCCAGGCCTTTCTAGCTCAAGGTCGCATGTTCCAGACCGATAGTTGTTAAGTGTACTTAAAAGCGACAGTCCCATGTCAAAAGATTCACTGGTATGCCAAATAACTCCTGCGGGACGAAATTCCGGCACAGTGGTGAAGCTGATATGATACAAATAATTGACA
This sequence comes from Hymenopus coronatus, assembly GCA_030762935.1. Lineage (NCBI taxonomy): Eukaryota > Metazoa > Arthropoda > Insecta > Mantodea > Hymenopodidae > Hymenopus > Hymenopus coronatus. The sequence goes on along the minus strand of CM060896.1, from coordinate 125,084,086 downwards.
GCGTCGTTAACAAACAAAATATGTTTTTAGTTAGTGAAAGCAGGTTTTTTTTTTTTTTTTTTTTTTTTTTTTTTTTTTTTGCTTTATGGTGGCGCGAAATGCCCAACCAGTATTCAACCTCAAGTCCTCAACCCATGTGTTATGAAGCATCTGCGGTATATAACAGTGTCTACAGCAGTAAGTCGTAAGTCTAGAAAAGTGGCATCAACCCAAATACGATCGACTGTTTTTGGATGACTGTTTCCGACTTATATTCTGCTAATGCTAGCACACAAAAGATCTTTTTCTGTGTGCACACATGCTGACTGATGAATTGTTTGATATGGATTTTCGTATGCAATAGCCTGCGCACGCGGTTTAAAATTAAACTTTCCATCTTCCTCTTTTAAATCATATTAACCTTAACTAATTTATATGCATAATTTTGGAATTATAAAGATATTGTATTATACTCATAGTCAGAACATACATAAATTGCAATACTACTGTTTGGACAACAAAAGTCACAGAAAGCTTATGAATTTATATTTTCAAGGTCTATAAAATATTTATGTATATTTTTATGGTACAAATTTTTAACTTTATTAAACAATGTGTATTGGTGATCCGTTTTTTATATTGCAAAGGTTATTTGGAGTTATACTTTTGTATTAAACGTTTATAACGTGTTATAAAAGCGTTTTATACCTGGAATGTAAATATCGTAACAAAATATTTTTTTTCCCATCAATTATCACTTAAAAAAAAATATTGGAGTGTATTGTGATAAATAGCATCAAAGTTACATACATTCTCAAATTTTGTACCAGAGTCTTTGAAACATTTTTACATTAGATTTACTAAAATATTCACTAAACGTTTTTTGCTTCATAAGTGACTGTTGTAAAAATACTAGAGTCTTTGAAACATTTTTACATTAGATTTACTAAAATATTCACTAACGGTTTTTTTGCTTCTTATACGACTGTTATAAAATTTGATAAAATGTGTAATTAATTTAATTGTGATTAGGATATAATTTCATATGAGCTAACCTAACGCTTCAAGTGCATTACCTGCAACATTCCTCTAGCTTACTATTAGGTTATGGAATTAGCTTTTAACCATAATTTATTTATATTTTGTGAATATTCGCAGACATTCACAATTTGTCACTCTGTATTTCAGAAAGGGTTCAAAAACAGGATCAAGGCTTTTCATTTCCTTAACGTTCCATCCTACGCAGTTCATATCGTCAACATTTTCAAATCCTTGGTGAAATCTAAGATGGTCAGCAGGGTAAGTTTAAATCATGCTAATATTCTTTGGATTCTTTAACCTAAAAATAAATATAAACAGAAACACGTGGCGAAAATTAGCTTTATTTCTGGTGATTTTTAACACTTCATTATTCTCCCATAACATAGATCCAAACTTTGGTAAATATTGTGCTTTCCTTTCTTATATAAACCATTCAAGATGTTGGTAGAATTATTCAGAATATTGCAATATTATATTTTATTTTATTCAGAACATTCTTACAACATGATCAGATCTTTTCTATCCGCTATGTTATTTTTGTAACATGCAGCACGGAAGCGATATTATTGGAGAGAGGAGAGTTCGTGTAAACCAAACCAATAATGTGCGGGACCTTACTTTCAGCTTACAGTGAACATAGCATAGAGGTCTGTCCCAGCTTTAATTAGCTGTGAATTACAGACTGTAATTGTTGAACACTGAAGTGTATTTATCAAGAATGTTCGTATATCCATTTAATTTCACAGTACTTAAACACAATATCGTAAGTGTCCAGTCTGCAGCTTACACTTATAATAATAATAATAATAATAATAATAATAATAATAATAATAATAATAGTAGTAGTAATAATAATAACAACAATAATAATAATAAAAGTGCAGTAATCCGTATGTCTATTAATTTAGAAGATATTAAGAGTTATTTGTGTATATATTTCTTTGTCTATATTTCTATCAGAATGGCATCAAATATGTACAATTGAATCGCACATGATCAGGTATGTAAATGGAAATGACATGTTATTTATGGACGCTCTCTAACTACTGAGGTATTCGGCGTTCCATTCTATATTGGGCGTGAAAGACCGCTTAATTTTGCTCAGAGGCCTCTCTATCAGGCTTCAGGTTCTTTTACGTGCCGTAAATCTACGACACGGAACCAACGGCTATACTCCACCGCCCTCTGCCGGGTTTAATCGTATATGAAGTTAGCATAGTAACCATTACACCACGGAGGGCAACCTCTGGTATGCAATAGAGCAACAAATGAGCCATAGTGAAACAAATGTTTTTTTGTTTTGTTTTTGTTTTTGTAGTTTAACGTCCTTTATACTGGTTACTGATATCGAACGATAAATGAAATTGGTGAAATGATGCTCAAGTGATCTCGAGGTCCATTGAGCTTAAAGTTACTCGACATTCGTCTTCTCAGGATAAGGGAAAACCCCGAAAAAATCTTATCCGGGTAACTAACCCTAAGCGAGATTCAAACTCACGACATTTGAATGTGAAGCAGACACGCTACCACCACAGTACCAAGGCGGGCTAAATAATGTTTTATTGTGCCCAATGGGCACATATTTATAAAATTACACAATCTTAATATTATATTCACAACAAAAATTATGGTGCTGAGAGATTAATATCTGTGCGGTTATCCCTCATGCCTGCACAGGCCTCTCTATAAGTTGGTTCATGAACTTTACCGGAAACTGTTCCAGTTTCTCACAAACAGCATTGCAGAGTTCTGGAAGTGTCTTCGATAGAGGCTATCAAGCTGCAAATCCTCATCTTAATGCATCTGGGACACGCTGTATTAATCCGGAGACCTCGGCGGGCAGGCCATGCGGTAGATATCTTGCCCTCAATTTAGAGGTTCGCCAGGTGGGCTTTATGCCAATGCACATTTTCGTCCATACAACAAAATGTGGACCAATTTAAACCTCATGTGCTTTCAATACAACGTCTCTGTACTTCCAGGCGTTCACAATACTACCTTCAAGGATGTGCAGGTCTGTACGCTCATTGGACATTATGCCTGCATATACAAGTATAGCAGCAGCAGCAAATTCAAAATATATACAGTTATTTGCAATGTCAGCATCTTTAATAAACGTTAATTTAATCAAAATGTTAGAGCCATTTGTGAGAAAAATAAAAATTTTCAAAAGTCTTCATGTAAAGGATAGTTATCTTCGTATCACATCTTTGGAAAATATTAAATATAAATGATCTTTTTCTAAAGCGCTTTTTTGGTTTCAGTTGGTCTTAAAACATCTATCTCTGGTGAAATCTTGGCATCAAATTTTTGGGTGTAATTCAATATCATCTCTACAGTGCGTGTGGAGAAAGTAAAAAGTAGATATAAGAATACGCTTTTGTAAAAATAACTTGTGAGCGAATGCACACATCAGAGTCTTTTATATGTATTTTCTGTGAAGATACGGGTGTTTTTCACTCCATGGCCCTGTTAAGAAAGTTAAAGTTTGCTTCTCAAGTACGTTCTTCTATGGCAACATATGATAGAGAGTCGGCGGTGCCCCTGCTGCTGTCGTCTAATTGTTTAGAAATTGGAAGCAGTTGCCTTTTAACCTACGTTCAGCGGAAAGAATAGTGTTTTTCAATTATGAAATAATTATCAAAATCGGCTGATTTATTTATATTTAACAAATATAATCAAAACCACCGGAGTATGCAGAGACCGCCAGGAATTCCAGCCACATTATAGTAACTTATTATAAGAACACACAACAATATACAAATTCTATGCACGATATTCCAGCTAACATTAGACAAAGCCCACGTTTGTTTTTAAAACACGATGAATCCTTAGGATAGTTCTGGGTAAGATAATTAATATAACTTATGTATAAAATTATGTAAATTTTATTTATGTGCAGATTCACGTTCATCCACCAGGATACGAGACAATACACAATCATTTGCCGCCCAAGGTGCTGCCACGAGAAATGGGTGGGGATGCAGAATCCATTCCTGAACTCTGGAGTAAGTATTAAGGACTGCTTAACCTTTCAGGCATAGTGGTTTCAATTGGAACACCCTTATATTTACTTTTTTCTTGCTACCTATGCAGTGGTTCCAAATGAAACCATTTTGAATGGCATAGCAACGCACTACCATCTAAAGCATATTTCTAAACTTCTTTTATCTTGTGTTGAGTCATTTTGAAGTGGTGTCTTAACATCCTGTGCTGTGCCCACTTTTTATATATTCTTTGAAAGGATGGAAATATATTAAAAATTTACAGCACAACTGTTGGTTTTTTGACCAATGAACCAAAATTAATGTTTGTAATGTTATATAATAATAGTTACTAAAGTAAGCATAGTAATATATTTAGAACATTTACAAAACGGGTATCACACAGGTACTTCCTACCTGTCCCATCATCATCCCCCGGCATCTGTGTCACCTATTATTAAATCTGGTCCCGCGCCATCCTAAAGCATAGGCGAGATAGAGCACCCAAGTGCTCTAGCCACTCTTCGCTGCTATGATATTTCTCTCCGTGTAATAGAGACTGTCTGAACGGCAGGCAACAGTTTGATTCGAACAAATACATTGTTGTTAAAATAAATTGATTTTGTATCAGAATATTTTCATTTAATATATTTTTTAGGTTAGTACAATAATATTCCAGAAAACAGATAAAAATGTTTTGTGTCTAAAAAGATTAATATACTGAAGGATTTATAACTTATATAGAAGGGTTATAGTATTATTAGAACTGTTATGGTCATATCTAATGCGTTCATTAAAGGCTCTTAGTTTCAGATTTCTAAAAGGCCTAGCGGCTTTGAAAAGCTGTGTGAATTAATAGTTTAACCTTAAGTTTTAAAGAAATGATTTCTTCACAAGTATAAATTATTAAGTAATATTATCCATATTTACACACTCTTTTAAGATATGAAATGAATTTAAACATAAAAAACCAAAAACTTGTTTTAAAAACTGAAAACGATAATTGCTGATATTTTGTGGTACTTTATTAAATAATTTTACATTACTATGTCTCAGCTATATAGTCTGTGGACTGGAATCTCTCAGAGAGCAGCAAAACACAACAAAACGGTAACTAAAATAAGGTAAATCACCTTCAAAGGAGGGTAGTCGGTTCAAAACTGCTGTCAATAATACATCCATAATTATATTCCTGAAGTGTATCTTATCATGGCGAAATTGAAATACATAATATAATAACGAAATTTAATCAAATGAATTTTACTATTAAGAAAACTGAAAGAACTAACAGAACATTTTATAAGCTAATGCCAGCTCCATTTTGATTGAAAGCAAATGAAACCAAGATCAGACGTAATAAATCGGACTATAAACAATAGAAAGGAGACTTCCGAGAGTATGAGCTGGTATAATTTTAGTGGTCAGAAAAAGCAATACTGTGACTTCTGCAGTTGTGAGTTTGTCTTGAAATGTGAGTCATCGCAGTTGCAGACTTTAGGAACCTTCGGAACGCAAGATGTCTTAATCCTCTCGAGATTTGAGATGCGTTTGATTCTTCCACAAAGTTCTGCAGCGTAATTTTCTAGCTATAAACGAAGAATTAATTGCAAGTCAGTGCTGTGTTGTGAATTGTACTGCGTCGTGAGTGACCAGAGTATTAGCGTGCAGTGCGGACGTGCAACCTTAACTACTTGCACGTCGAAACGTCAGGTAAATTATTTGCAGCAGTGAATTTAATACTTTATTTGTAAACGGTTTTTGAATCAGTAGATATTTGTTACAATATAGATATTGGAAGGGCTTGATGCTTATTGCCTTGAGGATAAAACTGAAGATTATAGAACTATATGGCTTGAATATATACAACGCAAAGACAATGCCGTGTTCAAAAAAATGAAGCTGTGCAGATCGAGAGGGAAAGAGAGTATAGGAGTCCAGAGCAACGCTGGCGAGAATCAGATGTCCGAATCAGACTTCAAAGTATAACATTTGAAGATAAGAAAAGCAAGAAGTTGGAATATCAAGGATCTGAATGTTGCTTGTGTTTGTTTTTCTCATAAATTAGTTTAAAAGTATAATTTCTTTGCCAAGTAAAAGTTATTATATCATGAATTTATAAATTATTTGCCGCAAAATGGTATTTCCGAATGGCACTGTTACGTAATGGTCAACGCAAGGAAGTATTCTACCGTAGCGCAAGGATATTGGGAAAGCAGGTCGCAGGCATACCGGTGCCTGCCTTCGTTTGCCATTCGCTCAACATATTCATGGGAATGAAGTAGCCTCCACCCACCTCTCCGTCTCTGCCGCGACAATCCGGACCTTCCCGACACCTCCGTGCTCCGACGGGAGGTATCCAACGAAGTTTCGTCGTCACTGCCAGAAATGCTTCAGCTCGCAGTTGCATCACCATTTATTGATATCACATAACATACAACACCAAACCACACACCTTCGCTGCCTCGACCTGACATAACAGTCGGCACCGCACATCTTCTGACTTCTCCTGCTATCACGGCCCGGGGAGGGGGGGGGGGCTCGAGACGCTGACCACGCCTCACCCTCCAATACTGCACCCTATCCACGACGTCTGTCATGGAGCGGGCGGCAGGCTGTCGTATCATGGAGTTATTATAATTCCATTGCATGACAGCTCACGGGGAACCTTGGCCTACCGCCCGGCCGCTGCGTCCCCCATCTCGGTCCACTACAGACGTCATGGATGGGGTGTAGTATTGGAGGGTGAGAGGTGGTCAGCGCCTCGAGCCCCCGACTGATTAATGCGGTCCTCATGACTTGGAGCCACTACTTCTCCATCAAGTAGCTCCTCAATTGGCCCCCCAGGGACCTTACGAGGCTGAGTGCACCCCGGGCCAGGTCTCCCAGCAGGGGAAAACTCCCCACGCCGCTACAGGGGATCGAACCCAGGTCTCCCTCAGCTGCGCTACCATTGGAGTCATTATATATTACATAAATCAAATATAGTAGATCTGTTTTAAATTAATACAAATGAATTAACCTATTATTATTATTATTATTATTATTATTTGAAAGTAAAAACCTTAATCACTTTAATCTGATTAAATCTTTTAAAACCTGTGGCATTTTAAAGAAGAAAGAGTATTTAATGATATGTAAAACTCTCAAATTAAAAAAAAAAAATCTATACTTTAAACATAACATAAACTAGTATAAATACTGCACTGAAAATCCAATTTTAAACTCATCATATGCCAACCCACATGTGTCTATTTGAATGTACTTCATCTCTTGGCTACATTCAACCAGTTTAGTTACGTTAGGGAAAATGGTTTGCGCTGACTGGAGGCACTGATATTGATGCTTTTTACTTTTCAAGTCTCATTATTAAAAAGAGTTACTCAGAAACATGTTATAGAAACAATTAATATAAAATATTATGTGAATAAAACAAAGTGGTTAGTTAAAATCCTGTTATCATTTCACATTAAATTGTTTCAGGTGCTTGGAAAAAGAAACACCTATCCTATCGTGATTGGTTCCTGAAGGAAGAAGCCTATAAAGCTGATGAATCAAGAAGGCCTGGTAAACCCTTAACCAGTGGAGATCTGTTTGGAATTGAAGGATCCTTTAGACAACTTTCTTTCGACTAGACATAATGTGTTCGTATCTTTTTGTTGTGATCTACAAATGACGGAAGAAAATATAGTTTTTTTGGAAAAGAATTTGAAGTAAATAAGGCAATTTAATTACTTGCAAAATAAACCTAAAACAACTCTTATTTGCAAATGTTAAATTCTAAATAAATGGTGAGCATTATGCTATTTTTGGAGTTTAAGGAGAGTTGGTTACAAAACTAGATCATAAACGTCCATTAATACATTTCTATTACGATGTGCTTCACATAAGAATATTCCTGATGTCAGTATATGGAGGGAGAAAGAGAGAAATAGAGATAGTTGACCTCGAGGTGAACGCTGATATTGTCGCGAACAAGGTTCTACGACGCGGGGGATAGCTATTAGAGGGTGGTGAAAGGAATGCAGATGGCAGAGCAATAATAACAACGGGACTTAAATTAAGCTAATATATTAAGTAAGATTGTAAGAATGTTGGTCGCGCATGTTTGGTTTACAAAGCTGGGGGATTGCAAACTACTCCATTAACCCTGGCCAATGTCATTCTGACGAACATAAAATCTTACCTTAAGAAATATGTCATGGTGTGTCTGGGCGAGGTGAGAGATGAAGTGGTTGGGCCGTTGAAAGGTTGAGCCCGGAGCAACGCCCCAAGACGCACACAATCAAGCAGAGGCTCCCCGGTAGTCAAGACCTGGTGGTCGGGTCTACAGTCCCTTAAATAGATTTAGCGGCATCCCGGAAGGGCATTCCAACATGGTGGCTGTATTCCAAATATGGAGAACCAACGCCCTTATAGTAGATAGTATTAGCCAATCAATATAGAATGTTTATATGTTCTAGATATCCGGTGTGATATCAAAGTGCGAATGTGCACGTAGCCCAGCGGAAGTTGGTATCATCGAAAAGTCCACTAGGAGTGCCATTTGGAAGAGGCTAGTCACTTTCATCCTGTTACTTAATTAGCTTGTACTAAAACGTGTATTTTCCCAAAAATATGTAAGAATCAAATCCCAAATAATTTTGATTAATTAATTCCTAGTTAATAAAATATTACTAAAACAATGTAAGATAAACTCTCACCAATGACACAATGACAATATATCTTATATGTGTTACATTTTATTGTGCAGAGTCTCTTGATATTCAAGAACCTTAGCAGCCATACCTCAAAGCCAGAACACATGCAAAGAATTAAAAATATCAGTGCATAATCACGGTCTAGTTCTGTAAAGCTGTCAAGTATTTTGAGGACAGACCTAAGCAATAAATCCCACTTTAGCAGCGCAGCACGGGCTACAATGGTATACTCTACCTCAGACTAGAATGATCTTGCTGTAAACAAGGAAGAGCGGGCTCAACTCGCCACATGTTTGAGGATACAGTGAGCACGCAATATTTCGTTTTACTTTCTCTAGCCCTGTATGTACAATGTACATAGGGTTAGAGAAGTATTGTATTCCACCCAAAAATTCGATGTCGAGGTTTCAAATACATGTTTTTGGCCTCTAAATAAAAAAAATAAAACATTTTCAGAAACAGGTCCGTGTGTGTCTGTCTGTCTGTCTGTCTACGAGTGCGTGTGTCTTTGGACATCACAGCTCAAGAACGAAAAAACGGTTAAATACCAAACTTGGTATTTAAGATTGGTATCTTCCAAGGAGGTGACACGAATATTTTCAAGATAATACCCCCACTTCTAACTGCCCTTTACATGAAACATTTTTCGAAAATTTGTTTTTCTTAAAAATGGCTCTAACGATTTTGATTAAAATACCACATATTAAAGTCATTTCTATCATAATAAAATGTATATCTTGAATTTTCTGGGTATAGCTTCTAGAGACCTGTTTATTCTGAATGATTTTTGCTTAATTTGGCATAAGTAATAAACGGTAAGAGATGGACAAAAACTTATTATATAAAAATACAGATCTTGTTAAAATACACAAATTATATCATAAAACTTTTTTTCCAGGAGCTTACGATTTTCGAGGTATTCCTTGTTATTAGTTTCAATTGTGAGGTACTTATACTTTTCTCAGACGGAAGTGTCCATTTTTCTTTTATTCTACTCCTGGCCAAGCAAAGAATCGAAATGCAAGGATAATCGCATAGCGACAGTTTTTAAAACATTAGACTTATCACTTTAGCCTAGTACATTCCCTTAGTTCCATTCTGCTTATAAGGAACTAAGTAATACAATTCTGCTAATGTTTATCTCGATTTGCATGGTGTTGAAAGAAGAATTATCTTTTGTAAGAAGTTTGTATCGACTATAGAAAGTCATGTGAGTGTAACACATAAGATTTTTTGCCTTAAAGAGCATCTTGTTGTAATAGACCCGCTCCTGCCATTGCGGACCTGGAAAAATGTCGCCAGTTGGCCTTGCTGGCATCGCTGTTCAAAATAAAGTCGTCGCCAGTTATGGAATCCTAAAGCAGGAGCAGTGCAGAAAGCTGTCATTAACGCCTGGAACGCACTCTGTCACTTCAGGCCACTTGTAAGGCCGAGTCCTTCCGTCAAACGAGTGAGCGGTTTTTGGATGTTGGTGAAATCTCTAACAAAATGCCAAGTAGCTGCAGTAGTCCAAGTAACTAAGCAGTATTGAAGTAATTGTTTTTTTCACACAAGCCGTGTGTAGGACAAGAGTTGGATAGGTAGAATCAGACTGAAAAATTCAATGCTATAGCCAGGATTTGAGCCTCCAAATTCCCGGTCTCTAGCCGGTTGCTCTTCTACTGAGCCAACATGGCAACATGCAGGCATAGCATTGAATTTCTAAACATTTCCAACTTCTGTCCTACACGCGGCTTGTTTGGAAAAAAGAACAACTACTTCAATACCAATACTTTAATAGTTGGCTATACTATGAATCCTGCAATTTAAAGCACTTACAACATCGTAAGTTGCCAATGGGGTTGTCATCTCAAAATAATTTGAGATCACCTTGTGGTTTACCGAGAAAAATTCAAGTCAATTAAGAAATTCAATGCTATACCGGCATGTTGCCATGGTAGCTCAGTAGAAGAGCACCCGGCTAGAGACCGTGAGATCCGTGGTTTAAATGCCCGGTATGGCATTGCATCTTTTCAGTCTGACTCTACATATCCCAACTAAGAGGTCCTTTTGCCTTTTGGGCGGGGCTAATCTTCCACTGCACGTGCTTCTCCGGGTAGCCACTCCAGACGGTAATATGTGGCCCGGCTAGTTCACTTCCTTGCGAAGAGTTGGCACCTCTTCGCGTTCAGCCAGCAGGCTTTCCAGTGGCCGGATTAGTTGTTCGAGATGTATATTGAAGTTACTGCCCAGACGATGGTTTTATCCAAGGGTACGTCAACCTTCTCACCGCTGTTTCCAGGAGGCGCTGGAAGAAGAGACCGAAGAACATAACCGTAAAATAGCAAAGTCTTTGGCCAGGCAAGAATGCATTCTTCTATTTGTCTCTGGGATCTGGGGCCATTTGTCAGTATCCCAACTGCAAGACAAAAGTCGAATATCAAACGTGTCCAGAGTGTCATCAATCCAGGGTAAAGGATACAGGCATTCAGCTTCCTGTAGTCAATGGAAAAGCGTAGCTCACCATTCTTCTGCTTCTTCACCAAGACTGAAGGGCAGCACCAAGGGCTCTCGGGATCTTCAACGACTTTCCTAGATCGCACGTCCTTAAACATATCCCGTAAATAAATATATTTAAAAAGTATGTATGTATATGACTTAAGTTGTGTGCTTAAAAATTCCTTCTGTTTTTGTGTAGTAAATTTTGCCCATTTCTTACGGTTTACTCGTTATACAAAAGTTATTCGGAATGAAGAGGTCTTCAAAAGTTTTTCACAGAAAATTCAGGATAAAAATTTCGTTTGCCATACATATATCTTAAACACAGGGTATTTTAATCCAAATCGGTTGAATCATTTTGAGAAAATAAACATTTTCGAAAAACATTTTATGCAAAGTGGAATTTTCTTGAAAATATTAGTTTCGCATTCTTGGAAGGTACTGAACTCAAAATATCTAGTTTGGTATTTAATCGACTTCTCGATTTTGAGACCCCCCCCCCATTTCCTGAAACTGATTTTATGAGATTCAGTGGACCCTAAAACATGTATATCAGGTGAATTCTTAGTATGAAATTGGGTGGAATACAATCGGTGTAGATATTATCTATGAAATCTTTGACACGTGATTAATTAATATATTTGTTTAAAACCCAAAAAGAATCACGTGCACTTAAGATGTATATATCCATGTGCTTACATCAGTTTTGGCTATAAAAACGATAATAATGATGAAGATGTATTATATCGTATGCGTTTCGGAAAAACTCAGCTTTTAATAATTAAATGATTATTATCCACAAACAAACATTATTAATTCCAAAATTGCTTTAAATATACACTCAAAGGTTACTCTGTTTATAATATTAGTATATTTCACAATCAAGAAAAACAAGATGGCAGTTCCCCGAATGTAAATGTCAGGAGTTAATGTTTTATCCAAAATATAATTTTTACTTTCTCTACTACACATACTAAGTTGAAGAAGTAGTATATTTCAACCAAAACTTCATATCCAGATATCATCTAAAATATATGTTTCAAACTCTCTTATATAAACAAACAGTTTTAGAAATAGGTTCGTCTGTGTGTCTTTGAATACCAAAACTCAAAAAGCCTAAGTCCATTAAATACCAAATTGAATATTTAAGTTCAATGTCTTCCAAGGATGTCCTCCAAGCTGTTCAAGAAAATCTCTCTACTCTAAACTAGGTTTACACGGAAAAAATATTGAATTCTTTTACATTCTCAAAAATCCAATTCCATTCACATGACTTTCTGTACATCCTCACAACAAATTATGCAGAGAAAGCTTATGCTTCTATTTACTTCATACTAATCGAGAAAAAAATTAGCAGAAATAGTCTTACTACTTGCTTCCTTTTAAGTAGAAGCGAAATAAGGGAGTACCATAGGTTAAAGTGATAGTCAAAAGCTGGTTGCTATGTGACTGAAGTTTCCTTATTTGTATGGACAGGAGTTGACAAATTCCTGTATGAGAAAAGTATAACAATTTTAAAGCTAAAACCAATAAGGAAGATCTCAAAAACGACCAACTTGGCGATTAAAATGTATATAACATAAATTTTTAACGTACTGTACATTTTTTTGTATGGTAAGCTTTTGCCCATCTCTTACGGTTTACTAGATATGCAGCATTCCATAAAATTCATCCAAATTAAGTAGTCTTCAGACGCTATTCCCAAAAAATTTAAGATATATATTTTGTCTGTCAGGTATTTACCTTAAATATACGATACTTTAAACAAAATCATTAAGGAAAATATTTTCGCAAAATTTTCCATTTAAAGAGTAGTTAGGGGGGGGGTATTTTCTTGAAAATCTTCGAGTCGCATTCTTGGGAGATACCAAACTTAAATACCAAGTTTGGTATTTCACCGTCTTTTCGTTTTTGAGCTATGCTGTCCACAGACCCACCCAACCACACACACAGATAAACAGACAGACACACACACGCGCGCGCACAAGACACACAGACACAATACTTCTCTATTCCTATGTACATTGTACATACGGGGCTAGAGAAAGTAATACATAGCATGTGTAGAGAAAGTAAAAATGGCTCTTCAATTAAAATACCATTTGAAAAATGAAATGTATATCGTAAATTTTCTGAGAACTGAAGTCCTGTTCATTCTGGTTGACCTTTTCATAACTGATAAAGTATAAGAGATAGACAAAATCTTAAAAATACAAAAAGTAATTTAATAATATGATTTATTCCAAATAACGTTTTACAGCATACATCGATGTATCCGTTATTAGTAGTTCGAATTTATCAATACTTTATCCTTCTGTCGATGTTCTTTTGTTTCTCGCTGTTGTATGCAATTTTCTAGTCAATATTATTTCCTATCCTACTTAGTGTCTGGAGATATGAATGCGTGTGTGAATATGTCTTGTATGCAATTTTCTAGTCAATATTATTTCCTATCCTACTTAGTGTCTGGAGATATGAATGCGTGTGTGAATATGTCTTGTATGCAATTTTCTAGTCAATATTATTTCCTATCCTACTTAGTGTCTGGAGATATGAATGCGCAGCCGGTCCCCATGGCCGCGCTCGCTAGAGCGTCTCACTTTGGTGCTTCGTGGGCAGGGGATCGTGGGTTCGAGTCCCGCCTTGGGCATGGATGTTATATGTTTGTGCAATGTGTATATGTTTGTAAAAGAAACAGTAAAACCAGTAAACCAGTAATCAGTAAAACCTACGGGGGGAAATGTAAATAGGGATACAGTACCGGAGTCCTGAAACCAATAACAAGGAATATCTCAACAATGATCAATTCTAGAAAAAATGTATATGACATATTTTGTATGTTTCGACAAGATCTACATATGTTGTGTAGAAAATTTCTCTTATGGTTTAGTAGTTAAGCAACATCCAGAATAAAGAGGTCTTCAGAGGCCAATCCCAGAAAATTCAAGCTATACAGCGTGTACCTTTTTAATGAAAATCTTTAGAACAATTTTACAGCCAATCCCATCTCATCCCATCCCATCTCATCCCATCTCATCCCATCCCATCCCATCCCATCCCATTCATCCAGTCAATCCACCCATCCATCCATACACACGATCTTTTTCTAAAAATGCCTTTTGAATTCAGGGGACTTTAAAACATCTATTTCCGGTGAAATCTCGGTGTCGATTTTTGGGAGAGATGCAATACCTTCTCTATAAACTATGTAGGTATATAGTAGGTACATAGCACGTGTAGAGAAAGTAAAAATTAATTGTTGATATTGTATTGTACCCATGCAGATTCCCCGAATCCCAACCAAAAATGAATTTTAGAAAAATGTCCATGTTTATATCTGTCTCTCAGTGTATGTGTATGCATATGTGTTTGTGTTTGTGTCTGTGTATGTGGGAAGCATAGCTCAAAAACTAAGAGATCATTAAATACCAAACTTGGTTTTTATATTTAGTATCTTCCAAGAATGCGATACAAAGATTTTCAAAAAATCCCCCTACCACAAACTACCCTTTTTATGGAAAATGTTTCAACTATGTTAATTTTCTCAAAAATGGCTGAAACGAATTTGATTAAAATCCCGAATATTAAAGATATTTACATTCCAAATAAAATGATATGTTGGACTTTCTGGGAATAGCCTGTAGAGACCTCTTTATTCTGGAAGAATTTTGTCGAATTTTGCTTAACTGCTGAACCGTAAGAGATGGGCAAAAACTTACTGCTCCAAAAAATGTAGTACTCGTCAAAACACCCAGTTTATGCTCTTTAGTTTTTGTTGTGAAGGTAACCGTTTTCGAGATATTCCTTATTATTGGTTTCAACTGTAAAGTACTTATACTTTTCTCAGTGAGGAAATGTCAGTTTTTCTTTTGTTCTACTCCTAGCCAAGCAAAGATGCGATTTGTATTGACAATCGCATAACGATAGCTTAAAACATTTGACCATCATAGTGTATTCCTTTAGCACCTTTTTTCTTATAGGAACTAAGTAATAAATACATTCTGCTAATGTATATCTTGGTTAGAATTGTGTTGAAAAAAGAAAAACCTTTTATAAGAAGTTTGTAGAACAGCTAGAGAAAGGTATGTGACTGTCAGATTTTTTCTCTGTATTTATATTTTTACTAAGCTAGCTGTAGTTTTTACACCAAAATGTAATAAAGCACTGCCTTGACGGAATTCGGTTGGTAAAATTATGCACAACTACTACAGTTGTAATATAGTTTCGGCAATTCAGTCGGCTTTTAGGAGAGGTGAAGTAACACTAGGTATCTAGGGCTATAATTATCTTCGAGGACTAAAGGAGGTCACTCTGGTAGATAATTTACCATTACCAACATAAAGAACTACGTTCCATTATGGACCACTTAAAATGCAGGCCAGGTTTTATGGTAGAGAAGGTGCTAGTATTAAATGACAGTGGGAAAAGAAAGGAATATTAATATAACACTTCAGATTCTTTAGTTTCCTTTAATTTACAAACCTCAAATCAGAAATGAGATGGTGTTTTGGTAAGTTTACAACTCTGGATACTAGTACTATTACTCTGCTACTGCTTGTTCAACCTTGACCCCTATGTTGGATTGAGACGAAGAAATGCTCATGAGTGAGTTTTTGCCACAGTAAACGTAAGTTAATAGCCGGGGCATGATTCAATGAAGGTTAGTGCCCAAGCCAGCATCTTGAAGCTCCTGCGTTGCTTTCTTTAGGTAAGTAGAAGCTATTTCTTCAAAAGAGGTCTTGAATAACCCTGCTTTTCAATTAGCGACACTTTGTGGAACAGTAGAATTTTGCTTGTGAAATCTGTGGTTTTCCCGTACATCCGATGTTTATGGTGTATCAGAAAACTCCAAAACGTCTTTAAACAATCAGAAGGTTTCTACTACAGAGTGAATTATCAAAAGGAACCTCAGACTGCCTCCATGGTCGAGTGGTCAACGAGCTGACTTCTTACCCGGGGATTCCGGGTTCGATTCCCGGCTGGGGCGGCTAATTTTTCTTTAACCAGAATTATTCCCTATCCCCCACAGAGTCTAGAAGTATGAATGTGAGAGTTGTTTAGCAAAACAACTGACTAACCTAATGTTCTGAACTTACAGTTTCACAGTCAAAGCCCCAGATTAAAAGAAAAGGAACCTAAGAAGATGTATACATTAGAATCCCTATAAAACAAACTAAGGATATGCTTCCCCCCTCAAATAATCAGGGGGTAACGTTTTTAAGCAGAACGAAGACAAAAATAATTGCATTTCATATGTATGATTTTAACTAATTGCACTGCATTATAAAGACTATTTATTAGAATAAAAAAAAAATAGCCCTTAGTTTTAGAAAGGGTCTAGAACAGATTCCATATGAATTTCTCATACTCTGAATTCAAACATAATCACAGTTTTAGATGGGTAGAGACAGACTGAAAAATTCAGTGCCATAAATAATTTGAGATCTCCTTGTGGTTTACCGGGAAACATGCGAGTCAGTTGCGGAATTGAACGAAGTGTCGAAAAGTTGCCATTGTAGCTTAATGGTTAGAACAACCAGCTATGGCATTACATTTTTCAGTGTGAATCTACTTATCCAACTCCTTTCCTACACACAGCTTGTATGAAAAAAAAAAAAAAATACAAAAAAAAACAATGATTTTATTTTCCCCATCCATTGAGAAGCATTTTTACCTTTTCTGGCACGTATGTGCGGTATGTAGTAGGTAGAGAAGGTAGTGTATTCAACATAAAACATTTGATACCAAGATTTCTCCCCTGAATCCATAAAAAGCACTTTTAGAAAACAGCTGCGTGTGTATGTTTGTGCGGCATAATTCAAAAACTAAAAAGTTCATTAAATAAAAAACTTGGGATTTAAGACCAGTATCTTCTAAGGATCCTACACAATGATTTTCAAGTTCTCTCCCCTCCCTCCTTAAATATCCCTTCACATGGAAATATTTTCGAAAATTTTGATTTTCTTAAAAATAGGGTTAATGACTTTGATTAATTTATAGTATATTAGAGATGATAAACTAACATGACAAATAAAATATTTATCTTGAATTTTCTGGAAATAGCCCTTTGCACAGCTGATAAACCAAAGAGAGTGATAGAAAACGTTATTGCACAAAACGTTATTGCACATTGTATTCCACTCAAAAATTCGATGCGGAGATTTCACCGGAAATACAGGTTTTATGACCCCATGAGTCCAAAAAAGCATGTTCAGAAACAGGTCCGTGTGTGTGTGAGTGCGTGTGTGTGTGTGTGTGTGTGTCTGTGGACAGCATAGCTCAAAAACGAAAAACCGTGAAAAACCAAACTTGGTATTTAGGTTTGGTATCTTCCAAAGATGCGACACGAAGATTTTCAAGAAAATCCCTCACCCCCAACTACCCTTTACATGGAAAAAGTTTTGAACATTTTGATTTTCTAAAAAATGGCTCTAACGATTTTGATTAAAATATCGTATATTAAAGACAAATATATAATATGTATATCTTGAATTTTTTGGGAATACGCTCTAAAGACTACTTCATTCTTGATGAATTTTACGGAATTTTGTGTAACTGGTAAACCGTAAGAAATAAACAAAAGCGTACCAAACAAGAATTGTAGAGCACATTAAAACACACAATTTATGTTATACACATTTTTTCGTGGAGTTGTTCGTTTTTTAGATATTCCTTGTTTTTGGTTTCAGATTTGAAAAACTTGTACTTTTCTCATACAGGAATTTGTCAACTCGTGTCCATACAAACAAAGGAACTTCTGTCATATAGCAACCAACTTTTGACTATCACTTTAAAATATGGTACTCCCTTATTTCGCTTCTACTTACAAGGAAGCAAGTAATAAGACTATTTCTGCTATTTTTTTTTTTTCGATTAACATGAAGAGAACAGAGGCATACACTTTTTAACAATAATTTGTTGCAGAGATGTAGAGAAAGTCATGTGAATGGAACACATCTGATTTTAGTTATCATTTTCTCCAATGTGTAGTCGTCATTCACTTTTTATTTCTCCTGGCCATGCAATGGCTCAAGGTCATCACATATAAAATATTTGAATATCGCTTAACACAAAGTAAATATGAATAATAAAACTTTGTAGGAATATTTCGTGGAAGCTGCATAAAAATAACGATCGTGGTTATTGAGAATAATACAATTAATGTGAGCATTAGACATTTTTTCGTAGCATCACCTATTTTCAAAATACTCCGTGTTGAATCGTTACATTTTGGAAATCATCCAAGCAGCTGTTTGAATGTTTGTATTTCTTTTTGTTCACAATCGTAAGAGCCCTCTTGTTATAAAGCTAAAAATCTGATGTGTTCCATTCACATGACTTTCTCTACATCTCTGAAACAATTGTTAATAAGCTTATCCTTCTATCCACTTTATGCTAATCGAGATAAAGGCTATCAGAAACAGTCTTAATGCATAGTTCTTTTTATAAGTAGGAGATATCCGTTTCTTTGCGAGGCGTTAAGTTTCCCTATGAGAAAAATTTTCAGTATTTTAAAACTGAAATCAATAACAAGGAATATCTCGAAAATTGGCCAATTCCACGAAAAAAATGTACGTGTCATAAATTGTATGTTCCATCAAGGTCTACATTTTTTGTGTAGTACGTTTTTTCTATCTCTTACAGTTTACCATTTATGTAACATTCAATAAAAGTTATCCAGAATAAAGAGGTATTTAGAGGCTATTCCCAGAAAATTCAAGATATACATTTAATTTGTCAAGTAAATATCTTGAATAAAAGATTTTGCTCAAAATCGTTAGAGCCATTTTTTAAAAAATCAAAAATTTCGAATTTTTTCTATGTAAAGTGTAGTTTGGAATGGGAGGGATTTTATTCAAACTCCACGTGTCGCGTCCTAGGAAGATACTAAATTTATACACCAAGTTTCAATTTTACCGACTTTTCGTTTTTTAGTTATCCTATTCACAGACTCACGGGCACTGAACACACACGGACCTTTTTCTAAAAAATGCTTATTTTTGGAATTCAGGGGACCCTATAATTTTTGGGTGGAATGCAATACCTTCTCTATACACTATGTAGGTACACAGTAAGTACATAGCACGTATAGAAAAGGTAAAAAAGTAATTTTTCTCTGTATTTATATTTCTGTTAAGCTAATTATAGTTTTTGCACCAAAATTGAATAAATCACTACCTTGTCGGAATTTGGCTGGTAAAATTATGTACTACTACTACTACAGTAGTAATACTATTTTCGACAGCTCCGTCGTATTTTAGGAAAGACTAAGTAGCCCTGCCTATCTAGGGGCTATAATTATCTTCGAGGACTACAGAAGGTCACTCTGGTAGATAATTTACTATTGCCAACATAAAGAGCTACGTTCCATTATGGACCACTTAAAGTTCTCGCGAGGTTTTATGGTATAAAAACTACTAGTAATAATCACAGTGGAAAAAGAAAGGCATATTACTGTAACGCTTCAGATTCTTTAAGTTGAATTAGTTTTCTTTAATCTACTAACCTCAAATCAGAAACGAGATGGTGTTTTGGTAAGTTTACAACTCTGGATACTAGTACTATTACTCTGCTACTGCTTGTTCAACCTTGACCCCTCTGTTGGATTGAGACGAAGAAATGCGCATGACCGAGTTTTTGCCACAGTAAGAGTAAGATAATGCCGGGGCATGATTCAATGAAGGTTAGTGCCCAAGACAGCATCTTGAAGGATTAGTAGTGCTCCTGCGTTGCTTTCTCTGGGTAAGTAGAAGCTATTTCTTCAAAAGAGGTCTTGAATAACCCTGGTTTTCAGTTAGCAACATCTTGTGAAACAGTAGAATTTAACTTGTAAAATCTGTGGGTTTCTCTTACACCTGATATTTATGGTAGTTTAACTACCAGAAAGCTTCAAAATGTCTTCAAAGAATCAGAAGCTTTCTACGGAGCGAGTTATCAAAAGGGACATCAGGAGATGTATACTGGGGGTAATGATTTTAAGCAGAACAAGGAGGAAAATAATTGCATTTAATATGTATAATTTTTATTAAAAGACTGCAACTATATTGACTTGCATTATAAAGACTATTTATTAGAATAAAAAAAAAAAGAAAAAGAAACCTTTGTTCTCGAATGAGTCTAGAATGGATTCGATATGCATTTCTCACACTCTTTATAGTCCTCTAAATTCAAACATAAAAGTTTTAGATGGGTAGAGTCAGACTGAAAAGTTCAATGCCATAAATAATTTGAGATCTTCTTGTGGTGTACTCGGGAAGCATGCGAATCAGTTGCGGAATTGAACGGAGTGTCGAAAAGTTAATATTGTAGCTCAAAGGTTACACCAAACGGCTAGAGAACTTGAAATCTGTGGTTCAAATCCCGGTTATACTATAGAATTTTTCAGTCTGACTCTACCTGTCCAACTCTTGTCCACACAGCTTCTATGGAAAAAAATAATAACTAAACAATAATTTTAATTTTCCCCATCTATTGATAATCAGTTTTACTTTCTCTAGCACTAATGTACGGTATGCATTAGGTAGAAGGTATTGCATTCAACCTAAAAGTTTGATACCGTGACTTCACCGGGTACATGTATAAGGTAATAGACATTCTTAAAAACAACTGAGAGTGTGTGTGTGTGTGTGTGTGAGTGTGTTGCGCGCGCGCGGGCGCGGGCGCGTGTTAGTCCGTTAAATAACAATCTTGAAATTTAAGATCAGTATCTTCTAAGGATGCCATATAATAATTTTCAAGAATACCCACCTTTTAAACTACCCTTTACAAGGAAACGTTTTCAGATATGTTGACATTCTCAAAAATGGCGTCAATGAGTTTGATTGATTTATAGTAAATTAAAGATGACAATAAACAAACTGACATGACAAAAAAAATATTTATCTTGAATTTTTTGGGAATAGCGTTTTGCATAACTGGTACACCAAAGAGATAGAGAAAAATTATTCGCAAAAGATGTAGATCTCGTCAAAATACATAATTGATGTTCTCTAAATTTCTGTTATGGAGCTGACCGTTTCCGAAATATTCCCTTTATTGATTTAAATTTTAAGATGCTTATACTTTTGCAGCAGAAAGTCGCCTGTTTTTCTTTAGTTTTACCACTGGCCATGCAAAGACAAGCAAATTGCAATGTCAATCGCATAGGGTTTGCTTACGAAAGATTTGACTCGCTTTAGCCCAGTGTACTCTCTGAGCTACCGTCCACTTGTAAGGAACTAAGTATTACGAACATTCTAATAATTTATCTCAATTAGCAGATAGAAGAAGAATCTTTTGTAAGAAGCTTGTACGTAGAAGAGGTGGAGAAGGTCATATTAATGAAACACATGCGATTTTTTATGAGACTAACCATTTATGAGATTTTCCTTGTTAGTGGTTTACATTTTCAGTTATAGTTTTCTCTAATGGGAAGTCAAAATTCACTTTTTATTTCTCCTAGCACTCCTTATGTGATGGCTCCAGTATCGCTTATCATAAACTACGAGTAATAAAACTTTATAAGAACACTTCGTGTAAGCTGCAAGAAAAAATTGGGTGCGGATATTGAGAACAATGCAAATGTAAATATCAGAATTTTTTCGTAGCATCGTCTATTTTCAAAATACTCCGTATTCTAGGTTTACACTTTGGAAACCATCCTACCAGCAGTTTGAATGTTTGTATTCCTTTTTGTTCTCCAACGTAAGAGCCGGACTCGTTATAAATCTAAAAATACGAACAAGTGTTAAAAGTTTTATGCAAGTAAACCTTAAATGCTGAATGTTAAGCTATTGCTATGGTTAAATAGTAAACTTATGGACTAAATGTCTGGTATTAATGATAATTAATACATTTGATATGCTGTGATTTTGAAAGTCTCGCATATTTTCTGCTTCAACTTAAGTGCAATTTCCTTTCTTTCTTTCTTTCCTTTCTTCTTAATTTCTTTCTTAAAAACTCTAATCCTTTCCATTACATGAATTTCTCTACATCTACTTAACAAATTGCTAAAAAGCATATTCTTCTATCTACCTTATGATAATCGACATAACCATAAGCAGAAATTGTTTTAATTACTTCCTTCTTTGTAATTAGAAGAGAAATAAGGGAATACACTAGGCTTAAACGATACTCAAATCTTTTAAAAACTGGTTGCCATGTGGTTGAAATCTGTTTCTGTGCAGGACCAGCAGTTTAAAACTTAGCGCATGAGAACAGTTTGAATATTTTAAATCTGAAAAAAATAACAAGGAATATCTCAGAAATGGTCAATTCCACAAAAAATGTATGTGATACAAATTGTGTGTTTTAACGTGATCTACATTTTTTGTAGTAAGCATTTGTCTATCTTTATGGCTTACTAGTTACGCAATATTTAGCAAAATTCATTCAGAATAAAGAGGTCTTGCTATTCCCAGAAAATTCAAGATATGCATTTTATTTGCCATATAAATATCTTTAGTATACGGTATTTTAATCAAAATCGTTTTAGAGAAAATCTAAATTTTCGAAAATTTTTGCACATAAAGGGTAGTTTGGGGTGTGGGTTTTTTCTTAAAATCCTCGTGTCGCATCCTTGCAGAATACTAAACCTAAATACCAAGTTTGGTAATTTACTAATTTTCGTCCTTGATTTATCGTGATCACGAACACAAGCCTTTTTCTAAAAATGCTTTTTTGGATACAGGGGACCCTAAAACATATATTTCCGGTGAAATCTCAGTATCGAATTTTGGGTGGAGCGCATTACTTTCTCTATACTCTAAACATAGTACGGGTAGAGAAAGTAAAACCGCTCAGTGTATTTTAAAACACACTTTTTCGCAAAAAAAGCAACCTCAATAACATTGCTGTACAAATGTTGACGTCATCGAAAAATGTTTTGTTTTTAAACAAAAGACAGAGGTGTTTACTTTAGACCATATACCAAGCTACATCACTGGAGAATATATAAATAAAGATCCTCTTTCAAATGTTTCTGGCAAGTCACAGTAAGCAATATCTTGTCTTATTCCTTGATTAGTACTCTTAGTGCTAGTTTTATTACAAGTATTCCAACAAAGACTTTGCATAACTCTAACCTGATAAATCGGCCTGCCGCTCTTCAACAGAATTGTCGATACCAGGTTCCTAGTCAAATGCTTTAGAATAATCGATAAAAGCAATATATGTACCACCTGCTGGATCTATTTTTTTTTCTTTTCTTTCTTATAGTATAGTTTCAATTATTAGGTTTAATATTTGGAGAACAAATTTTAGCCTTATGTATATGCGCTATTAGGCATAAAGATACATTTATAATTATCACAATTACGTCCATCTCCGTTTTGTAAATCGGTATATTAACGATGTATTCCATTCTTTCAAAAAATAACCAGTATACCTACAAATAAGGTCAATAACCACTTGACCTGAAAGTGAATTAATTGCCTTCAGACAGGTACGAGCAAAAGCGAATCACATTTGTAGGAGTAAGGGTGGTGTGACATAACGTAGTTACTCCTCCTAAGGAGCAGTGGCACAACGCGTTTCTTCGTCTTGATAAGCTAAAAATTACTATTCATTAGAACAAAAATGTTCTAAATTAAAACACAAAGTGATTTATTCGTTAGTATTCATACAATACAATTTTGAAACTCAAAATATTACATATTGCTTATCAAATTGAAAAAATAAACGTAATATTTTTTATAATCAGCAAACATTACTCAATACTTAAAGCTTTTACATGAAATAAATTTAATTTTCCGTAATGTTATAGTGTTGAGTTACTAATTGGAACTAGGAGAACTATCCCGTGTTTTTGTATCAATTTTCAGAAATTGTAAATTAAATAATTATTCGTTTATTAAAGCAGTGGCTTTCAATGCTACTAAAGCATCTCAAAAGTCAAAAACAATTTGCAGGTGCGTAAAATAATGCATTCTTATACGTAAATTTAGAGTTTTAAATAAGGCGAATTTCCACATATACGATATAATAGATTTTTAGATTATTGTTTGTTAACAATTTTAATGGTGTATACGTATATATACCAATTAATCAGTACTTTTTTATGTGGAAAAACATCTCGTATTTGCATATAGCAGTGTTTCGCCACTGGGTGGAACGTTTGATTGAGTGTGCAAACAGCAAATGGGTGGGGTGGAAGTGACTGGCACGCGGTGACACGCATGCGCATGGCCGCCTCTAGTCTTTGAACTAGCCTCTGTCTTACTGTGCTCTAAAAACAGAATCTCAAAGTTCTAAGCACAATGTTTTGGTAAGACAAAAGCTAGATATCAGAGAAATTTACAATGACGCTAAGCTCATATTCTGCAAAAAATTTACAACTAACTAGTATATAATGCTGCGCCTGTACCAATAACCAAACAACAACAACAACAGAATATAATGCACCATTAACACAACACCAACATGGAGAAGCGCATGTTGCTTAATTTGTGATAAGTATCGCAGCTGATACCAATATGTCACTAGTTTACCTTTGCTAATGGGAACTGACACTAACTATCAAAAGATTACGAATAAATACATGCGATTTAACACTTCTTTAATATTACCGAAAGATAGCATCCTGTGCTGATAGCGGTTAATGTGAGAGCCCAGACGACAAACATATCCTTCCCCTGAGTCCGCTAGTACAGAGTTCAAGCCTGTATTGAATATTCCGTCCAGAATTGTCAAGCTGTCTTCTATGCACGCGCGGTACTGGACAGAACTGAAACCAGACCAGCTATTAGCTACCCAACTTGGCGTACAATGTTCGAACCGCAGAGCGGAAATGAAGCTCGTTTTGTTCAAGCGCGTTTTGTGTCCAGCCGCCATTTTGTGATTCTACACACTGCCATATACACCATACGCAACATGTCAAGTTAATTGTTTTTCCAAGTTTTTGAAGTAAACAATAAAAGATAATGGGAGGGAAGAGATCTCTAGTTGAAGGGTTATTTAAGAAAATCACATTTTTTTGGCCTGTCGGAAGTTATTTTTGATAAGCTGGTATTATTGTAGTAAACATCGCGGCAAGGTCATACCTTAATTTTTTTTTTAATTTCTTAGTCTAAAACTGAATATATGTATGAGATAGTCACATACAGAATGCATGTACGCAAGCACATACATACACACACACATGTTTGGGAAAGGCCTGGAATCATTTTTAAGTGCACACCAAAAAAGGTGATAGGTATCACAGTGTCCCAAAAATTATAATGATTTTCACTGTGGACTGCATGTATTGCATTCCGAGTATAAGGAACACGCCCTTTATTCTCGCGTTAT
Source organism: Hymenopus coronatus (assembly GCA_030762935.1). Classification (NCBI taxonomy): domain Eukaryota; kingdom Metazoa; phylum Arthropoda; class Insecta; order Mantodea; family Hymenopodidae; genus Hymenopus; species Hymenopus coronatus. The sequence goes on along the minus strand of CM060896.1, from coordinate 125,058,642 downwards.
CATAAGCACATAATCTGATGATAATTATTTCTCGCGATGGCTCCTAAATGGGCGAATTAACAAAAGTTTTTTTATAAACCGGAGGTTACCAATTTTGTCCGTGAATTTCCTTCTGCCTCTGCTATTCAAGAAAATACAACCAAACATAATACACAAATAGACCATTATACTGGTTTAAAAGTTATAGTTCTAAACGTGCAGTTTAATTGAACATTTAACGCCACAAAATCACTTAAAAGTACCCTAACTTATGCATTGAAAAATTTCCTTTTCCTTGTTTTTTCTTCTGCTATTCGAGAAACTGCAACCAAACACCACACTGTATTCACCATTATATTGGTTTAAAACCTGCAGTCCAAATGTACTGCCTAATTGACATTAATACCACAAAATATTATTTGTGGGTGTACATATAACCCACAATAGCCGTACTCATCTCAGAAGTGTTGGTTCCAAATATGGCGGCTTGACCAAAACATGCTTCACCAACCAGAAAGTATCATGATAGGGCATTTCCTATCTATTTTCTCCATAACTATGGTTTGAACCTACACTTCTAGCCTAACGTATTTTAACGATTTCCAACTGCCATAACCGGCCTCCCAACAATGCAATGAAACTATCATCAGTACTGTCAATAACAACATTCTTATGCTAACTATGCTATATCAATAATTATATTTCAATTTTATAATTGTTTTGGTGCACACTATTCTGCAAAATGTATCAACATAGGATCTTAAATTAAAACATAAATGCTGGAAATGGCCTGCTCCTAAAGAGGCAATATATTAAACGTATCTCAACAGTAGGAATCCTTGTAAAATCTACAGGAATCATACAAGAAGGGATTCACAAGGATTTCTGCTGTTAAGCTTACATGAGTGAGACATACAGAAGTGCGTTTTTAGCGATTTTGGAGAAAATCGCCGATATTTTGATTTTTTGGTGAAATACTTTCTGGGATGTTTTGTTCTCATGCGGCGGATGTAACACATGTTTTAGACACAATTTTGAAGGGTTATGCTGGTTAAATCAGTATTAAATGACTAAAGCCATTTTTCTCAAGTTCAGTTCTTCCGTTATTTTCCATATTCAAAAATCTATCTTCTCCAACTAAAGTACAGCTATAGAGCTGAAACTTTTCTCCAACGTAATTCAGGATGTTTGCAATAAAATTGCGTGTGGATTTAGACATACATTTGTTTAAGGGTTAAGTATTTTGATTCCTGTTGTTATGCTGAGCACTTCCAATTTTCAAGATCAAGACATTTAAAGTGCGTTCAATATTTACTATAACCTGCAGTTTCTGAAATAGGAGCTTGATAGTAGGAAGGAGCAATATATGTTACTAAGGCCAAATATCATTCTTGAACAGCAGTTTTGTGATAGTGCTATATTCAAATTGTTCAAGCAGACTGTGTTATTCTGTTACAGAGAGCCAAATATGAACGTCTTACCCCCATCAAGCAAGGAGATAATACAGGCCGTGTATTCCTCAGTAGGAGTAGATGAGCAGAGAGTCAAGGAAGCCGTGAAGATACTGAGAGAATGGCTGGAACTGCAACCACATTTACCTCACGTTATGGGTAAGTTCATTACATCTTGCAAAAGCCACCGCTGTGGATTTAAATGGAAATTATAAAGATATTTAATTACGATAGATTTCTGAAACATGGCAGAAGTATTTTGAAAAAGGTTTTCTTGTATATGGTCTAAGATAGGGTCTCTCAAACGTCTAAAATTTCAGGCGTGCAAACCGAGATGCAGAGGTTCTGTACCCGTTTACCCGTCCGATTTGCCTCGTCTCGGAATGGTGAAGAACAGCGGTGAATATGGGGAAGGGTAAAATAAGGGAAGCGAGGGAAGCCACCTTAGTGAAAGAAATATAATACAGTGATATTATTCTAACTGCAGGAGTTGCGTTTTTAATTACGGTCAACCTAGCGAAGTCTTTGCGCCGAAGCATGCGCCCTGAGAGCCTGAAATCTTTTAGAACCCCAACTTATATATACGAACTTCCTATGCACACTGTACAATTTGGTGCACGGAAATGTGCCGATGTGCTTTTTGGTATGTTTCTTTATTTAATGTTAGCGTAACCTTTTCATAATTTGTTTACCACACCACTCCTGGGTTTGCCAATATCCTATTGGTTTGTATTCAAATCCGAAACACAAGCAATAATCGATGAATAAGTGAGTAGTTCAAAGGGAAGGGTAAAGAAACGATTTATCTGAAGTGGAACGATTGTCAGCATTACTTCCTGGTAGAATGGATGCTGTTATAAAGAATGGGGTTAATGGACTAAACTATAACATTAGCTTACTTTAGTTCCATGTTCGACTTTGTGCGTCGTCCCTCTTATGCTTTTCACCTTAACGAAAGCATACTTGGTATGCTCGTTGTAGGTTTTTTATGTATTTTACAGCAACTTATTTACTAATAAAATGTTGTGATTTTAAATAAATATGTGTAACGTAGAGTTTAAGATAATGCACACAAATAGATACATTTTCTTCATCCCTCATCTCCTTTCCCCGAGAAAACGTATAAATGTGACACTTTTCATTATGAAAAAGTACTGGTAATCTACCTTTTGCGCCTTTCCTCAAAAAAGGTGATAGTATAAAGAAATTAAGATAAGCTGCATTCTGAATTATATGCTTTAATGTTCTAAAGCTTGCTGATTTTCTCGTTCGCATCTGCCCTCGCAAAACAAAGGACAATCACATGTTACTAATTGAACCGAGCATTGTTAGAGGAGAGGTGCCAGCCTAAACAAATGTTTCTTATATTGGCAAGTGTTAATAATCCGAACTGTGTATATCGCTGGAATTCACTCCAATTCCTTGTTGCATTCCTTCACTATCTTTGATGCGTTTGAATTTCTTATCAAAACAAAGATTACATGAATTTTTTCTGAGGGCCCAGGGAATATAGGAGAGTTACTGTTGAATGCTTACTATGTCTTTTCAGATGACAAACGGCTGGAAAACCTATTCCTACGCAGCAAGGCAAGTATAGAAAAAGCCAAGTCGACCATCGATATGTATTACACTCTACGTACTGCTGTGACAGAATTTCACTGTGAGAGAGATCCAGAAAAGCCATGGTTTAAAACTGCATCAGATTCTCTGTGAGTATGTCAAAATGTATTTAAAATAAAGTACAGGCTCTAACTAAATCTGAATGTTACATTTACTACTGAGCAGTGAACATTTTATATCGACAGGCATGCTATTGCATGAGAATCGTTCACGGCAACCAATCTCTAATTAGAGCAGTCTGATACCATGAACAGCTGCGGATGGAAGGTAATTCGACGTGGGCATCAAAATTAAAGAAAGGGTTAGAAACAATTGGGGTAGGATACATTTGGATGACGGGGCAGGCAAACAGTCGGAGAATTTGTAGAAAAATTAAGAACCGTCTCTGTGATATTGACTGACAGCAAATAATTGCGCAATGCACGGAGAAGATTCATTGGAAGTACAGTCTGGGCTAAAATCACAGTAGGGTATGGAGCAATACATCAAAACAGGTATGAACTCGAGGGGCTCGGTATGATAATCTGCCCTATTTGCGAGGAGGAAATGTCATGGACCCATATTTGGCAGATGTAAGAGGTACGAAGAAATTGGGTGGGGGGGAAGGTAAAATATTTACCACAATCCTTTACCACCGTGAATATAGAGCTAGAAGCATGTACACTTAAGGATGCTTTTCTACTCTCTCTCTCTCTCTCTCTCTCTCTCTACGCATACTATGTACATAGTGTATTGTATTGTACCCAAAATTTCGACCCCGAGATTTCACCGGAAATACATAATTTGGGGCCCCAGAATCCCAAAAAGGCATTTTTGGAATAATCTTCGGTGTGTGTGTGTGTGTGTGTGTGTGTGTGTGCACGCGCAGCATAGCTCAAAAGCAAAACACATCAAACTTGATATTTAAGTTCAAAATCTTCCAAGGATGCGACACGAAGATTTTCAAGAAACCCCCCCCCCCATCGCAACTACCCTTTATATGGAAAACAAATTTTTGATTTGTCAAAAATGGCTCTAAGGATTTTGATTAAAATCTCTTATATTTAAGATATATACATGATAAATAAAATGTATATCTTGAATCTTCTAGGAATAGCCTCTAAAAACCTTTTTATTTTGAATGAATTTTTCTGAATTTTTCATAATGGTAAGCTATAAGAGATAGACAAAAACTTACTGCACAAAAAAATGTAGATCTCCTTAAAACACACAATTTATGAAGTAAACATTTTTTTTTCCTCAGAGTTGGCTGTTTTCAGGATATTCCTTGTTATTGTTTTCAGTTTTAAAATACTTTTTTCATGCGGGAACTTGTCTACTCCTGGTTATGCAAAGAAACGAATTTCATTCCCATAGAAACCACATTTTAAAACATTTGACTGTCGGTTTAGCTGAAGCTATCAATTTTGTTCAAATCTGGACATCTATTTCCAACATGTGCTCACTTGGTCATGGTGTAGATGGAGTACCCTAGACGCGCGTTTCAACAACTTCCGTTGTCATCCTCTTGCAGGTTAGTAGACGCAAGAGGATGACAACGAAGGTTGTTGAAACGCCCGTCCAGGGTACTCCATCTACACCATGACCAAGCGGAGCACATGTTGGAAATTGATGTCCAGATTTGAACAAAATTAGCTTAGTGTATTTCGTTTTTTCTCTGCTTCTTATAAGGAACTAAGTAATCAGACCATTTCTGATAATGTTTATCTCAATTAGCATTAAGTAGATAGAAGAAGCTTTTTAACAATAATTTGTTATAGAGATATAGAGAAAATCATGTGAATGAAACATGTAAGATTCTTTCCATCTTAATGAAATGTATGATTGAAAGTTTTAAATTCCAAACTAATAATGCAAACTTTTTTAAATCTATGCCACAGATATACTATAATACAAATCATTTATAGTGCAAATTTAATCTATTTTGATCTCTAGGTTTGGAGGTTATGGTGAAATTTATTTATGTTTTGTCACGTTACTAAAAAAGTCCCATGAGATAAACACACACACACATATATATATTTATAGATATATAGTCTAATATTTTATCCTTAGGTACACAATGCATCCAATTTCTTAAATTTCCCTATATTTCTCTGTGTCTTCTTTGGTTTAGAATCCAAAAGTTAGGAATGGGCTTTTTTGTTTTCATAAGAAAATATAATTTTTGTGTTTGAATTTAAAACGTATGCTTAAATACATCTTTATAGTAAAGCTAAGGACACTTCTTATTTATTATACCTCTATAAATATGTACAGCAAATTATATTTGTGCAACAGAATAATTGCTCCCCAAGGAGCATTTTCCAGGAAGGAAAATGCTGAAAATATCGATAGTGAGAAAACAAGACAGATTTGAATGCCTGGCTCACATTAAAATCCACCAAATTGGTAGGTTGCATCCTCAGCTTTCCTTTTCCTCTCCTCTGCTGCTGCCTTTTCTGTCCTTTTTTTCTTGCATTGCTGCATCTCTTCCATACAACTTTGTTTTTTACTTTGCATGATGCGAATGAGATCTGATCGAACTGCAGTTTTTCTTGCCGAGTCCAGTACAATTTCATCTATAATACTTCGTTGTAGCTCCAGTTAAGCCATTTAAAAATGACGCAAGGTAGCCGATTATACCTTTTTTACTGCCTTTATAAGTACTATGTACATAGTACATGATTAAAAAAACATTTTTAGAAAAATGTCCGAGTGTGAGTGTGTGAGTGTGTGTGTGTGTGTGTGTGTGTGGACAGCACAGCTAGACACCAGGGATACGACAAGAAAATCTTCTCATCCCCAACTACCCTTTACATGAAGCATTTATCGAACATTTTATTTTCTCAGAAATGGCTTTAACGATTTTGATTAAAATCTCTTATATTTAAGACATTTATGTGACAAATAAAATTTATATCTTCAATTTTCTGGGAATAGTCTTAAAGACCTCTTTATTCTGGATTCATTTTGCGGCATTTTGCATAACTGGTAAACCGTAAGAGATAGACAGAAAAATGTAGAGCTCGTCAAAACACACAATTTATTTTATATACTGTTTTTCGTGGAGCTGACCACTTTTGAGATATCCCTTGTTATTAGCTTCAGCTTTAAAATATTTATACTTTTCTCATACGGGACTTTGTCAACTCCTGTCAATACAAACAATGTACTTCAATCACTTAGAAAACAGTTTTTAAAATATTTGACTAGCTATTTAACCTATGGTACTCCTTTATTTCCCTTCTACATACAAGGAAGCAGGTAATAAAACCTTTTCTGTCAATTTATTTCTCGATTAGCATTAAGTAAATAGAAGAATAAACCTTTTAACAATATTTTATTGTAGAGGAATAGAGAAATTTATGTGAATGGAACACATCAGATTTTTATATTCGGAATATTTAAATTATATCATGGAATTAAAATGAAACAGTTCATTTTATGTGATTTTTCACGAAATTTCAGTCATACATGTCCTTAAGGTGATGCATCAGTGGAATTTGGAAAATCTGTACTATATAAGATATTTTACTGAAATTTATACAAATTATTATACATAATAATAGTGATATTTGCCCTATGTATCGAAATTATAGCATAAGTTTCTATTTAAATAATACTTTTTACGAAGTAATTTCATTGTTCTAATAAAAATGAGCCACGTGATGCGTTTTTAAAAATATTCACATACAAATATCTAGTTTTACAGAAAATTAGTTTACAAATAGAGCTGTATTATTATATTTTTAAATATTAGCCTTAATTACTGGAGAAAAATTATGAATTTTCGTACTTTCCAAAACCCATAATTTCCCAAAATCTGATATTTATGAAAATTGGAGCATTAATTCAAAAAGTAATCTGACCACTTTATTTAATGTGTTTTTGAAAGGCCGGATAAAAAGTTTGAAACAAATTAGCTAAAAATTATAAATTGTGTGGAACATTTTAAATGTGGAAAAGTGTTGGAAAAAAGTTTGCCATAAAATGTTTAAATTTGGGAGTGCTTATTAATAAGCATGCGCCTACCCATGTATAGTTACAGTGCGCTAAGTAGGAAAACGATATTTTTTCTTAAAATTTAAAACGTATGTTAATTTTTTATCAGACAAAATATTTTTTTTTTTTTAATTTTTCACAGTTTTGGTCAAATTTCACAGATGCAGCACCTTAATACAGAGAATTATAATTTTTTTTTAATTTTTCACAGCTTTTGGTCAAATTTCACAGATGCAGCACCTTAATACAGAGAATTATAATTTTTTTTTAATTTTTCACAGTTGTTGGTCAAATTTCACAGATGCAGCACCTTAATACAGAGAATTATAATTTTTTTTTTAATTTTTCACAGTTTTGGTCAAATTTCACTGATGCAGAACCTTAATACAGATAATTATAATTTTTTTTTAATTTTTCACAGTTTTTGGGCAAATTTCATAGATGCAGCACCTTAATACAGAGAATTATAATTTTTTTTAATTTTCCACAGCTTTTGGTCAAATTTCACAGATGCAGCACCTTAATACAGAGAACTATATTTTTTTTTTTAATTTTTCACAGTTTTGGTCAAATTTCACAGATGCAGCACCTTAATACAGAGAATTATAATTTTTTTTTTAATTTTTCACAGTTTTTGGTAAAATTTCACAGATGCAGCACCTTAATACACAGAATTATATATATATATATATATTTTTTAATTTTTCACAGTTTTTGGTCAAATTTCACAGATGCAGCACCTTAATACAGAGAATTATAATTTTTTTTAATTTTTCACAGTTTTTGGTCAAATTTCACAGATGCAGCACCTTAATACAGAGAATTATAATTTTTTTTTAATTTTTCACAGTTTTTGGTCAAATTTCAGATGCAGCACCTTAATACAGAGAATTATAATTTTTTTTTTAATTTTTCACTGTTTTTGGTCAAATTTCACCTTAATACAGAGAATTATATATATATATTTTTTTTAATTTTTCATAGTTTTTGGTCAAATTTCACAGATGCATTACCTTAATACAGAGAATTATAATTTTTTCACAGCTACTTCGTAACGATGCCAAATCTCACTGAAGATAACTACAGAGTCAGTTTTTGTGGTATCCTAAACGACCAGGTTAAGTTTGATTTGTTGCTATGTGCCAAAATGTGCTACTTGTGTCTGGATGTACTCCTGGCACAGGATTGCTCGGCTGGTATCGAGATTATTTATGACGGAAACAACGTAACACTGCCAATGGTGGCCCAGATGACGCCAACAACGATTCAGAAAATCGTACTCTGCTCGTTGGTAAATATATAATTTTTTATTTGTTTGTTACTTTCTCCAGCAAGTACATACATACGATTTACATAGTAGTGGGGAAGGTATTGTATTCCACTCAAAAATTCGATGTCGAGATTTCACCGGAAATATATATTTTTTGAAGTACCTTGACAATTTTAGAAAATGGTAGGCACGCGTGTGTGTGTGTGTCTTTGGACAGCTGAGCTCAATAACGAAAAGTCCGTTAAATGCCAAACTTGTTTTAAGTTTAGAATCTCTTATGGGGCGGCCCAGGTTCAATCCCAAGCACACGTGGATTCGTGGTGGACGAAGCGGCGTCTGGGCCACTCATTCCACCGGTTGCTCCATAATCACCTTAACAATCATTAATTTCGCTTGCATTTCATATCATCCACTTCCTCATGTTCATTCCTGACTCGGGCCGACCCCTCGTAACAGGTTCTCTGTTATGTGATTTCCCGCCTTTGGCTCCCCGAATGGCTTTTAACCCCTAGACATTAGCTTGTATGTCAGTTCTACGAATACGGGGAGGGTAAGCTGATTACGAAACGAATCTCTAAAAGGATGCAGTACGAAGATCCTCAAGAGAATCCCTCCAAACTAACATGGAAAAATGTTCGAACATTTCCAATTTCTCAAAAATGGTTCTAAAAATGTTGATTAAAATATTAAATATATTAAAGATATTTACATCATAAATAATATGTATATCTTATCATTTCGGGGAATAGCCTCTGCAGACCCCTTCATTCTGGATGAATTTGATTGAATTTTGCAAAACTGTAAGAGGCAGACAAAAGATTAGCATACAAAACATGTAGATCTAATTAAGGACATCATTTATGTCATATATACCTTTTTCTTTGTAGAACTAACAGTTTCTGAAATATTACTTGTTATTAGTTTCAGCTATAAAATATTTACTTCTTTTCTCAAGTGGGACCATACAAAGTTGTTTCACATAGCGAGAGTTTTTAAAGAATTATCGCTTTAGGCTAATGTATTCCCTCAGACGTCAAAGCGTCTGTCATGAGGTCTGCATGGGCGCTGGCAGTGTTAGAAGTTCAATGAGGCGTTTCAAAGATGGGAAAACGTGTGTCCAAGAAGAACCCCACAGCGGTCTCCCACGAACTACCTTCAAGGAACTCCAGGAAAGTTGATGAGATCATTAGAGTAGATAGGCTGTGGATGAAATGCTGCACAACTTTCAACAGGACATATTGCAGAACAAGCAATTATACAAAGCTTAGGTTATCTAAACGTTTGCGATCAGTGAGTTCCACGTTTATTGACCGAAGTTCACAAACTTCAGAGAAGAACCATCCGCAGAACCTTCTTCGATATTTCCAAATGAAGGTAATGACTTTTACTTTCTCTACACGTGCTACGTACATAATTTATAGAGAAGGTATTTAATTGCACCCAAAAATTCGAAACCGAGATTTCACCGGAAATACGTGTTTTGGGACCTCCTGAAAAAAAACAACACATTTTTAGAAAAAAGTCCGCGTGTGTGTATCTGCCAGTGTCTGTGTGAGTGTTTGCCTTTGGGCAGCATAGCTTAAAAATGAAAAGTCCATTAAATGCCAAACTTGATACTTAAGTTCAGTATCTTCCAAGGATGAGACACGGAGATTTTAAAAAAAAAATCCCTCTCCCCCAACTACCCTTTACATGGAAAAAAACTACAAAAATTTGGTTTTCTCAAAAATGGTTTTAATGATTTTGATTAAATCTCTTATATTCAAGATATTTACATCAAAATAATTTGTATATCTTGAATTTTCAGGAAATAGCCTCTTAAAGCTATTTATTCTGGATGATTGTTTTGAATTTTGCATAACTGGTAAACCGTAAGAGATAGAAAAACACTTACTATACAATAAAAAAGTTTAGATTTAATTAAAATACACAATTTATGCCATATACATTATGTTCGTGTAGTTGACAGTTTTCGAGATATTCCTTGTTATTGTTTTCAGTTTTAAAATACTTTTCTCATACGCGAATGTGCCAACTCTTTGCCATGCAAAGAAACGTCTTTTAATCCCATAACAACCACATTTTATAACATTTGACTGTCGGTTTAGCCCAGTGTATTCCGTTATTTCCCTTCCCTTTCCCTTCCCTTCCTTTGGAAGCTCCATCGTGCTCTGTGCCTTAAGCGCCCTGCAGAGATCGTCCTTGCAACAGGATAATGCGCGTCCTTGCACTGCTCGTGTCATAATGGAGAAGATCAGAACATTTGCGTTGGAAACTTTCACATCCTCCCTACAATCCCGACTTTGCACCCTCCGACAACTATATTTTTATTTCCGTTAAGATACAGATGCGAAGCCAAACACTACGGGACAGTGGAGGTTATCAGAAAGCAGTGCATTAGCGTCTTCGTGCAGCTGAAATGGACTTCTATCGTAAGAGTGTTCAAATTTGCAAAAGATAGAAAAAAATGTGTGTAAAGAAATGAAGATCTTGTTGAAAAATCTGATGTGTACCATTCATCTCTACATCTCTGCAACAAATTATTCTTAAAAAACTTATACTTCTATGTACTTCATGCTAATAAGAAAAAAATTAGCAGAAATAGTCTTACTACTTGCCTCATTGTAAGTAGAAGTGAAATAAGCCAGTACGATAGGTTCAACTGATAGTCAAAAGCTGGTTGCTATGTGACTGAAGTTCCTTTGTTTGTATGGACAGCAGTTGACAAATTCCTGTATGAGAAAAGTACAAGTTTTTCAAAGCAGAAGCCAAAAACAAGGAATGTTTAAAAAACGATGAACTCCACGAAAAAAATGTATATAACATAAATTGTGTGCTTTGAGTGCTCTACATTTTTGTATAGTAAGTTTTTGTCCATCTCTTACGGTTAAGCAATTATTCAAAATTCCGTAAAATTCATCCAGAATAAACTATTCTTCAGAGGCTATTGCCAGAAAATTTAAGATATATATTTTATTTTTGAGGTAAATACATTTTAATATACAAAATTTTAATCAAAACCGTTAAGACTCATTTTTTAGAAAATCAAAAATTTCGAACGAAGTTCGATGTAAAGGGTATTTGGGGGTGGAGGGATTTTTCTCAAAATCTTCGTGTTGCATTCCTGGAAAATACTAAACTTAAATACCATGTTTGGTATTTTACGGACTTTTCGTTTTTGAGTCATCGTGTTCACAGATACACGGACACACACAGGCACACGCACGCACGCACACGCATGCACGCACACGCACGCACACGCACGCACACGCACACACGGACCTTTGTCCGGAAATGCTTTTTTTTAGATAAAGGGGACCCTAAAGCATATATTTCCGGTGAAATCTCGGTATCAAATTTTTGGTTGGAGTGCAATACCTTCTCTATACACTATGTATATAGTGCGTAGAGAAAGTAATAAGAAAAAGCTGATGTGTACCATTCACATGAATTTCTCTACATCTCTATAACAAATTATTCTTAAAAACATTATACTTCTATTTACTTCATGCTAATCAGAAAAAATGGAAGAAATAGTCTTAATACTTGCCTACTTGTAAGTAGAAGCGAAATAAGACTGCACCATAGGTTAAAGTGATTGTCAAAAGCTGGTTGCTATGAGACTGAAGTTCCTTTGTATGTACGGACAGCAGTTGACAAATTCCTGTATGAGAAAAGTATAAGTTTTTTAAAGCAGAAACCAAAAACAAGTAATGTCTCAAAACCGACGAACTCGACGAAAAAATGTATACAACATAAATTGTTTGTTTTAACGTGCTCTACATTTTTCGTGTAGTAAGTTTTTGTCCATCTCTTACGGTTTATCAGTTATGCAAAATTCCGTAAAATTCATCCAGAATAAAGAACTCTTCAGAGGCTATTCCCAGAAAATTGTAGATATAGATATTATTTCTCAGGTTAATACCTTTAATATACGAAACTTTAATCAAATCGTTAGAGCCATTTTTGAGAAAATAACAATTTTCGAAAAAGGTTCCATGTAAAGGGTAGTTGGTGATGGGGGGATTTTTCTCAAAGTCTTTGTGTCGTATCCCGGCAAGATACTAAACTTAGATACCAAGTTTGGTATTTTACAGACTTTACGTTTTTGAGTTATCGTATTCACAGACACAAGGACCTTTTTCCGAAAATGCTTTTTTTAGGACTCTAAAACGTATATTTCCGGTGAAGAAATCTCGGTATCGACTTTTTGGGTTGAGTGCAATACCTTCTCTTTACACTATGTACATAGTGCGTGTAGAGAAAGTAAGAAAGTCTGTAGATTATGATGATATATGAGGTTCCCCTAAGAAATAAACATTTAGACTGTTCACACTTTCAGTATGACCTTCATATGTGTGTGTGTGTATGTCTGTCTGGATGGATGTATGTATATGTATGTACACATACATACATATATACACTTTATACATAAACTATTCCACAGATTTTTAAATACAAATTCATAAATGTTCTAAGTTTTTACTATCCAGTCTCGCAGCATTATAATAATAATAATAATAATAATAAAAACTTAAAAAAATTTATGAATTTGTATTTAAAAAACTGTGGAATAGTTTATATATAAAGTCTATATTCAAATTATTTTAATTTTATAGAACAAAGTGTATTCCTGATATTCATTTTTTATGTTTCGAAGAATATTAGAATTATATAAATACTTTCTTTACATTTATATAAAGTATCATTAAACCTTTTATAACATGTTGGAATGTAAATATCATATCAAACTGAAGTGTTGCACTAAATTACCACTTTAATCAACATAAATTACGACAAAATTACAGAAATTCACATATTTCTGTCCCACTGTACATGAAATATTTCTCAAGTATTGCTAACTTGTTTTTAGTTTTTAGAATTGTGCTGTACAACGACAAAATATATAATTTTTGTTATTATGATGGCATGCCACTTTAAATTATTTAATATGAACACTTTAAGCATATTTCCTACAAAACTTCTTAATCTTTTTGTTGGGGTTAAAACTAACATTTCATCTAATTAATTTTATTGCTCTGTACTTCAGAAGGGACTCAAATGCAGGGTAAAGGCTATTCACTTCCTCAACGTTCCATCCTACGCAGTTCATATCATCAAAATTGCTAAGTCCTTGCTGAAGTCTACGTTAGCTAGCAGGGTAAGTATCAATATTATACTTAGTTATGTTTATTTAACTATAAAATACCACTAGTAGTCTATTCCAGGTTTAATTAGTTGCGAATTAAAAACTGCAATTGTTGAATGCAAAAATAGTTTTATTAGGGATAATCATGTACCTACTTAAAATAAAAAAAACGCACGCACGCAGGCGCACAGGCACACGCACATGCACACGCACTTGCCCACACGAGTGTCAGCTGATAAATCCTAGGCCTCTCAATGAAAAACATTTTATTTGCTTTATTTTTCAACATAATCTCCAGAAAGCCTATACATTTGTGATATCGATATTCTAATTTAATTAAACCATCTCTGTAGTTCGATTTATCAAGGTCCTCAAAATAGCTGTTTACCGCATCAATGACCTTATTGCTATGAAATCTTCGTCCTCCAAGAGCCCAACAACTGAATTTATCAGCAAGTTCACTGCATGGAATCCTTTCAAAGGATCTGAAAATGCATGCGTACAATATTCAACTTACATCGCCTGCCAGATCATGCGATCTTACGCCTTGTGACTTTTTTTTTTTGGATTTGTGAGATCAAAAGTGTGCATGAACAAACCACAAACAGTATACCAATTGAAGAATTAAATTCAAAGGTTATTAACGGCATTCCATCAGATGTTTGTGCACGTGTCATCGAGAACTTCAATGAACGCATTGCTTGTTGCCACGTGGACTTGGGTGGTCATATGAAGGATATAATTTTTCATACATAAATGGAAGATGTTACTTAATGTGTTTTTTTATAAACATAACATTTCCAATAAACTTCGTATGTTCTATAGCACTTTATCTTCCCAGTTACCCTATATCTGTAAATAACATATTGTTGTTGATAACCATTGTTAAAAAATAATTATTACCTAGTAAGGTGAAGATGAAATATCTACACTTGTGTATAAAATTCGAAATAAACAGATACCACCGCTGATATTACTAGTGCATGTCTTTCTGCCTACTTTAGCTGCAATAAATGCAAATTCCTATTTCTCCCATAAGGGAACTTTGCTCTAAACTATATGAATCTTTCTGAATTTCTGTTGATGTTTTAGTTTGCCTTCCTTAATTTAAAAGGCACGCAAACCTTCTAAAAGCCATCGTAATGTAAACAATAGAATTTCGGTTATCCTTTAGAATCCCGGGAGTAAAACAAAACAGCTTTTTTGCTTAAGAAAAGTTTAAGAAGTTTAAAATTGAAGCCAATAACAAAAAATAGCTAAAAAACGGTCAAACCTACATACAAATGTATATAACATAACTTGTGTTTTTTAACGAGATCTACATTTTTTCTAAAGGTTTAACCGTTATGTAAAATCCTGCAAACGTCATCCTGAATAAAGAGGTCTTCAGTGGCTATTCCTGGAAAATTCAAAATATACACATTATTTTTTATGTAAATACCTTTAATATACTGTATTTTAATCAAAATCGTTAGAGCCAGCTTTGAGAAAAACAAAATTTTCCAAAATGTTCCCATCTAAAGGGCAGTTTGTGGACTTACTTGAAAATCATCATGTCATATCGTTGGAAGATAACTAAACATGAGTACCTGGTTTGGTGTTTAATGCTCTTTTCGTTTTTGAACTATGTTGTTACAGTGAGACAGATAGATCTTTTTCTAAAACTGTTTCTTCGGTTTAGAAGACCTCAAAATATATATTTCCGGTGACTTCGAATTGTGGGTGGAATACAATACCTTCTCTATCCACCATGTACATTGTATATACGAATTAGAGAAAGTAAAATGATATTACTGCTAATATTACTAGTTGATTCCTTTCTTCCTGCTTCAGTTGCAAATAATGTATATTGCTCCCATAAGCGAACGTTACTCTTAGTCACATTGATCTCTTTTTCTGAATTTCTGACGATGTTCCAGTTTGCCTTCCCTTAATTCAAACGGATCATATCTTTTAAAAGCTATCGCTATGTGAAACAATAGAATTTCGGTTCTCTTTTGGATTCCCGAGATTTAAACAAAACAGATAAAACGAAAGTTGACTTTCTGCTTGAGAAAAGTTTTAGTAGTTTAAAGTTGAAACCAATAACAAGGAACATCTCGGAAACGATTATTCTAAAAAAATGTATGCCATAAATTGTGTATTTTAATGAGATGTATTTTTCGTGTAGTAAGCTTTTGTCTTTCTTAAGGTTTACGAGTTGTACAAAAAGCGTACAGAATGAAAAGTTCTCACTGGCTATTCCTGTAAAATTCAGGATATACATTTCGTTTTTAAAGAAAATAAATAATATGGCAGTCGTTAGAGTAATCTTTGAGAAAATCAAAATTTTAGAAAAATGTTCCATTTAAAGGATGGTTGTAGGTAGGGGATTTTCTTGGAATCTTCGTGTCGCATTCTTGAGCTGGGCTTAAATACCAGGTATGGTATTTCGGTGTTGAGCTATGCTGCCCACAGACAAACAGACACGGACATAGACACGCACACGGACATTTTTCTATGCTTTTTTGGATTCAGGGATCTCAAAGCATGTATTTCCGGTTAAAACACGTATCAAATTTTGGGTGAAAAACAGTAATTTTTCTGACTATGTACATAGTTCTTACATAGGAGATAGAGAAATTAATTGGACACACGATATGCTAATGAGACAAAGTCTGTGGCAGTTTTTAAACTCGATGAATCAGCAGAATAATTGTGCATTAAAGATATCTGTTAACATGTGTATATACCTATATAGATGTCATTTATGTACTAACTTACTTTCATCCACCAGAGTTATATATGTATATAACTATATAAATTTTATTTATGTACAGATTACGTTCATCCACCAGGATTACATGTATATAAACTATATACATCTGTACATCAATTAATTAAACTATCAATTAATTAAAACAGCAAATATAAGAAATTTATAAATCTAGGATATAGAAATGGTTATCAGATAATCCCTTTTATTCTTTTGACAATTTTTTAAATATGAGGGTGATATGATTTTAATATATGACATAATTTTATAGTGCATTTCGACAATGTTTATTGCCTGTATTGTGCAAAATAAAGTACATTACAATTATGTGTGTAAAATATATAACGGTTATATATGTACAGATTTGCGGTACCAGGATTATGTGTGTATATAACTATATATGGTATTTATGTGCAGATTCACGTTCATCCGCCAGGATACGAGAAGTTACACAATTATTTGTCGCCCAAGGTGCTGCCACGTGATATGGGTGGAGATGCAGAATCCATTTCGGAACTCTGGGGTAAGTACAAAAGATTGCTTAAAATACATAGCGATATGATAGCCTATGCAGTAGAGACAGTATTATAATTATGATGTGGCAATATTTGCTATGTTCGTTAAAGGCTCTAGCTGCATCAATAGCTCTTAATATTTCTTTTATAGTAATCCAGATAAATATTTGTGTATTACTGGCCTATTTGTAAGTAGAAGGAAAATAAGGGCGTGCAATAGGGTAAAGCGATAGTCAACTCCATTAAAACCGGTAGTTTGCGATTGACTTTGAAAATTGGTTCTCTTTGCATAGCCAGGAGCGAAACAAGAGAGAGGCCGCGCCATGGCCGAGTGGTCTGATCATTCGCCTCTCACCTAGGTGGCCCGGATTAGTTCCCAAGTGACCGCATGTGAGATTTGCTGTGGAGAAAGCGGCGCAAGGGCGGGTTTTCTCCGGGTTCTCCGGTTTGCCCCGCCATCTCATTCCGCCGGGGCTCCATCTTCATGTATCATTCGTGTCATCACCTGCGGTGCCAGAGCAGTAAAAGCGGGTGTTAATCACTATAAAAAAAAATAAAAAAGATATATGAACGAATATCAATTTCCGGTTTAAGAAAAGCATAAGTATTGCAAAATTGAAACTAATAATAAGGAATATGTACCACTGTGTCAAGAAAGTTCCGGGAATTTGAAAATAAAACAGAAAAAATACATTATTCATTCAATTTTATTTTATCGCCTTCAAAGTAGGCCGCTTCTGAAATTATATATTTATGCCAACGAATAGTCCATTCATCAAAACATTTTTGTAGGCACTTTTAGGGATCGACATCAATTGTCTCCGAGAATTTTCCCTTATGTCTTCTATCGACTGAAAACGGGTGCCTCAAAGTAGTTACTTGAGTTTTGGAAAGAGAAAGAAATCAGCAGGAGCCAGATCAGGTGAATACGGTGGTTGTTCGAAGAAATTTGTTGAGTTTTTGGCCAGAAATTCGTTCCCCTTGTGGGCTGGTGCGTTATCGTGGTGCAGAATCCATGGGTTGTCGCTCCACAAATCTGGCCTTTTTTGCCGTATTTTTCTCTCAAACGCCGCAAAACGCTCAGATAATAGTCTTTATTTACCATCTGACCTTCTGGCAAGAACTCTGAGTGAACGACACCGCGATAACCGAAAAAAAAAAACTATCAACATGACCTTCGGTTTTTATCGAGTTTGACGTGCCCTTTTAGGTTTCGGTTCAGTTGGAAGGCGCCATTCGGAAGCTTGTTGACTGGTTTGAGTGTCAAACTCGTAAACGCATGTCTCATCACCAGTTACAATGCGATTTATGAATGTGGGGTCGGAACTGGCTCGTTCTAGCGTGTCTTCAGCAATTCTTACGCGATTGAATTTTTGTAGAAAATCCAAGTCTTTCGGAACTAACCGAGCTACAACGCGTGTCATGCCCAAACATTCGTTTAAAATAGTACGACTCGATTCGTGAAACACAGAAAGTTCAGCGGTAATCTCTCTCAGACCTAAATGACGATTTTCAGACACCATTTTCTTCACTTTAGCGATGTGCAGTTCAGTTGAATGGCCGACCAGAGCGAGGCAAATCTTCCACCACATCTCGACCACTTTTGAATGCACTGTACCGGTCATATGCACGTGTTTTTGTTAAACACAAATTTCCAATGAAATATTGCTGTCGGATCTTTGGGTGGAATGTAATACTTTCTCTATCCGCAGTAGAGAAAGCAAATACCAAAATACGCGATAACATCGACTGCAATACAATCAGATAATGACAGTGATAAACTAGCAGTCTCCTCATTGCCATCTGCATAGTTCGCGCAGAAGAAGAGATTCAGTTGCCTGGTATAACATTCTCTGTGGGCAGTCAACTGTCACGTGAGACATAGTTCCCCTGCACTATTGCCTCGGATACGTGTTGAAACAAGATGGTATGGTGGAGTGAGACTTAAATGGCTGTCTGCAATACATCAATGCGCCAATTATCTCCTAGTTATATCCATCGAAACTTAATGAGTAGTTAACACAATAAAACAGAGACAGGGAGAAGAAAACACATTCTTTAAACCTGTTATTTAGGCCCGCTGTTACAATTATTCTCTATGACGTCAAACATAATAAGCAATTACTGCAGTGTAAGTTAATCATGCTGAACACATATTTTGTAATGGAAGCTAAATTTATAATCCATTTATTAACTGCTATGCCAACAAACGCTGAAAGTGCTTACAGTAAGAGTTTGAGAGGTTATTAATATTTGTAATACAATTAGGAAATGACATAACACTCTAGACATGTGCTACTTCAGGTAAAGAATCTATTGCAAAATTCATTAACAAAAGAGTGTATAAGGTTTTGCGCATATGATTTATATATAGCCTTTCATTTATTCACATCGAAAATTCCTTTTTTCTAAATGTTCAACAAAATATTGAAAATAAATTTTGATTTATTATGTTTTTTTACAGTTTTTAAGCGTTTCAAAAAGTAATTGGCTAACAACATACTGTAAGTTATTTATCAGATCTCAAATACTTGGGAAAACTCGGGCCTCGTATTCTGAATATGCATTCTCAACCTGATAAGTATAACTTCTTAGAAAGAAGTTCTTAGTAAGCAATATACTATTATAGCATTGGTAATTGTTTTAATGTTTAGCGATATTATTCTATAAATTAAAACACTCTTGTTATTATCCTCAGTAAAATTACTTCACAGTAAATTTCTGCTTCAAGCCCTTCAGCTTATTAGATATTTCGTTCCCTTCGTTGGAGTTTCCCAACATTTTAAGCTATACATCGTGTTAAACGCTTCCATTCATTATTTCGTCCCTATTAGGCATTAAAAGTAGATATTATTTGTAAGCAGTTTCAGCAGCCAGTGCGCTCTCTGTGCAAGAAGTAGTTTTCTGCTCACAGGCACAAATAGAATGCTAGGGGCAATAAAACGAAAACGCTAAAATGCCACGAAATACCAGGTGAGACCATTTCGACTAAAACTAAACAGGGAGAAGACAGAAAACCAGCCCTTTAATAGCTGACCTGTAGAATAGTCATGTAAATAATGCCAGTTTTTAGGTAAAATCGTGTTACCGCTACAAATTCAATTGTTTCAGATGCCTGGAAAAAGAAACTCCTGTCCTCTCGTGAGTGGTTAGTGAAGGAAGAAGCTTATAAAGCTGATGAATCAAGAAGGCCTGGTAAACCCTTAACCAGCGGAGATCTGTTTGGAGTTGAAGGATCTTTCAGACAACTTTCTGTGGACTAGATTCAGCTATGCTACTGGTGTGTTGGTGTTGCCTTTAAGAACTGATAAGTGACAAGAAAAATGACGATTTTTAAAGAAATGCTAAGTAAATAAAGTTATTAGTTACTTGAATAACTATAAAACTTCTTCTTTGAGAATATTAAGGATACCGATCGGAAAAAATAATAAAATATCATACAAATTACATTAAACTCATTATTAAGTTCCGAATTAAATAAGCGTTGGTAATCATTAAACATTTAAGGCACAAATCGAAATCTCTCCAAGTATTTTTCCAACATATATAGAAGTATTTTTGCAAAATTCGCTGCACATGTGTTAATTAAATGTTTTAGGTTAAAATGTATACTAATAATTGATACATAACGTTCAGCTTAGCTTTTTAGTAAATTTTCCATTTGTAATATCTAAGGTATTATTACGCCTTTAAAAAGGTGCATGTGATGCAATTTTTAAGTAATCTGAATGAAAATTTGGAAACAGCTTCTAAAACACCCTACTCGATTTTTAATGAAAGGCAAATGCGCTACGCCAAAGCAATGCAATTTATAATGGTTGCAAAACCGAAACTCGTAGTCAAACCAAAATTATTTTTAAATAATTAATTTAAAGGTATATTTCTTAAAAATGTATTCTCACTGATTAAAAAATGAATAATGAATTTCCATTACAAGGAGCATATATTATTTGTAAATTGGGTTAAATCTGTATTTTGAAACGATTTTCATCAAACTTTGCAACTATTCTTCTTTATACATATAACATGTGGTAAATTATAAACGTTCAATAAAATACTATGAATTTTTGAAAATTCACAGGAAATTACAAATAACTTTACATGTTACAATTAGAAATCCTTGAAGGGCAAAGGCCTCTTGACTTGCAAGTTGGATGTTCTAGTATTCCTGGTAGCTATTTGGAGCTATTTCTTTTTATGTTGCTTGTGTTAGCAGTTTCCTCTTACGCCGGTTTTTAGCTGTTTTAATCTATTTTGGTTCAAAGTGTAGTTTTAGATCGTCTGCTCATCTTCTTTTTCAACGTCCTAAGTTCCTCTGGCCAATAATTCCTGGCTCCCATGCTGTTATTTTATCCGCCTATCTGTGGTAGTTCATCTTCATGACGTGGTCCACCCACTTCCATTTGGTATACATAGGTAGCTGCTGTTGATTCTCTATTGCCTGTCATCTTCCTCAAGTTTTCATTGGAGATTGTCTTGGATCCCAAAGATCATTTTCTCAATTTTTTTTGACATGTCTAATAAATATTTTTCTTTGCCTGTAAGGCCCAAGTTTGGGCTTCTTAGAAAACATGGAGTTGTAAATTAGATCATTTTTATTTTCTCTACAACCTACATATGACATAGGTTGAGAAATTATTGCATTTGCCTCAAAAATTCCATACAAAATTTCACTGAAAAAGCACTATTAGAGTCCCATATATCCAAAAAAAAAAAAAAAAAAAAAAAAAACATTTTTACTTTCTCTAGCCCCGTATGTACAATGTACATAGGGATAGAGAAGTATTGTATTCCACCCAAAAATTCGATACCGAGATTTCACCGGAAATGCATGTTTTAGGACCCCCTGTATCCATAAACAGCATTTTCAGGAAAAGGTCCGTGTGTTTGTGTGTGTGTGTGTGTGTGTGTGTGTGTGTCCGTGTATCTGTGAACACGATAACTCAAAAACGAATAGTAGCTAAAATATCAAACTTGGTATTTAAGTTTAATATCTTTCAGGGATGCGACACGAAGATTTTGAGAAAAATCCCCCCACCCTAAACTACCCTTTATATGGAACTTTTTTCGAAAATTTTGATTTTCTTAAAAATGGCTCTAACGATTTTGATTAACATATCGTATATTAAAGATATTTACCTGACAAATAAAATGTATAGCTTGAATTTTCTGGGAATAGCTTCTGAAGACCTGCTTATTCTGTATGAATTTTGCTTAATTTGGCATAACTAGTAAACCGTAAGAGATAGACAAAAACTTACTCTACAACAAATTTAGGTCTTGTTAAAGTACACTAGTTATCTCATATACATTTTTCTCGTGGATCTTACCGTTTTCGAGGTATTCATTGTAATGAGTTTCAGTTGTGAAGTACTTATACTTTTCTCAGACGGGAGTGTCCGTTTTTCTTTTGTTCTACTCCTGGCCAAGAAAAGAAGCGATTTGTAATGACAATCACATAACGACAGCTTTTAAAACATTTGACTAGTGTATTCCCTTATTCCCTTCCTACTTATACGGAACTAAATAAGAACATTGTGCTAATGAGTACCACGATTAGCAAGGTGCAGAAAGAAGAAGAATCTTATGTATGATGTTTGTAGAGCAGCTAGAGAAAGTCATGTGAGTGTAACACATCAGATTTTTAGAAATAAGTACGTCTGTGTGTCTCTGAACACGATATTTAAAAAAAAAAAAAAAAAAAGGTCGATCTAATACGAAATTGATCTTTAACTTCAGCTTTCTCCAAAGATTTCGCACGATGATATTCACGATGATAGTTACATTTTGAGCAATAATCTCTAAGTCCTTTTCATCCTGAATGACCTTTGTACAGCAGTTAAACCATAAGAAATAGAAAGAAAATTACTACATAAAATCTGTAGATCCCATTAAAACTCAAAATGTGTTGTTTTATACGTCTTTGTAAAGTTAACGGTTTCCGAGATATTCCTTATTATTGATTTCAACTTTTAAACACGTCTCTTCTCAATCAGGAAGTAGGCATCTGTATTGCTCTTATTTTACTTCCGGCCATTTGAGGAGAACCGTATTTCAAAGCCAATCGTATAGCGACAGCTTTTAAATCCCTTTAGCTAGTGCATCACCTTATTTCCGTTCTACTAATAAGGGACTAAGTAATAAGATCAGTATAGGCAATGTTTATTTCGATTAGCATGATGTAGGTCAAAGATGCATATTATAGTTTGTTTGCAGAACAGATAAAGCAGCCATGTGGCGGAACACATCTATTTTTACTTTCTCTGTATTTACTATATACATAGTGTATAGATTTGATACCGACATTTCACCGGAAATACAGTTTTGAGGTCCCCTGAATCAGAAAAAGCATTTTTAGAAATTGGTCCATGTGTGTGTGTCCGTGTATCCACATGTCTGTGAACACGATAACTAAAAAGGAAAAGTCGGTAAAATACCACACTTGATCTTTTAGTATATCTTCTAGGGATCCAACACGAAGTTTTTAAGGAAAATTCCTCACACCCTAAACTACCCTTTACATGGAAAAAATTAGATCATTTTGATCTTCTCAAAAATGGTTCTAGCGATTTTGATTAAAATAGCGTATGTTATAGATATGTACATAAGGAATAACATGTATATCCATTTGCTGGGAATAGCTTCTGAAGACCTGTTTATTCGGATGAACTTTACTGGATTTTGCATAACTAGAAAACCGTAAGAAATAGATAAAAACTTTCTCCACTAAAAATGGAGATGAGATTAAAACACCAAATTTATGACACATGCATTTTTTTCGTGGAGTTGATAATTTCCGAGATATTCCTTGTTATTGGTTTCAGTTTTAAAATGCTTAAAACTTTTCACATATGGGGATTTTTCAAGTCCTGGCAATGCAAATAAACGATTTCATTCACATGGCAACCAGCTTTTAAAAGAGTTCACTATTATTTTACCCTAGGGTCTTCCATTATTTCTCTTCTACTTACAATAAAGCATTTCTGGTATCGTTTATCTCGATTAGCATGACGCAGATAGAAGCATAAGCTTTTCAATAATAATTTGTTACAGAGATGCAGAGAAAGTTATGTGAATACAACACGTCAGATTTTTCAGTCTTGTGCTTCATGCATTGGTTATGAAGATAAAGATCAGATCACAGAATTTGGACCACGCTGTCCAAATATGTCGTTAAACTTCTTTATAAATGACGTTGTTGAATATCATATTTTGTCCTAGGTAGTATTCGTTAACGTTCTGTAGTTCGTTATTTGTTTTTGAATTTTTATTTCCTTTTTACGTATGATTACCTGTTAAATATACTTTAACTTTAGACTACACTTGTGAAGTAGCTATTTAATATTAGTAGTTCTGTTATGTATTGTTGTTTACCTAGGATAAAGCACACTGACATACATAAAATGTGTCACATATTCCTAGATCGCAAGAAAGTTATTCCCTCGTTAAGAGTTACCATCAGGTAACCAGTCTTAGATTCCACGAGGTTCTACATTAGGTCGCTGGACTACAAAACATAAAAAGGAACCAATGGCAATTTTACAATTGGTGTGAAATGTAGAGGCAGTTCAGATACAACCTCTCTTCATTAGCACTCACTTGATACTTCGCTGAAACGTTTGCAACATAATTTGACATTGTAGAAAAGGGTTGAATAATTATTTTCATGTGTCCTTAAACTGGGCGATTACTACATCTATGAAAATGATTATTCGCATTTGTACGTTACTCATTGAAATATTGTTTTAAGAGTATTCCGCCAGTAACAACTTATACATTTTGGTAGTTTGGCTATATTTTTGAAAGGTAACGTCCGCTGTCAATCCAGCAAAGAAGAGAAATGCTCAAGCTGGCTGACGGGACTAGATTGCTACTATCAACATAAACAACCACGTTACATTATAGGCCGCCTTTGTGCTGAGGTTGAAAACAAGTAGTATAAATCCAGTCTATGGCACTCAATTTTTGAAATCTCATTAAAATTTTTAAGAAATATCTTTGCACACATATAAAATAAATAAAATAAAACGAAACGGATAATTACAATGATACTGTCACCCTTTTAGTGGTGAACAAATAAATTATCACAGAGGAATAGGTAATATTTTCTACCCAATATTTAATTATAGATATTTCACCAAAAATACATGTTTTGAGACCACTGCAAAAATAACTTAAAAAGTTCTACGCGTATCTTCTTTCGGAAAGAATGTGTAAACCCAATTATATATATATATATATATATATATATATATATATGTGTGTGTGTGTGTAAATAGTAAGAGATAGACAGAGCATTATTGTACGAAACCAGAAATCGGAAACTTTATTTTACAATGACAATGAATAATTGAAGGAGGGGACACATAGGTTCTTTTATACCGACACACCCGGGAGGAACAGATGAGATGAAGAAAGCACAGGAGACGAATGGACGCAAACAACAGAACGCAAGATTACCCTAATAGCTTCAGAATTGACTACCAGGAGAGGGTCACTTTATGACGTCCCTCAAGTGGGACCGCGGAACACGACCGAGCAGTGGAAGCATGACAACTTTCCTCTGGCAGTGCTTGAAGAAATACCAAATCGCAAGCCTCCGCGCCATCTTCCCGCCACCGACTAAACTGCAGCCCTCGTAGTCAACCCGAAAGGTGAGAGAAAAATAAAATGAGAGGAAATGAGGGAAAGGAGAGTCGTCGTAGAATACACCACTCCAGCTTTGGCGAACTAGGGTAAACCACGAAAATCGCATGGCCAGAGTGGTCACTGCCGGGAATCGAAGCCGGGACTTACTGGATATGAATCTCTTGTGTCAGCGCGGAAACACATCAGTCATTTATGAAACGAGTGTTTACTATTATTATTATTATTATTATTATTATAATCATCACCAGTATTATTATTATTATTATTATTATTATTATTATTATTATTAGCCACCAATACGACCTTGCAGTTGAAGTCGTAATATAAATGAAACAATAACAGAAAAGCGGACGTGTTCCATTCACATGATTCTCTCTACTTGCCTGCAACAAAGAGATTATAATAATAATAGTAATAATAATAATAATAACAATAATAACAATAGTAACAATAATAATCACTGATAGTACTTTGCAGTTAAGGCAGAATATAGCTGAAAAAATAAAAGAAAACAAACTTTTATGTGTTGCATACACATGATTCTCTCTCTACCTACTTGCAAACAAACTTCTTATAAAAGATTATTTTATAATTACTATTATTATGATTATTATTTTTATGAAATTGTTAATGATTTATATTTTAATGCATCAATCGTCATTCAATTGTTTTTAATGATGAACTATAAAGTATTACAGTATAAATATTACTGAGCTATATACAGCGTCCACTGGCATCTGACTGCCGGGTCGAACTCTTGTATCTCTGCAGTGCATACAATGGAATATGTCATGAGGCTATTTCTGTAAATGTTTATACGATTTATGTAAAGTGAATATAAAACTATATTTTTGTAATAATGGTTTTTAAGAACCATATAAAAACAAACAATAACAGATGGACAACGTATTTTGAATGTAACACATCAGAGGACTTTTAACGGATTCAGGACCTGAAATATATATATATACCTTTATTGAAGTAATGATTTTAGGTGAAGCAAAATACGGGCTCTAAAAAGAGATAAGGTGAAAAGAGTGATAGTAAATAGTACGATAGTATGATGCTGTACCTGGCTAATAATTTTAATTGTGCTAGTACCCAGAGTTGTGCTCACCCCAATATCTGAACTAACCTAGTAAGTGTTCTATTACCAATTAGCCGTCAAGAGGATCATCTTCATTAGCCCTATAATGGGTTAAGATAATTAATCCTGCTTTAGATAGCAATGAACTGCACTACAACGAGATATTTAGGTTACATGGTGAGTAAAATTGATTCAGCTCAATTTTTGGCTTCTTTACGTTGAATGCAACCAAATTGTGGTTATCTTTTTCCTCAATCGTTCATTACTATCAAATGTGATATTGTCCGGTAAGAGTCTCTTCAGACAGCTAAGGGCAAAGGTAGGAAACTGGTCGCAATTGGTCTTACATAGATTTTATAGATCTAAAATTTTCTGACATTGGTTCAATTTTACAGAATTCAAACTTTTCTCAAAGTGAAAGTCCTCATTTGGGCACATATTTCTTTTGTTCTACCCCTGAACATGGAAAGAGAACCGAGTTGTAATGACAATCCCATGGCGACAGTTTTGAAAACTTAAAAGTTTTAGTAGTGTACCCCATTATCATCCTACTATTTATAAGGAAGCAATAATAGGGTTATTTATACTAAGTTTTATATTGAGTAGCATGATTTACATAAAATAATAATGCGTTGTAAGAACAGTTTGATTGAAGAACAGATAAAGAAAATCTGAATGGAGCACACCAAAAATTTTATTGAATGCACTTAATATATTTAGGGTTCTGTATATTACATTTTTACTATCACATTACTAAGATATTATACCAAATTAAAATTCTCTGACATATAACAGATGTTAAAGGTCTATTTAGAGACAATCCAAGCTACAATTCTGACATATTTCAATCAGAAACGTATAACGGTTTTGGAGAATACAGCAGCATGTCTCATTTGGAATGGGGGAATCACAAGAATACTTTTTGGATTTGTCTTCTTCTCTTAAAAAGTCTCAGAACATGCTTTCTGACGAAACCTCAATCTAACATTTAGGACGAATGTGAAACTTCCTCTACCTAAAAGAAAGGGCGAAAATAAAACCGGTATAACTTCATCAAAAGAACTTGTCAATGCATGTTTCAATTTACGTAGAAAACAAATTGTTTCGGAAATGATTTCTTTGTTTTAGATTGCAACATTGTATGACTGTAAATATACTTGGTATTATTAGGAGAGTTCATATGTAATCTCCAAAATAAGCTTCCTTAGTAATTTTCTGCACTTATCCTGAAGAGCTACGAATTGTAAAACTTGCCCAGAATACCTAAACTTCTTGCGTGTAGAGATGATTTTAAACTGGCGAAGAAAATTGCTTGTTATACACAAAATTTTACCAGATCTTCCCCCAGTAACTTCTGGTAATTACATTCCAACCATGACATCAGCAATGGGTTTATAAATTCTGGTACATCCTCCTCTCTTTCTTTCTCTGCTTATCCTCCAAAAATGAAGGACTTGCACCCTGCAGAACTTACAAGCCAGCACCTGTTGAGAAACAGAGGCTCTGGATCTGAGAGCAACCAGTAATACAAAATTTATCAAAGATAAAGAGCTCTTCAGAGGCAATTCCCGAAAAATTCAAAATATGCTGCTATTTGTCATGCAAATATCCTTTATATTCTACGGTAGTTTCATCAAAATTTTCAAAAAATTTTCCATCTAAAATGTAGTTTAGTGTGGGAAAATTAAACTCAAAATCTTGCATCCATGCAGAATATTAAACATAAATTGTACCAACATTATAAAACTAGATAATTCCTTCTCAATAATAAATGCATAAAGAAAAGTCTCCGTTCCGATCTCAACTCCAGTAGGGCCCTCCTTCTGCACGGATAAGAATTGTTCTGACGCCGTCGCTAGTAGGTAGGGCCGATATTGTGTAAGCAAGTCCTTCTCAACGTCAAATGTGATTACAGTTCTCAGCTGCATCTGTGTGTGCTAGTATACGGCACAGCTTTCCGGCAGGGCTTTCTTCGGAAGGGGAGTAAAGCCGGTGGTCCCCTGTCGTAGATTTACAGCACGTAACAGAACCTCAAACCTCATAAAGAGACTTCTGAGCAAAATGAAGTGATCTTTCACGTATAAAATAGAATGGAAAAATCACGTCATCCACGAAAGATCCCTTCGTATTGTGAGAAATCCGACGAAGGAAATATAAGATTCTGTCTATCTATTACGTTTTCCAGTTATGAAAAAAAGAATATATATCATGTTTTTTTGAAAATACCTTAAAATATAAGTTATTTTAATGAAAATTGTTCGGGCCATTTTTGGAAAAATTCATATTTTGAAGAGTTTTTTTTTTTATATAGGATACTTTCGGGCAAGAAAAATGCTATAAACATCTTAGTGTCGCATTCTTGGAAGAGCTGTGTTAATTGACTAACACACACATGCATGCTCACGCGCACAAGCATATGCCTGCTTTTCTAAAGATTTTTTTTTTTTTAATTCTCGATATACAGCTTTTTGTTGGAATACAATAGATATAGCACCACAAATAAAATAGTTTGGAGAAGAATGGTTGGAGAAAGGTATGTTAAGGCATAATTTTTACTCTATCATGTATGTACAATGTACATAATGGATAGACAAGATATTGCATTTCATCCAAAAGTTGTATACTGAGATTTCACAGGAAATACAAGTATTGGGGACACCTAAATCCAAAAAAGAGGTGAATTTGTTTGGTTGATGAGGGGTAAATTGAGTAAAGTTAAACAAAGGCCCTTCGTCCAAAAAAAGAAAAAAAAATGTCCAAAATTCGACTTTTAGAAAAAAGTCCATGTGGTGTCTTTGTGTGTGTGTGTGTGTGTGTGTGTGTGAGTGTGTGTATGTGTGTGTGTGTCGGCGGACAAATTTATAACTCAAGAACGAAAAGTTGGTTAAATACCAAAATTGGTATTTAACTATTTCAGAGAAAATCTCCCCACTGCCAACTACTCTTGGAACATTTTCCGAAATTTTCCATTTTCTTAAAAAATAGCTCCGCCTATTTTCATTAAAACAAAGTATTCATAGAATATTTTAATACAAAATAACTAGATATCATGAATTTTTAGTGAATTCTCCAAAGTTTGTTGTATAGGTGTTAAACCGTAAGAGATTGACAAAAACTTGTTACACAAACAATGCAGATCTTGTTAAAACTCACAATTAAGGTAATATAATTGTTTTGTAGAATTAACCATTTCCAAGATATTACTTGTTATTGGTTTAAGTTTTAAACTCCAAATTTTTTCTCAAACAGGAGGCCATCTTTCATTTCATCTCTTTTGTTTTAGTGCAAGCCGTGCAAAGCGAATCGAATTTCAATTATTTCACATAACGGTCGAATTGTTAAAATATTTGACTATGGCTTAATGTTGGTGTATAGATAAAGGAATAATATTTTGTGACAATAGTTAGTAGAGAAAGTTATTTGAATGGAACACATTAGATTTTTTCTCAACCGGCTTCTTTTCTTTATTATTATTATTATTATTATTATTATTATTAATAATTTTTATTATTATTACTGAATCTCCATTTATTAACCCTAGTTTACAAAAATACTTTATAGTTATATTTTTATACATACGATAACAAAATAGACAAAAAGATACAATAACATGATATGCGTACGATAACATAAAAAAAGGAGTACTATGATAATATTTGGTTAAAAAATATAACATACTATAAAAAGAATCTAATATAAACTTTTAAGTTTAGGAATAATAACATTAATAAACTTTTAAAATCTTTTAAACAGCCCTTAGATTTTAAAATATTACGTTGTAGGGGAGCCTTACAATCTCCATTGATTCCTTGGCTGCTGCATCCCTCATCTCGATCCATTACAGACGTCATGGATGGGGTGCAGTATTGGAGTGTGAGACGTGGTCAGCGCTTCGATTCCCCCTCAGCCAGTTAATGCGGCCTACACGACCTGGAGCCACTACTTCTCCATCAAGTAGTACCTAATTGACCCCCCCCCCCGGGACCTCACGAGGCTGAGTGCACCCCGGTTCAGGTCTCCCAGCGGGGAAAAAATCTCCAAGCCGGTATTGGGAGTCGAACCCAGGCAAGCAGCAGTGCTACCACCACGCTAAAAGGGACGACCATAATTTTCATTACGGTTTTTTAAATGTATATTGGAATAAAACCTACTTTTGTGAAAAACAGGACAATCGAGCAAAATGTGCTCCACAGAGGAAACACGTTCTTGACACGCACAGATAAGGCCACTTATAACATTTATTTTAAATCGTTCCATAGAAACTGTGACACCAATTGTTTCCAATGCTTGTTCAACACAACCTTCTGTTAGTTTTATTTTCCCATTCTAGACTAGAACGTTGGCCTTCTCCTGTCCCATTTTAAATGGAAATCTTTATCGACCATTGCATGTTGAGTACACAGTTGACACTTTGTCAAAATGACCTGTCATTCACAATGGGTTACGTGACCACGTCACAGAGAAGTGGCTTGTTGCATAACGTGGGCAGATCTGTGAAATTTGATGTGCAAGGTAATGTGACATTTCATGGCAATTCAAATCTTTGACGGTGCGGAGTCGTAAGTACGTTTCAGTCTACTGTGGCGAAGACAAGCCTAGCACGTATCCTAGAAACACGAACAATTGAATCACTGGAAGCGTGAGTAGCTGTGCTAAAACTGTCAACCTAGTCATAAGGATATTCTATCAAAACACTTCACTGACTTTTAGTTCCTCTATTACTTATTATCAGTGTGTTCTTAGAACATTTTATTACTTTCTCTACACGCACTATATACATACTGTCTAGAGAGGATATTGTATTGCACCCAAAAATTCAATACCGAGATTTCACCAGAACTGCATGTTTTGAGACCCCTTGAATCCAAAAGAACATTTTTAGAAAAATGTCAGTGTGTGTGCCTGTGTGTATGTGTCTGTGGGCAGCATAGCTCAAAAAGTAAAATACCGTGAAATACCACTCTTGGTATCTTCCAAAGATGTGACACGAAGATTTTCAACTACTACTTACATGAAGAATTGTTTGAAATTTTTTATTTTCTCAAAAATAATTCTAGCGAATTTGATTAAAGTCTCTTATATTTAAGATATTTATGTGACAAATAAAATGTATGTCTATAATTTTCTGGGAATAGCCTCTGAAGACATGTTTATTCTGAATGAATTTTGCGGAATTTTGAATAACTGGTAAATGGTTAAGAGATAGACAAAAAACAGTACCGTACAAAAATGTAAATCTCGTTAAAGGCACTCAATTTATATTATCTAGATTTTTTTCATGAAGTTGTCCGTCTTTTAGATTTTTTGTTTGTTATTAATTTCGGCTTTAAAATACTTATACTTTTCTCATACGGGAATTTGTCAACTCCAAACAAAGGTACTTCAATCACATACCGACCAGCTTTTCAAAGATTTGACTATCACTTTAACCTATGACATTCCCTTATTTCACTTCTACTTACAAGGAAGCAGGCAATAAGACTTTCTGTCAATTTTTTCCCGATTAGATTAAGTAAATATAAGAACAAATTTTTTAACAATAATTGATCGCAGAGATGTAGAGAAAGTCATGTGAATGAAACACATCTGATTTTTCTATCTATGTTTCATGCTAATCGAGATAAATACAGAAATTGTTTCATTACTTGTTTACTTGTAAGTAGAAGGAAAGTAAGGTAATATACTAAGGTAAACTGGAAGTAAAATATTTAAGAGCTGGTCCATTTTCTTTCCATATCCAGGAGAAGAAAAGATAAAAGTATAAGTATGGAGAATTTAAATTAGTAACAGTGAATATCTAGGAAATAGTTCCAACAAAAATGTATATATGACATAAATTATGTGATTTAACTGGAACTTTATTTTTATATATATTTTAAATATGTTAAATACATGGTATTTTATAGAGTATTCACATTATTTTCAGACAGTAGATGGGATAAGGGAGGGAAGTCAGGTTTGTTTAGAACGTGGCACCTCCTTCGAGCACTAACCAAAATGCATACGAGTTAACATCTTTATAGGCATTTGGATGCAATTCTTTTTTGTCAATTAGCTATTTCTGAACAAATCGAAAATTTCTAAAAATCTTCAATGTAAAGACAGGTTTAGAAAGAAGGGATTTTTATTGAAAATCTTTGTATATTTAATTAGCTTTACTAATATGATTAAGTTTTATTCTGTTTGAGTGAATCAATAACGCTAAAGATACGAGGGTCGTTTTTTACTTTCTCCATACGTACTATGTACATAGTATATAGAGAAGGTATTGCACTGTACCCAAAAATTCGATGCCGAGATTTCACCGGAAATACATGTTTTGAGACTACCTGAATCCAAAATAGCATTTTTAGAAAAATGTCCGTGTAAGTCTGTCTGTGTGTATGTATGTGTCTGTCTGTGGGCAGCAGCATAGCTCAAAAACGAAAAGACGTTAAACACCAAACTTGGTATTTAAGTTCGGTATCTTCCGGAACGCGACACGAAGATTTTCAAGAAAATCCCCCCACCCCCATCAACCCTTCACATGGAAAAATTTTCGAAAATTCTGATTTTCTAAAAAATGTATGTAACGATTTTGATTAAAATATCGTATATTAAAGATATATACCTGACAAATAAAATGTATATCTTGAATTTTCTAGGAGTAGACTACTTTATTCTGGATGAATTTTACGGGATTTTGTGTAACTGGTAAACCGTAAGAGATAGACAAAAACTTAGCAAACAAAAAATCTAGAGCACATTAAAACACACAATTTATGTTATGTAGATTTTTTTCGTGGAGTTGGTCGTTTTTTATATATTCCTTGTTTATGGTTTCAGCCTTAAAAAGCTTACCTTTCTCGTACAGGAATTTGTCAACCCCTGTCCATACAAACAAAGGAACTTCAGTCACATAGCAATCAGCTTTTGACTATCACTTTAAACTATGGTACTCCCTTTTTTCGCTTCTACTTGAAGCAATTAATAAGTCTATTTCTGCTAATTTTTTCTCACTTAGCATGAAGCAAATAGAAGCATAAGCTTTTTAACAATACTTTGTTGCAGAGATATAGAGCAAGTCATGTGAATGGAACACATCAGATTTGTTTAACTTCCGACAGGTTATAAATAAAATACAAGGTCATAGAAAACAACTATTTTATTACTAAAAGTTTTGTACACTATAGTTACTTTTCAACATAATCACCGAAAAGATTGAGGCATTTATCGTACCTGTGATATTTATCGACATTTATCGTAAATGTTATCTTCAAAACAACGTCAATGCTCATTTGAAATCATTGGCGGCAATATTTTTTGAAGCGGGTATTACAAAACTTGTGCACAGGTAGGATAAATATCTGAATCTTTTCGGTGATTATGTTGAAAATTAATCATAAGTGTAAAAAACTTTTAGTAATAAAATAATTGTTTTCTATGAACTTGCCTTTTATTTATAGTCTATCTGAGGTTGAACAAAAAGGCCCTCGAATATACTCATTGTATGTACACCCGGAGCTTTAATACCATATATATTGTATATGTTCATTAGTATAGCCAAAATGAAAACATAGTTCAATGAAGCTTGGTATGAGCACAACAATGGTTGAAGAACAAACTTAAAGCTGTAGATTTAAGACGACACCGAAGTGATAAAAATAATTTTCTAATATACTAAAGCTAGAGCTGTAATTTGTTGTACAGATATTCTGGAAACTAAAGAAGTATTTATACAAATTTCAATAAAATAGGTATTTTCTTTCTGGATATTTTAATTAACGTATTCCATTTAAGTAATCACAATCAAAACGCATCTTCTGCTACATGTATTGCACTTCGTGCACCATTTTTACTTTATCCAGCATGTGTACAATGTGCATAGTGGCTAGAGAAGATATTTTATCCCACCCAAAATGTTAAAATCGAAATTTAACCGGAAGTACATGGTTTTAGACCTAAATCCAAAAAGGCATTTTTAGAAACGTGTGAAACTTGGTATTTAAGTTCAGTATCATCCAAATACCCTTTACATCGAACATTTTTCGAAAATTATGATTTTATTAAAATGGATTTAATTAAAGTACCACGTGTTTAACACAACTTTATAACAAACTAAATGTATATCCTAAATTTTCTGGAAATAACCTCTGAAGAACTCGTTCTGGTTGACTTTTATATTACTGGTAAACCTTAAGAGATAGACAAAAAGTTATCTGCAGCACAAAAAATGCAGATCTCGTTAATACACATATGTCATATGCAGTTTTATAGGGTTAACAATTTCGGAGATATTCCGTGTTATTGGTTTATATTTTAAGCTACTTGACTTTTGTCAAACCGGAGGCATCGAGCTTATCGTATCTTTTTTTTACTCCTGGCAAACAAAGGGAATGGAATTTCGATTGTTTCATAAAGCGACCGGCTTTTAAAAGAAGTGACTCTTGCTTTAGTCTAGTGTATTTCCATATTTTCCTTCTGTTTACAAGTCACTTTGTAATATGCATGATGTAGATAAAAGAATAACCTTTTGTAAGACAGGTTTGTTTCTGTAGCAACTACAGTAAGTTATGTGAAAGGAACACATCAGATGTTTTTAAACATTGCATTCCTTAGTATTTTTGTAACAAATTATCTAGTTGAAATTTTACTATAGTGGATACTCTACAAAAATTAAATTTTATATCACAAAGTGGAAACAACAGGAAAAACAGGTGATAGTTATAAAAATTTAATTTTTCAAAATAAATCTATAGCCAATACCAAAAATCAACCGTATATGTTATTATACACATTCTACAGTGATTCATGGAGAATTTCTAGACCTGCAGCTTTATTTTAATGCGAGGAGATATTAAAACGCAATTGAAGCGGAGAAAAAGCTTTCTAAATTTTGACAAAGACAATAATTTAATGAGCGAAAATGAGTTAATGAGTTAAAATAGTGTCCAAAACATTCTGTAGAAAATTAAAATCTTGCAAATCTATGGTGTATATTTTGTACCAACATTTAAATACCCAAATTTTTGACCAAAAGGTTCTGTGTCTCCTTGTAATAACATCTTTTAAACATTACCTCATGGCCTACTAGTATCAGGTCAAACGCTTCTTAAAAGGCTAGTCCATTGTGTTTGTATATTGAGCACTGTGTCTTGCTATAAAATATCAGCATAGTATTTGTCTCTGTGGAAGGTCGACCAACCCTGAAATGATCCAGTTCCTTTAAAACTATCTCAACCTTTCATTTAGGATCCTTGAGTGTAATAATACAGCTATCAAACAATCTTGACCCCTCTATACTTATATCAAGCTCTTTTGTAGGTCTGAGTCAGAGACATCCGGCATTTGTCAATCGAGAGCGATTACTCCACCATCAAGATTATGAAAAATAGCTGACTCATCCCGCATACAGTTCTGATCTATAACCTTTGAATTACCATATTCCGAACAGATTTTTCTTCTGCTTTTGCTGTTTATCCTCCTGTAATGAAAGATTTACCGGGATTTACTAGCCAACGTTTGGTGTTAGAGGCCTGTTAATGAGCAGACAGTAATCAGAATGGGTGATTAACCGGATTCCTAGTATGAGAATGAGGAAGGATATGAAATGACGCTGAAATGGATGAAATTAAATTCATCATGGGGGAAACCAGTAAAACTAGGAAAATCAGCACTTACGCTACTTTACTCATCACAAATCCCATCTACGGTCCCTGTAATCGAACCCAGGCCGCCTTGTTGACAATAGTCTAACCACTTAGCACTGGTTGCCTATATTGCTAACTATGACCTACAATCCTGCACCGGTTGAAGTTTTAAGATTCTTTTGAAGCCAAAAATCATTTCTGTCAATGGTATAAAGGCATTAAAACGTATTTACTTAGATAATGATAGTCAAGTTAAGTTACTCTTAACTTTAAAGTCAGGACGAAAGGAAGTTTACTGAACCCCCGGACATTATGCTGTGATGTAATGATGACGACGAGCGATGGCAGGCTGAGGGCAGCTCAAAGGTGTATTAGTCCACTATCTGCGCTCGCTAGGGCTTAACTCTATGAGTTTGCAGGGTAACGGGGACCATGTGGTTGGAGAGTGACAGAAGGTGGCAAGATTTTCTTCTCAACGGTTACCAGTCGTTGTGCAGTTATCCTTGTGCACCATTGGTGTAAGATTTAAAAAAAGTTTTTTATTTTGATGTTAATTTAAATTTTAACTCCAAGCAACTGTTAAAATGACAGCCTTAGCTGTTGGTGGAATTGTTCCATTGTTCTGGATATGCTCGCATGCCATATGGGGAAGTCAGTGACGTCTGAAGCGGCGTGTTCTGGTGTTATAATCCTCAAGAGACCGAACAATGGTGCTTCGATGGAATGGTAAGTTGTGGAAATTTGCAACCCGGCGCCTAATCCTGTCCTTATGTGGAAGACCTGAAACTTTTACACTAGTCTCATGAAGAAGGAGCAAGGTATAGAACATATTGTAGAACCCGTTGTAAAAGCGATAGACTGGCGTCTGCCGCAAAAGGCGCACCTTCAGGGAACTGGCATCAAGGATCTCGAGGAGGTAAAAGTAGGCCGTAGCCCCAGCGGCCCAACGCTATAAGTCCCTGACGCGCTCCCCAATAGTTAAGCCTTTACCGAGTTTCATTCCTAAGTAGATGAGGTGTTGGTCCACTCAATCCTTCTAACGTACGTAAATGTGAGGTAGTTTGCGGGAAAGCGGCGCTTGGTGAAGAGGATGCCTGGCGTTTCTCCGGATTAATGGGCAACCACCAGCGCTCACACCATTCTTGGAGGAGGCAGAAGTGTCTGTGAATGGGTTGAAAGCTCTGCGTGTGTTTGTTTGTGCAGTAAAACAGCACGTCATCAGCATATTGTTGGAGGTTGGCCACGTAGACGCTGTAAAGGTGAGGAATAGTACAGAGCGTTCAGAGAATGTTATTGGCCTTTGTGAAGATTGGTATCCCGTAAATGAAACAAGAGATCTCTGCTTCAAATACGAGTGCAGCAGGTGTATGATGCTCCAGGTGAATGAGCTTAAGCAGGATACTAGAATGCCAGATCGTAGAGACGGTATTGAATCACAAAGCCTATCTTTGTTCAGTCTGCTGGTATGTGCCAAAAATCATAAGACCACGTTTTCTTGCGGTCAGTGACTCGTGGTCGCTGTTGTGCATCTATTGTTTGAATGGTTTGAGTGCAGCTAAGTTGAAGCCAACTATTTGAAAATCCCTTAGACTGTTGATAACATTCTCTTTATAAAAATTGAGGTTCTTCCATTTCAAAATTGCAGTTATTTTCTCACAATCCTACGACACTACTTTCTTAACAGTTCGATGCTTTAAAATTAATTTTCTTATTGGCAACCCGAAGATAGATATTAATTTTAGCAGCTGCTGTTGCATTTATAGGATTTGTTGTAGGTTATTATCCCCGGTATGCATGTAAGAATACCGCTTCAATATCTGGGAAGATTATCACGATATACGCATTTAGAGCTGTAAAACACAAAATAACTACCACCATTTACTGTTTCTCGCAAAGTCATGGGAAATATGGAATTAAAAAAGCCATCATGCAGTAAACCGCCTTCAAACAGCCGACATCGATTCGGTTTTTCCTATTGTTCTTATACCTTCAACGAAAAGGATAATGTTGTTCTTTATTAACACGTTGCAGGAAGACAAATATGCTTTTGAGAATATAGCTTTTAAAACCATATAAAGATATATTATAGTGGAAAGAAAAATGCATTTGAACATAACAGGTTTGTTTTGGGTTGCGGTCTATAGGTACATTGCCGCGCGTTGAGTGGCCGAAGCGTTACCACAAAAAAAAAAAAAAAAAAAAAAAAAAAAGGCATAAGATATATTGAAAATATCCTTACTCAAATGAAATATCGTTCTTGCTTTTAATTTAACTGTAATTGCAAACAGAAAACGAATCAATTTAAATACTGAGGGGGAAATATAAACCTAGGATTAAAAAAGTTCGGCTACATCTCAACCACAGCTATTCCTTTATTACTAATATTATTGTTATTGTTGTTGTTTTTTTAATTTCTGGGGACTTTCTAATGCTCAAAATAAGTAGATTATGCATACATTGGTGTATATTTTTTTTTAAATTGGAATCATGTCGGCAGTTAACCCAATCATAGCACTAGAACTATAAAGACAAGAGGGAAGGGTTTTAAGAATTAGTGTAACATTTTAAGAGGAGTTAGGCGGAGGGCTGTTAAACGATCTTTCATCGATCCTGTCGACCAAACTAGTAAGGTTTTCGGTAACCCGCGAAATTTTTATTTCTGCCTGCCGTCTAACTCTATAACCTCAAAGTTTATAAATTGAGTCTTTAAATGCTTTTATATGCGCATGGATGTTTTGTGCGGTTACGTGTCATGTTTTCACGCTAGAATGGCCAAAGCGGTCATTATAAAAATTGCTAAATGAATACTTCATGTCCAATTAGAATATATAATATTACAGAATCGGCCACAGTAGTGTGGGAGTAGCGTGTCTACCTCGTAATCAAGATGTGCGAGTTCGAATCTCGGGTAGGCGAGTATCCGGATAGGCTTTTTCTGGGTTATCCCTTATCTTGAGAATATGAATGTCGAATAACCTTAAACTTCACAGAGCACGAATTCGTTTGAACATCATTTTCAATTCGTTTGATAACATTTAGCAGGACAATGGACGTTAACAAAAAAGCAAAATAACTAATAATAGTAATAATAAAATAATAATAAACTAAATTAAAATATATCGCTCATTCAGTATTTTGAAAAACCTCTCTGTATTTACTTTCCCACAAACTATTCTCACGAAAATCTCATATGACTTTCTCTGCCTATTCTGTAACAAATTATTCTTAGAAAAGCGTTAACCTTGTTAAACGTCTGCATAAATGCCTTTATTGCGTATTTTCTTGTAAGTGTAAAAGAATATAGGAATACACTAGACAAAGGCTATTGCCAAATCTTTTAAAAAACTGATTGCATGTGATTTACTTAGTCCAGTACAACAGGAAAGTGTAAATTGAAACCAATAATAAGGATACCTTGGAAATGATTTATACCCGAGAGAGAGAGAGAAACAGAGAGAGAGAGAGAGACCGTATCTTTTATGGTTTCTCAGTTATCAAAAAAGAGTCTGTGGCATGGAAGCGTTC
The DNA here is from genome assembly GCA_030762935.1 of Hymenopus coronatus. Classification (NCBI taxonomy): domain Eukaryota; kingdom Metazoa; phylum Arthropoda; class Insecta; order Mantodea; family Hymenopodidae; genus Hymenopus; species Hymenopus coronatus. The sequence continues at coordinate 125,019,029 of CM060896.1, read as the reverse complement.
CAACCGTAACCATAGGGACTCCGTTCATGCTTGCACCCAACGTCATCCGGTTCTAGTCGCCCTTGGGCTCTCCCACCTCATCCCTCTCTCTCTGAGATCATGTAAGTGTCAAAGGGCCAGAAGAGTCTATTCGGTGCTCTGTTCCGGAATTCTGGGGGTCCGTCCGGGACTAAACATAATGCTAATTCTATACTCCTCAGGTAATTTCAGATGCCTGTTGAGGAGAAAGGAATTATGGATATCATAGAGTATCCAGGGATAGGACATCAAAACAATACCTGACATTAAAGCGAGGAATTAGATGTTATGAAGTAACAGCAAATTGGATGATAGGAAAAGCGATTGAGGAGCAATTTTGTGTGTGTGCGCGCGTATGTGTGTGTGTGTGTGTGTGTGTGTAATGTAGAAGGACATCATCATGTCAAATAATGAAGATATACGATTATAACTACATGCCAAACTCACATTAAGATGAGAAGCATATAGTTAAAGTCCACGATGTGCTTTGTGAAGAAAACGATGTCAAGAATAAGCGCACTCACTAACTATCTCCTACTTAAATACTATAGACAAAATTACGCTTAATATGACCACATAGTGTTTTTGTTTTCGATTGCTTACAAGTGCCGACTCGGAAATTAAATGCTTTATTTCAAAATGTTGATTCTGCTATTTAATCGCAATAATTTACAAGCTACAAAACGTTAAATAAACGTCATAATTTTTTGTGATTGCTCGAGTTTGTACTTTAAAAGAAACTCTCTCTGGTCGTTTCATCTGCTGTAAGTAAAAATTAATTAATTTCCAGATATAAATTTTGGGAATAATGTTTCGATGATCACCATTTTAAAAATGAAATAAAATAGGTTTCAGAAAACGTCCACCCATGCGCGTACACACGTGTAGGAACATCAGCTAGGAAATGTGTGATAAACTAAACCTCTTTCTTTGAATGAAACAGTTTTAGCTATTTTTCTTAAAAGTTTCTCTAACGATTTTGATTCAAACACATTATTTAAAGAACAAAATGTATGTCTTAAACTTTCTGAAATTCTGAAGCCCTCTTCATTGTGAATGGCTTTCACTCAGCTGTAAATCCAAGGAGATAAAGAAAATCTTACTACACAAAAATGTAGGTTTCAATAAGGGACAACATTTACGTCAAGTAAATTTTCGTGACGTTATATATTTTCTTAGATATGTTATGATATTGGTTAAAATTTTTAAATAATTTTCAAGTGGTAAATCGCTCTTTGTTTTGATTTTCTTGAAAGTAATTGTTAAATAATTTGATAACTAGTAAAATCGTTTTATATGAATAAAATGTGAATTCCTCATCAATGTGAATGAATTTCTTGTGATACTGTACAATAGTTAAGTGCCTTATGACGTGAAAATTTATATAGAATTTCAATACGGAATTATTTATGTAAAATAATTTAACCATTTCCAATATATCTTTCTAATGCTTTGAATTTTACATTTGAGTTGCTAGTAACCATTTCCTCTATATCTCGTATTTCCTTATAATGAGTGATTTTAAAGTAAGCACACAGGGAACTTGTTTTTATGATAACTTCACTTTCTTTTCATCTTTCTATATGCCTCCTGAGCATATAATTAAACGTATAATGGGACCACTTCTGCAAACGTTTATTTCGATTAATTTGAAATAATAGAATATCGGGTAGAGAAGATGGTTATGTAAAAGTTCAATAAATACCTTTGTTTAAAATCAGATAGTGTTACAAAGATAAATTGGTGTTACCATTGTCATATGACATGATGTTGAAGGAGACAGCCTCCATTTGGAGAAGAAGAAGAAAGTGTGGTTTAACAACTGTCACATTTATCCGAAATCGCCGCTAAATGCTTAATGGTGTTATGAATGTCTTCTTGTTCCAAAATATGAATAATGGAAAAATGATTGGAAATCATTAAAAACTTTATAAAAATAACATAAAATAAAAATATGCAATATCATACACTAGCACCTAATCTCTTAAACCAGAACATATATTCCACATTTTAAGACTTATTATACATTTAAAACATTTTTACATTCATTATTTTAAAGATATATTTATGTAATAGTACTAAACACTAAAAATTCTAAAACATTGTTATAACATTAAAAATCCTAAATAAAAAATATAATTCATTTTTTCAATTTTAATTTCTTCTTATTATCATTTTTTAATTTATTTTTAAGGTGGGCTTTATAACAACAAAGGTCGTCAGCGACCACAATATTTTTACAAGATCAATGTATATACAAAATTTAATACAAATATATTACAACTGGGGTCATAAAGTTAACTATTTGAACTTAGTAACAGTAAAATATAGTTCATGTAAATTTGTAAACAATTATAATAGTATCAAATTCTGGCTATAACAATTAAATTACATTATATAAAATACAACGTTTGTGATATCTCCATTAACTTGATACATTTTCTGCATCCTTCGGTGGTGTTAAAAATGGAGCACAGATCACTCTCGAGGTTTAACTTCCTTCTGTCGTTCAGTAAAACAGGGCACTATTATCTTTAAACATGAATATATACTAAATATGTGCAAATGTAATTATTATTAATTTGTTCTTTGATTTCTACCATTCCTCCCTCTTTTAAAGTATTTAATTTATTTAGATCTTTAAATTTATATTGTTTTCTTTCTTCTACTCAATATTTTGTTTTGTATTTTTAAAAGTTCGTTATATTTAAATTTAAATAAAATTACAAAAGCTACAAAACATCTGGTTCTCAGAAATAAAATATAAATATTTATACTGGCAATTATTGCAGTGGTATCCAGTACATTTTCTTATTTTAAATATATTTAACAACAATTATTTACCTCTCTACAATTCTTAATTACTACACCGTGGTATTATTACTATTATTATTACTATTATTGTTATTATTACTATCATTATAATTATTATTATTATTATTTCCACTAGTAGCTATCTAAACTATTGCAAAACATTTTGCACTGGGGTATATTTATATATGTTCATACCGTTTATATCTTATATTAGTTATTTACTTTACTCACATAAAATTCCATTTTCATTACTCCTTTCACACACACACACTCTCTCTCTCTCCAAATTGTTGCATTCTTTATCGCACACCTGCGACGACCAGACCAAGTTCGTATCACCAGGATGCACATCGGCCTTAACTTACTCACATGTTGTTTTTTCTTTCTTTTCTACACTACGTTTTATTTTTACTTATAAACACTCATACCCTAGGCGGGACTCGAATCCGTGATCCCCTGCACCACGAAGCACCAAAACTGACACTAGTGAGTAAAATGACTGAATAACGACATGAATTTGCAAATAACTTGAAATTCACACAGGTATATATAGACGCTAGTTGTCGAAACGCTTTTTCGAACTCAGAAACTCTCAAGATGTATATTGTAAAACAATTTCAGCAAGTTTGCAATATTTACGTTTTAACTGCAACTTCCCCATTACTTTATCAAGCTTTAGAAAATCAAACAGAACAGAAAGCACACAAGTTATCCCCGAGTTCCTGCAATGAACAAAAATTAAAATACTTATCAACGTATTATAATGTTTATACACATAAACATGAAAAACTAACAGGTCTTGACTGTTAAAAGGTGGTTCAGCGTTTTATGAAAAGACTTGACAACCTAGAAAGTATTCCAAACATTTTATTTAGCTGTACCAGAAGGATTAAGTGCTGGCTATGAAAACAGCTGATATTCCAAGTCATGATGTTACCTTCAGTATCTCCTGGCCTTGATGACGCAACCTATTATTATTATTATTATTATTATTATTATTATTATCGATACGAAGGCCACGAGAGCCTCCCCTAAAGTATTAGAGCTTTAACTTTTTTTTTTTTTTTTTTTATCCTTTTTTCTTTTTGTTAGCTCGACATGCTTTATCCTGTTGGTCGTATTGGGCGATTAATTAAACCGGGAAATAATTATCGCGGAAGTCCATAGAACTTAAAGCTACTCGACATTCATCTTCTCGGGGAAAGGAAAAACCCTGAAAACCCCTTATTCCTAAGCCAAATAAAATGAAAGGGAATTTAACTTTTGGATGCTCTTTAACCTCTGTGGTTAACAGTATCCCACTATTTTGGGCGTGAAATACCGCTTAATTTTGCTCACATGCCCCTACCAGTGTTGAGGTTCTGTTAGGTGCCGTTAATCTACGACATGGGACAATATCTTTACTTTCCTTCCGCAGGAAACCATACAAAGAATTCCTACGCCCGAAAAAATCCGTAGCCTTCCACCGCATTTAAACCCGCAACCTTAGTTACAAGAGGCTAGAATTTAACGACTTCATCTCGGAGGACGGCGACCTCTTGAATGTGAGACAAACACGCTACCTCCACACTACCGAGGCGGGTCTCTAACTTTTTGAACAGGCTTTACAGGTAACAACAGCGGTATTCGTATCAAATTTCATCCAAATATGTATTGCTCTTCTTTTTCTACTTCAAGCATTAAGCTTAAGCCCATGTTAGTTCCTTTATTACTTTCTCTAGCCCCGTATGTACAACGTATATAGTGGATAGAGAAGGTATTGTATTCCACCCAAAACTCGATATCGAGATTTCACTGTAAATACATGCTTTAAGATCCCCTGAATCCAAAAAAAATGCATTTTCAGAAAAAGTTCCGTGTGTGGGTCTGACTGTGTTTGTGGACAGCATAGCTCAAAATCGAAAAGACGGTTAAATACCAAACTTGGTGTTCAAGTTTGATATCTTTGGAAGATTTTCAGGAAAATCCCCCATTCCAAACTAACCTTTATATGGAAAAATTTTCGAAAATGTTGTTGTTCTTAAAAAATGGCTCTAACGATTTCGGTTAAAATATGACATAATAAACTCATTTCCATCACAAATAAAATCTTGAATTTTCTGGGAATAGCTTCTGAAGACATGTTTATTCTGGATGATTTTTTTTAATTTTGCATAACTCGTAAACCGTAAGAGATAGACAAAAGCTTACTGATCAAAAAATTTAGATCTCGTTAAAATACACAATTTATGTCATATGTATTTTTTCGTGGAGTTTACCGTTTTCGAGATATCCCTTAATATTAATTTCAATTGTAAAGTACTTATACTTTTCTCAGAAGGGAAGTGTCCGCTTTTCTTTTGCTCTAATTCTGGCCAAGCAAAGAAGCGATTTGCAATGACAACCACATAACAACAGCTTTTAAAACAGTTGACTATCACTTTTGTATAGCGCATTTCTTTAATTCCCTGCTACTTATAAGGAACTAAGCAATAAGAACATTCTGCTAATGTTTATCTCGTTTAATATCGTGTATAAAGAAGTATAATCTTTTGTAAGAAGTTTGTTTGAAGAGCAGTTAGAGAAATTTATGTGTCTGCTGGTTGGCCAATACTTCTATTTCAATAGGTATATATTTAAGAATTGCCTTCGGAAGTCTTATCTTGGCTTATGGGTTGTACGTGTTCCCATCATTTCTGTTTATATTGATCCAGAGTTTCTAACAAACTGCTAACACTTAGATTATTTCTTATTTTATCATTTGTAATCTGATCCAATCGGACTTTCGAAGTGCCTAAGTAGGAAATCAATTGTCCGTGCCCAAGTCGGTGACGTTTGGAACTTTGTTCAGCAACCGTGCAGTCATGTGCCTCCTTATCTCTCTGCTTCCACTGTCTCAAAGGTCTCTGATCAAACAATAAATGGTCGTTTTGTGTTATTTTTCTCAAAAGCAGTGATTACACTATTAATTTAAACTACACTTTTATTTGACGCCGGATATAAAATGAAATACATGCTCGTACATGCTGTATTTTGTAAGAACATTATATGAACATCCCTGAATATGATTCGCATTTCTTTATAATTTTCTATAACAAAGAAATATTAAAATATATTTACAAAAATTTAAGAGGGAAAATGTTAAACTCATTAAAATGTTACAAATTGTTTTAAACTGTTTAGTCTTACCTGTTTTCTAAACATTTCATTGCCGGTTTTAAACATTTCAAAAACACCTCCTAAAAAGATTTTTAATTTATCGTGCCTCTGAAGAATATATGATTCCAATGAGAGGTTATTTTATTTTTCCTGTAGAATTTAACGTAACTTGGAATGAAGTAAAAGGAATTTGGAAGATACTATATTGTTTAAAATTTCAAGAATGAAATGGTCCAGGATAAAAGATCAAGGCTATGCATAATTAAATAGAAAATAAACCTAGAAGAAAAGGTCAAGAGAGGAAATATAAGCATTCAGATACGATCAAAGGAGAATAAGTGAGACATTTGTGGCAGAAAGATGTAGAACAAAAACCTGGATGAAGATGGAAAATTATAATGAAGAAATATTTACGAGGGAAAGAGAATAGATAGGTTAAAATTCATACTAATGGATTTTCCTCTGACTAGGATATATACATGATGTGATTCTGACTCATATCTTTGGCCACAATGCATGTAATAGATTTCTCTGCAACACGCATAGACCTTCAAAAACTCCGAAGTGGTTCAGAAATACGTACTACTATAAGCCACACACTTTTTAGCACATTTATTCTTTTCTATTACTACTTCTTGCTCATTTGCCTTTTTGCTTTCCCGAAACCTGTATCCATTATTTTATAGTCAGTTTGCAATTCTCTACCTCTAAATCACATTATCATTCAGACTATTATAACATTTGTGATAGAAAATATTTTATAATTTGTCAATTACATGAATGTGTCAAATGAATTTTTTAGTATTTAGCAATGACACAAGGTTTGTAAAGCCTGATGCTCTAATATTTTACACTCTAGTATATAATTGTAAATTGTTGCATTGTAAATTCTATAACATATTTGTAAATATGTATTGTAATTTGTTGCCATTTATAAAGAGAACATAATACAATAATCTTATTTTAGTTTTATATAACTACTAGTAGTAGCTATTATGTCGATAATTAGAAACTATCATCTGACATTACATCAGCTTTATATATGCTGAAATTATATTTATGCATTTTAGCACTAATTTTTATACTCTTTGTTTTTATGTCTATGCAAAAAAAAAAAAAAAAAAAGGAAGTACATATGCTTTTATAGAGCACATTAAGTATAGTGTAGTGTCGTACAGGCTTCAAAAGCAAATGGTGTGATTATATATCTATTCTGCGGTTTTTGAAACCCGTGCTTTTAGCACTAGAGCTTTATATATTGTTTTTATTTTTTTTTTTTTCGTAGTATATAAATATATGTATACATGTATATCTCTTGACAAGTTCTATGTTCAGTGGCTTCCTGCCCTAAATGAACCTGCTTTCTGATCTAATCTAATTTTTCCCTCGGTGCGCTGGTTAAAGCTAGGTGCCGTTGTAGTGGCATTCTTCCGACGGCCTCCCCGCGACCAAGATTGCAGATTCTAGTTCAGCTTTAGACTAAGCCTTTCCTATCTGTTACGGAGACAATAGGGCTACAGGACAGGTGAACGACAGGTTTCGAGATTTCGTCGAGGTTATGTTAGTTTAAGTTAGATGTGTTTAAATGAACTGGATCGAAATAAGAGATTAAATTGGATTTCTGAAAATCTCTTTTTTCCAATGCGAAATATACACAGCCTTTCGTTCGTTATGTCTGCTTGAGAATGCGCAGCCAAGTTGGTCAATCGATCAATGGCAAAGTTCAAATATAAAACTAAACCAGAATCTGCAATGTCGGCTCTCGGCGCCTGTATAGCCTCCGTGGCGCGCCGGGAATGCTATCTTGTTACACTGTTAGTTTCATAAGCAGTTTTTTTTTTTTTTTAAATAAATACAGTTCCGGAGTCTGGACGGGATTCTGGCGCCGTATTCCCTTGTCCTTTTTTTTTCATTTTCCTAACATTCGCTTTGTTTTCTGTTTGATTATCGCTGTTTTGCTTTTTTCTGCTAACACACACACATACACATTTTAAAAAACATATAAACCCCCATGCCCAAGGCGGGACTTGAACCCACGATCCCCTGCACCACGAAGCACCAAAACGAGGCACTGTTTTAGGGTGATTCCGTGCCCTTGCATACACCTGCCTAGAAATTATCCCTTGTTATCCTTCCTATAACTTGTTGGACCTCTTTCTCTAGTAGTGTTACATCATCAGTTGGAGCATATATTATATTTAGATAAAAGCCATAGGGACTCAGATGCTTATGTTTAAAAACAAAGAATATCTCCTGACTTCTTATGTGGTCGACTGGTCAGTTCGCTGAATTTTATCCGTGAGGTCCCGGCCGGATTTGGAAAGTTTTCTTTAATTAGGATTATCTCCTTCAATCCATAGAGTCTGGAAGTGTAAATGAGAAAGTGAATATGTGTGAAAAACCAGCAGTAAGCTAATGTTAAGTTCAACAAGTAAAATCACGAATGTTTCAACCTAAAAGTCCTCGATATGACCATAGTATCTACCTAAATGTGACTATAGAACTAACATAAAAATAAATAATAATTATAATAATACCATCTTCCAAGAGGTGACCTGGGGTCTGAAAGGAAAAATAAGAGCGAAAACATCTAATTATGCTAAGCTAAAGCGCTTCTTGATTTTCATATTCAGGATGCCTGAATTAGAGGTGTTGGCACCCCCAAACAAGAACACGATAGAAGCTGTGAGGTCGGCCTTTGGCGTAGATGAAAAGAAAATTCAAGATGCTGTGCGGATTCTCCGAGAATGGTTGGAGCTACAACCGCATCTACCACATGTCATGGGTAAGCATTTTTCGTTCTTACTAGTAGATACAATATTATGTTTATAATACTATAACCATAAATTACGAAAAATTTACATATAATTTTCAGGTAAAAAATGTTACGCTCAAATGTGTTTTCTTCATTCATATTTCTATAAACTATACTTCCAAAGTCTATTTTATTGTCTCCTTCAATATAATAGAAATAAGTTTGTCGAAAGCTATTATTTCGATCTATGCATAAGGAGGAATCATGAACTGAAAGAGTAGTCAAATCTTTAAAAAGCGGATCGCGTTGGCATGACATACAAGAAGAAACAAATGGAGATTTTGCACTTAAAAAAACAAAGAATTTGAAAATTCAAATCAGTGACGCTTATATCTTGGAAATAAACCCTGAATATTCATAAAAAAAAGTGTGTGCTTTAACAAGATCTAAATAGTGGCCCGTCTGGGTAGTGTGGTGGTAACGTGTCTGCTTTATATTCAACAGGTCGTGAGTTCGAATCTCGCTTAGGGTGAGTTAACCGGATAAGTTTTTTTTTTTCGGGGTTTTCCCTTATCCTGATAAGACGAATGTCGAGTAACTTTAAGCACCATGAACCCCCTGATCATTTGAGCATCATTTCACCAATTCCATTCATCGACCAACCAGGTTAAAGGACGTTAAGCTAAAAATCTGATGTGTACCATTCACATGACTTTCTCCATATCCCTGCAACAAATAATTCTTAAAAAGCTTATACTTTTATTTACTTTATGCTAATCAGAAAAAAATAGCAGAAATATTCTAATTACTCGCTTCCTTGTAAGTAGAAGCGAAATAAGGGACAACTATAGGTTAAAGTGGTAGTCAAAAGCTGGTTTCTATGTCAATGAAGTTCCTTTGTCTATATGGATAGGAGTTGACAAGTTCCTGTATGAGAAAAGTACGTTTTTCATAGCAGAAACCAAAAATAAGGAATGTCACAAAAACGACGAACTCAACGAAAAAATATATATAATATAAATTGTATGTTTTAAAGTGCTCTACATTTTTTGTATAGTAAGTTTTTGTCCATCTCTTACGGTTTAGCAGTCACTCAAAATTTAGTAAAATTCATCCAGAATAAACTACATTTCAGAGGCTATTCCCAGAAAATTCAAGATATACATTTGATTTATCAGGTAAATATGTTTAATATACGAAATTTTAATCAAAATCGTTAGAGCCATTTTTGAGAAACTCAAAATTTTCGAAAAAAGTTCCATGTAAAGGGTAGTTGGGGGTGGGGGAATTTTTCTCAAAATCTTCGTGTCGCATCCCTGGAAGATACTAAACTTAAATACCAAGTTTGGTATTTTACCGATTTTTCGTTTTTGAGTTATCGTGTTCACAGACACACGGACACACACACGCGCGCACACACACACACACACACACACACACACACACACACGGACCTTTTTGTGAAAATGCTTTTTTTGGATATTGGGGACCCTAAAACATATATTTCCGGTTAAATCTCGGTATCGAATTTTGGGTGGAGTGCAATACTTTCTCTATAGACTATGTACATAGTGCGTATGGAGAAAGTAAAAAAAAAAAATTAAGTAAATAATTACCTATATATTCCGGTTTTCAGTTTTACAAAATTATACCAAATTCATTCAGAATGATGAAGACGTCGGAAAATATTCGCATAAACGTCGAGACTTTTATTTTATCTATCATCTTAAACAAAACCATTACAGTTATTTTAAGTGTATAAAAATGAAGAAAACATTTTACATGAACAGGCTAAATTGTATCGGTTCTTGGAAGATACGGATGTTTTATATCAACTTTTAAATATATCCCACATTTCCTTTATGCGTGTACTGCTTACAGAGTAAATTAATTTTTACTTTCTATGCTTCATATAGGAAGTAGGGAAAATATTGCATTCCACCCAAAAAATTCCATATCGAGATTTTACCGAAAATATGTATTTCGAAGACCCCGAATCCATGAAAGGCATTTTAAAAAGGTTAGTGGTGTGAAAGTGCGTTTGCGTGCGCGGTATGTTGTTTATGTGCAACTGAACAGCATAACTTAAAATGTAAAGACGGATCAATATCAAATTTTCTATATAAGTTCGCTATTTTACAAAGGTTTACTAGAAAAATCTTTCACCTCCAACTACCTTTTAAAATCAAATATTTTTTGACAGTTAAGATCTAACGATTTTGATCAAAATTTCCGTAATTGAATATATATTTTTGTGACAAAATAAATATCTTGAGTACTCCTTGAATCCCTTATGAAGTTCTCTTCATTCGAAGGAATTTGTATCTACAGCTGGAAAATTTTAAGAGATAGAAAAAAATGTACTGCACAAAATATGTAAATCTGTACAATTTGTTTTTTCTTTAAAAAAATTATATCCAAAATATCCATTTTAATTAATCAATTCTTTGTTCCTCCTTTTACATGGAAATTGTAGAGACTTTTACGCCAACATATGAGTTAAATTGTTAAAAATTTAGCTTCGCTATTACCTTTGCATGCATAATAAAATGTGTAATGTAGCTATTACTGAAAAAAAAATAGAAAAAGAAGCTTTCTTAAGAATACATTGTGCAGCCACTAAAAATGATAGAAGGTAGAGAAAATGCATACATTTTTTTTTCTAAATCTGTAATCTGTAATTTGAAATACAAGCTGACTATAGGACTGTAGCGGTCTATAAGTTTCTTTTGTTTTTGGTTTTTTGGTTTGATGAATCAACTTTTCAAACCTTAAAGACAGAATTGTTATAGGTTTTGTATCACATTCGAGGTTTTCTTACTGTAAACAAAATTACATTTTAGTGAGTATTATTTATAAGTAGACCAGAGTAAATGAAACTACTGCTGGGATTTCAAAAGATCTGAAAATCTCACAAATGTGCAGTTTTGTTTGTATCGATTCTCTTTCATCTTCGTCACCCAACAGCGAAATGAAATATCTCTCTAGCAATCATACATGACTTATCTTCGATAATACAACAATTAACACAAAGTTCAAAAGCAAAAATGGAACATATTCTCGTGCTAAAAGGCTTTATATTACAAGCAGAATAAATACAGCTACAGTGACATAAATGGACATTAAAGTTTATTTTTTATTTATTTATTTACTTATATCATCATTATTTTTTGTTTTCATAGTTATTCAGTAACGGTCACATATTTAGCTGTAGATTTTCTTAGAATAACTTTCATGTCTTTGGTACATAAACATATGAATACATATACTGAAAAAGATAACTTAAACACGAAGATACCAAACTTGGCATTTAAGTTTAGTATTCCCCAAGGATACGAAAGAAGATTTTCAAGAAAATTCCCCTACCCCAATCTATCCTACACATGGAAAAAGTTTCGAAAATTTTGATTACCTCAAAACTGACTAACGATTTTGATTAAAATATCGTACCTTAAAGACATTTACACGAAAAATAAAATGCATATCTTGAATTCCATGGGAATACATCGGGAGTTCCCTTCATTTTGAATGACTTTTACATAACTGGTAAACGTAAGAGATAGACAAAAACTTACTATACAAAAATTGCTTTCAATTTTAAAATACCTATATATTTCTCAAACAGGAAGACTCCGTGTTTCTTTTGTTTTACTCCTGGTCATGCAAAAAAGCGAAATTCAACAACAATCGCATACTAATGGCTCTTACAACATTTGTCCACCGCTTTAGCAAAGTGGATTCCTTTAGTTCCCATCTACTATAAAGAACTAAGTAAAACGATAATTCTGTTAATACTTATCTCGATTAGCATGGAGTAGAAAGAAGAAGCATCTTTTGTAAGAATGTTTGTAGAACTGGTAGAGAAAGTCAAATGAATACATCTGATTTTTAAAATGCCATGAATTGTTTTGCACGTGTACGGTTCAAATAAACCTTAACAATAGAAATGAACGATTTTCAGGTTAGTGCTTTTCATTTGAAATAAATAAATAAATAAAACGATCTAAATACGAACGAATTTTTCACATTCTTAGTCTACGTTACATAGATCATAAATAGCCCCATTAAATTTAGTTTATTTAAGCTCTTTGTTTGTTTTTCTTTCCAGATGATAAGCGGTTAGAGACATTATACTTGCGTTCCAAGGGAAGCACAGAACGTGCAAAACGTACGTTAGATATGTACTATACTCTTAGGACAGCCATACCAGAGTTTCTGTGCGACAGAGATCCTACTAAACCTTGGTTCAAAGAAACTGCAGATCTGAGGTGAGCTAATGAAACTCGTCGATACGTTTTTGTGGTAAGAAAATACTACGCATATTCTTAAATAAGACTTAACAGAACTGCTACAGCAAGTAACTCATTAAACCAATTTTTTGTCATTTATTCTCTACTAAAAAGGCCCCTAGACCTGCAGACAGACATAAGCTAGCTAACATTTTAAATTGTGTTTTGTTAATTTGGAAATTTTGGGGGACTACTTATTATGTCACCTAATTTTACGTCGAGATTTTAACGAAAAAATACGTTTTGGGCCCCTCTGACTCATAAATAAGCATGTTTAGAAAAATGAAGTTACGCAGGCCAGCGCACGCATGTGTGTATGTGAAGAAAATAACTCAAAAACGAAACTTGGTTATATTTTTAACCAATTCAGCCACCTGAAACAAATCATACATGAACATTTTTTTTGAAAAATTTAATTTTCTCAAACATTTTTGTAGAATATTAAATAAAATACATATGTTTAAGATATTTTATGGTAAATAAAATAGATATTATAAATGCATTTAAATATCCTCTGAAGTTCACTTCATTATGGGTAAATTTTGAATAATTAGTAAACCGTAATCTTACGGTGAAGAGATGTAATTTACCGCAGGAATAATGCAAATGTTGCTAAACACAAAATGTGGAGTTAACCGTGTCTGAGATATTCTACGTTATTGGTTTTCAACTTTCCAATGTTTATATTTTGCTTAAAAATATTTCTTCTGACCATGCAAAAAGTATGGGATTTTTTTTTTTTTTAGTACAACAGTGCCGGAGTCTGATCAGGACTCCGGCGCTGTATCCCCTATTTACATTCCCCCCTGTATAATTACTGGTTTTATTGTTCCTTTACACATACACATTGCACAAACATATAACACCCATGCCCAAGGCGGGACTTGAACCCACGATCCACTGCCCACGAAGCACCAAAGCGAGACGCCTTAGCGAGCGTGGCTATGGGGACCGGCTGGATTTCAAATCCATATTATAACGACCAGCTCTTAAAAGATTTGACTGCCACTTAATTCCCATTGTATCTATAAGGAAATATATTAAACAAACAATTCTATAGATGTTTAGCCCAATTAACATAAATAGAAGGCAGGAATACCGTTTTGAAGAAAGTAGGTACGTGAAAATACTACGTTATATATTTCCGTATGATTTTGTCAAATTCGGACATTTACGTATTAAATCAAGTTTAAAAGCTCCCTACAACCTTGAAACTTCTGGTAATCTTATTTTCAAATTTTTACGAGCACCTGGCGAGGTAGCGCTGCGAAATGTGAGCAACTCACACTTGGGAGATCCCGACGACCTCCACTCTGACCTATGAGCTTTTCGAGGTTATCTCGGGGTAGGTATGCTTTGGTGATTTTTTGTCTACCAGGATGTCCTATTCATCATTTCCCCTTCATTCCGATCCTTTCTCATATTTCAGGTATGTTTCCAAGTTCGTAGTGTGTGGCATTGTGGGCAGATAGGGTGGACACTTTCTCAATGGAAAGAATAGCCCCGTGGACACTAGAGAGTTTCTTGTTTGACATCTGGTATATCCGTTCTTCTCTAGCGGCTCCGGCAGAGGGATAGTTCATCGGGTTTGTAAATGTTAGGAAATTGTGTGCGTCTCTGTGGGGTGAGGGCGCTTTATGGATATTGTAATGTAATTGCGCCGGCACAATTTGATGATTTGTATTGTAATTCTTCGGAAGCCATCAGCTTGAACATAAATGTTTAGCTGAAATAAATTCGTGGAATTATTGCTGCCAAAAAGTGTTCTTATTTAATATACAATAAGATCATAATGTCCGACTCCGAGATTAATCCCTTTGAGATATAACCGTACAAGAAGAAAAAAAAAACGAGATCGCCACTTTACGACGGAGTCTAGACTTAGGTATATATTGTGGTATTATAATATTTGTATTAGTTATAAACATATCCTTACATTTTTGGATAGAACCTTTGTCTACAAATTGCTTAAAATCAGAGTAAAACTCATATGTGAGGAATGCAATTAATGGCAAAAGTGACAAATTAAAAAAAGGGGGTTAACAGCACGAATGGGTGATCTAAACATGTTTCTGAACTTTTAAAAATGACGATCGCAAAAAAACTTAAACAAATAATACATAACTGTCTATAGAATAAGTCTAAATAAGTCAAAATCTAAAATTTGTCATTTTCACCTGAAGCGTCAGGTGTCGTGCTTCCTCATTATGAAATATTATTTTAAAAACATATGAAATAAAACCTTAAACTATGTCTCTATAGGAACACTTTGACCAACAGAAAAAACTCATAAAACGAATTTTTGCTTTTTTCTAGTTTCTAGTGATATTATGGAAATATTTATGATTAAAAGATATACATGAAGTGTTTGAAGGGAAGATATCAAAATATAGAATATTACAAAAAGTTTTGTAATCTTCTTACTTTTGGTCACATATTTATGGCATTTTAATATTGTTACTCATAAATACACATTCATGGTACATTACAATAAAATTAAGCAATATTTGTGGCAAAGTTATATAAGCAGTTTTTCAAAATTAGAGTTTTACTTAACTATCATTTTAATAACAACCCTTAGAGATAATTATTTGAAACTTTCACGCTGGTTATTTAATTATATTAAACTAATTGCATGTGTGGATTTTTTCTGGCTCTTTGATTACTTTTAAAATTGATAGTCCAAAACTTATACTCATTTCCAATGTAATTTTTCTACATTTATAAAACATAACACTTATCAAAATTTTCTTACATGGAAATCAAGCTTATGTATAGCTATATAATTTTATAAAGTTTATTACAACATATCACGTAGTTGTTGAAATACGGATACAAATATTCTAAAAAATAAAAATTTCAGATAAAGGGTTCCTGAGCATTCGGTTCCTGACTCTGTTCAAAAATGTTCGATTATACTTGTCTCTAGTACACCATATAGCCTTTACAGTGTCTTCTACGACTTCTGCAGGAAGAATAAGGAACTTATTGCCAATAGTATAAAATCATATTCTTGGTTAAGGGGGTGGGGATACTTGTACATTTTATTATATTTTGTAGAGCTAGAAGCATGTTGGACGCTACTGACAGGCACGAAAGACGCGGACAGGCTAGGTAAATTAATACTTAAGGCAAGACAGCCAAGATCTGAGAAGGCAATAAGAATAGCTGAACAAAAGTGATTATAATGTTTTACATACGTATATTTTAGTTCATACTTATGTCATTGTTGTGTTGTTGTGTTATATATTGTGTATATGTTATGTGTATATATTCCTCTTAACTGAATTTGGTATTATAATAGTGTACATTAATGCATCTGTGGTGTAAATTTTAAATTGCTGTATTTGAATACTTTTGTCTTTTTATTTTGGTGTTTACTCTTTTAATTATTTGTGCACATGTTTTTCTTTTTTAATATTGCTTACTATTTTGTGTATTGCAAAAGCACGTACGGTCTGTAGACCCGTGTGATTAATGAAGCTCAATAAATGCACTTATTCATTATTACATTTTAGGAAAGAAAACGGTGGAAAAAATACGAATTGTAAATAAGCATTCCAAATTTTGACCATTTCAATTGATATCTCCCCTTAATGAAGCTCTCTGTGTTCAGTTACTTCATGGCGATGCCGAAACAGACAGACGATCATTGTCGAGTGCTGATGGGTCGAACTATTGACATGGACGTTGGCAAATACAACGTGCCTTGGTTGTTGAAAATGATGATGATGATGCAGGAAATTCGCTACCTTGAGGACTACTGGACGTCTGACATTCTTGTGATCGACACCAAGGGTGCAGAAGTAGGTCATGCGGCCAAATTCACTCCTCCAGTTATGAGGAAGATACAGCTCTGCGCATTGGTGGGTACATAGCTCTGAAATTTGTTTATTTCTGCTTTATTATTAAGGGTGAGGGGAAAGAACCAATTCTAAAAATTCAGTTGTATCTTAACCTGGTCATTTTGAGAATAGTTAACGTCTATTCATGCCGTTTATTGATATTTAAAAACTAATTAAAAAATCAAATGTTTAATAGTCATATTAATGTTCCTGTAGTTTCTGGGTAACCAAACTGGAGATATGAAAGACAACTTTCTCAGAAGCACATTGTTTTCCATAGATAATACTTTGAGCCCAAAACAAAACAGAATCTTAATTCTGTCATTGTGAATACCATCAAAATCTATCTATAAACAGATTCAAGTGTAAAAAGCTGCCAATATATAATGAACAGTGTGATTGATATTTAATAAACCGCAGAAACATAATGTAGATATATTTATATCATATATATCATAGTCTAAGGACTTCATCCAGCCGACACCAGTTCTGTGTGTGTCTGACCTGAAAGAAATTCAGGGACAAAAATCAACTAATGAACATTGTTATAATCTATGTGTAATGTGGCGATTGTTTAGATACCACCCCCAGAAAAAGTTTCACCGCCATTTGACACGCAAATTGTCATTACAAATACCTTCAAAATCTAACTATAAATATATTCAAGTGGAAAAAGCTACCAAAATATAAAGAACTGTGTTTGATTGTAATTCATCCCAGAAACACAATGTAAATATATTTATATCATATACAGGGTTACTACAAAAGAAATAGACAACTTCAACTGCCTGTAAATCAAAAACTATTAGAGATAGCAACCTAATTATTTTGGAGGTAAGTTGAGAAACTCTCAAAGTTTTGTTTGTTACTATTGGTAATGCTGTAGTGTTTTGTTTGTTGTTGCAGAAGCTGAAATGCCGGAAAATCCTGTGGAAAAGGCATATTGCGAGTTGGAATTTGCTAGAACGCAATCAGCAACTGTAGTCCAACGACATTTTAGAACACGTTACCACAAAACGCCACCGACTATACAGTCAATCTACGACTGGTATAGAAAATTCGAGACAACGGGATGTTTGTGCAAAGGGAAGAGCTCGGGAAGACCAAGAGTTTCGGAAGAAAACGTTGAACGTGTTCGTTCTGCCTACATAAGAAGCCCACAGAAATTGACATCTAGGGCAAGCATGCAATTACAAATTCCACAGAAAACTGTATGGAAAATCTTGCGGAAGTGACTGCACATGATGCCTTACAGATTAAAGATGTTGCAGTTTCTGAGTGAAGAAGATAAGGTCATACGGCGTGACTTTTGCATCGACATGTTGCGACATGATGAAGACGATGTTGGTTTTTGTGAGCGCATTATTTCATTTTTTTAGTAACGTGTTCTAAAATGTCGTTGGACAACAGTTGCTGATTGCGTTCTAGCAAATTCCAACACGCAATATGCCTTTTCCACAGGATTTTCCGCCATTTCAGCTTCTGCAACAACAAACAAAACACTACAGCGTTACCAATAGTAACAAACAAAACTTTAAGAGTTTCTCAACATACCTTCAAAATAATTAGGTTGCTATCTCTAATAGTTTTTGTTTTACAGGCAGTTGAAGTTGTCTATTTCTTTTGTAGTAACCCTGTACATCATTGCCTAATGAATTCACCGAGTCGACATCATTTCTCTGTATGACTGGCCTGAAAAAAATTCATAGGCAAAAAACGAACCAATGAAGGTTGTTATAATCTATACGAAATAGATACCGCCTCTAAAAAAAGTTTCCCAGAAATTTGGACGTGCAAAAAGGCTTAAATAGTTACATAGATTTCTATCTTCTAGAGGAGGAAGTAAAGAATCAATTGCATGATCGATAAACTGGACGACAGTTACGGATTTAAATGAAAATTTACACCAGCGACATTATTTGTTCGTTATTATATATGTTATTTTTGCTACAAAATAAATGAAGCTTTGTCATAACGGTACTCCACAATTGAGAACAGAGATAACTACCTTGTGATGTTATCTTCGGCAGTTGTGCCAAATTTTTTGTAGGTAAAGTACCCTGCTAATCCAGTGGTTAGCAAAACAACCAACAGAGATGACCAAGCTGTCAGGGGAGGAGGCTAGAATTGTCGCTATTAACTTAATTCCATTATGGCCAACACTTTATGCAGTCGATATACAAAAAGTTATTCGGTCACAACTGTCTGTACCGAACTGTGTTGGATGCTGCAGACACTGTGTCTTGACTCTGTCCTGCGTGGCTTGAGTAATCCTCTGCGCACTGGCGAAAACTCATGGGAACATCCTGTTGTAATGGGTATGCATAGAATGCAGTGAATTCATTGGTCCTTAAGAGCTATAATTTTTTATTACTTTCCCTACCATAGTAGGTAGAGAAGATACTGTCTTCCTCCTAAAAATTAGATATGTTTGAGGTCCTCTAAATCAAAACAAAACAACAAACAAAAAACTAAAAAAAAGTATGTTTGTATGTATGTCTGTAAACAGAACAATTAAAAATCTAGTCCGTTAAATAACAAACTTGGTATTTAAGAAAACCTTTCCAGAATGCAACACAATGCTTTCTAAAAAAATATTCAAACCATACCCTTTACATTGAAACGTTTTCGAAAACTTTTATTTACTCAAATATGGCTACAATTATTTTTATTAAAAATCATACGTTTAAGATATTTTCATCCAAAATATTATATATAACCTTAAATTTCTGAGAATAGCCTCTGAAGTCCTATCCATTCTGGATGGATATTGCATAGCTGGTAAATTGAAAGAGACAAAAACTTACTAAACAAATTATGATCATCTCTTTAAAACACACAATTATGTCAAAAGCAACTATTGTGCAACTAAAAAACTTCTGAGGTATTCCACGTTATTCATTTCAATTTTTTAATATTTAAGTTTTCTCAGATGGGAAGTAATTATTCGTTTTCCGTTCTCCTGCTTAAGCAAAGAGAACGGCTTTTCAAAGCTATCAAGACTTTTAAAATATTTTTGAACAACGATTTAACGTATTGTATTTCCTTACTCCTCTTATAAAGCAATAACATGTAATAAGGCATTTCTGCTCAGCTTATTTTTTAAAAAAACGTGACATTGATAGAAGGGTTGCTTTGTACGAATAGCTTCTAATAGCACAGGAAGAGGAAGATTTACAATGCAGCACATCAGATATTTTTATAAAGATTACAGATAATTTATTTCTTTCAATTAAAAAGAAAATGTAGTACTGACGATTAAAACGCTTTTATCCACTAGTGCGAATAAAACCAGTAGATATTTATATTGCTAAGAACGGCGAAACAAATGGTATTCCTTATTGCAACAGCGGATGAATATTACTTTTACATAATGACATCGATATGGTCCCAGTAATTAAAGCATTGTCAAAAGGCGTACCTGACCAAAAACTTTTATTTTCTTTACGCGTATTAAGCAAATAGTAGGTAGAGAAAGTATTGTATTTTACCCAAAGTCTAAGTCGAGATTTCACCCGGAAAAAATATTTTGAATAAAAAGAAAAACATTTTTAGAAAAAGTTCGGAGCACATGCATGTCTGTGCGTGAACAGTATCATTTAGATTTTCTCAAAAATTGCACTAACAATTTTGATTAGAATCTTTTACTTAAAGCTATTTATATAGGAAATAAAATGCATATCTTGAAATTTTTGGTAATATTCCGTAAGGCCCTCATTATTCTGACTGAGTTTTCATAACCGGTAAACTTTCAGAGATAGACAACATTTACTGTTGATCACGCTAAAACACACCATTTATACCATACATTTTATTGAGTTAACTGCTTCCGAGATAGTACTTGTTATTGGCTTCAATTTTAAGATATTTATACTTTTCAAACGGCAATCACATTAGTTTTAAATATATTTCTTTTACTCCTGCCTAACGGAGAGAACCGAATTCAATGCCTTTATATAGCGACAGATTTTAAAATACCTAATATATTCTCTTATTTCCCTTCTAACCACAAGGAACTAAATAATAAGAACATCTCTGCTAATGTTTATCTCAATTAGTATGAACTAGATGGAAGTATAATCTTTTGTAATAGTAGTTTGTTTCCAGAACAGGTAAAGAAAGCTATGTGACTGCAGGCACCAGAGTTTTCAAATTAATTTAACTGTTGTCTATAATGGATGTGTCTTCTTATCAACAGCAAGGATTCAGCTGCCGCATCAAGGCAATACATGTTCTGAATGCACCTCCGGTGGTGATATCGCTGGTCAGTGTGGTCAAGACAATGCTGAAAACGAAGTTGGCGGAAAGGGTGAGTAACTTTCCTTCAACAATTTTATGTGCTTCATTCCAATGACCTCCTCTATATATTCCGTAATAAAATATTCTTAAAAAGCTCATTATTATATCTTCTTTGTAGTAATCTAGATAAAAATTAGCATTATAAGAGGGCGTCTTAAAAGTTACACTATTTTTTTAAAAAATAACAAAAAGTTCAAATATTTTAAAGAGGGTACATTTTGAAAGGTACATTCAGTACCTAATTTCCCACATACTTTCCTTGAACCTCAATAAATGTTTTGGTACCGTGGTAACGGTTTTCTTAACCCGGTGTCGAACCACTCTCCCGCCAAACTGGCTAGCCACTTCCACTACTTGTTTTAGTTCGTCATTTACGAAGCGCCTTCTCCCGAGATGTTGCTTCAGCTCCGGAAAAAAGATGGTAATCACTTGGTGCAAGGTCAGGTGAATAAGGTGGATGACCGAAAACATCCTCTCGAAACTGCTCAAACATGGCTTGGGTTTCACGAGCAGCGTACGGGCGAGTGTTATCGTGGAACAGAAAAACTGTTTTGCTCAACTTTCTCCTCATTTTGTTTTGTACGACTCTTCTGAGTTTTCTCATCACCTCACAATAGCGAGCAGCTGTTATTGTGGTTCCTTCGAATCCCAGAATATCGTTGTCATGACCTTGTCAGCCGATGCTAATAACTTTTGCCTTTATTGGTGCTTCCTCATCCATTCGTTTGCATACCATACTCTGTCTTTTGGATTCAAGCGTCCAGTGATGGATCTATGTCTCGTCCCCGGTCACCATTCGGTCAAATAAGCCATCTCCCTCATCCCATTGCAAAAACTGCAATGCGGCGTCAACTCCTGTGTTGTTCTGAAAGCACTCGTGGAAACCATCTTGCACACACTTTTGATAGACACAGAATCTCATAAATAATCAGTAAAGTGAAATACGGCTTATTTCAACATAAGGAGGAAGTTCAAACAAAACTGAATCAAGTGTAAGGCGCCGATCAGTGTCCCTGACTCGTCAACAATATCCGGAGCGCGGGAAGTGGAGGGTCGACCGCTTCAATGCCCATTATGCACTGTTATTCTCCCTTCAATGAACGATTGGCGCCAACGAGAAACCATTGGTCTTGACATAACGTCTTTACCATAACACTGCACAACCCGCGATGAATTTCAGTCACACGTTTATTTTTTGCCGTCAAAAAACGGATTACAGCGCGTACTTCGCAATCGGCGGTAGGAACGAGTGGAGTCTCCATTGTTACTGCCGTTTTAATGTCTAGGCAAAAAAAGTAAGTGCCTAGGAATTTTACAGTGCTGCCATTACACCCATACCTATATTTCCTTCTTATATTTGCTTATAGTGTCAGGGTAATAAGGGAATACATTATGCTAAAGGGATTGTTAAATCTTTAAGATATCGCTGGTTACTATGTGACAAAAATTCTGGTGTGTTCTCTACATCCTTGTAACAAATTATTGTTAAAAGCATATTCTTCTATCTACTTTATTATAATCGAGATAAACATTAACAGAAATTACCTTAATTACTTCCTTGTAAGCAGAAGGGAAATAAGAGAATACATTAGGCTAAAACGATAGTAAAATATTTTAAAAGCTGGTTTCCATGTGGATGAAATCCATCTATGCAGGGTCAGGAGTTTATAACTTTCCGTGTGACAAAAATTTAAGTATCTTACATCCGCAACAAATAAGAAGGAATATTTCAGAAATGAACATTTCAACGAAAAACGTATGTGACGTAGATTGTGTGTTTCAACGTGATGTAAGTTCTTTTCTATCTCTTACAGTTTACCAGTTATGCAAAATTCATCAAAGTTCATTCAGAATAAAGAGGTCTTTAGAGGCTATTCCCAAAACTTTCAAGACATGCATTTTATTTGCCAAATAAATATCTTTAATGTACGACATTTTATTCAAAATCGTTACAACCATTTTTGAGAAAATCAAAATTTTCTATTTTTTTATATGTAAAGGGTAGTTTGGGGTGACGGGATTTTCTCAAAATCTTCGTGTCAAATCCCTGAAAGATGCTAAACTTAAATATCAAGTTTGGTATTTTACCGATTTTTCGTTTTTGAGTAATCGTGTTTACAGGCACACAGACCTTCTTCTGAAATTACTGGGGACCTAAAACGTGTATTTCCGGTGAAATCTCGGCATTGAATTTTTGGATGCAATACTGTACCTTCTCAATACACTATGTACGTAGTAAGTATATAGAAAGTAAGACCTTTCATTAGATAAAGGTTTAAGTAAAAAGGTTTAAATACCAAAAACTAGAAACAACTCGGAAATGTTTAAATCCTCAAAAAGTATATGAATAATCTGTGTTTTAACGTGATCTAGGTTGATGTGTACTAAGATTTCGTCATCTATTATGGTATACAAGTTATAAAAGTCATGAATGAAGAGAACTTCAGAGGCTATCCCTAGAAAATTCAAGATGCGCATTTTATTTGGATGTAAATACCTTAAATGTATTTAACTTATGGCATTTTAATCAATATCATCAGTGACATTTTTGAGAAAATTTAAATTTGGAACAAGCTTCCATGTAAGGTATAGTTTGGGGTGAAGAGATTTTATTAAAATTCTTTGTGTTTTATCCTTAAGAGATCCTGACTTAATATTCTTTGTGTTTTATCCTTAAGAGATCCTGATCTAAAATTACAAGTTTAATATTTATCCGCCTTTTCTTTTTGAGCTATGCTGTTTAGAGATAAACAAACCCTATCTAAAAATTGTTTGTCATTCAGGACACTAAAAATACTTATTTCTATGAAATTTCGATATCCAATTTTTCGTGGAATGTAAAATCTTCTACACCTACTGTGTGCATAGTATGTGACAGAGAAAATAAAAAGGCGCAGTATAAACGGAAGGATTCTGATAAAAAAAAATAACTATGAAATATCTGTCACAATATGCAACAGTTTGAATCCTTTCCTAAGATTTTTATATTTAAAGATCATATGATATGAGTTACGTCTTATTCATTACTTAGCCTACATAAGGCTCTTTCTTCTTCCCGTTTCTAAATCTAAAATTTTAATTTAATAGCCTAGATTATAGTTTTATTTAGAACCTAATGGGTTTATTATCTCTATGTGCTGAAAGCAATGAGAATATTTTACTCATTATTTATTTACTGTGCTTGATCCGTCATTTTGGACCTAATTGCGTTAGTGGAAATAACTAATATATTCAGAAATGGTTCTTCAAGAGTATTTGTAAACTTACAAAAAATGTCTAATGTTTTACACTCGCATTACTTTTCTAGCTGTTCTACAAAGAGCTTCTCACATAAATTATTCTTCTTTCTACACGATGCTAATGGACATAAACATCAGCAGAATGTTCTTATTACTTTGTTCTTTATAAGGGAATACACTAGGCTGAAGCGATGGTCAAATGCTTTAAAAACTGTCTTTATGAAATTTTATTATCATTGCAATTCGCTTCTTTGCCTGGCGAGGAGTAGAGCAAAAGAAAACTGGATACTTCCCGTTGAGAAAAATATAAATACTTTACAATTGAAGCCAATAACAAGAAATGTCTCAGAAACTGTTACCTCCCAAAAAAATACAAAGGACAAATTGTGCGTTTGACGAGATCTACATTTTATTTGTGCAATAAGTTTTGGTCTATATGTTACGGTTTAATAGTTATGTAAAATTTGGTAAAATCCATCCAGAATGAAGAGGTATTCAGAGGCTATTCCTAGAAAATTTAAAATATACATTTTATTTGGGATTATATATCTTCAGTATACGGCATTTTAATTAAAATCGTTCGAGCCATTTCTGAGAAAATCAAAACTTTTGAAAATGTTTCCATGTAAAGGGTAGTTTTTGGTCGGGAGATGTTATTTAAATTTTCGTGTCGCATCCTTGAGCGATACTAAACTTAAATACCAAACGTAGGTACTGTATCCCATTTAAAACTAAATCGCGAGATTTAATCAGAAATATATGGTTTGAGACACCTAAATGTCAACAAAAAAAAAAAAAAAAAAAAAAAATTAGAAAGATATCCGTGTGTGTCATTTAAATACCAAGCTTGGCAGTTAAGTTCTATATCTTGCAACGGCCTCAACATTTCCAGGAAAATCTCCACACCTCCAACTATCCCCTATATTGAATAGTTTTCGAAAATATTTATTTTATCAAAAATGGCTCTGAATATTTTGATTAAACTGCCATATGATTATGATAGTCATGACAAACAAAATTCATATTTAGGTATAGTTTCTGAATATCTCTTTATCCTGGATGACTCGTTAAGCGTAAGAGATAGACAAAAATGTACAACACAACAAACATAAGATTTTATTAAAGCACACAATTTATGTGTATATACATTTTTTTCTAGAGTTAAACGTATCCAAGATATTCCTTGCTATTGATTTCAATTATCTAAACGTGTACATTTTGCAACTGGAAATTCTTTATTCGTTTTTCTTCTACTAGTCAAACAAACAGAACGAAATTTCAAAGTCATCTCGTGGTGTCCAACTCTTTATAGAACTGACTATTGCTTAAGTCTACTGTATTCATAATTCGGTTTTAACTACAAGGAAACACGTAATGAAAGTATTTAGTAGATTTTTATCTCGTTTAACGCGAATTAGAAGAGTATGCTTTTTAAGGATAGTTTAATTAATAAGCGGGTTAGAAAAAGTATTGGCAAATGTATGCTGTTTTATAGTGTTCTCCCTTCCCCTCTCCCACTATCTCTTTCTCTCTCACACGCACATACCAGACGACACATACACCGTTTCATCTTCGAAATGTAACTACATTTACGCTGAATTCTCAATAAAGTTTGGATGGAATAAAATAATTTATAAAATAAGTTTCTGATGCGGGATATTTACACAATTTTCCTCTGTTGTTTATTATCTGCATTAAAATTATTCATACAAAAGTATATATTTTCTCCATTATTTCAATCAAATCTTTCCAGTAAGATTTTCTTTTGTAGTGTTTAACACTTTGACTACTTATGTTACACTGATGATACGTGAATGAAAATGGAGCACCAGTGGAATGCGATGGCGGGGCAAACCGGAGAACCCGGAGAAAATCCGTCCCTGCGCTCCTTTGTCCACCACAAATATCACATGCGGTCGCATGGGATCGAACCCGGGCCGTCTAGGTGCGAGGTGAGTGGTCTAACCACTCGGCCACGGCGCGGCCTGTTCAGTCGGAGTTATATTACAAATATAAAATATTTAGAAACTAGTCGCTATATGCTGGCCTTAAAGCTGCATACCGTTTGCAAGCAATTACGAGAAACCACTGAAAATCGACAGGATTTAATGAATGACAAAATTATTGACAAATCAAGCCCTTAATGAAGGACATTTCGAAAATGCCCCCATGCGAGAAAGAAAAAAGCTGATGTACTCCATTCACATAGCCTTCTCTTGTCTTTTCTGCAAACAATTTATTCTTTTATATACCTATATCATGCTAATCGAGATAAACGTTAGCCGAAATTTCCACTGTCATACTTGATGCTTCTATCTAAGCAGAAACGAAATAACGAAATACGCTAAGCTATGGCGATAGTCAAATATTTTAAAAGCAGTTATATGAACATCTGATGTTTGGTTCTCTTTGCATGGTCAGGAGTAAAACAAATGGCAGATGAAACCGAAGATGGCTTCTCGTTTGAGGAGAATTTAAGTAGTTTAAATCACATATATAACATAAATAACGTGTTTTAACGAATTCATCATTTTGAAGCTGAAAATGCAAGATATATTTTATTTAACATGTAATTATCTTTAATGTCCCTAATCGGTTTATCCTCCCCGTATTTTAGGATTGACACCCCCTAGGACTTACAAACGGATGCCTAGGGGTCATAAGTCTTTTGGAGAGCTAATGGCACGAAACCATAGAATGGAGAACCCGGAAGGAGTAGTCGGCCCATAGCCAGGCATGAGTGTGAGATAATAGATGATATAAGATGCAAGCGAAATGGATTATAGGAAAGGTGATGATGGAGTAACTGGTGGAATAATAAGTGGGGAAACCGGAGGACACGGAGGAAACCCGCGCAGACGCCGCTTCGTCCACCACAAATCCCACATGCAGGTGCTTGGGATCGAACCCGGGGTGCCAAGGTGGGAGTAAGCGGTTTGACTACTTGACCAAAGCATTGCCTATTATATTTAATAAACCGTATTTTAAAAGTAATCGTTATAGACATTTTTGAGAAAAACATTTTCAAAAATGTTTCATATAAAGGTTAGTTTAGTGTGAAGGATGTTACCAAAAGCCTCCGTGTTGCACACTTTTCCTTATTTTGTAATGCTCCACAAACACAAAAACACACCGATTTTTTCTAAAAGTGCTTTTTTATTCAGGATATTTCAAAATATGCATTTCTGTTGAAATCTTGATGTCAATATATTTTTTACCTACTATGTTCGTTGTATATACGTGCTAGAGAAAGTGAAAACCGTTAATATAAATCAAGTGCTTTAAACAAATATTTATGTTTGTGCAGCACGTTTCTTTTTTCTTTTTTTTTTTTCAGTCGTTTAAGTTTATAGATTATACAATATTGTACAAAAGTTCTTTAGAATCCCGAAGACAAAGTTATTTCCAAAAAGATTCAAGATTTAAGTTTTATTTGGTAGAAAAATATCTTTAACATATACGGTTTTAATCAAAATTGTGAAGTATTTTTTTAGAAAACTAAAATTGAGAGAACTTTTCCAAGTAAAGTGTGAAGGGGAATTTTCTTGAAAGTTTTCGTACTTGTATCTTTGAAAGATGCCCAACTTACCAAACGCTGTTCTATGTGCGCATTTTGCTTTTTTTTTTTTTTTTCTAACTTTCTGTGCATGTACTATACACATATTACATAGAAATGGTGTTATGTTCCACCCAGAAGTTCGATACCGATGTTTCATCATAAATACATATTTTGGGTCCCTTTGAGTCCTATAAATATAATTTTGGGAAAAGGCCTGTGTGTGTATGTGTCTGTGGACAGCATAGTTCAAAACCGAAAAGACCGCTAAATACAAAACTTGATATTTAAGTTCTGTATCTTCCAAGGATGCGATACGAAGGTTTTAAATAAAGTCCTCCACCCCAAACTGACCTTTAAATGGAAATAAATAGAATTTTTTTATTTTCTCAAAAATTACTAAGGATTTGGATTAAAATCTCATATTTTCAGATGTTTACGTACCAGATAAAATGTATATCTTGAATTTTCTGGGAAAATCCTCTAAAGATCTCTTTATTCTGGATGATTTTTATTGAATTTTGCATAACTGGTAAACCGTAAGAGATAGACAAAAACTTTCTACACAAACATGTAGATCACGATAAAACTCACAATTTATGTCATACATGTTTTTCGTGGAGTTGATCGTTTCTGAGATATTCCTTGTTATTGGTTTCAGCTTTAAAAACGTATACGGGAATTTGTCAACTTCTGTCTATACAAAGGTACTTCAGGCACATAGCAACCAGCTTTTGATCATCACTTTAACCTATGGTACTCCCTTATTTCGCTTATACTTATAAGGAAGCAAGTAATACGTTTATTTCTCTATTTTTTCTTATTAGCATGGAGAAAATAGAAGCGCAAGCTTTTTAACAATAATTTTTACAGAGATTTAGAGAAAGTCATGTGAATGGAACTCTTTAATTTTTATGTTTTAAATTCATATGCTCTTAAAACTTAAATTTGCAATTAAATATCCACAAGTAGCGAAAGTAACAAAGATTTTCTTCTGTCGTTTATTAATTAATTCTAAACATAAAATAACGATGTCAAATGCATTTGACTGAAGCTTCATTTTTACTTTCTCTAGCCCCATATGTACAATGTACATAGGGATAGAGAAGGTACTGTAATTCACCCAAAAATTCGATACCGTGATTTCACCGGAAATATATGTTTTGAGATCCCCTAAGTCCGAAAAAGTATTTTTAAAAAAAGAATCGTGTGTGTGTGTGTGTCTGTGTGTCTGTGAACAGCATAGCCCCAAAACAAAAAGACCGTTAAATACCAAACTTGATATTTAGGTTTAGTACCTTCCAAAGATGCGACACGAAGATTTTAAAATAAATCCCAACCACAAACTACCCTTTACATCGAAAAAAAATTCGAAAAGTTTGATTTTATTAAAAATGGCTCTAACGATTTTGATTAAAATCCCGTACATTAAAGCTGTTTATGTCCAAAATAAAATGTACATCTCGAATTTTTTGGGAATAGCCTCTGAAGACCTCTTTATTGTGGATGAATTTGGCTGAATTTTGCTTAACTGCTAAACCGTAAGAGATAGAAAAAAACGTACTGCACAAAAAACTGTACCTCATGATAAAACACACAATTTTTGTCCTTTACGTTTTTGTTGTGGAGGTAACCGTTTTCGAGACATTCCTTGTTATTGGTTTCAATTGTGAAGTACTTCAACTTTTCTCAGACAGGAAGTGCCTGTTTTTCTTTTGTTCTACTCCTGGCTAAGCAAAGAAGTGATTTTCAATGAAAATCGCATAACGATAGCTTTTAAAACATTTGACAATCACTTTAGCATAGTGCATTCCCTTATTCCCTTCTACTTATAAGGAAATAAGTAATAACATTCTGCTAACATTTATCTTGATTAGCATTGTGTACAAAGAAGAATAATCTTTTGTAGGAGTCTTGTAGAGCAGCTAGAGAAAGTAATGTGAGTGTAACACATCAGATGTTTTATTTAGCGAAGTGGTTTGAGCGGTTTCTTTTGTGGCTCGCAATCGGATTTCGCGGATTCCTTGGGCGTTTTTTCTTTCTTTGTTTTTTTTATAGTTTTATTTTTCAGCAGGCAAAAAGCAGTAACAATTGTACTAATACTAGGAATTTCTCCGGTTCCTTGTTCCCCATCTCTTCATTTCATATCTCTTTTCAGTGTACAGACAAAACAGAATGCCACCTGTGGCATTTAAATAATAATGTAAATCTAGTGCTTCACGTTATCAGTATTGTTATTTGGCTACTAGCAAATAAAATAAGTATTAGTTATGAGTAGAGAGGAAGAGACCAACAATAAAAAATATAAAATAAAAATAGACATATGCATATAAATACAAATAAATATAACTAATGTAAATCGATAAATACAAATAAATAAAAAATAAATATGAATTGATAAAAGTAGTAAATAATGACAATGAAAATAATATGATAATATTCATTATAATAATCATTACTATAGCGAACTTCAAGGAGGGAATTATATATTTAAAATGTATTTATAATTTTAAAATAAATATCTATTATAAATACGTGATAATGTAAATAATATAAGCAGAGTATTTAAAAATATAATAGTAAACATAAGTTTACTTTAAAATATGATATAAGATAAAATTATTGTTATAAACTACATTAATAGATAGAAAATATATTGTTATTTTATAAAAATTTAATATATTATAATTATATCAATTTTAGTAACTATAAGAATATTAAAATAAAATAAAAAGAGTAGTGTAAGGGTTAAATTTTTGTTTAGTTTCATATAGAAAATATTTTATTGAACTTTAAACTTATTGTTATGTTTTGATTTTTATGTTATTTTAAGTGATTAGTTAGGCGATTATCTATAGAATCATTGTATAAAACTATAGATAAACACTGAAGATGTAGGATATTTGCCCTATTATAAGAAATTAGGTGTCAGATTTTATTTTATTGTACGGGGCTTGTCTGGATTGTTGTGTGGTGCGCAGTGCATATGCATTATGTAACTGTTCCCTCTTCCTCTGGTACGGAACCAGAGAACTGGAACTGTTGTCCAGGAGGAGCGCTGGAGGGTGACTGCAGAAGTGCATTTAACTGCAAACCTTGGGGGCCCCACAATTACGTACCACCGCTACTTGGACCGGACAAAAACCTTTCGAATCATTCATATTATCTCTTCCTTCAATAGGTTTCATACGACATTCTGCGCCTCTAGTCGCGGTGCTTTAATCCTCCATGCCAGAAAAAAAAAAAAAAGAAACAACAAACAAACACTTACTGGTATGGAACACTCAGCTTTTGATATCTAAAAACTGAAGTGTATTATATTCCTAAAGCTCAAACTAACTCATATTTGTTCATATGCCAGGTTGCAACAAAATCAATAATGCAATTATTCATATGATATTAAACAAAACAAAGCAACATTTCAAACCAAAATTACCAAGTTTTCCTTCATTATGTGGAAACCTACATTAATACAGTCAACAGGTCATTGCGCCAAAAATAATAATCGTTAAAAACCATTTTACATACACGTAATACACATCCGGTCAACCAACCTACAACGAGTGTTAAAAACAACGTAATTTGAGTAAACGTTGGGTATTTTGTTCTCATTAATTACTGTTTTCAATAGTGGGGCTACATTTTCAACCTTATTCGATTTAATTAATTCTCGTCTGCGCCATAGCGCGGTTGCAAGTCATTGTGAAGTTCATTATTTTTGGCGGTCAAATACCTGATGTAAATATTGGATACATTAAATCAATTCTTACTTTTCTCTCTTGAAAAATTAATAGTTATTTATGATGTTAGTGGAAAAAAGAAAACTTTAATTTGTGGGCAGGTATGTTTGCAAAACGAGGATAGCAATCCTGCGAACAGAATAAAATTACGCGAGTGGCATACACTACTTTTAGACAGTCCTGAATATTTATAGATATATTATAGATTACAAATAGTTTGTTTTATCTATTTCACGGACTTGATGCTCGACGTGCTGAAGTTCAGTTGTTGCGTTGCTTAGCATCCGTTATATAGGATTTTGTGGTTGTCAACATAATGGGTTAAATACATGCATGACTGAAAGTTTGATATTCCAAATTAATAACGCCAGCTTTTTTAAATTTATACCACAGATGTAATATAATACAAATAAGTTTAGGCGCAACTTTCATTAATTTTGCTCTAATGATTTAGAAGCCATGGTCAAATTTGTTTATGGTTTTGCCACGCCACTAAAAAGTCCCTTGCGGAAAAGAAAAAAAAATTAAAATGTTAGTCTAATATTTCGATCATAGGTTCTCTATATAAGTACTTTATAAATTGCCCTGGGATTTTCTATGTTTCCTTTAGTTTAGGATCTAAAAATTGTTCAATTTATGAATGTGCTTTTTTGTCATAAAAATATAATTTTGTATTTGAAAATTGAAAACATATGCTAAATATATTTGGCGGTAAAACCTAGGGCAATTCTTATTCATTGCACCCCTGAGGGCATGTTCAGCAAATTTTATCTATGTAACAGAAAAACTGTTCCGCAAGGAGCATTTTACAAGAAGAAAAACGCTAAAAAGATCAAGGAAATATTGGAACACATTAAAACCCACCAGGTTGGTAGGTTGGACCCTCAGCTTTCCTTTTCTTCTGTCTTTTCTGTCATTTTCTTCTTGCATTACTGATTAGCTTCTGCATAACTTCGTTTTTTTTTTTTCTTTTTTTTTTTAAACTTTGCATGATGCGAATTAGATCTCCCTGAAAAGAAGTTTTTCTTGCCGAATCCAATGTTACCTCTAATGTTTTGCTGTAATTCAAGGAATTTAAAAATGACGCCTAATGAACAATTATACACTTTTTGTATTTAGGAAAGTTTAAATTATTTTATGGAATTGAATTAAAAAAAATCATTTTTATGATTTTTATGAAATTTCAATCATATCAATATATACTCTTAAATGGCACAAAACGGAGGTACTCGCCTGAGCAGTGTGGTGGTAGCGTGTCTACCTCACATTCAGCAAGTCAAGAGCTTCAATCTCGCTTAGGGTGAATTTCCCCGCTAAGGTTTTTTTGGGATTTTCCCTTGTCCTAAAAAGACGAATTTCGAGTGATTTTAAAGTCTACGTACCCCGAAATCATTTGAGCATCACTTCATTTCATTCATCGTCCAATATAACTAGTCAGATTAAAGACGTTAAGCTAAATAATAATAATAATAATAATAATAATAATAATAGTAAAACCGGAGGCAGTGCAAATAATAAAACGATGACAATTTACGGTGTAATTACTTTGTATGTTTTTTACCTTGCAAAAAAAAAAAAATTAATGCGAAGTCGCATTCATTTCTTGACTTCTTGGTAGCAGTTGTAATTTTGCTCTATTGTGCTAATTGCAAAATTCTGTTTGGTTCTGCACATTCCATATTGACAATATTCATATCAACAGCATTTTATGGATCGATTCAAGCATTCTATAACTCAGAACCATGGCCTACTTGAATGAGGTCGCAATCACATTCCGCAAGAAACCAAAGTTGGCTACATTGGAAAGTTATAATTTTATAACACTGATATAATTTTCTACTTTTAACATTACCGTGGTATGATAAAGTCCTTCTTTTACCAGCAACTATATACAATAATTATTTTTGATATTTGCATTGATATGGGCACTTGACTGGGTTTATGTGTTCTTTTGTAAGTTAAAAATCACCATTATATAAATTAAGATTTCTTAAAAGCTAAAGGTTTAATTTAAATATGAAATTCGAAACATAAAACTAAACAAAATTTGCACACAGAAAAGAAAGAAAAGAAAAGAAAAAAGCACGTTAAGAGCTACTCGTAAAATTGAACAGTGGATGCTGTTGCATGACTTTTTCTATTCCCTATTTTAAAATATCCTTACAAAAAACGATATTCAATTTTTTTTAATACAGTTCCGGAGTCTGGTCGGGACTTCGGCGGTATACCCTTTTTCCTCTTTTTTTACTGTTTTCTTCCAATACACACACATATATACACATTTTACAAACTTATAAACGCCCATGCCCAAGGTGCCAATCGACTCCACGATCCCTTGCGCCACGAAGTAACAAAGCGAGGCACTTTAGCGAGCGCGACCATGGGGACCAATCATGGGAAGGAGCAATGGTGGAGGAGCATTATTTGCGTTTAAATAATATTGTGAGAGCTGTCTGCTTCAAGGCAATACTCTCTGGTTGGGCTTGTGAAGTGAACTCAAAATATTAACCATTGAAAAGCGAGCGTTTTAATTAAGACATATTTCTTAATGATAAGATTTCAGAAAATGTAAAACGTAAATTTCTTGAACGTTTTGCAATCTCAGCGTGTCTTCCTTATGATTCTGTTTGAGATTTAATTACTAAATTCCAAATTCTCTGAAGCAGAATGTTGCTCAGAAAAGCGGTGGGTCCAAACTTTTAACAACTAAACGTGACAAAATACTGTAATTAAATGCAAGGAGAAATTGGCAAGGAAAAAACTTTCTGTGCAGGCTTGGTAAGGAAATGAAAATGCACCCCTATAAATGTACAGCTGTCCCGAAATAAAAATAATGAACTAAAGAAAATCACAAATTTACGTGGGAAACCCTTCACAAAGTGTCCGTAATGGCAAAACTGTCGAACTCCGCTTACAGGAATGAGAATAGCATTTAAAACATCTTCTGTGACAATGGTAACTAAGTAATCTCAGTTTCAGTTCACCTTCAATTCCAACAATAACTAGCGCGATTCGTTACCAACCGAACTGTGATGGGTGAGCATGCTAGCGTATTCACCTCACTGCGGAGACACATTTGAAACACCCGTTACTTTAATAGCTGATCTCAATGCAATATTTCTATAATGCCAGCTTTTTGCATGGTCAGCGAATAACGATTTTGGAGTGGAGAAAAAATTAAATATGTAAAAATACAAAACGAAAACAAGCAATATTCTGAAAATAGTTAACTCTACAAATGAATTATATTCTATAAAGTGTATTTTTAAACGAGATCCAGAAGAGAGGACTTGTAGTATTTTGTTTCCATCGTTTATAATTTACCAGCTGGCAAAAGTTATTTGGAAGGAAGAGGACTTAATTACCAAAGAATTCAAGATTCATTTACTCAAGATTCTCCAGCTGAGTCGCGTAATTTAGTGCCATATAGGCATTTTACTTTTCTTTTTTTTTGGGGGGGGGATACAAATGCTTTTACTACAAATGGCAAGGCAGGCGATGACATTGGTGATCCATGGAATGAAGATGGAGCACCAGTGGAATGCGATGGCGGGGGAAACCACATAAAACCCGCCACTGCCTTTTCACACCCGCTTTTTCCACCACAAATCTCACATGCGGTCGCTTGGGATCGAACCCATCTAGGTGAGAGGCGAGTGGTGTAACCACTCGGCCACGGCGCGGCCTGATAATCCCTTGTCACTTAAGGGAACGCTGAGCTACTTATTCTTCATATTCCCTTTCTATAATTATGCCTCCATGTTATATTATTGTCACCTTTCAAGTGTGTTTGGCTCTGGGCTCGTTGTATATGGCTGTGCTAGCAGGTGGCGCGCGGATGCATGTGCTTTGTTAATGCTATTCTCGGCATTGAGGCGGAGCTTTGGTCGCTGTCCTCGCGGAATTGGAGGTAGTTACTTTGCTGACATACGGAACTCGTGATGCTCGCTACTGCGTGGTACTTCTGGCGTCGGGATGAAGAACTATCAGACAAACAGTTAGGGACTTAAACATGTCTCTTTGGCGGCCTGTATTTCCCTCACTGCAACCCTTCCTCCTGGGAGATATTAGCAAAGAATGAATCTTTATAGGTTGTATGTAGTGTGCGAGGTATTCCTCGCCGACGTCTAGCCTTTACCTTTGCTGTGCTGTATTTTATTAATGCTCAACAATTTCAAAAACATGTGTGATTAATGTTTGTTCTGACAAACAGATTTTGATTTTTGAGGGAAAAATTTACAATAATAAAATTTTACCTTTTTTGATACAACTGGACATTTATCTTTTTTATTCTCTAATTGCGCAATATAAAATGCATGTCCCTAAGCTTTATGTTTTTAGAAATACTGTTAAAATTAAAAATAAAACAATACATCTCCTTCCACAATATATAGATTTTAGAATATTGTAAAGAATATTTCAAGACATATAGCATTTCAAAAATTAAATTATATTTCTCTTCGTTTATGTTTCTTGTGACATTCATCGTTTCCTCCCCGTACTATTCATTTATTATATGTGCGTGTGTGTGCGCGAGCGCGCGGATGTATTTATGCTGGCCACAGCTCTTAATAAGACATTCACCATGAGCACGAGATTTTCTCTCTCAGGGTAGTGTTAGAAATTATGTATTATTTTAATGCTTTATATAGTATTTCTCTATCAAATAAGTAAAACAAATAAATATGTACGGAAATATTCCTTTATTTGAAAATACATAGTTTGTTTCAAGACTCTACGACAAACTCTGAGGAACGACAGATCTCACAGAATGGAACACCTTTTGTCAAACAACTACCATTCTCCGCCACAACGTTACAGAGTTATTCGTCCCTATTTGAAGCGTATCCGGTAAAATAGATTTGAGAGTACACAGCCAGTACACTTTAACGCTGTTTAAAACCGTTGAATTAAATGAGATGCCTTTTTCTTGTCCTCAGAGTTTGGCAGAGAGATCCTGAACATCCTGTATTATATTATGGCGCATGTAAAACAACTCAGAATCAGAAAGTTTAATGAGTTTGTAACTGTTTCAGTTCCACATACATAAGCCAGGATATGAAACTCTACATGACTTCATCTCACCCAAGATATTACCCCTGGAGTATGGAGGAGAAGCTGGGCCCTTAATGGAGATTTGGGGTAGGTATTCCTAGAAATACTGCTTATTAGTAGTCTAAATAGACGAGGAACTGAACTAGAGAACATTTTTTTTTCTATCCTACTATTAGAAGGTAGAAATTGTTGATTTTCACCCAAAGCATATTACATTTTAAATACACGTTTCTAAATCCCAATATACTCCAGGTATTTCAGACAAAGGATGCGCGCGCCTGTGTATGTAAACCGTAACTCAAAAATGAAATGTTGGATGAATACCAAACCTGATAACAAGTTCAGTATGTTCCCAGAATACGACACAACATTGTCGTGAAAATCCTTTAGTCCCATTATCCTTTATATGGACATTATTTTTCCTTTTCTGAACAATGGCTCAAACAATTTCCATTAACATATAGCATGCTTAAAATCTTTACACGACAAATAAATGAATATATAACATTTTCGGAATACCCTGTTAAGTTTTTTATACTTTGGTACAACTGATATACTATAAAAGATTGGTATAATTTCACTAAACAAGAAAATTACAGATTTAAGACACAGTACGTGTAATAAATTAATTTGTAACATTGATTATCTTACCAAATATTGAATGTTAAATGCACCATAATATCGCCATGCACTTTTCACTTTCTCTATCATACACTATACTATGCCCATAGTAGGCCGAAAAGATACTGTATTCCACCCAGAAATTTTATACAGTATATGTTTTAAAGTTCCCTGAATAAACAATCATTTTTGTTTAAAGGTGGGTGTATGTATGTGTGTGTGTCTGAAAAGAGCATAATTCAAAAACGAAGAAACTGTTGAATGCTACTCTAAGATTTTAAAGAAAATCCCCTAAATTACTTTTTAAATCGATGGTAAATCTTAAGAAATTGACAAAAACCTATTGCACAAAAAAATATCAACGCATTAAAATAAATTATTTTCCATATACATTATTTTTGTGATGTTATCCATATCTGATGTATTCTTCTTAATTGGTTTTAAATCTTCCAATATATTCGTTATTCACTTATTTCATCCTACTTATGCAAAGAGAATGTAATTTTAATTGCATCATGTAGCGCTATTAAAACAGATTATCAATTTAACCTAGTATATTTCGTTATTTCCCTTCTACTTAAATAAATAAGAAATAAAATCAATTCTCCTAGCGTTTGTCGGAATTACAATGAAGTATACTGAATAATAAGCATTTGCAAGAATAGTTTGTTGTAGAAAGGGTGGGGAAGGTCATGAGAATGGAGTTTATATTTTTTAAAGATCTCTAATATCACTTTAGTGCCCAATGTTCAATGAAAATCATTTCTGTATAACCAAATCTAGATTAAATTTTGTAAGACTAATGTTAGAGGAGGGGATAGAAGCGATGTGAATATAACAGTGTTTAGCTTAATTTTCATTAGCGTTTCAGATATTGTAAACTATATTTTAAGATAAGAAATTTTAAAACAGATTATCTTCTTAAAATAAAATTATAGTAGAAATTGTATCACAGGATATTCTGTAAACAAAGCAACATTAAATTAGTTCTTCACGTTTTATTTTAGACTTCCTTTTAATATTTCTTCAGTGTTTGCTTCAAACGAAGGACAGAAAAGCAATGTATACATACGAAAAGCAGAGAAGTGAAACACACTTAGGTGTCCCGAATTCTTTCTGATTGAAATTACGTTTGTGCTTGTTGAGTTTGAAACAAAAAATCTGATTTGTTGCACTCACATCACTTTCTCTAGCTGCTCTACAAAAAAAAAAAAACTTCTTAGAAAAGATTCTTCTTCTTTCTACACCATGCTAATTGAGATAAACATTATCAGAATGTTATTATTACTTAGTTCCTTACAAGTAGAAGGGCACTGAGGGAATGCATTACGCTAAAGTGATAATCAAATGTTTGAAAAGCTTTCATTATGCGCTTGTCATTTAAATCGCTTCTTTGCTTGGCTAGGAATAGAAGAAAAGAAAACCGAACACTTCCTGTCTGAGAAAAGAATAAGTACTTTACAATTGAAACCAATAACAAGGAATATCTTGGAAACGGTTAATCCATAACAAAAACGTAAATAACATAAGTTGTGGGTTTTGATGAGATCTACATTTTTTGTGCACTAAGTTTTTTTCATATCTCTTGCGGTTTAGCAGTTAAGCGAAATTCGGCAAAGTTCATCCAGAATTAAGAAGTCTTCAGAGGCTATTCCCAGAAAATTCAAGATATGCATTTTATTTGGGATGAAAATATCCTTTATATATGGGACTTGAATTAAAATATTTACAGCCATTTATGATAAAATCAAAATTTCTCCATGTAAAGAGTAATATGTGATGGGGCGATTTTCTTGAAAATCTTCGTGTCGCAACCTTGAAAGATACCACACTTTTTTCTAAAAATGCTTTTTTCGAACTCAGCGAAACCTAAAAATAAAATGTCCAGTGAAATCTAATCTGATTTTTCGATTTAATATACTACTTTCTCTACCCACTATGTACATACTAGGGTCGGCTGATAAGTCCCGAGCCTCTCAATGAAAACAACATTTAAAAATATTTTTTTTACTTTATTTCTCAACATAATCTCCAGAAAGGCTAATACAATTGTCATATGGGTGTTCTAATTTAATTAAACCATCTCTAAGGTGCGATTTATCAAGGTCCTCAAAATAGCTCTTTACAGCATCAATAACCTCCTTGTTGCTGTGAAATCTTCGTCCTCCAAGAAAACTTTTGAGGTTTGAGAACAGGTGGTAGTCACTGGCTGCTAGATCTGGTGAATAGGATGGATGTTCAAGCAATTTCAAGCTTTTAAATCATAGTTTGTTACCTAGATGTAGAGACAGTCACAGAGATGTATGGAACACATCAGAGTTTGGCTTTCTCCTTCACTTGCCCATAATGTTCGGAAAAAAATGTTTTATTTCACAAAATGTTCATCACAATTTTACTGGAGGTATACGCTTCCATATCCCCTAAGTTTTAGCTCTTCTGTACCCACCTATAACTAGGAAACAGAGAAACTATTGTATTCCACAAACATTTGATCTGCAGACATCACCTGAAGACAAATGCTTTAAGGTACCATGGACCCCCAAAAAAAGGAGTTCAGAAAAATGTACCTGCACACAGGGTACGTGTGAATAACCTAAATGAGAACGTATACATACCAAACTTCAAATCTAATTATATCTTTCTGTGAGAAATATTTTAATAAAATTATACCTTCACCAATCTACACTTTATATAGAATATTTTAAAGTGCCTTTAGTTTTCTCTAACAACGCTAGCAATTTTGATTAAAATACAAAGATTTGTTATATCTGCATTATAACTAAATTGTATACCTACTTTGCAGTTTCTGCGAATATCAACATAAAGTTATTTTCACTGAATGAATATTCTATTATTTTGTAAAATATGTAATCCATAAGAGATTGAACGAAGGTCTTACTACATAAGAAACAGACATCACTCTGGGGTCCTGGGTTTAATTCCCGGCTAGGGCGGTGAATTTTTCTTTCACCAGAATTATTTCTTATCAGCCACAGAGTCTGGAAGTACTCGTATGAATGTGAGAGTGATTGTGCGTGTGTTTAATGATATAAAACGGTTAACCCAATGGCAACAGCCTAAAGTTAATATCACTTTTTTCACACGTTAGAAGCCCCCGATATGACCGTAGCAGTTAAAGCGGACTATACAAATTAAACAATTAAATAGAAAACAGAGAAAGAAACGTACATCTACTTAAAGCATACCTATATTTATATGCAGTGTTTGTGGCGCTAACATCGAATTTTGGTTATTCTTGATAGAGCTTTACAATATTTTATTTTTACTTTCTTTACCACATAAAATGCACATAGTAGCTAGAAAAGGTATTGTATTCTACCCAAAAATTCTATGTCGAAATATGTTTTTCATCCACTGAATCAAAAACAAAAATAAAGTAAAATAAAAAAATTTTGGAAAAAGTTTGCGCACGGGTGTTTGCCTATGAACAGCATAACTTAAAAAGAAAATTCGGTTAAAAACCAAAATGAATAATGTAAGTTCAGTATCTTCGTAGGATGCGCCATGAAGATTTTCAAGAAAACTCCCCACACAAAACTATATTTGCATGTAACATTTTTGGAAAATGTTGATTAAAATACCATATGTTTAAGGCATTTATGACAAATGAAATGAGTATCTTGATTTCCCTGGGAATAACCTCTGAAGTCCTCTTCATTCTGGATGACCTTTACATAACCGGCGAATGGTGTGAGCAGACAAAATCTTACTTCACAAGCAAAGTAGATCTCGCTAAAGGACGCAAATTCTTTCAGATACACTTTTTTCTGCAGTTAGCCATTTCAGAGATTTCATAATCATTGGTTCGAATTTGCCAATATTTATTGTTTTTCGTAAGGGGACACCGAAGTGCCTTTGTGGAGATTTTGGTCAGAAAAGCCCATTTCTTTTTATCTTTGGTGCCAAAACAAAACCATAATTTAAAATACGTATTTGCAAAGTTTGCTTCTCTTATGGCGGATGTAACTCATGTGTTGGATATAATTTCAAAGCATTTCGCTATTTAAACGATCGTTTCATCTAACTTTAAAGCCATTTTCTCATATTCAAATGCTTCTTTTTATTTCCCATATTCAAAATTTATCTTTTATAAGTTAAAAAATATTTCTCAAAGTAATACAAAATGTTTCTAATAAAATCTCCAGTTAAAATGTTTATATTGTTCAGAGATTGGAATTAAAATTATTTTAAGAATGTGCTGTTTTTGCCGTTTCTTTCCAGTTTATAATAAAAATATTCATTTCTTCTCCTTTTTTTAAGTAGAGAGAATACACCATACCGGAAATCCATCCAGAGAATTTCTGAAAAAGACATTAAGAAATGTAAGCTTTAAAAAATCGTCGTGTAGTTCAATATCTGTAGGAGAAGATGTGTTTTGATTATATCTAATTAAAGCGAATAAATTAATAAACCCAGAAAGAAACGACATGTGTACTTGTATCCAGTTATTGCGAACCAAACCCCGATTTTTTGATCATGCAAGGGGTTTTCATGAATGAAATTGGGTGTGTCTGTAGCATAATATTGGATGTGTTGTGATGACAAATCACCATATAATGAAACCATGCTTCGTCACAGAACAGAATTAATCATGGATCGATTGTTCCATCATTAGCATTCTTCAAAATTCAGTTACAGAAATTTATCCGACTCTGGTGATCACGTGGTAACAATATCTGGACATCAGTAATCTTGTATGGTTAGAGTTTTAAAAGTTTTGTTACTCTCCATGCTGAAGCTTTCAAAATATCAGTTTCTTGTACAAGGCGCCTAAGACCTAAAGTGACCGTTCTAATCTTTCTCCGTTTTCATCTAATTTCTGCTCCGTAAGCACAAGCCTGTTGAGCTTTCTTTTCCTATCACAAATTGATTCCGTCTCCCTTATTTATTAGAAGCAAAGCACTCGGGACGCACGCCATTAAATGTAGTTTTAATTTGCCTTACAACTTCCCTACAAGATGATGTAAGCACATGCATATCGTACATAAACACTCTTTGTGGTACTGTATACTGCATTTTGAAAGCACTTCCAAGAAAATTAAGCACTTCTAAACATTCCTATTATTCAAGTGTGAACTGGACTAGAACAGAAGTAAAACTTACGCACGTGTGACCACAGAATGTAGGACGCGCGCGCAGGGAAAGGCAGTGGAGGTCACCTAGGCCGTACTGCTGGTGGCCAAGTTTTGTAACAAACGTACTGTACAAGAAAATATACAACTAAAGCATTTCTACAAATGTTTATCTGTAAATTAAAACAGAGTAGATATAAAATAAACATTGTTAAAATAGTTTGTTGAAGAATAAGTAGAAAAAGTTATTTGAATGTACCACCTCAGATATTTTGAATTAAAATCTTACTAACTATTCATTTGTTTTCTATAATGCCATTCAAACAATGTGGCATTTCAAAGTCGTCACATGGCGACTTTCATTTTATAGATTATCGCTCCAATCTCGCGCTTGCACTTGTTACGAATGACACCATTTTTATAAATACTTAGTTTGAAATGTTTTTTTTTTTGGGGGGGGGTAATACTCTTCAAACGCACTTTTTTAAAAAGATTAATATTCAGAGGGCCTAACATCGTATATGTATATTAGTAAAACCGAATACTCTCTCTTCTAGGGGATTTATAATTGTAATAGTAGAGTAGAGAAAGAAGTAAACAGGCAACTTTGTTTGCTTTCAATACAACTAAGTTATCAACTAAGTGACAAAAGCGTTGCAAGCTTTCGTTGGGATGAGAATTATGTGATTATTTAGAACAGTAAAGTTTATACAATCAAAGGGAATAATTAATTCCATTATTTTATTATGCATTTCAGCTGCATGGAGGAAGAAAATGGAAAGCTATCGTGATTGGTTCTTGGAAGAAGAAAAATATAAATCAGACGAGTCCAAAAGACCGGAGAAGTCAATAAACACCAGCGACTTGTTCGGCTTTGAAGGCTCTTTCATGCAACTCTCCCTAGATTAGTTTGGTAGTTGAACTAAAACTAAAAGCAATGTCCTTTATTTTGATAATTTCTTGAATAGCATTTTCTGATGCATATTCAAGAGCAATTTAACATACTTTGTACCTAAGTGAAATGATAATTAAATCAGAGTTTTGTCTTCTTTATTTACTACGTAGCTATGCTTTTAGAAGTATTGTGTGTTGTGAGTGGTAGTGTATTACTCAATGCTAAACAGCAGTGTTGTGTAAAAAGTTACAGTTTAGTTATACAGTAAAATAAAAACGTTTGAAAATACGAATTTAGCATGAATAAAAAAAAATTAAAAATAGCAAAAACTATTTATATGGAAACAAAAGTTATAATGAGACCAATTATTGGTCAATACATATAGCTACAGTTACAACATTTACAACCACAGCAGGCGGACTGCAATATTAAAATGACTGTTCAAAGTGCATATTTGATAAATACCTGAACTAAATAAAGTGGTTCTACACATTAAAGTTACAATGTCACTACAATAGAATTGTAGAATAAGTAAAACAAATGATTAGCATGCTACACACTACTAAGCACATACTAGATAACACGGCTAAGTATTATTTAAGGGTAACTAAATGAAAAAAAATGAATAGAACCAATAAAAATATAATGGTTTCAATTGTTTTAAGGTTTAAAATATCATCTATGCCAATCGTTAGATACAGTAAAATAAATTAACTGTATTCTTTGAAATAGTCCTTAAATGCAGCAGATTGACAAATCTCCTGAATTTAGTGCAACGCAATATTTTTGCAAAAGTACGGTTTTATGAAACGATCGTAAAATATACAAAATGGAGGCCTG
Source organism: Hymenopus coronatus (assembly GCA_030762935.1). NCBI lineage: Eukaryota > Metazoa > Arthropoda > Insecta > Mantodea > Hymenopodidae > Hymenopus > Hymenopus coronatus. The sequence continues at coordinate 124,974,832 of CM060896.1, read as the reverse complement.
TGCTAATCATGAGACACAAAAATCAAGGGCGGGTTTTCTCCTGGTTCTCCGGTTTTCCCCGCCATAACATTCCACCGGTACTCCATCTTCATTCCATGTATCAATACTTGTGGCGAGCGCTAAACTCTACAGAAAAAAAACAACTCCCTGTTCCAACTTGCACATGCCTGTTCTACACTATATTAAAAAAGAATTCTTTGTAACACTGTAACATCTGTTTACGCCTGGGTATATGTGATTTTAATTAAAATTGTAGCGATTGGCATATATGTCTTGTATTTTACTGCTTGTAATTTTGTACCTGTTTGTCGCTTTCCCTTCGTGGAAGGACCAACATATTGTCCGACAACAGTTATTTTTACAGTATTTCAGTTCAATTCTAACACAGCTATACTCCGCAGTAATAGACTATTGTGATTTACGGCGGAGCTATCAGCAGTGTTACTATTTTATATTACAGTATTATTAAACTTTATATTTTTCAACATACCCATGTTCCTTGTCCGGAGCAGTACGTCCTCGAGGATAAGTACTGAAAACATCGGTCTCGAAGAAAAGGAAAGAAACTGAAAGTATACCATCGATAATGTAGTAGTGATTATTATTTATCTTAGGTGGCTTTTTGGTGTGGTGACAAAATTTACCCAATCTTTGTGAGTATTGTGTATGCTGAAAAGTTCAGTAATAATGTCGATGATTACCAGAAAATTGAAAGACATTTGTCTGCAAAAGATTCTTCACTGATAAGTAAAGATGTGAATTATTTTCGTCGATTGTTGGAACACTCATGGCAACGTCGGTATGTGTTTCTCAAAAGAACAGGAAGTATTAATTATAGTAAACGCCTAAAAACCACACTCAATAACAGAAATTTTGTTAATGCCCAGGTGTAAAAAAATGATAAAAATAATCCTGGGTTTAAAAAGTACAACTAAGATATATGAAGCAGAAAAAGAGGTTCTCAATTCAGATCACTGAGTCTCCACCGATAATGGCAGCCATGTACAGCTTCTCTATAGAAGATATGTTAACGAGGATGTAGTCGTAACTATTGTTTTATTGCAAAGAGCTACTCCAGCGAGCAACCGAAGAAGAAATATTTCGTACCAATGACTGTGTTCTGTAGCACAGGATTACGTAAGTGTTTGTACAGCTGGAGCTGCTTCTATGACAGGGCGGGGATTAAGCCCAAGCTTGTGCACTGCATTTACGTCACTATCGTCATTTGTTGTGGGTCTGCTGTTCCGTAGTACTCGTATCATGCAGATCAAATTACAGCTGTTAAGGAGCTACAGAGATTAGCCTAGCTATCACTGACGTCATTAAAAGTACACCCACTGCAGATACTTTTTGGATAGTATTTAACGCCCACTTTTACTACTTGTGGCACCGCAGGCGACGACTGATGATACATATAAATAAGGTGGAGCACCAGTGAAATGCGATGGCGGCGGAAACCAGAGAAGCCGAAGGAAACCCGCCCCTTCGCCACTTTGTTCACCACAAATCTCACATGCAGTCGCCGGGATCGAACCCGGGCCATCTAAGTGAGAGGCAATGCAGGTATGAGACCGCTGCTAAGTATTCCTCTATGGGTGAAAATGGAAACGTCTACGGGGCATACAGGAGCTTGTGTGAAGTAGACACTGGAGCACATATTGCCTTCTCGGTACTTTGTAAGTCTTTCGAAGTTATAATCGAGACTGAAGTTTATGCTATAGGAGGAGAATTTTTGCACGGGGTATAAGAATTGTAGAAACTGCACCTTGTCAGGCAGTCATGCAGCTCTGAAAGCATTATCTGCATCTGTGACGTAATCTAAGATCGTTAGGAAGGCTAGTAGCGGCTGGGAAAGTGCAACAAGATTACCTTGGCATGGGCTTCGACCTTTCATTGGCATATCCAAAAGAAAGTTAGAACTAGGCAGCTGCACTGGTTCACAAAAGCATGTTGGCGTCTGGGCTTCAGTCCCAAAACAGCGACTTATGTTACCTAGACCATGTCCAAATCCAAGCCTGAAGCGTAACAGAAAGCAATTATGCCTGACCATGGACATTTCAAGAAACAGCCACACACGATGGGGTTTGAAAGAGAGTACTTAAGTGCAGGTTGTGTATTAGATAAGATTATACTGCCCGGCGCCTAATTTGCCACTGTAATGCATTGAAAAACAGAGGGTGTAACTTCTTTGGGAGCTCGGACTCCGAAGTAATTGTATCCCATAAGCATCTAGTTCAGGGACTTCTGAAGCTTTTTAAGGTCATAGATTGGCTGAACTAGCACAATTGGGAGAGATGCTGCTCAAGAAGCCTCTGGGTTCGGAGCAGAAAAATTGGGTTCGGTCCATCCGGTTTTGTCTTCCAGATGCCAATCAATTAATCAATCAATGAGTGAAAGGATATGTGAGTAGAGTACCGAAGAAATCATAACCATTGTCTTATTTATCGCGAAGCCATTGTTAGCAAATCTTTACCGTTTCCTCTAAAAATCGTGATGGACGAAGTACCATGTATAGTAAAAGTGCTGGATATCATCAAATCGCGACCCCTAAATATGTGGACTTTTAATTTTTGCGTTAAGAAATTGAGGTCAAAGCACACTATACTTTTCCTACATATAGAAGTACATGATATAAATGTAAACGCGAATATTCGAACTTAAAAGAGAAGCGGAAAGGTAGAGTCAGACTGAAAAATTCTATGCCATTGCCGATGTTTGAACCAAGGATCACCTGATTTCCATTCAGTTGAACTAATTAATGGCCTACTTTGGAAACATGCCGACACAGCATTAAATTCCGCAACTGATTGGCGTTTTTCCCGGTAAAACACAAGGAGTTATGAAATTATTTTGAAATGACGCACCCCAATAGCGACTTACAGTGCTGAAGGTATTTTTAAGTTTTGGGTATATTTTAGTTTCATAGTTTAACTAACCTTTATATAAACTATTTTCAACTAATGTTTTATTCCACACTAACCGAGTGTGGTGCAGGAGAGCAACTGGACGGAAACAAAAGTGGCATTGAATTTTTCAATCTGGCTCTACCTTTCCAACTCCTGTGAGTAGAATACAATATTTCTCTACCTAATATGTTCATAGTAGAGAAGTAAAAATTCAACCACTGTCTCTTTAACTGTTGTTTAATTCTATCTTCCACCCAAACTGTAATCGCCTCCGTGGTGTAATGATTACCATGCTAACTTCATATAACCAAGTCGCGGGTTCAAACCCGGCGGAAGACGATGGAATTTTTCGGGCGTAAAATCCTTGGAATGGCTTCCTTCGGAAAGGGAGTAAAGCCGTTGATCCTGTGTCACAGATTTATGGCACATAAAATAACTTTAAGCTGCTAAAGAGGCCTCTGAGCAAAATTAAGTGGTTTTTTTACTCCCAGTACTGAATGGGCCGCTGAGAACCACTGCAGTTAAGAGCGTCCATAAACAAAACTATTTAATTTCATTTACACTAGCTATTTGTAGGACAAGAGTTGGAAACTTAGAGCAACTAAAATATCTTATGTGCTCCATTTACATGACTTTTTCTGTCATACAAACAAACTATTCTTATAAATATAGGTGCATAATACTAGTTAAGATAAACAATGATCTTAGCACTAAGTTCCTTATAAGTAGAAGCGAACTAAGAGAATTCTCCAGGCTAAAGCGACAGTCAAAATTTTAAACGCTGTTCGCTATGCGATTGTAATGGCTAGGAGTAAAACAAAATAGATGACAAACAGATGAGAACTTCCCGTTTAGGCAACCTTTTACTATTTTAAAATTGAAATAACAAGAAATATCTCGGAAATGATTAACCACACAAAAAATGTATATGAACATAACTTGTGTTTGAAAGCGATCTACAGTTTGGTAAAGTAAACCTTTGCCTAACTTTACGGTTTACCAGTTTTACAGAAGTCATCCAGAATGAAGAGGTCTTCAAAGGCTACTCCCAGGAAATTCCAGATATATTTTTTCTTGTAATATTTTAATCAAAGTCGTTAGAGCCATCTTTGATAAAATCAAAATTTCTGAAAAATTCTTCCAATTATGAGACAGTTTTGGGGTGAGGGAATTTTCTTGAAAACCTTCGTATGATAACTTTGAAAGATGTTTAACTTAATTATCTAGTTGGGTATTTAACAGAATTTTCGTTTTTGAGTTAAGTTGTTCAGTCGTAGTCATGAGGGCGCTTTTTAAAATAATGTTTTGTTTTGATATAAAGGACCTTAAAATGTGTATTTCCAGTGAAATCCTGAAATGGAATTTCTGGGATGATTGCAATACATTCTCTATATATGCTTTGTGCACTAAGTAGAGAAATTAAAAATTACGGCTTCAAGTCTGTAATAAAACTGCATTAAATATTGTAAGTAAGATGATTCATCTTTCGCTTTAATATATGCTTTGCAGAATTTAACTAATTAGATCATACATATATTCCTGTTCATTTTAAATGAAGGCAGAATAACAACGTTTACGTAGGAGAGACACAAAAGGATTGTTATTTCTTGCATCTTTTTTGACAGAGAGCAATTTCATTAGTGCTTGCTGGGTTTTCTAGTAAACTGTGCCAACTGTTGTAATATTCTTTTGAAAATAATATTCTAAAATAAGCACAAAACAACAAAAGTATTCGTAACAAACATTTGATGTTATCTAGGTGCACTTTTCATTTGGAAAATGTAATTTTCTTTTTGAGCACGAGGTTATATCATCTAATGAAACAAGAAAGAATTGCTACTTCCCTTAGTGTATACAAAGAGCTAAAACCTTTTATCTTGATGTCGCAAGTTTTGAGAACTCCAAAAACTAAAACGGTGTTTCCAAAGACAGGCACTTGGGTGTATGTATAACATGTATCTGTCAATATATCGATCTGTGCACAAGCAGTCAAAAAACGAATATCTGAATAAGCATCATAACATGCATTTTCTTCTCTGACTCTATATCAATACTTTTGAGTAGAATGTAATAAATTCTCCGCCTACCATGCATATTGTACGTATTACAGAAAAGTAATAAACTACACGCCAAAGAATGCCATAATAGAAATGCTAGTTTAACACATCTGAAATTTTACTGTCTTTACATAGTACATTGTGCGTAGGTTGTGACAATATTAAGGCCACAAGCCACAAGATATAAGGTTTTATATTTTGTAATTTTATAATTAACTTGCCATTAACTTGGCTAAATAGCTTGAAACATACATTTAACTGTTAATTTGTTTGTGAATTGTTATTGCTGAATTGTTTTATTGTGTTATTAATATATTTGGAAGACGTTGTGTTCATTCTACTGCAAAAAGGTTTAAGTAAAGGAATTTGTAGTGTGTTGGCTGGAGACGTGACCAAGAATGATAGAAAGAGATAGAAAGAGCTACACGCTTGTGCATTTATAAAACTTAAATACGTTACACGGCCTTGAAATGAACGCATGGCAACGCAAATATTTCTGTTTATAATTTTTGTAAAAAAAAAAAAAGAAAGATCGATTTGTCTTAACAACGAAACAAGAAGGGATAAAAATGCTGTATTCTTGTGATAAATAAGTGTTATAAATTGATTCTGTGTGTGTGTCTGTATCTGCAATGATTCACAATAAATTCCAAAGAATAATAATATTTATTTATTTATGGTAGTTGAAACCAAAGTACAGATTGCGTCTCGTATACCACAAACCTCAGAGGAGTCTACAAGGTAGAATTATAAAAATTAAAACAATTAAATACACACGAACCAACCTTTTCGTTGCAAGGTAGAGAAGATGTTGCACTCCACCCAAAAATGTAATACAAATATTTCATCGAAAATAGGGCCTCCTGTATCCAAAAAAAAGCATTTTAGAAAAGGTCCATGCATGTGTGTGTCTGTGAACACAATAACTTGAAAAACAGAAGTCAGTAAAACACCAAACTTGGAATTTAAGTTTAGTATCTTACAAAATGCGACACGAAGATTTGAGAAAATATCCCCCCCCTACTCGAAACTACTGGTTAAATTGAAAAATATTTAAAGTTATATTTTTCTAAAAAATAACTCTATTTTGATTAAAATGCCGTATATTAAATACGAGTTTATTTACCTAACAAATAAAACGTGCATCTTGAATGCATGAGGAGTAACCTCTGAAGACCTCTTTACTCTGGATGAATTCTTCTGTTTTTGCATAACTGGTAAACCGTAAGAGGTAGACAAAAACATACTACACAATAATGTATATATTGATTTCTGAGATATTCCTTGATATTAGTTTCAGTTTTAAAATACTTAAACTTTTCTCATATGGGAATTTGTCAACTCCCGGCCCTGCAAACAAACAGATTTCCACCAAAATGCAACCAGCTTTTACAGGATTTGACTATCCCTTTAGTCTAATGTATTCTCTTACTACCTTTTTACGTGCAAGGGAGCAAATAATGAAGACAATTTCTGCTAATTTTTATCTCGATTAGTATGAGCTGGATAGAAGAATAAAATGTTTAGCAATAATTTATTACAGAATGAAGAGAAACATATCAGATTTGTTCTCTTATGTTTTCGTTAGCCACAAAATTAATTTAAGATATGTGTTTTTTTTTTTTTTTTTTTTTTTTTTTTTTTTTTTTTTAGCTTGACGTCTTTTAACCTAGTTGGTCATATCGGACGATGAATGAAATTGGTGAAATGATGTTCAAATGATCTCGGGGTCCATGGAGCTTAAAGTTACTCGACATTCGTCTTCTTAGGATAAGGGAAAACCTCGAAAAAAACCTTATCCGGGTAACTCACCCTAAGTGAGATTCACGACCTTTTGAATGTGAAGCAGACACGCTACCACCACACTACCCAGGTGGGCAGCTATGCTTTGTTTATATAATGCAGTCATATCCATGCTGTTTTATTTCTGTTATGATCCATTACAAATTTATCGTGTAGACTCTTTAGATATACATTTGCTACTCTAATTAGGGTTATTCCATATAACGCCGTACTTAAACCAAGACAAAGAACCTCATAGCTCTTGATACACATCTTGGGGAACTATTCTTGGAAAATTTTTCATGCATTGTCCAGTGCTGTGCTTTATGTATGAATTACGTGTTATGTGCTTCAGTTGGAGTATCCCATGCATATCCAGGAAACACGTCAATAAAACTGACTCGACCTTCGTCTGATGTTAAAGCATGCATGACATTATAGCGAAGGTGTTTCCTTCCCTGAGCCTCGGTATTATAAACCGTTTTAAAAGTTGCTGATTAAGTTAATAGTTTCGTGAAGTCCAATAACATGAGTTACATTTTTATCAGTTCTCTACACGTACATAGTGTATAAGGAAGGTATTGTATTACAGTATTAGAAAAAAACCGTGTGTGTGAGTGTCTGTGGAAAGCATAGCTCAAAAATCTGATGTGTACCATTCACATGACTTTTCTTCATCTCTCTAACAAATTATTCATAAAAAGCTTATACTTCTATTTACTTCATGATAATCAGAAAAAAATTAGTAGAAATAGTCTTATTACTTGCTTCATTGTAAGTAGAAACGAAAAGGTTAAAGTGATAGTCAAAAGCTGGTTGCTATGTCACTGAAGTTCCTTTGTTTGTATAGGCAGCAGTTGATAATTTACTGTATGAGAAAAGCAAACGTTTGTCAAAGCACAAACCAAAAACAGGTAATGTCTCAAAAAGGATGAACTCCACGAAAAAATGTGTGCTTTAACGTGCTCTACATTTTTCGTGTAGTAAGTTTTTTTTTTTCCATCTCTTACGGTTTAGTAGTTATTCAAAATTCCGTAAAATTCATCCAGAATAAAGTGCTCTTCAGAGGCTATTCCCAGAAAATTCAATATACATTTTATTTGTCAGGTAGATATCTTTAATAAACAATGTTTTAATCAAAATCGTTAGAGCCATTTTTGAGAAAATCAAAATGTTCGAAAGGAGTTCCATGTAAAGGGTAGTCGGGGATGGGGGGACTTTTCTTAAAATCTACGTGTCGCATCCCTGGAAGATACTAAACTTAAATACCAAGTTTGGTTTTTACCGACTTTTCGTTTTTGGGTTATCGTGTTCATACACACACACACACACACACACACACACACACACACACACTTGGACCTTTTTCCGAAAATGTTTTTTTAGATAAAGGGGACCCTAAAACGTATATTTCCGGAGAAATCTCGGTCTCGAATTTTTGGGTGGAGTGCAATACCTTCTCTGTACACTATGTACGTATAGAGAAAGTAAAAACGAAAATACCGTTAAATACAATACTTTGTGTTTAAGTTTGGTATCTTCCAAGGATGCGATACGAAGATTTTCAAGAAAGTCCCTCCACCCTAAACTACCCTTTACATGAAAAAAGTTTTGAAAATTTGTTTTTCTCAAAAATAGCTCTAACGATTTTGATTAAAAGCTCTTTATTCTAGATATTTACATGCCAAATGAAACGTATAATTTTCTGGGAATAACCTATAAAGATCTCTTTATTCTGGATTATTTTATTGAACTTTGCATAACTGATAAACCGTAAGAAATAGACAAAAATTACTGCACAAAAATGTAGATCACGATAAAACACACAATTTATGTCATATATATTTTTTTTCGTGAAGTTGGTCGTTATTTAGATATTACTTCTTATTTGTTTCAGCTTTAAACAGCTCATGCTTTTCTCAAACAGGAATTTACAAACTCCAGTCCATAGAAACAAAGGAAGTTCAGTCACATAGCAAGGTCTTTTGACATACTTTGCCTATGCTGCTCACTTATTTCCTTTCTACGTGCATGGAAGAAAGTAAAGGACTAGTTCTGCTATTTTTTTTTCTCCATTAACATTAAGTAAGACGAAGCATAAGCTTTTTAACAATAATTTGTTGCAGAGATGTAGAGAAAGTCATCCGAATGGAACACATTCAGTGTTACTACAAAAGAAATAGACAACTTCAACTGCCTGTAAAACAGAAACTATTAAAGATAACAACCTAATTATTTTGGAGGTATGTTGAGAAACTCTCAAAGTTTCGTTTGTTACTTTGGTAACTCTGTAGTGTTTTGTTTGTTGTTGCAGAAGCTGAAATGGCGGAAAATGCTGTGGAAAAGGTATATTGCGTGTTGGAATTTGCTAGAACACAATCAGCAACTGTTGTCCAACGACATTTTAGAACACGTTACCACAAAACGCCACCGACTAGACAGTCAATCTACGACTGGTATAGAAAATTCGAGACAACAGGATGTTTGTGCAAAGGGAAGAGCTCGGGAAGACCAAGAGTTTCGGAAGAAAACGTTGAACGTGTTCGCTCTGCCTACATAAGAAGCCCACAGAAATCGACATCTAGGGCAAGCATGCAATTAGAAATTCCACAGCAAACTGTATGGAAAATCTTGCGGAAGCGACTGCACATGATGCCTTACAGATTACAGATGTTGCAGTTTCTGAGTGAAGAAGATAAGGTCATACGGCGTGACTTTTGCATCGACATGTAGCGACTTGATGAAGACGATGCTGGTTTTTGTGAGCGCATCATTTAATTTTTGTGGTAACGTGTTCTAAAATGTCGTTGGACAACAGTTGCTGATTGCGTTCTAGCAAATTCCAACACGCAATATGCCTTTTCCACAGGATTTTCCGCCATTTCAGCTTCTGCAACAACAAACAAAACACTACAGCGTTACCATTAGTAGCAAACGAAACTTTGAGAGCTTCTCAACATACCTCCAAAATAATTAGGTTGCTATCTCTAATAATTTTTGTTTTACAGGCAGTTGAAGTTGTCTATTTCTTTTGTAGTAACCCTGTATAATATTACAGCATGCTTCATTACAATGAATCTTATAATACTATCTGTTTTGGTGTTGTTTATAGCGCTTGTGCATTACGTTAGGAGCATTGTTTTTTCGTTGAATTAGCTACTCTTACGGAATAATGTATAAATTGTTGCTGACTTATGGCTTAAAAGTTCCTTGCATTGAAACAGGAAAATGGGTTCATATAAACATATGTTCTAAAACCCTTCGTTTTCGCATTATTAATTTATTAGTGAAAGTTTACGTTCAACGTCTTTCCGAGTATAACCCAACAACTTCGTTTAACTATGCACTCATTCATTGAAGGCGTTGACCTATTTTACCATGCAGAGTTGGCCTTGTGTTGCCATGGTTGCTTGTTTACATTTGTTATACGTAAATCATTCTCCCAGTAGGCCTTACAGGTGCTTTCTACAGGAAATTCTTTCAGAACACTCTGCCATATTTACTAGAAGATGTGACTCTGCAAATGTGAACAAACATGTAGTTTATACATGATGATGCTCTAGCACATTTTGTTCTCAATGTTCGGGTTGCACTGGCTGGTATTTACTATAACAAATGGATAGATAGAGAAGGACCAGTTTCATGGCCTGTATGCTCCACCGACCCCAATTCTTTAGACTTATCTTAAGGGGCACTTTAAACAATTGGTTTATGCAGCACACACGCCGGATCAACGTACCCTGGAAGCCTGCGAAACCATACGACACTGACAGTATCGAAAGGTACCTTGACGAGTGCATGTGTATCTAGACGCAAGACGAAGATATTTGGAGCATTTGCTATGAATGTTGCTTGTATTAAACAAGCTGATAGAATAATGAGTCATTTTAAAGCTATTTGATTAATAACATTTTGAGTTTCAAAAAATCTAAAACGAAGGGTTTTAGGACCTCTGTTAATATGAATAACTTTGTGTTAATATAAGGAACCAATCCTCAGTATTTGTAAAAGTATTTTTGAATCCTCCTGCATATATCATAGCTCTAAAGATTTATTTGGCCTTTGCTGATAGCCGTTTGTTCGCGCATGAACAATACTGGGCACGCAGACACACCCACGGACCTTTTTCTAAAATGCTTATTTTTTTATTCAGGGGACGCTGAAACGTGTATTTCCGGTGAAATCTTGGTATCAAATTCTCGGATTGAGTGCAACACCTTCTCTACCTAGGTGATATGTATTAAGTAGAGAAAGTAAAAGAGATTGGTTCCAAAATATTTCTTTGGAACTGCTGATATGAGAGAGAAAAGACTAGTGTACTGTAAATAAAACAACTTAAAATAATGTTTGTACCAGCAATAATTCATCATGCTGTGGAATAGACACTCGAGGGTGTAGAGAAACCATGCCAGAAATGAAGGACATCCAAGAAGAAAAACTTAAAAAATTAAACAAGTGAATACACGGTAGAAGGAGCAACTATGCAAGAGGACAAAACTCTTTTGAAGTGTTTCATAAAAACATTTTTTTTTTTTATGAGTTTATTATCTCGTTGCTGAGACCCAGAAGCAAAATAAAAGAATGAAACAGACGTTTGTTTTTTCTGGATGTTGCATTCACAAGCTGTGATGTGGTAAAAGAGAATTCTTTTTCATGACAGCTTTCACTTAGAGGAAAAGAATATTTTAAAACGAAGAGTTTAGCTGTGTCTTTTCTAATGATATCTGTCATTAGATACCAGTCCTTTACTGAGATATGACTCCGCGTGTGCGGCTGTAATTCGTAACTCTCGGGATCAATTCCCATCGAACACCCATGATGACCTTGGGTTTTCGTGTTTACCCTGGTCGGTAGGCCAATGTTAGGGTGCTTACTGATCTACTCCGTTTACTTTCCATTATTTTCCTTCCATTCCGTTTCTTTTTTGTCTTAAAGTGTGTTTCTAAGTTTCATGATGAATGGAGGGGCTTCGTTAAGCCGCAGTGCAAAGTATATATCGCTCCGTTTTGTATTCTAAGTCTTATATCCCAAACATCAATCTCTGTTAAATTTTGCTTAGGACGATCACTTCTTGTTGAAGTAATAACTCCAGACTGATCAACTTAGCTACTGATTTTACTCTTGAAGGTCAACATTTATATCTAAATAATTTTGAAAGGGAGAAGAATTAATATACATAAAATTGAATATTGTGAAATAAACTTAAATGTGATTATTTGAGTAGTATTGTAAACTTCATTTTGTTTTAAAACAAAATTACACACATTAAATAAAACTACTAGGGGTGTTCAATAAGTCCTTAGAAAATCCAAGAAATTACCCTCTTAGCATCAAAAACATTTTATATTTAGTAGCCCTCCTCCTTTACTAGATGACAGTTAAAGTTTCAGCTATATCCATCACGTGGTTTATTTGCCATAGTCGGTTGAATCAGTAACCTTCTGCTTCTTTAGAACGAGGGGGAAAGAGAGTTTCGTGCGGTGATAAAACTTCTATTTAAAAAACCCAATACCGAAAGAGATAAAAGCCGAGTTGGATGAAGTTCATGATATGTCTGCTCCTAATTTTGCAACAATTTACTATTGGATAAATGAATTTAAACTTGATTAACATCGTTCCGGACGTCCAGTAGAAGCGCGTTCTCCAAAAAGATTGGCAAAATCCAGGAAATGGTTCTCAGTGGTTGACAAATCAAAGTTCGTAAAATAGTAGAGGTCACAGTGTCCTCAATTTGCTCCAAAAATTAGCTCTGACAAAGTATCGGCAGGATGAGTGCCGCGTTTGTTCTCAATGGAGACTAAACGCAATCGAGTGATCGATTCAGAAGCTGGTTTGACACTTTTCAGCCGCAATTCTGGCGAGTTTCTGCGTCGATACATAGCTGTGGATGAAAACTGGATACACTACTACACTCATAAGACAAAAGTACAGTTAAAACCGAACCGGCTCCGAAGAAGGCAAAGGAGGGGAAATCTGCAGAAAAGGTGATGGTCTCGGCTTTTTGGGATGCACGCGGAATCATCTACATTGATTATTTGCAGAAAGAAAGAACGATAAATGGGGAAGATTATGCATTGTTATTGCACGTAGAAGTCAAGAAAAAACGCCCTCATCGGACAAAATAAAAAAAAAAAATGTCTTCCATCAAGACAATGCAAAGGTGCATATCTGCGCAGTTTCGATGGCGAAAATTGAAAATAGGTTCGAATTACAACTTCCACTGCATAATAGTCACATAATAGTAAAAACCCTAATTTGATCACGGAAGTTAGTGGAAGCTATACAAATGAAACAAAATTTTATGATATATTACATCCACATGACTGTATGTATTCATTCTTTAACAAACAATTCCAACAAAAACTCCTAGTTACTTCATTTTAATTGACATGATTTTCTTTTAAAGTTGATTTAACTGCTCATTTTATTTTGGGAATAAGTAATACACTAGTCTTGAGCAAAAGTTAAATATTTTAAGAGTTGGTCCTTAAGCGAAGTTCCGCTCTATTGTAAAACCAGGAGAAATAAACGAATAACGATTATCCATTTGAAAAACATGCAGTATTCTAGCATTAAAACCAAAGAATATATATATATATATATATATATCTGAAATGGTTAAAATACACAAAACGCATTTGGCATAAATTTATCTAGCCAAGTTGCAAATTATTTTGTTTCTCCAGTTCATATTTAGACAGAATATATATATATATATATATATATATATATATATATGTATATTTGTTATAATGGAATTTTGCCTTTAATATATTATGAGGTGTAAGTATTTTTTTCCTCTCTTACGGTTTATCAGTAAAGTATTTCAGAATGAAAGGGATTTTAGAGTCTATTCCCAGAAAATTCAAGATATGCATATGTTTGCTATGTCATGAAGATGTCTTCAAATACATTATGACATTAGTTATTTTTGAGAAGTTAAACATTTATTAAATTTACCAAAGCCACATGTAAACTTAGTTTGGAGTGAAGAAAATGAAATGACGTTTAATTTATGGACGCTCTTTAACTGCTGTGGATGTTTTTGAAACTCCGTATCCCACCATTAGAAGATGTATTTAAATACCAAATACTGAAGTTTTACTTTTGAATTATGCTGATTATAGACACACGAGCGCGTGTACGTGCACTTTTGTCTAAAAATGCTTTTTGGGGAGTTTATGGGATATAATACCTTATATTTTCGATGAAAACTTACATTGAATATTTGGACGGAATACAATACTTCCACTACTTACCACACGCAGTAGAGAGACAGAGAGAGAGAGAGAGAGAGAGAGAGAGAGAGTAGACATATTGTTTAAAGAATTACTATGAAGTGAGTATGTTTCTTCTTTCTATCATGTTGTTATTTCTTTGGATTTCTTTGGATATTATTATAGTGCATACATTGCACATATAGTTGACATTTGAATTTGCAGAAGCCATTTTAGTACAACCTGAGAAAGAAGAATTATAAATAAGTTCAAGCAAATCATGTGCTAGTTATAAGAAACAATATGGATGATATCTGGAGAGTAAAAAATATTATAACTAAAATAAGAACTGAAGCTTTCCTGGCGACGTATTAATTCAAAATCTTCTCGGGCTTCTAGCCAGGTAAAAACTTGGCTGGCTTTTACCTGGCTAGAAGCCCGAGAAGATTTTGAATATTATAACTAGTTCGGAAAATTTGGAGTTTTCGTGTACTTCAAAACAAATAGTCAATTTTGATTTTCTGCATTAACTTAAACGTTTATTTATTTACCCTAAATGAATTAGTGTAAATAAGGCATTATAATTATAGTGTTAGCACTTGAAACTAAAATATGTTGAAAACAAGAAGTTAAATTTTTTAATTTTTCCAAAGTTCAGTATCTTTATAAAGTCAACATAGTTTTTATTACATAATTTAGAATTTGATTCACAATAATTATTTAAACACACATTTACAACTTTGATAAGATATAGTATTGGTGCGACATTTATTTGCTTTTCTGAGTGGGTTATCAAATTAAATATATGTCAGTATATTAAAGAGAAAAACTGTTTGTATATAGAGTACTATTAGAACTGACTCGACTATTTTTGGTAATCATTCTGAGAAAATGGACAATCCCCAAGGACAACACAGAGATGTATGTATATTGGTATCAAATATTTCTCTTAATGACAAAACAGTAAAAAAAGGTCCATATGAGCATGAAATTGGTTATCATTCAATGCGAGTCACAATACAAAAGCAATAAAACACAATACAATACAAAATCTAAATTTACAGAAATTGCTCAAAGTTCCTTCATCCTGCTTCAGTGCATGCCCTCAGCCTACATTCCACGCTTTCGGGTAGTCTGTTGTGAAACCCTTGAGTGTTTCCTATTTACTACAACTACGGGTACGCTCTCTCAGAGCGTGAATGACCAGTATAGATGTTGTCAGACGCAAAAATTCCAATGAATTCAAATCAAGACATCGAGCAGGCCATGTGTTGACTCCCTTTTGACCAACCCATCTATCGGAAATTTATCATCCAAGAAATAACATACTATCCGATTAAAATGAGCTGGCGCACTATCCCATAAAACCACATTCTTTGCATGTTATACAGAAACACATTAAATGGACAACTCATTTCTGAGAAACGTTTCTGCATTTGTTTTCTCTGCGGAGGAAAGGATTAGAGAAGTTCTTGAATGAATCTATCCCAAACGTGATGTCTGTCCTTCGTACTTCAGTATACCGAGTAAGTTTTCATAGAACAAATTATGAATTTGATGGAAATTGAAGATACGTAGCGAGCAAACCCAGCCTCCTCAGTCAACATAGCACAATTCTGTATCACGCTAAAGTTCTTCTTGACTCTAAGACCACGTTTTTAATCTTTGTTGCAGCTGAAGCCAATTGAGATACAGACGATATGAATACAGTTTTCTTATGAAAGTCACGTGATCAACGCTTTCCCTCCCTGCAGTGAACCTTATGTTATCTGGTGGTTTCTGTTTACATCACATGAATTCTACACGGTCAATGCTTTGTACTTCTCTCATCCCCCAACATCCGAAAGACTCCTCTCAAGTGAGGCTCTCTCTCTCTCTCCCCCTCTCGCTTTCTCTCTCTCTGTCTCTGTCTCTCAAGCATTGGTGAATTCGTGAGAATAGTGGTGAATAAGGTAACTGTTAGATTACCTTTTTTCTTTCTGCATCAAGCTCACGCACGCGTGATGCATTTTAATCTCTAAGATATTTGATATGCTCTATTCATATGACTTTCTCTACATCTCCGCAACAAATTGTTGTTAAAAAGATTATTCTTCTATTTACTTCATGCTAATTGAAAAAAAAAAATATCAGAAATGGTCTTGTTGCTTGCTTCCGGTAAGTTGAACAGAAATAAGGGAATTTAAGAATTTAATTAATAATTTAATTTAATAATTGTACAAAGAAAGAAAGTTGCGATGATCGATAATTTCTAATTAACAATTCAGATTTTTTTTATTTTTTTTTTATGTTCACGGATTACAGCGGTTAATTTGGCAGCCAGGAAGTGCAGCATTTATTTATTCAGCACCTACAGCTCTATTTCGTTGTGTATGTGAACATTTCTATATTATGTTAAATGTTTATACATTTTATGTTATTATATACGAGGGCAATCGAGACAATGACAAAGGATTTGGCTTAACCAAATAATAAAGTTCTCAACACAAATCTTATTTACAAAGTTACAGTATCTTACTCTATTTGTCAATTCAATTTCCATTCTGTCAAGATATGTATTATCATGTGGTACCCGTTTTTCAATGCCGTTATTATATGTACTTTCCTACCATCAATGAACTTATTCCTTTTTTCTTTTTTTCTTTTTTTGAGTGCACAAAATGCTCGGTCAATCGAATTTTATAGGCAAATAACGTTTAGTGATAATGCAATGAACGAGTCTTCAGTGAGCAAATGGCGCATAATTTGCGAGTAATCAAGAATTAACCAGTATGTACGATAAAGACCGGAGTGGAATTTATCAAGCGTTATTTAGGAGTTGAAAGCAAATGTTGTAAAAAAATTAAAACAATTAAAAAACTGGCGTTTCACGTTCGATACCAGGCATGACTTTTGGATGAAGAAGATTTCCCAGTCATGAAGATCTCAAAGTGGCAGTGACTTCTTGGTCGAGATCTTCAACGGTGAAAGAGTACAACATCTGCGTTGAAAAACTGGTACCACGTGAATAAATACCATGATAGCAATGACGATTGTGTTAAAAAACAGAGTAAGGTACTGTAATATCGTAAATAAAGTTTTGTGTTCATAATTTTCGTTATTATTTAGTTATATCAAATCGTCTGTCACTTTCTGTACAGCTGTCGTAACTATGCGAGGAAGTGCAAAGTTTTAAAGCAAAATTTACTGTCATTGACTAAATATGCTATTGGGACATTCATTATTTCCAGGATTTGGAGGGCTATGAGATTAAATGTCAGAGTTCCACCGGTTTTACATTCTTTTTGTGATAATCAGGGGATTCTTCATCCGGTGTTAGTGACAGCGTCTGTTGCACGAAATTAGTCATGGGGAATAAAGTACAGGATTTTAAAAAAACAGGGAAGGTAAATTAAATTAATTAAATAGCCATTGGAGTTTGTAAACTTACCCGTGCCATACCAAGCAACCATTTAATGTAATCATATAGGGAGTTATTTGAAACCCTTATACAAACTGTGTAGCTCTTCTGTATTTGCAAGAAAACTCGAGAACGTATTCTTTACTGCTGCTCCGGGAGAAAGAGTGTACAAAAGACTGAAGAAAGAAGCAAAAACTCTTGTTCCATGTAATAGTAATTAATTAGTGCACTGCATGTTTGCTCTACTCGTTAAACGAAGTTTGTAACCCGAGCTTCAAACATTCGAATGCGCGCAAAAACCGCTATAAATACACTTTGTGTCTATCATCTAAAGCAAACTTCCCTATATGTAACGTAAGTTCACTTCTTACTGGGTGAAAACAAACCAGTGAAGGATAGTAAAACGCAAAAGGTCAGTAAATTCCAGAAAACAAACACAATTTTGATCTTCTAATATCTGAGTTGACTTTTTGTCTAAGAGGAAGGAAATAAACATCTGCTGTTTAACTTTCGCATGAATGTTTCTACTCCATATCGTTTATGTTTACCTCTTCTACAAGTTAGTTTCATAAAAGCTTATTTTTCTCTGTTTTATTATTAATCCAGATAAACATTTGCAGAGATGATTTCACTACATGTTGGGTTATAGATAGATAAGGGAAAGAGGAAACTAAAGATAATGGAAACTTAAAACCTGGAAGTTAAATGAGTTTTGAAAACATATTTGCACAATACATCTGCAGGCTGCCAAGGCCATAGTCCATTGGGGTTATGGTTTTCGGTGTAGGTCTGAGCCAGTGGCCCAAGGAAGAAGCTCAACATAGGTTGCAGTGAAACGTCGGCAGAGGGCAGTGTAAGAAATGATGCGGCCTACACCGAAAACCATAACCTCAATCTTTGCACGACATTGGGGGAAAAGCTGACATGTTCTATTCACGTGACTTTCTCTATTTATTCTACAAACACACTTCTTACACAAGATTCTTCTTCTTTTGACTCCATGTTAATCCAGTAAGGGAATACACAATGTTGAAACGATATTCAAACGTTTTAAAAGCTATCTCTACACGGTTGTCTTTGAAATTCGTTTTATTGCATTGTCACAAGTAATTCGAAAGAAACACAGACAACTTCCTGTCTGAGAAAAGTATAAGTATTTTATTTTCGTAGCCAGCTTACACTTCCTGCAACTGTAGGCCCCCTAGGACTTACAAGCGGGTGCTTAGGGATCAGAAGCCTGTCGGGGAGCCAAGAGTAAGTAACAATAGAATGAAGAGCCTGGACTTACGAGCTGAAGAGACGCAAACTAGTGCATTCTGGAGAGAAACCCAATGCTTGTGATATATGTGGAAAGAGGTTTAAGAGAGAGCATACGTGGTCGAACGTAGCTAGTAGATGGTTTAAACGAAAGCGAAATGGATGATAGGAAAGGTGATGACGGATCAATTGGTGGAATAAGTAGCGGAGGAAACCGGAGGATTTGGAGAAAACCTGCCCAGGCGCCGTTTCGTCCACCACAAATCCTATATTGGGGTCGAACCCGCCTAGCTGAGAGGCAAGCATTCCAACCATTCTGCCAAAGCGCCGCCTAAGTATTTAAATACAAAACCACTAAGGAACATCTCGGAAACGGTTCCACAACAAAAATGTAAAGAACATAAATTGTGTGTTTTGACGAGATCATTTTTTTTTTTGGGGGGGGCAGTAAGCTTTTGCCTTTCAGTTACGTTTACGAGTATGCAAAAGTCATTCAGAATAAAGCGTACACTTCAAGTTGTCATGTAAATCTCTATAATTAAAGTCTTTAAAGCCATTTTTGAAATAACCAGAGTTTTTTAAACATTTTCCAATTTAAGGGTACTTCGGGGTGGAGGATTTTCATCAAAACCTTCGTGTCACATCCTTGGAAGATACTATACTTAAATACAAAGTTTGGTACGTTACCGACTTTTTATTTCTGGGTTACTGTGCTCAAAGGTACACGAACACACATGAACCTTTTTTAAACGTTTTTTTGGATATAGAGGATCCTATAGCATGTATATCTGATGACATTTCTGAGTCGAATTTTTCGATGAAGTGCAATATCCTCTCTACCCCTGTACTATGCACTAACAATAAGCAGAGAAAGTAAAAGAATAGGAATAGCAACATATTTTAAAAAATCTGATGCATTCCATGCACATGACTTTCTACTGCTATTCTTCATTCAAAATAATAATCTTTTATCTACACCAAGCTAATCAAGATGAACATAAGCAGAATTAGTCTTACACCTGATTCATTGCAAGTAGAAGGGAAATATGAAAATGCACAAAACCAAAGCGATAGTCAAGTTCTTTAAATAGCGGTCGATAAGTGGCACAATTGAAATTCCATCGCTTTGCTTGCTAGGAGTAAACAAACGAGAAACAAGAAGAAAGATGTCTTCCCGTTCGAGAAAAGTTAAAGTGGCTTAAAATTAAAACCAATAATTCGAATATCTCTAAAGCGTTTAACCCTATAAAAATGCATATTAGCATTAACTGAGTATTTTAATGAAATATAAATTTTTGTGCAGTATGTGTTTGTCTATCTCTTATGGTTTGCCAGTTATACAAAAGTCAACCAGAATGAAGAGATCTTCACAGGCGATTCCCAGAAAATTTAAATATACATTTCTTTTGTCATAAAAATATCTTAAACATAAGGTATTTTAATCTAAATCGTTAGAGCCACTTTTGAGAAAGTCAAAAGTTTCGAAAAATGTTCCATGTAAAGGGTAGTTGAGGCTGGGTATATTCCTGGAAATCTGTGTGTCGTATTCTTGGAAGATGCTCAACTTAAATGCCAAGTTTGGTATGTAAGACTTTTTCTTTTTGAGCTATGCTGTCCACAGACACAGACAGCCACACGAAACTTTTTCTAAAAATGCTCTTTTTCGTACTCAGGGCACCTCAAAACTTACATTTTCGGTGAAACCTCTGTATCGAATTTTAGGTGAGACACAATACCTTCACTATTCACTATGTATATTGTACATATGGGCTTAAGAATGTAAAAACATGGTAAAATATTAGTATATGTAAACGATAAGCAGCAAATAGCCACAAAAATATTTTAGGCAATGGTCTATTCCTACCTACCTCTTACTCTTCTTCGCTCATCCTGTCTATGTTTGCAGGATGGGAAGTCAATAAGTTGAAATAATTTGATATTTAGTGGAGAAAAATGCGTATAAAACATAAGTGTATATCGTTTTGTCCGCTTGCTAATAGCATAGCCATAAATGTATGGTTACGTATTTTGAAATTTCAGTGCTATCGATATTCTTCCTTCACAACAGATAACTTATAGTCGGGCACGGCAGAGGAATTCAATTTTGTGACTTGTAAAGAATAACCAAAGTTTGATTTTGGAATATTAGCCATCCTTGACATCGTGAAATTTTCTTACATACACTCACAGACAGGCATTAATTCAGAGGGCCCTAAAACACGTATTTCTGCTGAAATCTCGACATCAACATTTTGAATGGAATACAATATCTCCTCTAATCAATTATGTATATTGTACATCCGTGTTAGAGAAAGTAAAAATGTAGATCTCGTTGAGTCTCACCATGCATGTGAAGAGGTGTATATATGTCTCCCGACATGTGGAGTTAACCGTATTTGAGATAATCCTTTTTATTGGTTCACATTTTCAACTCATACGCCTTACTCAAATGAGAAGTGTTATTTCCGTGTTACCCAGTCCTTGCCATACAAAGAGAATCGCTTATATGGGAATAAACGTATAAAATTATTATATAAAATAATACAGAAAATAGAAATGAAAATATATGTAGATCCTTTATTAATCTTTTTTTCCCAATTAAAATTTTAAATTCTTCTAAACTAGTTTTCATAGTCCCGCCAAGGGCACTACCAAAAATGTGGTTCAAATAGCCATGAGCATTACGTGATAGGTAATGGACTGGCCATCCATTCAAAGCGAAATGTTGCAAGTTCAAATCCCAATGTTTATGATAAAGGACGGGGAGAGCCCAAGTAAAATAATCGGCATGATGCTTGGAAGTTAATGGGGTTAATTTGGCTGTAGTTATGTGGGCTTTACTGTTTTATTTATTTAAAAAAATTATTGCAATTTTACTGGTATATATTTTTACAATATAAAACAGTGCTGATTACTTGTATATGGTTGAAGGTTGTATAACATGAAATTAATCCTAGAGTACAACCCTATTTGTACAGCTACGCTTTAAATAAGCGGAGCTTATAGGTACCGATAGGCAACAAAGGGTTAAGTTATAATTACAATAATAAGCACAAATCTTACCATGAGATAACTTATAAATGTTATCTACCTGTACCTACACTTATTGGCCTCTTCTCTGAAAACATTCATGCGCACTCGGGGATTTCGATATGTGAAATTGAGTGATTTCTTGCTGTTGTCTTAATTTCTTTCTTATTTCTTTCCCTCTTTCAATTCTTTCCATGTTTCTTTTGTTTACTTATTTTTTGTTGTCTTTTGCACACAGAAAAAAATGAAACGGAGTTTAATTTATGGACGCCCTTTTACTACCAAGGTTCTCAGCGTCCCAGTCCATACTGGGCGTGAAAAGCCGCTTGATTTTGCTCAGATGCCTCTTTATCAAGCTGGAGGTTCTTTTACGTGCCGTTAATCGACGACGAGAACCAACAGCTTCACTTCTCTTCTAAAGGAAGCCCTGCTAAGCATTTTTACCCCCGAAAAAATGCATCGGCCTCCGTCGGGTTTGAACCCGCGACTTTGGATATATGAGGCTAGAAGAGCGAATTGTACACAAATGATTTCTTTCTCTTCCGTATATTATGTACTTACATATGTGGAGAAGGTATTGCATTCCAACCAAAATTCGATAGACACATTTTACCGGAAGTATATGTTTTAAATCATCTGATTAAAAAAAAAAAAAAAAAGACAAAAGGAGACAATTTTATAAAAATGCTCGTCTTTGTTGTGTGTGTGTGTGTGTGTGTGTGTGTAGACACCCATAGCACAGAAGCAAAAATCTCTTTAAACATCAAACACAGTATTTAAGAATATCTTTCAAGCATGCGAGATTAAGATTTTCAAGAATCTACTATACACGGAGAAATTTTAGAAAATGTCATTGTTCTCAAAAATGGTTGTAAAGACTTTTATTACTTTCTCTACACGTACTAGAGAAGATATTGTAGCACACCCAAAAATTCGATACCGAGATTTCAACGGAAATACATGTTATGGGTACCCCTAAATAAAAAAACATTCTTTTAGAAAGGTGTGTGTGTGTGTGTGTGTGTGTGTGTGTCCGTATGTCTGTGGACACGATAATTTAAAAACGCAAAATCAGTAAAACACCAAACATGGTATTTAAGTTCACTATATTCCAATGTTGCAAAGATTTTGTGGAAAACCTTCCTATAACAAAGTACTCTTTATATGGAAAAAAGTCATAAATTTTGATTTACTTAAAATTGATTAACAATTTTGATTGAAATACCGTATATTGAATGTATTTACATAAAAAATAAAATGTATTCTTGAACGGAAATAGCCTCTGAAGACCTCTGTATTTTAGATGCGTTTTGAAGAATTTTGCATAACGGTTATACTGTAAGAGATAAACAAGAACTTAATAAACAAATCTGTAGATCTCGTTAAAAATAAAATCTCGTTTTTCTTGTAGAGTTGACCTTTTGAGATATTTATTTTTATTGGTATCAGTTTTAAACTACCAAACTTTTTTCAAACCGGACTATGTAAAGCAAACCTAACCCCAATTGTTTCACATAGCGGCCAGCTTTTAAAAGATTTGACTAATGCCTTACTATGTTTCGTTCCCTTACTTACCTTCTACTTACAATGGATCAACTAATGAGATCAATTTTGCCAATATTTATCTCAATTAGGATGATGTAGATAAAAGAATACTTTTTTATAAGAATAGTTTGTGTTTGGAACATCTAGAGAAAGTTATGTGAATGGAACACATCAGACTTTTATATATTTTAATTAATTCATATATTGCATATTGTAATCTATCTTAGGTGTCAAATATTGGAACACCATCATTTGCACTGTGGAGTGAAAATGAAAATGTTTTGCGAAAATGTCAGAAATGAGTGGGTAGAGAAGGGCAAATTTGCAGAATTTTTACTTTCTCTATACCACTATGTACATAGTGTATAGAGAAGGTATTGCACTCCACCCAAAAATTCGATACCAAGATTTCACCGGAAATATATGTTTTAGGGTCTCCTTTATCTAAAAAAAAAAGCATTTTCACAAAAAGGTCTGTGTGTGTGTGTGTGTGTGTGTGTGTGTGTGTGTGTGTCCGTGAACACGATAACTCAAAAACGAAAAGTCGGTAAAATATCAAACTTGGTATTTAAGTTTAGTATCTTCTAGGGATGCGACACGAAGATTTTGAGAAAAATCCCCCCACCCCAAACTACCCTTTACATAGAAGTTTTTTCGAACATTTCAATTTTCTCAAAAATGTGTCTAACGATTTTGATTAAAATTTCGTATATTAAAGATATTTACCTAACAAATAAAATGCATGTCTTGAATTTTCTGGGAATAGCCTCTGAAGAATAGTTTATTCTGGATGAATTTTACTGAATTTTGAATAACTGCTAAACCGTAAGAGATGCACAAAAACTTACAATACAAAAAATTTAGAGTACATTAAAACACACAATTTATGTTATATACATTTTTTTCGTGGATGTCGTCGTTTTTGAGACTTTCCTTATTTCTGGTTTCTGCTCCGAAAATCTTATACTTTTCTCATACAGGAACCTGTTAACTCCTATCCATATAAACAAAGGAACTTCATTGACATAGCAACAAGCTTTTGACTATCACTTTAACCTATGGTACTCCCTTGTTTCGCTTCTACTTACAAGGAAGCAAGTAATAAGACCATTTCTGCTATTTTTTCTGGTTAGCATAAAGTAAATAGAAGTATAAGGTTTTTAAGAATAATTTATTGCAGGGATATAGAGAAAGTCATGTGAATGGTACACATCAGATTTTTATGATAAGATGTGCTTGGAAACTGTCCTCGGAGAGAACTGCTTAGAATGAAGACACACAACACCATAAGATCCATCTTGGCAAAAGCACTACGTGAAACTGGACTAGAAGTTTACGAGGAAGTTCACTGCCTAGCTGATGATGGTAGTAATCGTCACATAGACACCATTGTGATAAATAGAAGAAAATCAGAAGCAGAGAAAATAGACCCAACCATCCGCTTGGAACTGAATAAAGATCAACTTTAAGAAGTTCATCTGGAAACACAGAAAATGTACGAGCCCACCATACCATATTTTAAAGAACTATACAATTTGAACTGAATAAAGATCAACTTCAAGAAGTTCATTTGGAAAAACAGAAAATGTACGAGCCCACCATACCATATTTTAAAGAACTATACAATTTGAACTGAATAAGATCAACTTCAAGAAGTTCATCTGGAAACACAGAAAATGTACGAGCCCACCATACCATATTTTAAAGAACTATACAATTTGAACTGAATAAGATCAACTTCAAGAAGTTCATTTGGAAAAACAGAAAATATACGAGCCCACCATACCATATTTTAAAGAACTATACAATTTGAACTGAATAAGATCAACTTCAAGAAGTTCATCTGGAAACATAGAAAATGTACGAACCCACCATACAATATTTTAAAGAACTATACAATTTGAACTGAATAAGATCAACTTCAAGAAGTTCATCTGGAAAAACAGAAAATGTACGAGCCCACCATACCATATTTTAAAGAACTATACAATCTCAGAATAATAACAGTAGGCCTATTATTTTGATCTCGAGGAACAATTATAAATATGTTTGTGAAATGGAGGATGAAGTATAAAATTAGCAGAAGCAATCATAGAGAACATCATAAAACATTCCGTGAGTCGCCCTCCGTGGTATAATGGCTACCATTCTAACTTCATATACCCAAGGTCGCGGGTTTAAACCCGGCTGAGGACAATGCATTTATTCGGGCGTTAAAATACTTTGCATGGTTTCCTTTGGAAGAGAAGCAAAGCCGTGGGTCCCGTGTCGTAGATTCACGGCATGTAAAAGAACCTCAAGCCTGATAAGAGAGGCAAAATTAGGCGGTCTTTTACGCCCAGTATAGAATGGGACGCTGAGAACCACAGCAGTTAAAGAGCGTCCATAAATAAAACGTCATTTCATTTTTAAAGCATTCCGTAGCCCTTTTTCGAAATTATTTGTGTAGCTTAAACAAAAATGAAAATGTATTATGGTTTATAAATCGCTTTATTTCTGTAGCTTTTTCTCTTTTATTGTTATAACTTTTATTGTTGTTGCACATCTTTTATAATCTTTGTTACAATTTGTTCTCATACATTATTATTTATACAACTATTATAACGCTAGTAATATATTTTTTGTAATACTATATCATTTTTTACTTTCTCCACGCGTACTATGTACAGTCATGGAAGAAATGATTGAGCGCACTCTGAGAGCAGAATATTTGTCCCACTTCGTATCGCAGTGAGGTTTACACTGGTCGCTATTTCCAATATGCAGCTAGATTTATCTAACAGTGTCTGCGACATACGTTATCGCCTGCCGAACACATTAACAGGATGTGTCTTGCATCGTGTCTCGCATTTGTATTGGTTCCTGATAAAGAATTCGACAACAAGCGCCATTCTACCCATTCTTCATTAGCAAATTGGTAAACAAACCCAAAAGTGTTTCCAGCTGATGCTATACTCATTGGTAGTTATACATATAGGTGGAGCAACCAATTCCCAATTAACTGAAACACCAATGGGCTGGTTCAGAAGCCATGAAGTACCCTGAATACGATAAATGAATCACGTTATCATAAGCACCAGACTAGTATTACAGTGTATATATGAATTTGGCAGCAGCCATCTTTAAGCCCCAACTAATATAGCTAGAGGTAACGCAAGCGCTATGAAAATTACCAAACCTAAGTCCAAACTTCTGCAACAGCTACTTTTTTTCTCCCCCATTTATGTTGTTTCTTCTATTACATTTTATATTTCACATTCTTAATTTAAACTAATATAGAGTTTCCGCCATATTAGTTATAATTTGAGCACTAGATAATATGCAGATATATATTATGTATAATAGCCTAAGTTTACAACTACTGGTGATAAGTTTGATCCCTTTGTCGTAATTGTGTTTCTTTTTTATGTTGGTCAAATGTAAGTACTAACTGAAGTCCTCAAAATTAACAGGTTGGTATTCACTGTACAGTACGAGAACTTCGATTGGAGCGAAGTAGTTTTCTCCGACAAAGCTACGTTCTACTGCAGATGTCAATTCGACTGTGTTTGTAGCCTAGTGGTACTCGATATGATATGCGGTATTTGGACATCGTGCAAGGAGTGTGGTTTTTTTGTTTGTTTTTTTTTTATAGTAGGGAAAAATCTTTCAAAGACACCATTCTGTGTGGGAGTTGGATTTTCACCAACTAAAAAGCCCTACTTCCCGTCATATATAATTACCTCTCTTGGTACTGTTGGAGCCATTACATCGAGAGACGATGACATCATGGTGTTCATTTTTCCTGTTTAATTACTTCAGTTTGAGTTATCTCAATTTTGATTTGACATTATTTTGCCATACTCATGTTTCTCCTGCAGAATTTCCTTGATAAATGTTGCAATAGCTGCAAGGAGTGTTCGAACGAGCGTTACTGCTTCAGCATGGATATCTCGGGAAGGTACGGATACTGGAACATGATCATGGAAAGCTGAATGGGGAAACCTTTTCTGATATTCTAGAAAATGTTCTACTTCCATCTGCCCAAGAGCGTTATCCTGAAGCTATTATTAAGTTCCAACAGAATAATCATTCGGTCCACAAGTCGGCCAAAGTTTTAAAAGTGGTTTTCGGAGCACACGAACATCTTAGAGCAGATACTATCCAAAGTCAGCAAATCTCGACCCAATTGAACATGTTTGGACGAAAGTAAAGCAGAGGTTTTCTCGAGGTCCAAGATTGAATAATTCTACACAACTCTGGTGTGACATGGCAGACGCTTGGGGTTCACTAGCAGAAGATATTAATGAATTCAAACACTGGTGGATTCTAAGCCCCGAAGATTGAGGGCCGTGATAGCAAATAATGGGGACCACACAAAGAAGTAGAATTTCTTTTCTCTTTGTTTATTTGCCTTTGGTTGCATTTAAAAGCAACCAGAGATCAGGTTGCAGCGTTTTTCTTTGTTTTCTTGTTTGTGAGAACAGCAAATAAAATACTTCAGATTTCACAGAGTGAATGATTTATATAACGTAGTCTACATCGGCTGTAAAGAGTAGTAATATGCACTAAAAAAAACAAAAAACAAAAAAAACAACAGCAACTACAACTACTGCTATGCGGGTTACTGGGCTCAAACCTACGCTACGGAGCATTCAGAATTTCAAACGCAACACGTTAGGACTGATCGATTTATACTCTGATTAATCATTGCCCTGACTCGGCGTCCAAATATCCAACTCTTTTCCATGTTTATAAAGAACTGTAGCGGACAGCTCAACTATCAAGGTTTTTCTTATTACTTTCTCCATACGCACTATGTACATAATGTATAGAGAAAGTATTACACTCCACCAAAAATTCGATACCGAGATTTCACCGGAAATATATGTTTTAGGGTCCCCAATATTAAAAAAAAAAGCATTTTCACAAAAAGGTCCGTGTGTGTGTGTGTGTGTGTGTGTGTGTGTGTGTGTGTGTGTCCGTGAACACGATAACTCAAAAACGAAAAGTCGGTAAAATACCAAACTTAGTATGCGACACGAAGATTTTGAGAAAAATCCACCCACCCCCAACTACCCTTTACATGGAACTTTTTTCGAAAATTTTGATTTTCTCAAAAATGGCTGTAACGATTTTGATTAAATTTCGGATATTAAACGTATTTACCTGACAAATGAAATGTATATCTTGAATTTTCTGGGAATAGCCTCTGAAGAGTAGTTTATTCTGGATGAATTTTACTAAATTTTGAATAACTGCTAAACCGTAAGAGATGGACAAAAACTTACTACTAGACAAAAAATGTAGAGCACATTTAAACACACAATTTATGTTGTATACATTCTTTTCGTGGAGTTCGTCGTTTTTGTGACATTCTTTATTTTTGGTTTCTGCTATGAATAACTTATACTTTTCTCATACTGGACTTGTCAACTCCTATCCATATAAACAAAAGAACTTCATTGACATAGCAACCAGCTTTTGACTATCACTTTAACCTACGGTTGTCCGTTATTTCGCTTCTACTTACAAGGATGCGAGTAATAAGACTATTTCTGCTATTTTTTTCTGATTAGCATAAAGGAAGTAGAAGTATAAGCTTTTTTAAGAATTATTTGTTGCAGGGATATGGAGAAAGTCATGTGAATGGTACACATCAGATTTTTTTTTTAGTGTTTCTGTGCATGTTAGCGAAAATCAATTATTTTAATTGTTCCCTGGTTGCTATTTTATGTTACAGGGCAATAAACTACTTCTTACCTCGCTGTATAAAAGCATGTTTTGTAGCATAGCGCATGTGCACGTGTAAACCCAGCTTGTGTAACTTCGTGTGCTTCCGTGAGGCCGAAGCGATACTTTAAAGGTTCCAGCGCTCAATCGTTTTTTCCATGACTGTACATAGTGTATAGAAAAAGCATTGCATTCCACCCAAAAATGCGATACCGAGATTTCACCAGAAATATATGTTTTAGTGTCCCCTGTATTAAAAAAAAGTATTTTCAGAAAAAGGTCCGTGTGTGTGTGTCCGTGTGTCAGTGTTAGTGTATCAGTGTGTTAGTGTGTCCGTGTGTCTGTGAACACGATAACTCAAAAACGAAAGATCTATAAAATACCAAATTTGGTATTTAAGTATAGTATCTTCCAGAGATTCGACACAAAGATTTTGAGAAAATTTCCCTCACCACCAACTACCCTTTACATGGAACATTTTTCGAAAATTTTGATTTTCTCAAAAATGGCTGCAATGACTTTAATTAAAATATCGTATAATAAAGATACTTACCTGAAAATAAAATGAATATCTTGAATTTTCTGGGAATAGCCTTCGAAGACTATTTTATTCTGGATGAATTTTACAGGATTCTGCAGGCCTGCTAAACCATAAGAGATGGACAAAATCTTACAACACAAAAAATATAGAGCACGTTAAAACACACAATTTATGTAATATACATTTTTTCGTTGAGTTGATCGTTTTTACTTTCTCTATACGTACTATCTACATAGTGTATAGATAAGGTATTGCATTCCACCAAAACATTGGATACCGAGATTTCATCGGAAATATATGTTTTAGCGTCCCCTGTATCCAAAAAAAAAAGTATTTTCAGAAAAAGGTCCATATGTGTATGTCCGTGTGTCTGTGAACGCGATAACTCAAAAACGAAAACTCGGTAAAATACCAACTTTACATGGAACTTTTTTCGAAAATTTTTATTTTCTAAGTAATTACTCTAACGATTTTGATTAAATATCATATATTAAAGATATTTACCTGACAAATAAAGTGTATATTTTGAATTTTCTGGGAGTAGCCTCTGAAGACTAATTTATTTGGTGTCAATTTTACGGATTTTGCATAACTGCTAAACCGTAAGAGATGGACAAAAGCTTGCTACACAACAAATGTAGAGCACTTTAAAGCACACATTTTATGTTATATACATTTTTTCGTGGTGTTGATTGTTTTTGAGAAATTCCTTATTTTTGGTTTCAGCTTTGATAAAATTATACTTTTCTCATACAGGGATTTGTCATCTTGTAACCATACAAACAAAGGAACTTCAGTCACATAGCAACCAGTTTTTGACTATCAGTTTAACCTATGGTACTCCCTTTTTTCGCTTCTACTTACAAGGAAGCAAGTAATACGACTATTTCTGGTAATTGTTTCTCGATGAGCATGAAGTAAATAGAAGCATAGGTTTTTTTAATAATAATTTGTTGCAGAGATGTAGAGAAAGTCATGTGAATGGAACACATCAGATTTTTTAGATATTCCTTGTTATTGGTTTTTACCTTTAAAAACTTACAGCTTTCTCATACAGGTATTTGTCAACTCCTGTCCATACATACAAACAAAGGAACTTCAGTCACATAGCAACCAGCTTTTGACTATCACCTTAACCTATGGTACTCCCTTATTTCGCTTCTGCATACAAGGAAGCAAGCAATAAAACTATTTCTGCTAATTTTTTCTCGAATAGCATGAAGTAAATATAAGTATAGGCTTTTTGACAATAATTTGATGCAGAGATGTAGAGAAAGTCGTGTGAATGGAGCACATCAGATTTTTGTAAGAATCCTCAAACATATAATTTATTCTGTATTATTCATGAGTCAGACTAATAAATAATATAATTTTAATTGTAACTGTAACGTTGAGAACATGAGGCCCTTCCGCGGATATTACAACTATTTAGACGGAGAACAAGCTATAGTGACCAACGGGCGAGCCGCCTGGATTTGGCCACAGTCTGACAGAAAAGCACTGCACAATATAGGTAATAAGGACAATAATATTGCCGGAGAAAGAGTTCTGTGGTTCTGTACTTCAGATTTTGCTAGGTCTCTATCAAACACGAGTTATAGAAATGGCCAACCTAATCATACACTCTCTGGTAACGTTAGAACATTTCCACACCTTGGATACTCTCTGATGTTTATGCGCTTATCATTTATTTTAAACTTTGTCTGAAAGGTTATAAATATATTTTAAATTTAAAATTTATAGTAGCATATCTCAAAGACACAAGAAAAGTTTAAGTTATTAGGATTTCTTCAGGATGTCTACAATCTTTGGAAATTTAAACTAACATTACTCTTCAACAAGGAGCTCAATAATGCATACGGGTAAGAACGATATTCCTGGTGCACGAAACTGGCCTGATCAGTTAATCGCATTCATAAAAAAATATTTTTTCAGGATGTTGCAGATACTGTTGCATTCCTAAGAAGTTTCATAGCACAAATTTCAAATTTGAAAGGCTGCATCGGCCAAAAATTTTCAACAGTTTTGTTGTAAAACAGTCTTTCAGCGAAATGCGAGCAACCAGACGATTTAAGGTATGAATAAATTTGAGTTCTCTCTTTATAAAATATATATATATATATATAACCATATAATATTAATATATACTTATATATATAAGAATTGTGTGCTGCTACGTAATTATACATATACCGATTATTTGGTTAAGATTTTACTCAAATAGCGCAGTTTGTAAGTAACCTGGAAGATCTTCGAACTTACCGTTAAGAAAGTAATGAGTATTGTAATAATTACACTTAAGAGAATGCATAAACGTATTACGTAGCCACATATACAGAGTTGCTCGTGTTTTTCCGTAGTGTAATGGTTACCATGCTAACTTCGTACACCCTAGGTCGCAGGTTCAAAACCGGCAGAGGAAAAATGCAAATGGAGTTCTATTTATGAACGCTTGTTAACTGGTATGTCGAAGTCCCATTCTATACTGCGCTTAATTTTGCTTAGAGACCTCTCTATGAGGCATGAGAGCATAGTAGATTTATGGCGCGTAAAAGAACTTCAAGGTGATAAAGAGGTTTCTAAACAAAATTAATCGGTCTTTCACGTCCAGTATTGAATGAGACGCTGAGAACCACAGTAGTTAATGAGCATCCATTTTTAGAGTGTTTCTCCAGTTAAGTTTGGACGACTTTGGAACGTCCTCCCATCCCTGTCATTGGACAAAATGTCTGCAGTCTTTTGTGTCAGTCTGAGGCTAGAATTGCTTCATAAGTCGCTGATTTGTGGCAAAGGTACATTGCTGGGCTTCCCAATACTGGTTACAGCCTTTCAATTATAATGGAAAGGTGCAAACAAAGTCTTACCATAAGCATAAGGCGTGTGAGAGCCGATAATACAGCTGGATAATTAGCAAGAAAAAGGACACGACTTAAAGGCGTAGTAGACAACAGTGGCTCAAGAAAACTCATCAATACAAAGAACATTGGAACATCTAATGGGGCCCATTATCGAATTATACACACTCAATTTGGATCTAGAATGGCTCCATAAAGATCTGGGCAGGTCTTGAAAGTGCAACATAACAGAGAAAGTTTGACCAACGCAAGAAAATTATGAACAGCATCTGGCATGTGAAAAGTGACAATGGCTGGTTTCTTTAGTAGAAAAAGTTTTCCAAGGGATTTATAGTGGTTGCAGATTACTGCTCTCGGGGGAAACTTACCATTCACATGCAACATAACAGAGAAAGTTTGACCAACGCAAGAAAATTATGAACATCACCTGGCATGTGAAAAGTGATAATGGCTGGTTTCTTTAGTAGAAAAAGTTTTCCAAGGGACTTATAGTGGTTGCAGATTACTGCTCTCGGGGGAAACTTGCCATTCACAGAGTTGCAAACAATGTACAAATTAATTCAGTATACTCTCAAAGTAATGTTAAGGACCCACTTTTTGATGAAGAAATTCTCGGTTGTTTGGATCCACATGGACAAACATCATTTCACTTCTCGTCCTTCCCAACATTACTTCCACTGGAAAACGTGGAAGTTGCCAGATGCCTCACCAATGGATTTTTGCGCATCTGGTTTGCTGAAACACCTCCTTGCTTCTCGGCGGCATTACAACACAATTGAAGAACTCCGTGGTATAATGGTTACCATGCTAGCTTTATATGCTCGAGGTCGCGGGTTCAAACCCAGCGGAGGACGATGGATTTCTTCGGGTGTAAAAATCCTTAGCATGGGAAGTATTGCCGTTGGTCCCGTGTCGTAGATTTACGGCACGTAAAAGAACCTCAAGCCTGATAGAGAGGCCTCTGAAAAAATTAAGCGGCCTTTCTCGCCCAACATAGAATGGGACGCAGAGAACCACAGTAGTAAAGAGCGTCCATAAATAAAACGCCATTTCATTTCCCCTCCACACATTTTGCCCATAAAAATGCCTTTTTGGATTCAGAAGACCTCAAAACATGTATTTACAATTAATTGTCGGAAGAATACAATACTTCCCCTATTCAGTGTAGTAGGGAAACACGATTTAATTTGAAATACAAGAGTTAAAACAAAAGATGAAGGAATTCCAGCCATGTCGTTAGGAAGGTTACTCAAGGTTGTGAGACCCTGTGCATAGGAAGGCGATTAAAAGCTCACCAGCGTGAAATTTCATTTGGAAACTTCTCACTGCGGTTTATGGTTGGAGGAAGGGGGAGGGGATTTCCTTAAACATTGTTAATATAGTTGTAGAGCTTCGTCTTACACGTTGTATCAAGTGGATGTCTCCGAGGTGAGTGGTGTTTTATTGTTAGCTTTCTACATGGGATTTTTTGGAAAACATGTCAGATGTTACTTTCACACGATTCGCTCTACGTAGCACACAAATATTAAAAATGTTAATATAAAAATAATGTGTATAACAATTTAACTTACATCTTCCAAATTCAAGGGACTAATTTTGCAATCATAACTATTGGTCATCGTCTGAACTTCTGGTTGACCATGTTTATTTACGAGGGACGTTTTGTGTAATTTTATTTTTATTTTTCAACATAATTTCCTTTTAGCTCAATACACTTTTCAGGATATCTCCAACTGTTTTAAGCCTAACAAAAAGTAGAATTTCGGAAGGTTTTCAAAATAGGCATCTGTTTGGGAGATGACCTATTTTTTAGACGTGAATCGTTTTCCGCTGAGCCACTTTTTCCAGTTTGGAAGTAAAAAAGAAATATCACTGGGGGCCAAATCTGGTGAATATGGTGGCTGTTTTAGTAATTCGAATCTTAATTCTACAATTCGAAACGGCGCAGGTGTCCACCCTTGAATTGTCTTGATGGAGGAGAATATTTTTCTTTAACAAATGAGGACATTTTTTATTGATTTATCTGCTCATCCGATGCAATAACGATGCATAATACTCTACATTTATAACTCTTCTTTTCTACAAGTAATTAATGTAGAAAATTTTGCGTGCACCCCAAAAAAAGAAAACATCCCAAGAAAAACGGAAGCCTTGTCTGAAGCTTACACCACCTTTTCCTTCTTCGGAGCAGGTTGCCTTTAAAATTCCACTGTTTTGACTGTACTTTTGTCTGTATAGTGTAGTAGTGTATGCTTGTTTCATCCGCAGCTATGTATCAACCTTGTGATATGCCTTTGGCCTCTACCATTTCGCGAACTTTGATTCGACAATCACTCAAAAACATATCCAGGATTTTGTCAATAATTTCAGAGGAAGTCATTTCTACGGAACATCCGGAACGTTGTTCATCATTTGTGGATGTACGGCCAAATGTACCATGAACTCATTGAACTTGGATTTTATCTCTTTTGATGTTAAGCTTTTTAAATACATGTTTTACTCACCAGTTTTTCCATCTTTCTAAATAAACACAAGATTGTTGTTTCAATCACCTACGGCGAGGTAACCACGTGATGGATAAAACTTTAACTGTCATCTAGTAAGAGACGACGGTTACTAAATACACTTTTTTTCGATGCTACGAGTGTATTTTCTTGGATTTTCTATTGACTTTTTGAACGCCGCTATTGCATCGTTACAGTTACAGCCGGATTAAGTACTTTGGTACACATTCCCAAACATTGGCACTAAAACAAATTTGGTGACAGAATCTTATTAGTGGTATATTAAAATCATTGCATCACCTTTATTCTTTCTCCCAACCCATTAAATCTGTGGGCACTTTTAAGTGTTTTAGTAATTTAACTTCTCAATTTATTTCACTGTTAAATTTCTAAAAATTATCTGCCCTAGCTGATTTATCAAATGAAGAGGTAAGATGCCCAATTTTTTTATTGTATTTTTAGTGTCTTTGAGTTTTCAAGGGCAATAAGAATAAACAAATCTTTTAAAAGACGTTAGTTACGATGTGATATTGAAATTCTGTTCTCTTAGTTTTGACCAGGACGAAAAATGTTAATAACGACATATCATTTGAGAAAAGTATAAATATTCGAAAAGTAAAGCAATAATAATGAATATGTCGGAAATGGTTAGCGCCACAATAAAAAAGTCACCCTCAGTGGTGTAATGGTTACAATGCTAAATTCATATACCAAGTTCGCGGGTTCAAATCCGGCAGAGCACGATGGATTTTTCAGGCGTAAAAATCCTTAGCATGGCTTCCTTCGGAAGGAAAGTAAAGCCGTTGGTCCCATACGACACGTAAAAGAACCTCAAGCCTCTGAGCAAAATTAAGCGGTCTTTCACGCCCAATTTGGAATGGGACACTGAGAAGCATAGTAGTTAAAGAGCGTCCATAAATGACACCTTATTTCCATTTCCACAATGAAATGCGTTCAACACAAATTCTGTTATTTGAGAAGATATTTTTTGTGCAGTAAGATTTATACACATATATTATGTTTAACAGCTATGAAAAATCTTTCCGTAAGAACAGAACTACAGAGACTGTTCTCAGGAAATTCAAGATACACATCTTATTTCGCCTGTAAATGTCTTTAATAAACGGAATTTTAATCAAAATCGTTACATACTTTTAAGAATTTAAAATTCCCAGAAATTTTCCATTTAAACTGTAATTTGGAGTAGGCCGCGTTTCTTTAAAAATCTCCGTGTCCATTACTTGGAAGGTGCTGAACACGAATACCAAGTTTGGTATTTAAAATATATTTCTTTTACTTACGCTGTTCAAAAACACCCACACACAGACTGACGACAAACATACACACAGATTTGTTTTAACATGCTTTATTTAGATAAAGGTGCCTCAAAATATTTATTTATGGTAAAACCTCGGTATTAAAAAGTTGGTAGAGAAATTAAAAAAGAAAATTGAATGTCTTCCCATTTAAAAAAGAGTCTGTTTCGGAACACAAACAAATAACCAAGAATATTTCGAAAAATAGTTAACCTCACATACAAAGAAAACAGTTTGACACTTTAAAGTGAGATTTAATTTTATTATACATAGTTGGTCTGAGTGGTTTATTTGGATACTTGCTGTTCTGAATCCCAAAATAAGGGTCAGGTCGAAAGTTTTTAAGCAGGTAAGTAGATTTACTGGTGTGTAAAAGAACTCCCGTCGAAAAATTTCGGGCACACCGGAGTCGCTGATATTATCCTGGCAATTAAAACGTGGTTAAGAACCTACATATGTAGGTTGGAAATATAAATTGTAG
The DNA here is from genome assembly GCA_030762935.1 of Hymenopus coronatus. Classification (NCBI taxonomy): domain Eukaryota; kingdom Metazoa; phylum Arthropoda; class Insecta; order Mantodea; family Hymenopodidae; genus Hymenopus; species Hymenopus coronatus. Next base: position 124,938,229 of record CM060896.1, on the reverse strand, counting down.
TGAGATATACATTTTTTGAATGCTGTCAATCTCTTACGGTTTACCAGTTATGCAAAAGTTACCCAGAAAATAGTTGTCTGCAGAGAAAATTCCCAGAAAATTCAAGATACAAAGTTCATTAATCGTGAAAAAAATCTTAACTTATAATATCTTCAATAAAATATTAGAGCTATTTTTATAAAATCAGAATTTTCCATGTCACAGGGTAATTTGTGTGGGGGATTTTCTTCAAAATTTACTGTTTCACTTTGGAAGATCTAAACTTATATACCATATCTGATCTTCTTGTCTTTGAATGTTGTTTTCAGATACACAGTCACGAACAAATAACTTTTACAATTATTATTATTATTATTATTATTGTTACTATTATTAGTAGTAGTATTATTGTGATTATTATCAACATTATTTATTTTTTTATTCAGGATCCCTGACGAAGATTTTTCAAAATGTTTCATTTTCCGAAAAACGAATAATAAGTTTTATCAAAATGCAATATATTAAGGGTATATATATATATATATATATATATATATATATATATATATATACCAAACAAAATGAGTATTTGGACGTTGCTTACATCGCATTGACTGCTCAGGGTTCCATACTTTACAACTGTAGCAACACAATTGTTCAGAGGCTACGGAACAAGCCAGTACCTGCCATATACCAATGCTGCCATCTGTTGAAGAGTTACGAAGGTGGAGGCATTACTTTTCATTCAACCCTCGTAGATAGAGGATTAAGATTTTTACAACGATTTGTTACAGAGATGTAGAAAAAGTCATGTGAATGTAACACATCAGACTTTTAGTCTTACTAATGTTTCTGATTAAGGTAATACTTTCGGTTACATGACTGTATTTATAGCTGGCGTATGTTTTTAGGGGATGACAGGCATAAGTACACCCAGCCAGCACACAATCGCTGCGGTCCGTAGGAAACTCGGCCTGGACGAGAATGATCTCAAAAAATCGATTCATCTTCTTGAAGAATGGCTTCAAACACAGCCACATTTACCTCATCATTGTGGTAAGTTACTGCTTTTACTTTCCCTTACACTTATCACATATTGTAACGAGCCGGAGTAAACGCTACCACTGCGTGTAGGGTAGAGAAAAGGTAGGAGGGAAGGGTAGAGCATCGGCAGAGTAGTACCAGGGTTAATGAAAACTTAAAGTTGGTTACAATTTATGTTTTAAGCTGGAAATAAAAGTAAAATTGGCTGTAAGAGAAATATAGAAATATTTTATTTGTTAGAGATTAAATGTTTACTTTCTTTACACGTACTATGTACATAGTGTATAGAGAATGTATTGTAATGCACCCAAAAATTCGATATCAATATTTGACCGGAAATACATGTTTTGAGACCCCCTGAATGAAAAAACTTTTTAGAAAAATTTCCGTGCGTGTCTTTGTGTGTGGGTGTGTATGCGGGAGGGGGGAAGGGCTCAAAAACGAAAAGATCCTTAAATACAAAACTTGGTATTTAAGTTTGCTATCTTCCAAGGATGTGACACCCCTAACTAACCTTTGCATGGAACAATTTTCGAAAATGTTTTTTCTTAAAAATGACTGTAATGATTTTGATCAAAATACCGTATGTTTAAGATATTTATATGGAAAATAAAACGTATATCTTGAATTTTCTGGGAATACCTTTAAAGAGCTCTTTATTCTGAATGAATTTTGGTGAATTTTGAGCAACTGGTAAACCGTAAGAGATACACAAAAACTTAGAAAACAAAATATGTAATCACGTTAAAACACAATTTATGTTATGCACGTTTGTTTTTTGTTTTTTTGTTTTTTTTTTTGTAAAACTGACCATTTTGGAGATATTCCTTGTTATTTGTTTCAGATTTAAACACGTTTAAAATCAGCTTATTATTCTAAATAAGCTGTTTAACAATACTTTGTTACACCAATGTACAAAAAGTCATGTGAATGCAACACATCAGATTTTTATAGTATTTCACGCCCACTTTTACTACAGATGGCATCAACTGAGAATGCATTGTCACGTTTTTACATTATATTAGAGCATAGAAAATGGAAATCTCGATGTGTAAAACTCCTTCTTGGCGCTGAGACTGCAAGCTTCCTCGACGTGGTCATGTTCGTAGATTTAAACCTCAATTGTCCATCCAAGAACTTCTCTAGCGGAGCCGCATAGCAAGTCTTGTTTGACCGGACTCCAAACGTTTTCTCTCTGACTACCTGATATCCACACCTCTTCGCAACCGTCACTAAGGAAAACCCGCACATGCGCATAGACCATAAATTCAGTGGGCACTCACAAATTCTGTCTGACAACAAATCCCTTCTGTAGCAGGCGACAACCTCGACGCCTTACAAAGAAACATAAATATATTCTGAAAGAGAAAAAATTACCACAAAAACCAAATTTATTATGTTTTACTTAAATATATACACAAAAACGAAAATTAATTTCCTTTATATTGCCTTAATGACAAAAATAAAGGATCTGAATTAATGTGCTGGTTTGAACCACATGTCTCACAGCAGCAACTTCCAACCACGGTAACAATTTTGGTCCAAGGTTATACAACAGATTGATATACGAATATCCAGGCTTTTAGCACTGTAATAGCATAAAAATCCACACCTAAATCTTTATCAGGAAACATTTTTATGGTAAAAGGAATTTTTTGATTATTTCATTTATATATTTATTAGTGGTATAATATGGGTATCTAAGAATTTTTAAATAAAAAATATTATACAGCCTTTATTTCACTTTGTCATTGTAAATACAAGGTTCTTTTTTACTTCTAATTAAATTATTTTGCTCGTTTTACACTTTTACACTAATATTTGCACTTATTTTCTCCCAACTATATATAGGATAGGTGATGTATAAGCGTAAATATTTGTATTCAGTGTTTGGGGAAGATGGGATGATCCAATATTTTGGTTTTTCTTTTTTCACAATGTTTGTAGGATATCTATTGTGCCCATCCCAGACGATTGGTTGTTTATATAACAAGTCACATGTTTGACCTTCCTCTGCCCAGTGCAACTGTAGGTGGAGTGATGTATGTAAACATAGTATTGACAAAGCGCAGGGCCATTCAAAACACTTAAGATTCTGAAATTTGTGCTTAATTTATGACAACGCTAATAGTAAGCGGATAAAATGAGAATACCTTTTGTGTAGCACGTATTGTTTTCTACTAATATCAAATGATTTGTACTTGTTATTGTGTCATTGTGTGCTATAACATAGTTTGTTTATAATGCGTGTACAATTGCTAGCAAATAAATAATCAAGAATGATTATCTCGAAAATGTCTAGTAGAATAAAGCTTTATGTGAAATAATTAAGTGTATTTATTGCGCAGAGTCTATGGTTTATCACTTATACAAAAAAAAAACCATTTAGAGTTAGGAGAACTATAAAAAAAATCTTCTCCAAGAATTCAAATAGTACAATATCATTAGTTAGGTAAACATCTTAAACATAAGAACATTATTATAAACATTATTTGAGAGTTTTTATAGAACTTAAAATATCAATAAGAAGGTCCATGTAAAAGATGGCTTAGAGTAGAAATTTTCCATAAAGTATTCTTGTCCACCCTTGGAATCTATCGAGCTTGAGTAAGAAATGTTAGCATACGCCGGCTTGTGAATTTTGGGTTTACAACACTCGATTCTCTTTTGGATTAAGGGGATATTAAAATATAATGTTTGCTGAAATATGAGAATAGAATTTTTGGGACGGATGTTCTGCTTCCTCTGTCAATTATAAGAAGCACTAAAAGTGGGTGTAAGCAACTGAAACTATTAGCAGTACATTATACAATTTGACTTGCCTTTCGTTTCTCCTTTAAATATTACTTCACAGAGTTAAAAATCTGATGTGTTCCATTCACATGACTTTCTCTACATATCTGCAACGAATTATTGTTAAAAAGCTTATGCTTCTATTTACTTCATGCTAATCGAGAAACATTAGCAGAAATATTCTTATTACTTACTTCCTTGTAAGTAAAAGCGAAATGAGGAAGTACCATAGGTTAAAATGATAGCCAAAAGCTGGTTGCTATGTAACTGAAGTTCCTTTGTTTGCATGGACAGGAGTTAACAAATTCCTGTATGAAAAAATCTGATGTGTTCCATTCACATGACTTTCTCTACCTCTCTGCAACAAATTATTATTGTTAAAAAGTTTATACTTCTACTTACTTCATGCTAATCGAGAAAAAAATTAGCAGTCTTATTACTTACTTCCCTGTTAGCAAAAGGGAAATAAGGGAGTACTATAGGCTAAACTAATAATCAAAAGCTGGTTGCTATAAGCTGAAAACAAAAACAAGGACTATGTCAAAAACGATCAACTCTACGAAAAAATGTATGCAAGACAAATTGTGCGTTTTAAGGTGCTCTACATTTTCTGTGTTGTAGGTTTTTCTCCATCTCTTACGGTTAAGCAGTTATGCAAAAATGCATAAAATTCATCCGAATAAGGTAGTCTTCAGAAGCTATTCCCAGAAAATTTAAGATATACATTTTATTTTTGTCGTGTAAATATCTTTAGTATACGAAATTTTAATCAACATTGTTAGAGCCATTTTTCAGAAAATCAAAATTTTCGAGAAAAGTCCCATGTAAAGGGAAGTTGGGTTGGGGGGATTTTTCTCAAAAGCTTCGTGTCACATCCCTGGAAGATTCTAAAATTAAATACCAAGTTTGGTATTTTACCGACTTTTCGTTTTTGAGTTATCGTGTTCACAGACACACCGACACACGCACACACACGGACCTTTTTCCGAAAATGCTTTTTTTAGATAAAGGCGACCCTAAAACATATATTTCCGGTGAAATCTCAGTATCGAATTTTGGGTGGAGTGCAATACCTTCTCTATACACTATGTACATAGTGCGTATAGAGAAAGTAAAAATATGCTGTGTTACACTCACATGACTTTTTCTAGCGAGTCTACAAACAAACCTCTTATTCTTCTTTCTACACAATGCTAATCAAGATAAAAGTTAGCAAAATGTTCCTATTACTTAGTTCCTTATAAGTAAAAGGGATTTAAGGAAATGTACTAGGCTAAAGTGATAGTCAAATGTTTTAAAAGCTGTCGCTATGTGATTGTCATTGCAAATCGCTTCATTGCTTGGCCAGGAATAAAACAAAACAAAATCGTACACTTCCTGTCTGAGGAAAATATAAGTACTTTACAATTGAAACCAATAACAAGGAATATCTCGGAAACGGCTACCTTCACAAGAAAGACTAAATGACCTAAACTGTGTGTTTTGACGAGATCTACATTTTTGTGTCGTAAGTTTTTGTGTAGCTCTTACGGTTTAGCAGTTAAGCAAAATTCGGCAAAATAAGGAGATCTTCAGAGGCTATTCCCAGAAAATTGGAATGTAAATATCTTTAATATATGGTATTTAATCAAAGTCTTTAGAGCCGTATTTGAGAAAATCAAAAACTTTTCCATGTAATGGATAGTTTTATGGTGGGGGAGGATTTTCTTGAAAAGCTTCGTGTCGCATTCTTGGAAGATACTAAAGCTAAATACCAAGTTTGATATTTAACAGTCTTTTTGTTTTTGAGCTATGCACACGGACCTTTATCTAAAAATGTTGTTTTATCCGATGAAATCTAGACACCAAATTTTTGGGTAGAATACAATACCTTCTCTATTCATATGTACATTGTACATGCGTGTTAGAGAAAGTAAAATTATGATGTGTTGCATTCTCATGGCTTTCTCTAGCTGAACAAACACTTCTTGCAAAAGATTATTCTTTTATCTAAATGATGCAAATCGAGATAAACATCAACAGAATTGGTATTATTACTCGATTCTTTGTAAGCAAAGGGGAGTAAGGTAATCATTAGGGTAAAGTGATAGCCAATTTCTTTAAAAGCCGGTCGCTATGTGAAACGATTGAAATTCCGTTCTCTGTGCTTCCCAAGAATAGGTAAGTAAACAGAAGACGGACGAAAGAAAGGAGAACTACCGTTTGAGAAAAGCTTTAGACAGTTAAAATTTGAAACCAATAACACGGAATATTTCGAAACCGTTCAACTCTACTACCCAATTGTATGACATAAATTGTGTGTTTTAAGGTTTGTCAATTTCTTTCGGTTTATCAATTACGCAAATTTAAGCAAAGTTCATCCAGAATTAACAGGTCTTCAGGTACTATTGCTATAAAATTCAAGCTACACATTTCATTTTCCATATAAACATCTTTCATATATGAAATTTTAAGCAAAATCGTTATAGCATTTTTGGAGAATATTAACATTTTCCATATAAAGAGTAGTTGAGGGAGAGGGAATTTCTCGAAAATCTTCGTGTCCCCTCCTTGGAAGATACTTAACTTAAATAAAAACTTTGGTTTTTTACAGCTGTGCTGTCCACAGACACACAGGGACATTTTTCTAAAAATGTTCTTTATTCGGAAGCAGGGGACCTCAAAACGTATATTTCAGGCATACAGTTTTTCTGGCATACAATACATTCTCTATTCATTGTTTATATTGTACATATGGGCTAGAGAAAGTAAAAATATTTGTTCGGTTCACATGACTTTCTTTAGATGTTACACAAATAACTTTCCTTACAAAATATTATTCTTTTATTTACGACCTGCTAATCAAGGTAAACATTAGGAGAAACTGTCTTATTACTTATTCCCTCTAAGTAGACGGGACATAAGGGAATCACCAGGCAAAATCGATAGTAAAATCTTTAAATAGTTCGCCTTATGTGAAACAACTGAAGTTCGGCTAGCTTTGCATGCCCTGCAGTAAAACAAGACAGATGAAGTGAACCGTCACTTCCTGTTTCAGAAAAGTTTAAAGTTAAAAGTAGTTTAAAATTGAAACCAATAACAAGGTATATCTCAGAAACGGTCAACTGTACAAAAAAGACTGTGTATGACATAAATTATGTGTTTTAACATGTTTGTGTTGTAAGTTTTTGCCTATCTCTTACGGTTTAACCGTTATGCAAAATTCTGCGAAACTCATTCTTAATAAGGACACTATTCACAGAAAATTCGAAATATACAGTTTATTTGAGATGTAAAATCTTTAATATACAGCATTTTAATAAAAATCGTTATAGCCTTTTTGAGAGACAAAATATTTTCAAAAAAAATTCAATGAAAAGGATAGTTTGGGATAGGGGGGTGGGATTTTCTTGAAAATTTTCATGATGTATCCTTGGAAGATACTAAACTTAAATACCAAGTTTGGTATTTCACGGTCTTTTAGTTTTTGAGTTATGCTGTCCATAGGCACACACACACACAAACACACACAGAGATATTTTTGTAAAAATGCCTTTTTCAGACTCATGGGACCTTCAGCGGAAATCTAGACATCGAGTTTTCAGTGCAATACAATACTTTCCCTATACACAATATAAATAGTGCATTTAGAGAAAGCAAAAATGCATTATTTGCCCAAAAGCTAATGTTTGTAAGTTGTTCCATAAAAACATGAATAACTAAAATAAATTTAACTGCAATGTTCATAAAGCAAATGTAATTTTTGTCTTATTTATAAAAATAATTTTGACAACGGTTTCTTTGCAGAAAAGGAACGTTTGGAACGGATACTGTTGAAATGCAAAGGGTCGGTAGGCAGAGCCAAAGAGTTATTGGATATGTACTACTCCATAAAGAACCTGGTACCTGAAGTCATGTGCAACCGAGATCCGTACAGCAAATGGTTTAAAACCGCCACTAGCCTCAGGTCAGTGTATTGGATTTGTGTCAACTCTACATCAGCATCTGTCAATCATGTATCTGGAATTTCCCCTCCCACTGATGGATTGATTTCCTGCAAGGGGTGTAACAATCATCTCTTGTTTCTGAGCCATTAACAAGCAATCATATTACTTATGGATAAATCATTACTCCCTTCACTGCCCATATTTCCTGAAAAGATGCGTTTTTTGTGTGCTACTTTCTCTATATCTACTATGTATATGAAGTATAGAAAAGGTAGTGTATTACACCCACAAATTCGATACCGAGATTTCACCAGAAATATATTTTTTGAGATCCCATGAATAAAAAAAAACTTTTAGAAAAATGTCCTTGTGTATATGTGTGTGTGTTGGAGTTTAAGTTTGGTATCTTCCAAGGATGCGACACTAAGATTTTCAAGAAAATCTTCCACCCTCAACTACCCTTTACATGGAAAAAGTGTCGAATTTTTTTATTTTTTTAAAAATGGCTAACGATTTTGATCAAAATCTCTTACATTTAAGATATGTACTTGCCAAATAAACTGTATATCTTGAATTTTCTGGGAATAGCCTAAAAAGACTTCTTTATTCTGGATGATATTTACTGAATTTTGCATAAGTGGTAAACCGTAGGAGATAAACAAAAACTTACCATACAAAAATTTAGATCTCCTTAAATCACACAACTTATGCTATATACATTTTTTTCGTGGAGTTGATAGTTTTTTAGATATTTCTTTATATTGGTTTCAGCTTTAAAAATCTTATACTTTTCTCATACAGGAATTTGTCAACTCCTCTCTATACGAATAAAGGAACTTCAGTCACATAGCCACCAGCTTTTGCCTATCACTTTAACCTATGGTACTCCCTTATTTTCCTCCTACTTACAAGGAAGCAAGTAATAAGACCATTTCTGCTATTTTTTTTTCTCGATTAGCATGAAGTAAATAGAAGCACAAGCTCTCTAGCAATAATTTGTTGCAAAGATGTAGAGAAAGTCATGTGAATGGAACACATCAGATGTTTTATTGTTTAATTGTATAGCCCCTTTAACATCTAAGGTCATATTTGCATTAGAAACAACTAGTTGTCTGTAGGTTTAAATCGTTTTATTTTCCTCAAACTCATACACATTCACTCTCACATACATACCTCCAGACTCTGTGGGGGATAGGGAATAATCCTGGTTAAAGAACAATTCCCCGCCACTGCCGGGAATCGAACCCGGACCTCCGAATGGGAAGTCAGCTCGCTGACTAGTCGATCCTGGAGGCAGTCTAAATGCGTTTTATTTCACGCGATACATTCGACATCAAGATTCCAGTAAAAGAACACATGGTTACATCCATATGACTTTCTCTACCATTACAAACTATTCTCTTAAATTCCATCCTTCTATTAACACAATGTGAATCAGATGGACATTTATAAAAATTGTTTTATTATTTAATAGCTATATATTGAACGTTTTACGAACATCTTTTTAAGCCCAAATCAAATCACTAATTCATCTTATTTACCACTTCTATATGAAATAATTATGCAAATATCTATAATTAATTTCCCCAGCACGTAATTACATGCAGTGTACCTAGTAACTAGAGAAGGTATTGCATTGCTACCCTAAAATTCAATGTCTAGTTTTCACTGGAAATATATTATTTTGAGGACCCTGAGTCCGAAAAAGGCTTTCTGGAAGAAGGTCCGTATGCATGTCTGGACAACGTGTCTCAAAAATGAAAAGATAGTTAAATATCAAACTAGGCATTTATATTTAGTATCTTCCAAGGATACAACCCCAAGCTTTTCTAGAAACTCCCCTGCCATAAACTACCCTTTACATGGAAACATTTTTAAAAATTTTGATTTGGTTCTACCGATTTTGATTAAAATACTGTATGTTAAAGATACTTACAAGACAAGCAAAATGTACGTATATTTTGAATTTTCTGGGAATAGTTTTTAAAGAGTTTCCCTTCTGGATAAAGTTTGTGAATTTTGCATATCTGGTAAACCATAAGAGATAAACAAAAATTTGCTACATAAAAAATGTAGATCTTGTTAGAACACACAATTTATGTCATATACATATTTTCGTGGAATGATCATTTTGAGATATCTTTGGTTATTGGTTTCAGGATTAAAATATTTAAAACGCTCCTCATACGGAAATTTGTGAACTCCTGACAATACAAAGAAGCGGATTTCAACCACATGGCAACCAGCTTTTAAAAGATTTGACCATAATTTTAGCGTGGTGTAGCCCCTTATTTCCTTCTACTTATAATAAAGAAAGTAATAAGAATGGAAATAAGGGAATACACTAGGCAAAAACTATAGTCAAATCTTCTAAAAGCTGTTTGGTATGTAGTTGAAATCCGATTCTATGCATTGCCAGGAGTTGACAAATTTTGTCTGAGAAACGTTTTAAGTATTTTAAATCTGAAACAAATAAAAAGGAATATCTCAGAAATGCTCAATTCTACGAAAATAAAATATATCACATAAATTTTGAGATCTATAGTTTTTGTGTAGTAAGTTTTTGTCTATCTTTTACAGTTTGACCGTTATCCAATATTCTGCAAAGCGCATCCAGAATAAAGAAGTCTTCAGAGGCTATCCCAGAAAATTCTAAATATACATTTTATTTGTGATGTAAGTATCTTTAATATACGGCGTTTTAATAAAAATCGTTAAAGCTTTTTTTGAGAAAAAAATTAAAAAAATGTTTCCATGTAAAGGGTAGCTTGAGGTAGTGGACTTTTCCTGAAAATCTTGCTGTCGCATCCTTTGGTATTTAATAGTCTTTTCGTTTTTGAGTTATGCTGTCAACACACACATCACACGAATCTTTTTCTATTTTTTTTTTTTTTTTTTACTCTGGAGACCTAAAATATATTTCCGGATAAATCTCAACACCGAATTTTTAGGTGCAATACAATACATTCTTTAGCTGCTAAGTATTATCACAAATAATTAAATAATAGTTCAAATGAGTAATGTTTGTTTTTAAAAATAAATTTAAGGTTTCAATGTACGCCCAGGTATAGTTACCTAGGTGCCGCAGTAGCTTATTGGGATGTTATTTAGGTATTTATTTATTTATTTTAGTAGGAGAAAAATACAATTTTATGAGAATATACATAGTTTTCTTTTTATTCTTACATTTGTATAGCCCCCTTTAACATCAATGGTCACATCGGGGCTTTGACTTGTGAAACTGTAGGTTCAGAACATTAAGTAATAAACTTTATAGGTATATTACTAACACACACGCACAGTTACTCTCACATTCATACTTCCAGAGCCTAAGGGAGATAGGGAATAATTCTGGTTAAAGAAAAATGTCCCACCCCAGCCGGGAATCGAACCCGGGACTTCCGGTTGAGAAGTCAGCTCGCTGACTACTCGACCACGGAGGCAGTCTTATACATGAATTCCGCCCTCCAGATTGTTATAAAACTATGTGTAGCCTAATGTTTTTGTTTGGGGTAGGGCTATTGTATAATGCATTGATGAATCACTTCTATATGAAAATATAATAAGAGATAAATATCAGAAAAGGTGGTGTGACGGTTTCTTGTTTGCAGAACGTTTTTACCACTGCCGAGTCTCACGGAAGATTACAACCGAGTTACTCTGACCGTGCTGCTGGACACGGATCCTAACCGTTATGCTGCCATGGAAATGCTGAAGCTTATCTTCATGATACTGGATCTGCGCATGGTAACCGATTACTGGGACGCCGATATAATCGTCATGGACTTGCGTAACGTCTCGATGGCTCATCTAGCCAAATACACGCCACCTATACTCAAGCGGATTGAACTCTGCGGAACGGTGAGTGCTCACTGTGTCCAACAGATGTCGCACACGCAAGTGTTTCAATGTTAATGTGTGAAGTGAATAAAAGAAGCAAATGCTAGCTAGTAAATACTAGACAGTTTTAAAACTTGCTAAAAACGAGGTGAATAATCTTTACCAAAAGCAGGCAATAAATGCTAGGCTACCCAAAAAGAAAAATCTGATGTGTTCCATTCACATGACTTTCTCTATATCTCAGTAACAAATTATTGTTAATAAGCTTATCTTTTATTTATTGCATTCAAATCGAGAAAAATTAGCAGAAATAGTCTTATTTCTTGCTTTATTGTAAGTAGAAGCGAAATAAGGGAGTACCATAGATTAAAGTGAAAGCCAAAAGCTGGTTGCTATGTGACTGGTGTTCCTTTGTTTGTATGCATAGGAGTTGATAACTTCCTGTATGAGAAAAGTATGTTTTTCAAAGCTGAAACCAAGATAAAGGAATATCTCAAAAACGATCAACTCCACGAAAAAATGTATACGATATAAATTGTGTGTTTTAACGTGCTCTACATTTTTTGTGTGTTAAGTTTCTGTCCATCTCTTACGGTTTAGTAGTTATGCAAAATTCATCCAGAATAAAGTAGTCTTCAGAGGCTATTCCCAGAAAATTCAAAATATACATTTTATTTGTCAGGTAAATGTGTTTAATATATGAGATTTTAATCAAAATCGTTAGAGCCATTTTATAGAAAATCAAAATTTTCTAAAAAGTTCCATGTAAAGGGTAGTTTAAGGTGGGGGGATTTTTCTCAAACTCTTTGTGCCGCATCCCTGGAAGATACTAAACTTAAATACCAAGTTTGGTATTTTACCAACTTTTCGTTTTTGAGTTATCGTGTTCACAGACACACGGACACACACACACACACACACACACACACACACAGGGACCTTTTTGTGAAAATGCTTTTTTTGGATATTGGAGACCCTAAAACATATATTTCCGGTGAAATCTCGGTATCGAATATTTGGGTGGAGTGCAATACCTTCTCTATACACTATGTACATAGTGCGTATAGAGAAAGTAAAAAACGTAGTAAATACTAAACTATTCATAGCAGTTACTAATTTACCTCCCAAATTATGCTGAGTCAGCAAGTTTCTCCTCTTCCCCTCTTTAAAATTGTTAAAAAATGTACAGTAAGATGTAGGTTTTAAAATATAGTACATATTTTACTTTTGTTTTGCAAATAAATTACACCTTCTCTGCATTAAAATAGGCAGAGACCGTTGTCGTTACATTCCACAAAACTTGTGTTACAATGTTACATGTGGTCAATCTTAATACTAAACCTGAAAATGACAGTAGTAGGAACCTCAAACTAAGTCACACGTGTCAGTTGGAGCAATGGTATCATCTGATGAGGAGACGATACAGAAGTTGAAAATGCAAAACATCTGGATACGGTTTGTTGATGACATTAGTTGATTTGTGCTATCTAAAGCACATATACTTGCCGTTGTTTCATCAAAAACAAGAACCTAGAGTATGCTGGCTGACGAGTACTCGAATGCAATTGGAAAGAAAGTGGATGTTGGCCAGCTTAAGAAGCTATGAAATAACATGAAATTGACGAAGAAAAAAAAAAAAAACATATATACAGGCTACTGGGAACAAAGCAATTAAATTGAAGTCATGTGGAAAAAAATCCAGTTTTCCACATAATACCAGGCGCTCAGGGTACAACGTCCTGTTGCGAACTTGCATGAACATGGCCATAGCAGATACTAAACAAAAAGCTAGCATACCTGGTGGAAGACTTAAGAAAAACTTGGATTTTACTACCCCGTTTAGTATATCCAGCTACCTCCCGGAAAAATCTTAGATTTTACTAAACTTAGCACATACTTACTTTTTTATTCACTCCAAACTCAAGTAAATGCTTAAAAACTAGGTAGTACAAGCAAATATTTCTTTTTATTCACTTCACCCAATGTAATGCATCATTGCAATTGCAAAATCCACAGTAATAATTCTTGTTGAAATATATGCCAGGTATAACATACGATCGCAGTAATGTTTTTCAAGTTTTAGAATTCTAGCTCACATATTTATTTCAATGTTAAAGTTTTCTTCCTCTATCTACTACGTATAGTAATTTGGGCAAGTGTTATTTCATCTAAAAATTTGACGTTGAGGTTTCACCGAAATGTATTTAAGTTTCGAGGCTTCCTAACAAAAAATGACATTTTAGAAAAAAAAAAAAAAAAAAAAAAAGCCTGTGTGAGTACATATTGATAAAGATATTCAAAAACTAAATCTCTGTTAAATACCAAACTTGGTATTTGATTCTGCTAAGCAAAGATTTTCAAGAGTATGTACAACACTATCCTTTACATAGAAGATTTTTATTTAAAGATATTTACATCATGAACTAAATTTATATCTTGAATCATAACCTTCAGAACCAGCTCTTCATTCTGAATCTGCTTAATCTAAGTGAAGGACAGGATTTTACTTTAAAAAGTATATCTCGGTTAATTGCTTTCTATTTTAACTGTCGTTTTTGGAGATAATACTCGTAATTGGCGGGAAATTTCTAATTTTTGGTAGGGGGTAGTGTTTAATGCCCGCTTTAACTACTTATGTGGTGACGCTGCTGATACATGAATGAAGATGGAGCACCGGTGGATTGTGATGGTGGAGGAAACCGTAGAACCCAGAGAAAACCCGCCCGAGCGCCGCTTTATCCACCACAAATCTCACATGCGGTCGCTTGGGATCGAACCCGGGCCGTCTAGGTGAGAGGCGAGTGGTCTAACTGCGTGGCCCGAAATTTCTAATACTTCTTACTACTATTCGAATATGGAAAGTCGTTCTTCTTTTTTTTTTTTTTTGTGTGTGCTTCTGGTGATGTATGGAAAAGAAAATTTGAAAGCCATACATAGCAACAAACTTTTGAAAGACTTGTCTGTCGGTTTAGCCTCTGTATTGCTTTATTCCGTTTGTAGCTAAGGACATTTAAAACGGTTTTCGTAGATTATCTTGAATATCAGCAAATAGTTGAAAGAGTTAGCTTTTATAGGAATATATTTTTGAAAAAAACTATTAAGTCAAGTGTAATTAACACTATGGAGATTTTTTGTGAAAATTTTATTTCTAATAGAAATAACCCTTTAAACATTATGCCATCAAAATGTTAGGTCCTTCAGTGAATAAATATCCATGCAAAACGAGATGTCATATGTTTACATTAATTATTGAAAAAGTTAAATAGCTTTGTCCTCTACGAAAATGATGATGGCGGTTAGCCAAGATATCAGTGAAAGGAAAACTCTAATGAACCAGGGAAGAGCGTAGCTGAAGGGTATGTGAAGTTACTGTTTACAACCCGCCAATCTAGCGGATTTCCATCCCCCATTTAGGCCGCAACTGCTCCACTCTCTACTTCTAAAGAAAATCCTTCAACTACGCTTTGCGGTCTACAGCCCTCAACGTTGGGCTACGCCTTGTGGCTTAGAGTTCGTTATGTTGGCAGCGCCACCGTCTGCTGGAATTCTTTAGTCACACATTGAGTTACACATCAGTGGATAATATTAACCTACATAGCCTGTCGGTGTGCGCCTCGAAATCAATCACAATTAGGGAATGTTTTCAAATTGACGTTTTTGGACCTACACAACTTTCTCTCGATACAGAGCAATAAACTTTTATAAGAATATATTTGAAGAATATGCAGACAAAGCCATGTGATTGTAAATCATACGAGGTTTTACTTCACAAAATATATACACATAACGTAGAGAAGGAATTGCATTCCATCCAAAAATGGAATACGAAAATTTCACAGGAAATACTGTTTTCAAGACCTCTAATAAAAACATTTTTAGAATAACGTGTGCGCATGTGTGTCTGGCACCATAACTCAGAAGAAAAAAAGTCGTTTAACACCAAACTTGGTATTTTAAGTTTAGGATCTTCCAAGTATACAACACGAAGATATTCAGGAAAAATATCCCACCACAAAACTACCTTTTACTTTGGAATTTTCAATTTTCTCAAAATGACAATAACATATTTGATTTAAATGCCTATTATATTAAATATATTTAGATGAAAAATAAAATGTATATCCTTAATGCTCTGAAAATAGACTATGAAGCGCTCTTTATTCTGCTTGAGTTTTGCACTACTGATAAATGGTAGGAGGTGGACAATATCTTACTACAGAAAAATGCAGATTTCGTTAAATCACAAAATATGTCATCTTTTTGTACAACCAACAATTTCAGCGATATTTCCCCTTGTAGATATACATTTTCCAGTGCTTATATTTTACTTAAATTGCAAGTTGTCATGCGAAATATCTTAAACATATGGCATTTTAATCAAAATCTTCATACATTTTTGCAAAAATAAAAAAGTTGCGAAAATGTTTCATGTAAAGAACAGTTGGAGATTGGGGGGGTATATTTTCTTGAACATTTTCATGTCGCATGCAAGATACCGGACTTAAATACCAAGTTTGGTACTTAATAAAACGTTAAATGAATCTTCGTTTTTGAGGTATGTTGCCCACAAACACACACACACACACAACACCACCGCCACCATTTTTCTATAGATGCTTTCTTTTTGATTCCAGGGCGATTGCTCAAACATATAATTATGATGAAATCTTGGTATCGAGTTTTTGGGTAGAATATAATACGTTCTCTATTTACTACGCACATATATTGTACATACGTGCTGCTGAAAGTAGTAGGAGGCATTATTTTTCTGTCCCCATACATATTCCATTAAATATATTTATTGTCCGATTGTACAAGGGTTGAATGAAAAGTAATGACTCCACCTTTATAACTCTTCAACAGATGGCAGCATTGGTATGCGGCAGGTACTAGCTTGTTTTGTAGCCTCTTCTCTTCAGCTCCAGTTGGCGGGAAGCCTTAGCATTTAACGGTTGTGTTGTTACGTGTAAAGTATGGAACCCTGCGCAGACGGTCGGTTAATGCAATTTAAGCAACGTGCAATCATTGAATTCTTGACAGCAGAAGGTGTCACCCCAAAGGAGATTCACCAGAGAATGAAAGCAGGTTATGATGCTTGTGCTGATGTGAGTACTATGCGTCGTTGGGCGAGTAAGTTTAAATATGTTGAGGTGGGAACATCTGACTTGCTAAATGTTGACAGATTGATTCAGAACGATTGTCGAATCAATGTGTCAAAATTTTGCTTGTGAAACTCGGTGGTTGCTGTCACAGGACGTCCAAATCTTTGTTTGTCACGGAAGTCAGATGTTCCCACCTCAACATCTTTAAACTTACTCGCCCAACGACGCACAGTACTCACAACAATACAATTGCCATAAACTGTTTTCATTCTCTGATGAATCTCCTTTAGGGTCACACCTTCTGCTGTATCAAGAATTCAATGACTGCAGTTGCTTAGATCGCATTGACCGACCGTCTGCGCAGGGTTCCATACTTTACACTGTAACAACACAACCGTTCAATCCTAAGGCTGCCCGCCAACTGGAGCTGTAGAGAAGAGACTACGAAGCAAGCCAGTACCTGCCGCATACCAATGCTGCCATCTGTTGAAGAGTTACGAACGTGGAGGCATTACTTTTCATTCAACCCTCGTATATATGAGAAGCTCATGTGCCCAATGAAAGCCATATGTATAATTGTTGGTATAAAATGTTCCGATATTTATTGAATGTAAATTATTACACTTTGTTTCAGAGAGGTCTGAACATTAGATTGAAAGCTATGCATCTAATAAACGCACCATCGTATGTGGATGCTACTGTGAATATTGCCAAGAATCTTCTGAAACCTAAACTCGCCAACAGGGTAAGCTTTTGCTCTAATTTCTGCAGAAATGTGAATTTCAGAAAGTTCATCCTTTAGTATACACTAAGTATAATACCTAGCATTTTACTATGTATGGGGCTTAACGCCATGAGATGTTTAAGCACACTTAAAATATATTTTTCGCAAAATGTGGAAAAATCATTGTTTTTAAAAACGATCATACAATATAACCTCAAATGATGGAAAATCAAAAACTAGTTGGAGCTTCACATATTTACTTTCTCTAGCAGGTACGTACAAAGTGCATACTAAGTAGGGAAGGTATTATATTTCACCCAAAAATTCGATTCTGAGATTTCACCGGAAATATAATTGTAGAAAAATGTCAATGTGTGTATCTCAAAAACGAAAAAAAAGTTAAATGCCAAACTTAAATTTTAAATTTAGTATCTTCCACGGATGCGACATGAAGATTTTCAGAAAAATCCTCCTCCCCAACTATCCTTTACATGGAACATTTTTTGAAATGTTTGGTTTTAAAAAAGTGGTTCTATAGATTTTTTATTAAAATTCGTATATTAAAGAAGTTTATATTCCAATTAAATGTTTATTTTGAATTTCTTAGAAATATCCCTAAAGTTCCCTTCATTCCAAATGTCTGTAAGAGGCACAACATCGTAGAGTCTCGTTTAAAACACAATGTATTTCATATACATTTTTTTGTAAACTACGGATGTCCCGATTTCCAGGGGTTGCTCTAACCACTAAACTACCATGGCAACGTGCCAGCATGGGATAATTTCCCTACTGACTCGCATGTTTCCCAGTAAATCACAAAGCACTAACGACATTGTAATTCATCACTGGGGTATGTTATCTCAAAAGTAATTTGAGATCATTTTGTGAGTTACGGGGAAACTTGGGAGTCAGTTGAGGAATTAAGTGCCGTGCTGGCATTTTGCCATGATAGCTTAGTGGTAGAGCAACCGCTAGAGACCGCCTGATACGTGGTTCGAACCTTGGCTATGGCATTGTAATTTTTAGTGTGACTTAACTTGTCCAACTCCTGTCCTACACACGGCTTGTGTGAAACAATAATTAAATTAACACTTATATTTAACATTCTTTTATTTGAAAAATACATAAGTAGGACCACGGAAATTAATTTCAGATTATAACTATTCTAAAAAGATGTGTTTGATATCGCAAATTCAACCTTACTCTCTTAATTCTTTTAAAAACCAATATTTTTGAAATATTTTATTTTACAAAAATAAAAACCACAAATAATTGAATTAAAATCCCTCTTTCAATAAAACTTCCTTGTACACCCTTTCATAGTTCCAAGATCTCTCATGAATAAATTGTTAAATTACCAATTTCAATGCAGAGTACTCTTTTTTAAGACACCGCCTTTTCGGTTGGAAAGAAAGTGCTTATTTAATGAAATGGATTTGTCTTCAGAGATATGTTACTGTGACAAACCACGATAAAATCACGATTATATTATCATATATATTTTTTTTGTTTTACAAAATACAGTTCCGGAGTTTTTCTTATTGTTTACCGTTTACTTTTTTTTATTTTCTTTTTTTTTCTCTGTTTCCATACTCATAAAGATACACATTTACAAACATAAAACACCCATGCCAAGGGACTCGAAGCTACTATCCCCTGCGCCACGAAGCAAAAGCACTTTAGCGAGCGCAACCATGGAGACCGACAATACTTCAACCCGCAACTCCCTCAACGCCCTGGCCTGTGGCACACAACTGAGTTTGTTATTTTAACTCTCAAGTTGACCAAAGAGCCTAAAAATTTTTAATATGCTAGTTTTGTCTTGTTCCTTTTCTGTTGTATTAATATTTTCCTTTTAAGTATTTTGCCCTCTCTTTCACCTGGAACTATTTGTTTCTCTCTCTCTCTCTCTCTCTCTCTCTCTCTATATATATATATATATATATATATATATATATATATTATCGCATCTTCTTGAATTGTGTTTAATGATCAACCACGAAAGTGTCTGTGTGTTTGTGTGTGTATGTGTGAATGTGCGAATGTGTGCGCGCAATTTGTGTGGATGCCGTTATCTCTATTAAGATATCACATCCTAAGTCCTGGTATGGGAAAATCGCGTGCTACATCCAGGAGGGAACGCATGTAGGAGAACTGTGACGTAACGTAGCTATACTTTTATCGGAGTAGTGAAGTAATACAACTTTTTCTTTGGAAACTTTGGTAATGCTTAATTATTAAAATACCTTTAAAACAAATGAAAAAATCTCAAGTGTAATCAAAATTAAATGACAATTTATTGTTATTCATACAATAACTGTTTGAAAGTAAAAATGTCTCACCTTTACGAAATGAAATAAATATAGATCTTATAAACTTTGAGGAAAATACGAAAATAGTGCTCATTACTTAGATTTTTCAGAGTACTTAAATACGATATTGCTAGACTGGTCACTGCACTACTACTTTAAGCCAGAATATTATCGCATTCTTTTTTTACTTTCTGTACATAGTATTGCAGCCAAGAATTCAAACTGATATTTCAGCGAAAATACGTGTTTTGCAACCCCCTGAATTAAAAAACTCTGATGTGCACCATTCCCATGACTTTCTCTACATCTCTGCAACTAATTATTGATAAAAATGTTGTGCTTATATGTACTTCATGCTAATTGAGAAACATTAGCAGAAATAGTCTTATTACTTGCTTCCTTGTAAGTAAAAGTACCATAGGTTAAGTAGTGAGTACCATAGGTTGAGTGAGTACCATAGGTTAAAGTAATAGTCAAAAGCTGGTTGCTATGTGACTAAAGTTCCTTTGCTTGTATGGACAGGAGTTGACAAATTTCTGTATGAGAAACGTATGTTTTTAAAGCTGAAACCAATAACAAGAAATATCTCAAAAACCATCAACTCCACAAACAAAATGTATGTAACAAATTGTGTGTTTTAACGTGTTCTACGTCTTTATGTAGTGTGTTTTGTCATTCTCAATAAAAATCATCCCGAATAAAGGAGTCAAAGCATACATTTCATTTCGCATGTAAATACCTTAAATATAAGAAATTTTAATCAAAATCGTTTGAGCCATTTTTGAGAAAATCAAAATATTCAATTTTTTTCCATGTAAGGGGTAGTATGGGGTGGGGAATTTTCTTGTAAATATTCTTGTCGCATCTTTGGAAGATACCAAACTTATATCATGTTTGGTACTTAACGGTATTTTCATTTTTGAGATATGCTGTCTACAAATACACGCACGCGCACACACACATAATCGCACACACATGCATCTTTTTCCAATTTTTTTTTTTTTGGGTATAGGGGGACCCGAATCATTATTTCCGGTGAAATCTCGCTATCGAATTTTAGGTGGAATGCAATACCTTCTCTATACACTATGTAGATAGTACGTGTAAAAAAGTAAAAAGCATTTTTATAAAAAAAGAGGCTGAGTATCTGTGTCTGTGGACAGCACAGTTTCAAACACGATAAGTCCATTAAATACTAAACTTGGTATTTAGGTTCACTATCGTCCAAGGAGCGATACGAAGATTTTCAATAAAACCTCCATACCCCCAACTACCCTTTACAAGGAAAAATTTTCGAACACTTTGATTTTCTCAACAATGGCTCAAACAATTTTGAGTAAAATATCATATATCACAGACATTTACATAACAAATACATTGTATATCTTCAATTTTTTTGGGAATTACCTCTGAAGAGCTCCTTATTCCGAAAGAATTTTTGTTGAATTTGCATAGCTGGTAAACCATAAGAGATAAAAAAGAACATACTGCATATACAATGTAGATCATATTAAAACACAACATTTATGTCATAACTTTTACATGGAGTTGAACGTTTCTGAGATATTCCTTGTTATTGGTTTCAGTTTTAAAATACCTACTTAAAACTTCCCTCATATGGGAATTTGACAACTCATGGTCATGCAAAGAAGCGGATTTCAACCCATAACATAAACATTTTAAAACATTTAACTGTCGGCTTAGCCTACTGTATACACTTATTTCCATTATTTTCATAAAATTAAGTAATAAGACCATTTCTGCTAATTTCGATTAGCATGAAGTAAATAGAATAATAAGTGTTTTAACTGATTTGTTACAGAGATGTACAGAAAGTAATATATATGGAACACTTTAGATTGTTTTGTATCATTTTTCAGAAAGTATAAATTAAACAAATGCATTTATTAAAGCAATGGATCATAGTGTTATTAACGTCACTAATTATAGGTACTCAAACTTACTTGTATTGTAAATAAAACAATTTATTTTACATAGCAATTTTTTAAAGGTAAATGTCAAATTGGAACAGTGTCATGATCCAGTAATTGCAGTTTTATGGAGCACTGAATGTATCACTATTAGTCAATTAGTGGTAGATTTTTTTTTGTCTTTTTCTTTTTGTAAGTTTAGCATCCATTTTTACTGTTGGTGGCATCGCAGGCGATGACTTTGGTGATACATGGAATGAAGATGGAGTACCGGTGAAATGTGCTGGCGGGTGAAACAGGAGAACCCGGAGAAAACCTACACCTGCGCCTATTGCCCGCCACAAATCTCACATGCGGTCACTTGGGATTGAACCCGGGCCGTCTAGGTGAGAGCTATCAGTGGTGGTGAAAATAACGTTTTGTTTCGTACTTGCGATGGCTGTTATACGAGGTACGTCCAGAAAGTAAGTTCCGTTTCAATTTATCTCCGCTGCAGCGCTGCGATCGCAGTTCTGCATATGCGCGGTAGACGCTCTGTATCAAGGAGAATAAACGTGCGCCATTTTGAGATCGTTGTCAGCCACATACGCTTTGTTGTGCTTGTTTACAATGTCGGTGTTGATTGAAAATCCCGCCGGTTGTGAAATCAGATCCCTGAAATCTTCGTTTTCGTAGTGAAGTGCACGATGAAGAACGAAGTGGACGTCCATCTTTGGTTACAGAAGAACTGGTTCACGCGATTGATGACAAGATCCAGGAAAACCGCAAGTTTACAATTAGTGCTCTCGCTATGGAATTTCCCCAAAGCTCACGATCACTAATTCATGAAATTGTTGCCGAAAAACTGAAATTTCGTAAACTTTGCTCACGTTGGGTACCAAAGATTCTTACTGAGCAACAAAAAAAAAACAAAAAAAAAAAAAAACGGATGGGTAGTGCACTTCAGTTTTTAACCCGTTATGATGAAGACGGCGAAGAATTTCTGACACAGATAGTCACAGGAGATGAGAATTGGGTTTCTTACGACACCCCTGAAAGTAAGCGGCAATCAATGGAATGGAGGCACACTTCATTCATCCCCAGCAAAGGTTAAGCCGAAACAAATCTTGACACCTCGAAAAATGATGTGCACAGTGTTCTGGAACTGGAAAGGCATCTTACTCATTGATTTCTTACCGCGTGGTCAAACAATCAAAGCAGATGTTTATTGCGAGACACTTAGGAAATTGCGCCACGCAATACAGAATAAGCGCCGAGGATTGCTGTCAAAAGGTGTTGTTTTTCTTCACGACCACACACTGCAAATGTGACGAAATACCTCCTACAGGGATTTGGCTGGGACGTACAGCCCTGACCTCGCTCCTAGCGATTTTCATCTGTTCTTACATCTCAAGTCTTTCCTTGGCGGTCAACACTTCAAAAATGACGAAGAGCTGAAAGAAAATGTTTCCAACTTTTTGAAGACACAGGCGGCAAACTTCTATGAAGAAGGTATACAAAAACTTGTGCCACGCTATGACAAATGCCTGCAAAATTTCGGCAGTTATGTGGAAAAGTAGTTTAAGAGTTGTAGAATTTTGTGCAATAAATAATTATTCTGTATCTGTACACAATTTAATTGTATTACCAGACGGAACTTACTTTCTGGACGTACCTCGTATCTTCAATATTCCTGTTGACCTACATTACAATAATTGATTTACAAACGATAAGGAATTAAAGGAAGAGTAAGTATAAACCATTTGTGAACTTTCATTCCACGAGAAAGTTTTCCTGAAGTACATAATACCGCTGAAGGAATATGATATTTGGTACAGGTCATGTATGCGAGAAATTGTTTTCTTAATTATACTTACAAAATCTGCCACAGAAGTCAACTGAGCAGCATCTGAAGGTGTGCTGACAATTGGGTGGTACACAAAGAATATTCTTACAGATTGGAAATTATTGAAAAGTTGGATGAATACAAAAAGCTATAAAATCGCCGCGTGTATAAGAAAATGTGATTTAATTAGAATGTTAAATTTAAATAACACTACATAACTGAACTTTGCATTTAATTAGTTGAATTTTCTAGCAATAATAAGAATTGTTTACTCCGAATTATACTAGGTGACTGTATAACGATGTACAAAGTATTGCTTTGTAAAGCTCGAATCTCGGAGAGAGCGAGTTACCCGGATAAGGTCTTTCCTTATCCTGAGGAGACGAACGTCTTTTCAGCATCATTTTATCGGATATACTCATCATCCGATATGTCTTACCAGGTTAAAAGGAGTCGTGGTCTATAGATAAAATGCTTGCTTCTGATTCCCAACATTGCAAGTTCAAACCTAGAGGGAGACGATGGATTTTTTCGGGAGTCAACATCCTTAGCATGGCGTTCTTTGGACGCGAAGTAAACCTTAAATCCCGTGTAGTAGATTTGAGGCACGTAAAAGAACCTCAATCCTGATAAAGAGGTAAATAACAAAGAGCTAAATTAATGAACCTTCTTGACTAATTTAGGACGGGATGCTGAAAAGCGCAGGAGGTAAAGCGCGTCTATAAATAAAATTAAATATAATTTTTACTTTCTCTAAACGTACTATGTACATAGTGTATAGAGAAGGTATTGTGGTGCACCCAAAAATCCAATATCTAGATTCACCAGAAATACATGTTTTGGGTCCCCCTGAATCCAAAAAACAACAACACATTTTTAGAAAAATGTCCGTGTGTGTGTCGGTCTGTCTGTTTGTCTCTGTGTGAGTGTGTGTGTATGTTTGTGTGTGTGTGTGTGTGTGTGTGCAGAAGAGCTGAAAAACGAAAAAATCGTTAAATACCAAACTTGGTAGTTAAGTTTGGTATCTTCCAAGGATGAGACACGACGATTTTTAAGAAAACCCCCTACCCACTGCTACCCTTTACATGGAAAAAATTTCGAAAGTTTTGATCTTCTCAAAAATGACTAACGATTTGTATTAAAATAGTGTATATTAAAGATATTTACCTGACAAATAAAATGTATATCCTGAATTTTCTGGGAATAGCCTCTGAAGACTACTTTATCCTGGAAGAATTTTAAAGAATCTTGCATAACTGCTAAACTGTAATAGATGGACAAAAAATTACTACATAAAAATGTTGGGTATTAAAACACACAATTTATGTTAAATACATTTTTTCGTGGTGTTGATCGTTTATGAGATATTCCTTCTTTCTGGTTTCAGCTTTAAAAAACTTATACTTTTCTCATACAGGAATTTGTCAACTCCTGTCCATACAAACAAAGGAACTTAAATCACATAGCAACCAGCATTTGACACTCACTTTAACTTATGGTAGTCCCTTATTTCTCTTCTAATTACAAGAAATCAAGTAATAAGACCAATTCTGCTATTTTTTTTCTCGATTAGCATGAAGTAAATAGAAGCATTTGTCGCAGAGATGTTGAAAGAGTCACGTGGATAGAGCATATCAGATTTTTTAGGTTAAAAAGACAATAACTATTCCCCCTACCAATGCTCCTGTGTAAGTAACAGTGAAAGTGCAAGCCAATAAAAGGTTTAGTTCAGCTAACGTTAGTTTAGCTAATGTATATTTACTTTCAGATTCTTGGTTCAGATTCTGTAGCAGTTGCTTCATTTTCTCGCAACCCAACATTAGGGTAGAGTATTTACTGAAGCACGAAACAACAGTCAGTTGAAGGTGTGCTATTTAATCTCTTTGTGGATGATATTACTGATACAATGATAGCAGAGAATATTCAAGCACCAGTAGTAGCGGATTTGCAGATCCCAACACTTTTATACGCAGACGATTTAGTATTGTGCTCTACGACAGTAAACGGATTGCAACGAGGACTGGACAAACTTAAGAACTATTGCGATGAATGGCTACTTACAGTTAATGTGAATAAGACTAAGGCAATGACTTTCAAAAAGGGTTGTGTTTATAGCAGGGAGGACACTTGGACATATGCAGGACAGATACTGGACAATGTTAAATCTTTTGTGCACTTAGGACTCACATTTACAATGAACGGAAAATGGACAAAACACATTGACATTACGAAACACAAGGCCAGGGTGAAAGCGGCGGAAGCTCTCCGGATCCGCTGCAGAATTCCGAATATCTCCATAACCTTAATGGAAACTGTATACGGAGCGACAGTTAGATCCACGATGACATACGGAGGAGAAATATGGGGGTGGGAACAAACAGGGAATCTGGATCAAGTGAGGACCCAATTTTTGAAAGGAATTCTGGGTGTAGGGAGCGGTACGGCAAACTGTGGAATAATGAGGGAATTCGGGGCACATAGTGAAACGATAGAGTGCAAAATCAGAGCAGTTAAATATTGGATGAGAATCGTTCACGGAAACCAATCTCTAATTAGGGCAGTCTGCTACCGTGAACAGTTGCGAATGGAAGGTAATTTGACGTGGGCATCAGAATTAAAGAAAGGGTTGGAAACCATTGGGATGGGATACATTTGGATGGCGGAGCAGGAAAACAGGCGAAGTATTTGGAGAAAAATTAAGAAACGTCTCTGTGATATTGACAGACAGCAAATAATTGCGCAATGCACAGAGAAGGTGTCATTAGAAGTACAGTCTTGGCTGAAATCGGAGTGGCGTATGGAGCAATAAATATATCAAAACAGGTACCAAACTCATTAGAGAGGGGCTCGCGTGGATTAGACTAGGAGCATGAAGGAGCACGAACATTTCTGACGAGAATGGTACGAGAATCTGTCCCATTTGCGAGGAGGAAGAGTCGTGGACTCACATCTTGGCAAGATGTAGGGGTACGGAGGAAGGGCGGGAAAAATATTTGCCGCGATTTTTTACCACTGCGAATGTAGGGATAAAAGCATGTTGGACGCTACTGGCAGGCACGGAAAACATGGACGGGCTAGGTAAATTTATACTTAAGGCAAGACAGCTGAGATCTGAGGAGGCTGCCAATAGTGAAGGGGGGGGGGAATAAGATCAATTAAACAAAGGTGACTACAGTGTTCTACATACACATATATTATGTCATACTTAGGTCACTGTTGTGCTAGGGTTGTATATGTCTTTTAAGTGTAATTATCTATTATAAGAGGGTGCATTTATGAAGGTGTACTCTGTGCTGTAAATTTAAATTGCTATATTTGAATATCTTTGTATCTTTATTTTCGGATTCACTCTTAATTTTTATTGTTGTTTAATATTGCTTTTGACTGTGTATTTCCTTTATCTTTTTATTTTCGTGTTTAGTCTTTTAATTCTTTGTTGTGGTGGTTGTTTTAATATTGCTTGTAATGTGCATTACAAAAGCACGTACGGTCTGTGGACCCGTGCGACTGTTGAAATTCTGTGTATGATATTGCTATGTTAATAAATACACTTATTCATTCATTCATTCAGTTGAAGGTGCCTGAGCTATAAGGTCAAATTGACTGATAGAGGTCTACTTAACTTGCTTTCTGGGTAAGCAACAATTGCACTCAAAATTTTCAAAAAAGATCAAAAGCACAGCGTTCACAAGCAAGTAAATATTTAATTTTATTTCCTTCTCAAATCCATCACTGATGTGACTACACCCTGCGGACATTATGTCCGATGTGTGTGTGTGGTGTGTGTGTGTGTGTATGTGTACGGCTTGCTTCGTAAGGCTTTGCTGATTGTTGGCATACATTGCTACGCGCGCGTTAGCGGAAACCTGTGCCGGCGGCAAACTTTTTGAAATCTCAGCTGTGATTTTTACACCTGTGCATATTTAAAAAAATGGTTAATTGATAAATGTTAAGCGATAGACTAAAGTTTTTAAAACACACGTTTTATTTAAGATAACTTTATTGGCATAAGCCATATTCGTTAAGACTTATTAAGATTTGTTAATGTTTCGTCGTTCTTTAGGTTCTGTCGATTTTCAATTTTTCTCCCTATGGCGTGGAATATTATAGAATTTTAATTCCAGTATTATGCATCTAGTTCTTAAACATTTGGCTATCGTTATTCCCTTTGTATCCATAAAGAACGCTTCTGTAAGAGTTTTTTTTTTTTCGATTAAAATAAAGTAGGAGAAAAAATATCTTCGTAAGAATAAAACGAAGTAAAAAGAAAAATAATCTGTTCGTCAGAATAAAATATATAGAATAAAACGCCTACACTTTTCTTGTAATTGGCGTTTTATATATCTGTATATCTATAATTAAGTTTACTTAATTGGAATAAATGTAAATGTTGTACTGTTATTACTTAAGTCGAATTAATTTAAGGAAACAACTTTATTAATGATCATGACCCTTTTATATTTCTCGTGTAGCTTATTACACTTTGTATATATAAATATGTTAATTTATACAACCAACTTATTGTAATCAATATGTTAAAAGCAATATTCCTGAGAATATAAGTTTTTCAATGTATTATACACTTTAGGTTTATTATAGCAGCAATAATTTGTTTCATACTTTACAAATATATTCCAGAAATGAGGATTACTTATATCTAGAACCTGGATTTTATTTAATACCATATTAATAAATAAATAAATATATATATATATAAGTATGAAGTAAAGTATGGTGAAATATTTAGTATCAAATAAATATATAATTTTGAATATTTATCAAAACATTTAAATCATTAGAAGTCCGGACTTTAAATGAACATAAATGTATTTCACTTGTCACTTGTGCTGGTCATTTGTGCTACCACAGTTGTTTTTATTACTCCACAATTGATATTTAGAAAGTTCACTCTCATAGTGAACACACAAATATGGTTCGTTAAATACGCTGTAGCGAAACAGTGTCTCCTGAAGAAATGAAAAATGAGTTTGCAACACAGATGTGCTATTTATTTCCGAGTACGGTACTTAATAAGATACTAAATTATGTTTAAATGTCTCTCCTCTGTCCGAGAAAAAGTTCTTGTGTGAAGAAAACTGTCTCTAGACTTCACAAAGCATACTTGAACAATATCATTTTTTCTGGAGATATGCCCTTCGAAGACTGCAACTTTTCACCATTCAGGGTTCTTGCTTATATTTAGAATAATAACGCGACCGAGGTTTCTATAAATCAAATTTTGGAACTTTCGAGACAATTTATTTAAATGTTTAAAGAAAGAAAAGTATAGACAGACAAAGAAAGACAATATTAATATAATAAATAATTACGCAAAGAAACGGATAAGTATTTGTTCTTATGTAAGATTGTATTTAACATGTAATTTACGCTGAAATATTTCAAAACATATAAAATGAAACTTGAATACAACAATGTACATGCCTCCATTCGTAGAAATGTTCTGTTTGCGTTTGTCTATGTACTTATAAATGAGTAGAATATATAATTACATAAAAATACGGGCTCTATTTATAACGACAGAAACATAAGAAAATCTGATGTGTACCATTCACATGACTTTCTCTATATCCCTGCAACAAATTATTCTTAAAAAGCTCATACTTCTATTTACTTCATGCTAATCAGTAAAACATTAGCAGAAATAGCCATATTGCTTCCTTGTAAGTAGAGGTGAAATGAGGGAGTACCATAGGTTAAAGTGATAATCGAAAGCTGGTTGTTATGTCACTGAAGTTCCTTTGTTTGTTTGGACAGCAGTTGACAAATTCCTGTAT
The DNA here is from genome assembly GCA_030762935.1 of Hymenopus coronatus. Taxonomy (NCBI): domain Eukaryota; kingdom Metazoa; phylum Arthropoda; class Insecta; order Mantodea; family Hymenopodidae; genus Hymenopus; species Hymenopus coronatus. The sequence goes on along the minus strand of CM060896.1, from coordinate 124,908,958 downwards.
GAATAATGTATACGTTTTTCATAGCAGAAACCAAAACAAGGAATGTCACAAAAACGACGAACTCCACGAAAAAAATGTATAAAACATAAATTGTGTGTTTTACGTGCTCTACATTTTTTGTGCAGTAAGTTTTTGTCCATCTCTTACGGTTTAGCAGTTATTTAAAATTCAGTAAAATTCAGCCAGAATAAACTACTCTTCAGAGGCTATTCACAGAAAATTTAAAATATACATTTTATTTGTCAGTAAATATCTTTAGCATACAAACTATTAATCAAAATCGTTAGAGCCATTTTTGAGAAAATCAAAATTTTCGAAAAAAGTTCCATGTAAAGGGTAGTTTGGTGTGGGGGGATTTTTCTCAAAATTTTCGTGTCGCATCCCTGTAAGATACTAAACTTAAATACCAAGTTTGGTATTTTACCGACTTTGAGTTATCGTGTTCACCGACACACGGACACGCACACACACACACACACACACACACACACACACACGGACCTTTTTCCCAAAATGCTTCTTTTAGATAAAGGGGACCCTAAAACATATATTTCCGGTAAAATCTCGGTATCGAATTTTTTGGTGGGGTGCAATACCTTCTCTATACACTATGTACATAGTGCGTATAGAGAAAGTAAAAACAAGATGACTGTATGCTTATAGCAGCCAAGTATACTAATCTTCCCGCCCATGACTGAAAATCATAACTAAGACACAATTTGCATATAATAAACCCCCCCCCCCCAAAATAAAATATATGACTTTCTCTAAATCTCTGCAACAAATTATAGTTAAAAGCGTATTCTTCTATTTACTTCTTGCTAATTTAGAAAAATTAGCGGTAATGACTTATTGCTTGCTTCCTAACAAGTAGAAGGCAAATAAGGGAGTACCATAGCTTAAAGTGACAGTCAAAAGCTGTTTGCTATGTGACTGATGTTCCTTTGTTTGTGTGGACAGGAGTTGATAAATTCCGTATGAGAAAAGTATAAGTTTTTCAAAGCTGAAACTAAAAACAAGGAATATCTAAAAAATAATCAACTCCACGAAAAAAAAAATATATATATATATAACATAAATTGTATGTTTTAATGTGCTGTACGTGTTTGTGTGTTAAGTTTTTGTCCATCTCTTACAGTTTAGCAGTTATGCAAAATTCCGTAAAATTCATCCAGAATAAAGTAGTTTTCCAGAGGCTATTCCCAGAAAATTCAAGATATATATTTTACTTGTGAAGTAAATAACTTTAATATTTGAAATTTTAACCAAAATCATTAGAGCCATTTTTAAGAAAATCAAAATTTTCGAAAAATGTTCCATGTAAAGGATAGTTGGGGGTGGGGGTTTTTCTTGAAAATCTTCGTGTTGCATCCTTGGAAGATGTCAAACTTAAAACCAAGTTTGGTATTTAACGGTCTTTTCGTTTTTGAGCTATGCTGTCCACAGACACAGACACACACACACACACACACACACACACGGACCTTTATGTAAAAATGCTTTTTTTAGATTCAGGGGAACACAAAACGTATATTTCCCGTGTAATCTCTGTATCGAATTTTTGGGTGCATTACAATACCTTCTCTATACACTATGTACATAGTACGTGTAGAGAAAGTAATAAAAAGTAAACAGAAGGTCCACCAAACAAAGCTTCAAAAACTAAAAAGGATATGTACATATTTCAAACAACACTGAAACATTTCCCCGAAACAAGCCAACGTTTTAAAAGTTAAATGGGACAAGTCCGTCAGAAGATGTCTCTCACACTCTTTCGATCAGCCTAAAACCAGCCCAAAGGAAGAGCCAAAGGAAAAAGTATATGTATAATTTGTGTGTGTTTATAATATATATACACACTCTAAGGTACCATCTAAAATAGGTACTTAAAATTGCCCAGATTACTATTATTGAGCAAACAGCTGTGCAATTGGCATTGTCAACATAACATAAGAAGCTTACAATGTATACATTAATTTCACTATGTCATATACTTACTCCCTAGTTGGCCCTTTAATAAGGCATTTTATTAGACTTTTAAAATGCTGCTTTTTTCTAACTGAAATATATTTGGTGAAAATTGGTTCGCTATTCAACATGGTTCTTCGTGGTTATTACTTATTATAAGTCTGCTGTGATAGCATTAGAATTATTCCCTTATGTTATTATAAGAATGAAAGCCATTTTAATAGTCGAATTGTTTACTTTTTACAAAATTTAGCGCTTAAAATGTGCAGAACAGGGATATAAAGAAAAGTTATCCTTATAGCTCAAGACACAGGTAGGATGGTTCTTCCAGCACCAGAAAAAACAAATTAGGAATGTGCTTACCGAAAGTGAAGTCTCTTGCAATCTCCTAATTACGTACTCCCAAGTCTCTTATTCCCTTCATATCACTTTGGTTATTTCTTACGCCACTGCCAACACTGGTTGGGTCACTTACCAACACCAAAACACCTCACTACAGCTAATTTCGCATTTATTTGTAGACGCTACTTCCAAACCGTGGTCGTGAAACCGAATTCTTTCTACCCTTGGCAGCTACCAACCCAGGGGCACAAAGAGACAGGTAGCATGCTTACCAACGTCCAGGCACGCGCGCCCTCCATTGAGTTTTTATTACTTTCTCTACACGTAATATGTACATAGTTTATGGAGAAGATATTGTATTGCACCCAAAAATTCGGTACCGAGATTTTGCCGGAAATTCATGTTGTGGGACACCTTGAATACAAAAAAAAAAAAAAAATCTGATGTGTTGCATTCACATGACTTTCTCTACATCTCTGCTACAAATTATTGTTAAAAAGCTTATTCTTCTATTTTCTTCATATTATTCGAGAAAAATTAGTAGTACTGGTCTTATTGTTTCCATTTAAGTAGAAAAGAAATAAGGGAGTACCATAGACAAAATCGATAGTACGGTGTGGACAGGAGTTGAAAAATACCCGTAAAGAAAATTGTAAGTATTTTAAAGCTGAAACCAATAACAAAAAATATCTAAAAATGATCAACTCTACAAAACAACAACATCAAAAACACAAATTGTGTGTTTTAACGAGATTTACATTTTCTATTAATTAAGTTTTTGTGTATCTCTTACGGTTTACCAATTATGCAAAATTCCGCAAAATATATCCAAAATAAGGATGACTTCAGAGGCTATTCCTAGAAAATTCAAGATATACATTTTATTTTTCGTGTACATATCTTATATACACTATTTTAATGAAATTAAATAGAGCCATTTTTGAGATAATCAATTTTTTTTAAAAATGTTCCATTGGGGGATGGGGGGATCTCTTGAAAAATCTTCGTGTCGCATCCTTGGAAGATACTAAACTTAAATACCAAGTTTGGCATTTAACGGATTTTTTGTTTTTGAGCTATGTTGCCCACAGACACATACACACACGTACACACACACACGCACACACATACACACAGTCCCACAGAGAGACACACACGAAACATTTTCTAAAAAAAAAATTTTCTTTGGATTTAGGGGATCTCAAAACATATGTTTTCGGCGACATTTCAGTATTAAATTTTTTGGTGCAATACAATACCTTCTGCATACACTATGTATATGGTACTTATAGAGAAAGTAAAAAGCAATTTTAGAAAAATGTCCGTGTGTGTCTGTCTGTGTGTGTGTTTATGTGTGTGCGTGTGTGTGTGTGTGTGTGTGTGTGTGTGTGTGAGGGCAGCATTGCTCAAAATCGAAAACTCCTTTAAGTACCAAACTTATTATTTAAGTTCAGTATCTTCCAAAAGTGCAACACATATATTCTCAAGAAAATCCCCCCACCTCAAATTACCTTTTACATTGAAAAATATCAAAAGTGTTGACTTTCTCAAAAATGGCTCTAAAGATTTTGACTAAAATACCATATATTAAAGATATTTATATGGCAAATAAAATGAATATCTTGTATTTTCTTGGAATGGCATCTGAAGATCTCTTTATTCAGGATGTTTTTTAATGAATTTTGCATAATTGGTTAACCGTAAGAAATGGGCTAATTAATATCTTACTGCACAAAAGTGTAGATCTCAATAAAACACACCATTTATGCCATATACATGTTTTTCGTGGAGTTGGCTATTTTCGAGATATTTCTTGTCACTGATTTCAGTTTTAAAATACTTAAATATTTCTTAAATTAGTCAACACCTAGCCGCGCAAAGAAACAGATTTCAATCCCACCACGTTTTAAAGCATTTGACTGTCGGTTTAGCCTAGTGTATTAGCCCTTAGCCCTACTCCCCTTCTACTTATAAGGAACTGAGTAATAAGACCGTTTCTGTTAATGTTTTAGCATGGAATAGAAGAATAAGCTTATTAACAACAATTATTTACATAGATGTAGAGAAAGTCATGTGAATGGAGCAGATCAATTTTTTTTAAAAAATGTTTTCCCTTTTTGCTTTCGTTTATATGCCACATTTAACAAGTAACGTTACATCGGCAGCTTGAACGATGGAACAATTTCTCATATGCAATGAGTTAACCTACGTTGAACTTTTCTTTGTAAACATTACATTCTCTCTCTCTCTCTCTCTCTCTCTCTCTCACTCACACACACACACACATATACACATTTAAGCTTTCAGTTATACTTCCAGATTTTATGGAGTTTGGGGAATAGTCCTATCTAGTGTCGGATTTAACATAACTTGGGGTATTGCGACGTGTATTCCTCCCGAATGTCAGAAATATGTATTTTTCATTTTTTGAGTTAGTAATAAGATATGGGTTAATCCTTTGGGGATGCGCTAATAATTCCATGTAAAGCATAGTTTGGGGTGGGGGAATTTTGTTGAAAATCTACGTTTCACATCCTTGGAGAGTACTAAATCTTAAATTCCAAATTTGGTGTTTAACAGAATTTTTATTTTTCGCCCCCCCCCCCACACACACACACACAGCTGCTTTTTGAAATGCAGGGGACGTTAAAAACATAATTCCGGTAAAATCTTGATATCATAATTTTGGGTGGAAAAAATTCCTTCTCTATCTAATATACCTAGTACGTGAAGAGAAAGTAAAACTAGTTTGACAAAATTTCCATTTTTACTTTCTCCATACGCACTATGTACATAGTGAATAGAGAAAATATTGCACTCCACCAAAAAATTCGATACCGAGATTTCACCGGAAATATATGTTTTAGCGTCCCCAAAATCCAAAAAAAGCATTTTCACAAAAAGGTCCGTGTGTGTGTATGTGTGTGTCCGTCCGTGTGTCCGTGTGTCCGTGCGTCTGTGAACACGATAACTCAAAAACGAAAAGTCGGTAAAATACCAAACTTGGTATTTAAGTTTAGTATCTTCCAGGGATGCGACACGAAGATTTTGAGAAAAAGCCCCCCATCCCCAACTACCCCTTACATGGAATTTTTTTCGAAAATTTTGATTTTCTCAAAAATGACTCTAACGATTTTGATTAAAATTTCGTATATTAAACATATTTACCTGACAAATAAAATGTATATCTTTACTTTTCTGGGAATAGCCTCTGAAGAGTAGTTTAATCTGAATGAATTTTACTAAATTTTGAATAACTGCTAAACCGTAAGAGATGGACAAAAACTTACTACACAAAAAAGTAGAGCACATTAAAACACACAATTTATGTTATACACATTTTTTTCGTGGAGTTCGTCGTTTTTGTGACATTCCTTATATTTTTGTTTCTGCTATGAAAAACGTATACTTTTCTCATACAGGAACTTGTCAACTCCTATCCATATAGACAAAGGAACTTCATTGACATATCAACCAGCTTTTGACTATCATTTTAAGCTACAGTTGTCCCTTACTTCGCTTCTACTTACAAGGAAGCGAGTAATTAGACTATTTCTGCTATTTTTTTCTGATTAGCATAAAGTAAATAAAAGTATAAGCTTTTTAAGAATAATTTGTTGCAGGGATATGGAGAAAGTCATGTGAATGGTACACATCAGATTTTTCAAATTAAAGCAGTATTTTAAATCTGAAATACTATGTAATCTGTATCTATGACAATGCCCTACATATGTATTCATTGTATGGATTATATTATATTTTAACTACAATGACGGCTTTTTCAGATATATGTTCATCGCGGAGGATTGGAGTCTCTTCACAAATATATTTCACCAGAGATTCTGCCCAATGAATACGGCGGGGAAGCTGGTACGATAGAAGAACTTTGGGGTAGGTATACACCATTAGACATTACGGTATTTGAACTCAGAAACTTTTCTCTATTTTAAATTTATCACAGCGTAGCTGTTAAGGGAACTGGAAATTGTTTAAATTACCAATGTTAAAATTAGAGTTTTAAGCTCCATTTACCCAGACTCTTGGAGTTTTTACTTATGTTTATGAAACATTAAGGTGGCGCGTTATGTGAAATTTGGAATATCCACAGAGCTAATTTTGTCATGTGTTAAAATTCTAGCTTGCATGGCTATTTAAATAATAATTGTTTGCTGTCTAAATTCATTGTTCTAATAATAATGAACCTTGTGATATGCTTCTAAAAACATTGTTATAAAAATTCACTGTTACAGAATATTAGTTTATAAGTGGATCTATCATATTATTCTTTTTTTATATTGGCCATATTTAGTGGTGGGTCGTTTCCTTAGCGCGGTGGTAGCGAAGCTGCTTGCCATGCGGGAGACCTGGTTCATAGTGCACTCAGCCTCGTGAGGTCCCTTGGAGGCAAATTGAAGAGCTACTTGATGGAGTAGTAGTGGATCCAGGTCAAGATGACCGCATTAACCGGCCGGGAGGGATTGAGGTGCTGACCACGTCTCACCCTCCAATACTGCACCCCATCCATGACGTCTGTCCTGGACCGAAATGGAGGACGCAGCGGCCGGGCGGTAGGACAAGGTTCTTGTGAGCTGTCGTGCCATGGAGCTATTATTATGTTTAGTACTCTTGTACTCTCCAAAACTCTCGATTCTTCAAAATTTAATAATTTAATTCTCAAAGTATTATTCCAAAAAATTATATGATCGCTTTCTTTAATATGCTTTTGAGAGGCAGTATACAGTTTGTGAAACAAATTAGAAAAAAATTACATCGTGTGGAGCATTTTGAGTGTGAAAAAGAATTGGTAAAAGGTTTGAGAGATAATAAGGTATAAAGTTGGCGTGCATATTAATAAAAATGTGCCAACCCAGTTATAACTTAAGTTAATTGGTGGCTAAGGTACACCAAATGGGAAAAACTGCTTATTTTCTTAATGTTTAGAATCCATATAATTTTGTTACGGAAACAAATAATTTTTTATTTTTACTCAATTTTTGGTCAACTTTCATAGAAGCATCACCTTAATAATGGAATATACATGGGGGAGTTCAAATCATAACAGGTTTATTTTTAGCAGTACATTATTTAGTTTGATGAAAGAAAAGAAACTGTGACTGTGTTAAAGTTACAACTGAAATATAATACACGATTTGGCGTCCCCTGAATAAAAAGCGCTGTGTGTGTGTGTAAACGCATAACTCAAACACAAAATATGGGTTAAATACCCAATGACATATTAAATTCAGAATCTTTCAAAGATGTGATAATAATCTTTCAGTGATTGTCTAGAAAATCCCTCTAGAAAATCCCTCCAGAAAATCCCTCCACTCCGAACTATCCCCTACAAGAAAATTGTTTCGAAAATGTTATTTTTTCAGAAACGGCTGTAACGGTTTTGATAAAACAAACACAATATGTTTAAGATATTTTCACGAAAAACGAAATATAAATGTTGAGCTTCTTAGGAATTACCCCTGAAAACCTATTCTTTCTGGATTACTTTTGTATGACTAGTAAACTGTAAGAGATAGATACAAAAAGCTTACTTCGCAATTTATACACAATTTATGTAATGTTTTATTTAGTTTTTCCGAGATATTCCTGATTGTTTGTTTTATTGTAAAATGCTTATTCATTTCTCAAATGGCAAATCATATTAATTTTTCCACTTCCTGGTTCTATCAACAAACTTCTGGTTTAGCAATGGGTAGTCCACTTTCACCTTTTCTTGCTGATCTTTTCATGAGCCATTTTGAAATATAGGTCACTAAAGCATTCCCTCTAATTTTTAAAACTTGGTATAGATATGTAAATGATATATTTGCTATTGTTCCTGATAAACATGTAAATGATGCTTTAAAGCTTCTAAATTTACAAGATAAGGCTATTAAATTCACATTAGAAACTGAAAGTGATGGCTATCTCCCTTTCCTGGATTTAAAAATAATAAAAAAAGACAGTAAATTGAATTTTGGAATATACAGAAAACAAACCCACACTGATAATTATATAAAAAATAATGGCTTTAACCCTTTTTCACATAAATTTGCTGTTTTTAATAGTTTAATTTATAGGTTAATTAATTTACCCCTTAATAAAGATGAATTCTATAAAGAATATAAACACATTATTAACACTGTTTTAATTAATGGTTTTAATACTGATTTTATAAATAAAAAATTGAGAAGTTTAAATATCAAAGAGCTATTAAAGATATTTCTACGCTTAAGAAAATAAAAGATAATTACATTTTTAAAAAATGTACTTATCACCCTTGGGCAAATAAAAAATTCACAAATATTTTCAAAGAGCATGGCATAATATTGGTTCCTCAAAATAAATACAGTATAAAAAATTTTGTTAGGCTTTTCTAAAATGGATGAAATTTCAAAAAATAAAAAAATCTGGCATTTATCAATCAAACTGTTTAAATTGTGACCTGGTTTATATTGGTAAGACTAAACGTCATTTGGAAACCAGAGTAAAAGAACACTTTAGGAATATGAAATACAAACAAATTGATAAATCAGCTGTAGCAGAACATTTTTGGAAATTTAATCATGAAATAAATCCAGATGTTAAATTATTAAAACACTTAAATGGGCCCATAGATTTAATGGTCTGGGAGAAAATATTTATATTAAAGTATAGAAATCATACAATGAATTTTGATATACCTCCAATTGACACTCTTACCAAATTTGTTTTGATTCCAGTAGTTAGCAATGCATTAGTACACAATCCACCTAGTAGGAGTAACCATAACAGTGTAAATAAACAACATCAAAAAAGAGACCAAAAGGATATGTTGATAATGCAATGAAATCGTTACGAAACTAATTCAGGCAAGGATTCCAAAAGATAAGTGAAGATTTGTTGCAACTATTATTTTTATATTAATATATGTACGTTTCTGTCTATCTCATATGGTTTAGCAGTTATGCAAATTCAGCAAAACTCATGCAAAATGAAGAACTATTCGTAATTTATTTCCACAAAATGCAAAATATACATTTTATTTATCATGTAAATATCTTTAATATAGGATATTTTAATCAAAATCGTTAGAGCCATTTTGGAGAAAATTTAAGTTTTCGAATTGTTTTTCTTTTGAAGATACTAAATTTAAGTATCAAGTTTAAAATTCTACCACTTTTCATTTTTGAGTTACTGTGGTCACAGACACACGGACGCATTGTCACAAGGAAACATGGACACATACACACACGAAATACTTTTTGTTACTTGTTTATTTTTTGGATACAGGAGATCCAAAACTTCTATTTACTGTGAAATGATGGCATTGTTAAATTTTTGGGTGGTATGCAATACCTTCTCTATATACTGCATTCGCAGCAGGTGTAGAGAAAATAAAATGACAATTATTCATGAAATAAAAGCAATTCTATAGCTTCATTTAATTGTTTTTTTTTTTGTTTTTTTTCACACAAGCCGTGTTTAGGACAGGAGTTGGATACGTAGAGTCAGACTGAACATTTCCATGCCATAGTCGGGATTTGAACCACGGATTTCCCGGTCTCTAGCCGTTTGTACTACCACTGAGCTACCATGCCAGCATGTCGACATAGCACTAAATACCATGGTAGCTCAGCGGTAGAGTGGTAGAGCACCCGGCTAGAGACCGGGAGATCCGTGTTTGAAATCCCGGCTATGGCATTGCATTTTTCGGTTTGACACTACCTATCCAATTCTGTAGCTTATTTGTACCATTTTGAATCTCCTTATATCTGAAATATAATTATTTATTTCTGAATGAATCAGAGTTTACAAATTTTAAAGACCCTTTTAAATCGTTCTTCCGGAATAAATAAAGAGAATGAACTACTCTATTCCGTTAAACTGGTTTTCCGTTAATGCCACAAACACTTGTGGTCTAATTCAGAGAGGCTTATGCAAATCACGTGTAACAAAAACCTGCTCGACAGTGTGGCTCTCCACTTTATATAAGAGCCCTTTTTTGAAACGAAAACACGTTTTATACGAGCACCTTACGGAACGTAGGAGGTTACGACCGCTCATTTCGTGGTTTGTTTGTCGGAACAAATGAAGGCGGGTGGCGCCACAGAGCACTTTGATGTCGTCTTAGGAAGTTTGTGTCCGCGCTGACCGCCCTCGTTAAGCAGATCACACCCCCGGGTCATGCATTTTATAAGGTGTTCCATCAAATATAAAACTTCTTCTGCATGAATTCTCCATCAGGAATACGACTTGTTGGGGGGGGGGAGCCACTTCGGATCACGCCTTGTTATCTCCAGTACTGTCCTGCTTTTCTCACAATATCAAAGTACAGTCCGCTCACAAATGTAACATGTAGACATGATGAGGTTCCTCCGTGCAGGAATTTTACAACCTTTGGCTTTCTGCCTTCTATCTGAAACTATGTGGAATCAACCAAAGTAGATAAATGCACTATATTATTGCCTATCTTAGCCTTAACAGTGTGACGGTGGTAACTAGGAGTTGTAGCGAGTTCGTATCCCGGGAGCTGGAATATTATAGATGTACCCTAACTCAGAATTTTGTTGACATGGAATCTTTTTCAGGTGTGGTAAGACACAAGTGATTATCTTCGAGTTCCAGATTATCGAACTCAATTTATTCATTTTGTTCAGTCTTTTCTACCGTTGAACACACACGTGTTACTCCAACATTTTCTTATCTTAAGTTACACTTTACTCGACCGCTCCTATAATTACTTATTACTTTTGACAGTCTTTTGGTGTAGTGATTTCGTCCACATTCTGGCGAATTAAATTAACACTATTTCCGTCACAACCAAAGGTGGGCTACCTTCGTCTCCACCACGTGCCCGAATATCACATCTTACCTCCGCGAATGTTCCATGCCAAGTGTCAAAAGTGTCGCTTAACCAGCAAAGGAATTGCTTCTATTTTCCTTGTTATGTCCACTCTCGCGCAGTGGAACCTCACCCCTTCAGTTCAACGTCCTGCCCTTAACGGTACTATCCTACCTGGGTCGCTTATCAGCTCGTAACAACTGTTTGTCCCGGGCTTCTTACAACGTGTTTTACAATATTTCTTTCCTGGTCATTTCCAATATACATGAGATTAATTGTGTGTTTTAACGAGATCTACATTTTTGTGCAATAAGTTTTTTCTATCTTTTACAGTATACCAGTTATGTAAAATTCTGCAACAATTATGTAGAATAGGAAGATCTTCAGGAGCTATTCCCAGAAAATTAAACATTAGATTTTATTTGTGATGTAAACATCGTTAATATACGGTATTTTAATCACAATCGTTAGTCTTTTGAGAGAAACAACAATCTCAAAGGGTAGTTACAGCCCTGAATGATACAAAACTTAAATACCAAGCTTAAAGTTTCTAGCTATACTGTCCTCAGACACACACATAGATTTTTTTAAATAGCATTTTTTGGACTCAGACCTCAAATTATATACCGAATTGGTTATTGAATTTTTGGTGGAATACAAGCTCATCTCTGTAAATTATGTGCATAATACGGTAGGGAAAGTAAAAAAGAATGAAAGGACTTGTAAGGACGCCATTCAATAGAGACAAAAATGGTGAGGGAAACAAAACTCGATAGATTAAAGCAGATATCTTATTTATTACAATGCAATAGCGCAAAACAGTGAGGCACAGCTTTCATTTTTTGCTGTTTTAAAACGGCTGAATATACTTTTTCAAGAGTAAACAATGATGATGCTCTAAAAATTAAAATCTTTAAGATTTTATAGCAGCATATTTGATATTATTAATATTTATATATTTTATATTTTTATGCTATAAAACTGATTCTGTAAAACGTGTTACGAATCTCTAAAGCTCTAATGAGAAGAGGTAAAGTGTTCTTACAATAGCCGTAAAATCAGTGCAGATATATCGTTATTTGGTAATGTATAATGCACTAGATGACATTGAATTGATAAACCTATCGTAGTTGAGCGCTAGAGTTCGAGGACTAGTAGATATGGCATTAGTCTGCTCCATTTAACATGAACTGCCTTCTAAGGCTGAGATATGCTTTAATGTAAACTGTTCGAAGTATTTCTAAATGTTTACTTTTATAACAATATTTTCAAGCCTTGGTACGCGCCAGTGAGCAGCAGAATACTCACTACTTGCAATGGTCTGCCTACAGCAAGTAATACTGCTCGGAATTGGAATTGAATCAAATTTGGAATCAAGTTATAGGAACTGTAAGCTCTTGTGCTATGACCTTCACCTAAATATTTGTTGGCTACTATCATGCTCCCCCTCAGCCGAGTTCCGAAAACGTTTGCTGGAAATCCACTTGTCTTTTTTTTTTCTTTTCTTTTTTTTGGCGAAGCAAATAGACTTTCTCCAAGAGTGAGTAATTCTATGACAGCAGGGATAGTCTCTCTTCCTTGTATAGTGTGCCGTGCACCAGTTTATAATGTCGGGAATAAAAATAATCCATCATATAATTCATTGACTCCTACGTTTATGCCTCCGTAACAGGAATTCTTCTTATTTATAGTAGATAAGTGACGCAATAAGAGTTTAGTTTTCGGCAACGTAGAAAACTCAATTTGGAACCTCATTACACTATCCATACAAATAATTACGACATTTATCAAGAAGAATAACGTTTGTTTCAGATTGTGTTCGATTTTAATTACCAAGATATCTCTTCATATTTGTGCTATAAATGTGAACGTTTTTCAATACAAATTAATTAATTCTCTTACTGTTAACAATACAACGGTATTAAGTCTGATAAAGAGGCCTCTGAGCAAAGATAAGCGATCTTTCACGCCCAGTATAGAATGGTGAGAACCACAGCAGTTAAAGAGCTCATAAAACGCTATTTCATTTCATTTCAAGCAACTTAGGAGCGTGTTATATTATGTTAATACTATATTGTTTAATTATCATATTTTGAAGTTATATATGTTTCGACTATCAATTATCACCAAACCTATTACAGTGTATATGTTCATATTTGAGGTATAAATACTAATGCAAGATACATAATTGAGCAATAAAGAATTGTTTGGACATAACTAAGAAGCAGCGACCTGACTACTTTGGGTGTGTCTTAAGACACCCAGGTAACAAGTCCTTGGGTTTTTCCAGTAGAATGGTGTTTATTTTATATACCTATGCGCAAGGACGGAGTTGGATACACCACTTTCGCGTGTATCTCCTTTTAACTTTAGAATCTGCAGTAGCTATTATTCAATCATATGTCTTTGCAGTCTTAAAAACATTATATTCAAAAATAATATCACTATCCACATTTAACCAACTATTCTATATAATAAACCAATTTCTCTTAATAAGTGTTAAGACTCAATCCAAAACCTAGGTTCCTAATTCCTGACTACTAAACTCCCCATTCTAGTAGCCTGAGAATATTAAGGTATCTAAACATCCTACCCAGGCATCACCGCACAGACGAACCCAATCCCCCATAGGTTTCGGAAACCACTACCCCGACGAGTCCAACCCAATCCGAATGGTTCCCTGTCGGGAGGGACTCAGATGTTTCGCCCAAAGTTCTAATAACGTCAGATATACCTACCACCGGTACTAGGGCTCTGCAGCGCTCGCACCAAGGAAGTTGAACAGGATGGAGGACAGACCTGTACACTCACCAGTATGTCCTGATCAGGAATCCGTGTAATCGTCACTCTACCATTTTTAGTAACTTCAGGGGCGGCTGATGTTCCTGAACTTTTGTTCATAAACCCACGTGTAGTTTAATTTGTTATTGTAATAATCGCTGTACCGTCTATAGATCTTAGTTATTGACAATTAGATGGTTATGAAATCAATATTTCTTCCACACCAGATGTGTGGACCGCGTCGTGGTCGAATGGTTAGACCACTTGTCTCTCACCTAGACGGTCCGGTTTCGATCCCAAGTAACTGCATGTGAGATTTGTGGTGGACAAAGCGGCGCAGGGGCGGGTTTTCTCTGGGTTCTCCGATTTACGCGTCCAACATATTCAACCGGTGCTCCATCTTCATTCCATGTGTTATCAGTGTCATCGCCTGCGGTGCCACAAGTAGTAAAAGCAGGCGTTAAACACTACCCAAAAAAAAACAAAAACAAAAAAACAAAAAAAAAAACAGCCGTGTACAGGACAGAGGCTGCTGAGGTAGAGTCAGACTGAAAAATGTAATGCCAGTGCCGGGATTTGCACCACGGATCTCCTGGTTGCTCTAACCACTGAGCAATAATGGCAACATGCCAGCACAGCACTAATTCTCCAAATTACTCTCCTTTTACCCTTAAAACCACAAGAAAATCTCAAATTGTTTTGAGATACCTCAATGACGACTTACAAAGTCCGTGAAAGCTTAAGTCCCGGGCTTTATAGTTAAACAACTATTAGGTCATTCAGTGTGCTCAAGTAGCGCAATGGTTAACATGCTGGAAAGTCATATTGAAGGTAGGAAGTTCAAATCACACCTGCAAATAAATTATTATATTTAATTCACATTGAGTGAGTTAATAGTTGTTGAACTGTAAACCCGGGGCTTAAGTATTTGCGGAGTTTGTAAGTCTCCATAGAAGTATAACATCTTAACATAATCCTGAAGACCATACAATTACCATAATGAAAATTTTCCACTTGTAAAACAACTCAGAAAGCACAGTTAATTCATAAATAAGGTAAGTAATTGCTAACTTGTTGATATTTAAATAAACAATAGTTTCATATACTTTATTCTCCAGGTACTTTTTCTAAAGAAGTATAATAGAGAGAGCTGAGATTTTTTGCATATGCAACAGCCGGTGAATTATTTCACGTTACCTGTGTATGACATTTTTGAAAAAAAATTATAAACACCTAAAAAGTTTAAAATGTAGTGTACATAATTATATATACATTAAAGTTGATATTTTTGGTTAAACTGTCCTAATCTTTTACCAACTATGTCAAGAACATGAGTTTGAAGTAACAATAAAGTTTGAGGAGTCTTTACTTTAATTGTTGGGGGGGAAATGTATCTAAAGGAGAAAATATTTGAACATTTGTGCATAGTTCTTGTAATTGAAATATCAACAAATTGGCAATTAATCTAAGTTAGGCTTGACTATGTTTTCTGAATTCTAGGAGGTTGTTTCATAAGAGGTAAAAGATTCATTATAATAGTTTGTATATTTTTCATGAAACTTTAGCATATGAAGTTGCTCGATATCCTTTCGAAATAATACCTACAGATTCAGAAAATCCAAAAGAAAATTTGTAAAAATAAATCTATAAACCGTAAACAGGAGACAGAATTACCTGAGGAAAGCGCTTACTTTATAATTTAGCTTATAACTTTCACTTTCAGATGCATGGGTGAGTCACCTGATGGCGAATCGAGAATGGTTCCTGAAGCAAGACAGGTTGAGGTCAGAGGAGTCAAAAAGACCAGAAAAAGCTGTCGAAAGAAATTCTCTCTTTGGTTTTGAAGGTTCATTTAAAACACTTGCATTGGATTAATTACAATCTAAATACAGTTAATAACTTTAAATACTTGTCATTTAAGGAAAGGTTATACTTTAACTTCTGACTAGATATTAATTCTACTAGTCGTTTATTGTGATTTGGAGTGGAATTTAGAATGTAAGTTTATAAATAAAAATTGCTTAAACCTGAACATACTTTATGTGTCTGAATTGTATTCTAAAAACACGGAACGATTGTGAAATGTATAATGCAAAGAAGAAATATTAGTGATCACTAAATGTACAGTATACTTATTTCTAAATTATCTTCAATATGTTGTATTTCTAAATGAGGCAGTGTAAAGTAGAAGTACCAAATGGCGCAACCGTCGTATATTGCATAATAAAAGAGTTGCAGAACTCAACGGGCTATTTCAAGTTATAACACGCCAGTAGGGACTGGCGAGAGTATCCTTCGCTTTACCCATCTTTTCGCTTCAGCGAAAATGGTGAGTGAGTAACGTTCATTTGCGAGGGGTGAAACGAATATCCTCCTGTGGCGGGTTTTAATTTGAAATAGCCCCGTTGAGTACTGCAACCCTTTTTTCTACAAACGCCAAATAAGGAGTAACTGGCCAACTGGTAATGAAATATTACTCAGTAGAGATAAATGCATCGATTTTGTATGAGCATTAAAATATAATAAATTTACAAAATCAAGTGTGAAAGAAGGTTATACAATATTCCTGAACCCTATCCTCTTCTTGAAGTTGTAACTTGTGTTTGTACACTTGGTCGGTTAAGTCAGTTCAGGAATTGTGCACATTTTAAACAGTTACAATTAGAATCACTCCTAAACGGAATCCCACTCCCTGAACAGAGAACGGTACACAGGCCCCTGGGGCCCTTTGCGACCTCAGGAGGGGAGGAAAAGTCTCCAATGACGACACTGCAAGTATGGATGGGGATCCTAATGGTTCCAGATGAAGCCTCCGCCGCTGCCCGGACCCAAGCCACGAGTCCAAAGCCTCCGGAAGTTCCGCAAGTGGTCCTAGTCGAAACCAGAGGCGGGATCCGTTCGAGAATTAACGCGACAATGCCAGGATAAAGTCTCTAAAGTGCGCAAGCCACCATCTAAGAGCAACCCGCCGAACAACATCGCCTGATTCTTCAAACCCGAAATTGACGACAATTGATCAATTTAATAATCCTACCCCAAATACTGCATATATTTTAATCTCCCTTCTCTTAACTTATATATTGTTACTAAATTAAAATTCCCTGACTAAACATAATAACAAAACTCTTAATTCTGAAAGAAAAAGTGTGGATATGGATGTGGTGGTAACAGGAAATGATGGACATAACCAAGAAGCAGTGAGGCCTTGGTGGGGGCGACGGGCATCCGACATTAGCCCCATCTACTAAGCTTTCCAGACAGTAGCCAAAACACATTATGGAGTCTGACAAGCCCACCCAGACTTTACCAATCTCTCTTGGTGTTCTAGAAACATTACTCCGCCGAGTCTTAACCAATTCAAGCAGCTTCCTGACGGGAGGGGTTCGGATGTATACCCAGCATATTTCTCCTAATGCCAAAACTATTAGGAGTGCTAGGGGTCTAAGGCGCCAGCACCAAGGCAGCTGGAGAGGTTGGGACCGATGGGGGAAATGATGGACAAGAACGTTCAGGGGATATAATGAAACTTCCGGAATGTTCCTAGCGACCACCGGAAACCTCGAAAAACCCAACCGGTCAAGGGAATCTCCCTAATGCCAAACGCACACGTTAACACGGCACCACATACCCGATCATTTTAAGCGGTTACGAGTTATGTATATAGGAGTGCATATGGACATACGGCACAGTAGGTATATACAGCTATAGGCGTCACTTTTGCAATCCTCACCCACTGCAACCTACATCTATTATGTTAACACCCCCAGGAAAGGTTAAGGTGAAGGCACAGACAGACAGGACACGCGACACAGTTTCAGACTCAAAGACTCGTGCTAATGCAGAAGGCAAATAAAAAACGCGATAATGGTCCCGTCTACTGAGCAGCCCTCTAGTGTCCGCGACAGCACTCCTTCCTTTCAACAAATATCCCCGCCATCTATTCGGCACCACCGTAAGCCACGAAATCTAGAAACATATATTAAAGCTGAGAAGGAAGCGGAATGAAAGAGAGTCGTTAAAAAGGAAATCTTGCTAGACGAGAAGCCAGCTCAGCATTTTCTTACCTACCAGGGAAAGCCACAAAATCCAGGTCAAAGTGAACGGTTGAGGGAACCAAATGCCAGCCCACATGTGCTCTGGAGGCATCGCACTCGTTTACAGATGTATAACTCTGCAGGCTGGTTCAAATTAGCAGCTCTAACCTTTGTAGGTACGTGCATCATAGATGCGGTTCATTTCATGCTTACCCTCCCCTAAGTTGTAAAACTGACACGTCCCTTAGGACTTAGAAACCAATGCCTAGGGGTCAGAAGCTGTCGCGGAGCCAACGGCACGAAACCACAGAATGAAGAACCTGTTACGAGGGGTCGACCCGTTGCCAGGCATTAGCATGAGGAAGGGGACGATATGAGATGTAGGCGAAATTGTTGATAGAAAAGGTGAGTATGGAGTAATTTGTGAAATAAGTGGCGGGGGAAACAGGAGGACCCGGAGAAAACCCGCCCAGACGCCACTTTCTCCACCATAAATCCTACACGCGGGAACTTGGGGTTTGAAACCCGGGCCACCTAGATGGGAGGCGAGCGGTCTAGCCTGATTAATGAGGGACAGAGGGTATTATTCTTCTTCTTCTTCTTCTTATTATTATTATTATTATTATTATTATTATTATTATTATCACCATTATCATTATTATTATTAACAATAATAATAGTAGAGTATATTAGTATTTGTACTAGTAGGTATTACGAGTTTTATATTCTAACGTACGAGGGTCGGTGGATAAGTCCCGGGCCTCACACAGATATGGTGCCACTAGGCCAGTTAGACGGTAGTATCGTATACATTAACTCTCGACTAGCTGTATCCATAGTTACAAGTCAATAGTTTGTTTTCGAATTACAGCATTTTAAACAAGACAACTTTAGATTTTTCACGAAAATAGAGGATTTGGAAAAACGAGCGGTGATTAAATACTTCCATTTGAAAGGCTTAACGCCTAAATGGACAGTACATTGAAAGACGCTGCCCCTTCTTATTCAATGTTTGAAAGGTGGGTTGCAGAGTTTAAAATGGGACGTATGAGCACTACTGACGACCTGTAAAAGTAACAACTTCAGAGGTAATTGAAAAAATGCTTCGTTTCGTACCGCAGATTAAAGTTTTTTTGAGATAGCAGAGGCTGTAAACATATCAAAAGAAATTGTAGGTAATACTCTAAGTAATGTATTGGGCTTTCACAAGGTCTGTGCAAGATGGGTGCCGCATTTGTTGATACCTCATCAAAAACTGCAAAGAAAAACTGTTTTTGTTAAGAATGTGGAACTGTGCCGTAAAAATCCCAGTAAATGTTTGAGACAGCTTATTACCATGGAGGAAACTTGGATACAGCACTACACTTCAGAAAATAAATAACAGTCAAAACAGTGGATTGCGCCAGCATAACCAACTCCAAAAAAGGCAGTCAATTTTGTCAGCTAACAAGGTTATGGCGAGTGTTTTCTGAGATACACAGGAAATTATTTTTATTGATTACTTTGAAAAGGGTAAATGTATCACTGGTGGCTACTACGCAAGCTTACTGCAAAGTTTGAATGATTGAGATGAAAAGAAAAAGACCTCATTTGCCAAAATAATGATAAAAAAATATAATCTTTCATCACGACAATGCTCCGGCCCATTGTTCAGTCATTCCAATGGGAAAACTGTGCGAATTAAAGTTCGAATTGCTTGAACATCCACCCTATTCACCAGATCTAGCACCCAGTGACTACCTCCTGTTCCCAAACCGCAACAAATTTCTTGGAGGACGAAGATTTCACAGCAAGGAGGTATATTGATGCGGTAAACACTATTTTGAGGACCTTGATAAACCGCCTTACAGAGATAGGTTAATTAAATTAGAATACTGATATGACAAATGTATTAGCCTTTCTGGAGATTATGTTGAGAAGTAAATAAAAAACAATTAAATGTTGTTTTCATTAAAGGCCCGGGATTTATCAACCAACTATAGTATTACAAAATACATAATGCATTAGATTATCATCATATACATATTTGATTTATGAAGGGATATGTATGTATGTATTTATTTATCATAATCATCAGCATCAGCAGCAGTAGCAGCAGCGACAGCAGCAGCAGGAGCTGTAGGAGGAGGAGGAAGAGAAGGATCATTATATTTTATATATTATGGACTGTAATAATAGGCATTATACTACATACAATTCACAGTTATAATACGGAAATAATATGTCAGTTAGATCACTGTAACACTCAAACATAATGCTAATATACCAAATACACTTGCCTCGTAAGAGAAACATTGGAACGCTTTTAACTAAAACAACTGAAACAGAAGGGGCCCAAAATAGCTCAGTCTTTTCGTTCGCGACTCTTGTACTCAGGATCCATGGTTTGATTCTCAGCTCTAGGAGCGATTTTAAGTCAGCCCTATCCAAGTCTTATCGCTGAATAGCTCATGTGGAGTCTTCCAAGCCCCAAAAGGTACGGACTACACGGTAAAAGCTGTAGGTTCTCTCATGACGCCGCCATCCTCATATTTACCCTACAATGAGAGGGTCCTCCACCTGAGAAATGGATCTATCATCCCATAGGGAAAAAAGTAATCGCTGAACAGTGACCATATGAGGATCATTAGAAATGGCAACAATAATAACCGAAACGGAAGTCAGTAGTCCTATGTAACAGAATGATGAAGCAGTAGACATTTTTACTTTCTCTATACGCACAATGTATATAGTGTATAGAGAAGGTATTGCACTCCATCCAAAAATTCGATAGCGAGATTTCACCGGAAATATATGTTTAGGGTCCTCTTAATCTAAAAAATAAGGCATTTTCGGAAAAAGGTCCTCGCGCGCGCGCGCGCGCGTGTGTGTGTGTGTGTCCGCGTGTCCATGAACACGATAACTCAAAAACGAAAAGTCGGTAAAATACCAAACTTGGTATTTAAGTTTAGTATCTTCCAGGGATGCGACACGAAGATTTTGAGAAAAATCCCTCCACCTACAACTACCCTTTACATGGAACTTTTTTTTCGACAATTTTGATTTTCTCAGAAATGGCTCTAACGATTTTGATTAAAATTTCATATATTAAACATATTTACCTGACAATAAAATGTATATATTGAATTTTCTGGGCGTAGCCTCTGAAGAGTACTTTATTCTGGATGAATTTTACGGAATTTGAATAACTGCTGAATCGTAAGAGATGGACAAAAACTTGAAACACCAAAAATGTAGAGCGCGTTATAAGACACAATTTATGTAATATACATTCTTTTCGTGGAGTTCACCGTTTTTTAGACATTCCTTGTTTTTGGTTTTATACTTTTCTCATACAGGAATATGTCAACTGCTGTCCATACAAACAAAGGAATTTCAGTGACATAGCAACCAGCGTTTGACTATCACTTTAACCTATGGTACTCCCGTATTTCGCTTCTACTTACAAGGAAGCAAGTAATAAGACTATTTCTTTTAATTTTTTCTGATTAGCATGAAGTAAATAGAAGTGTAAGCTTTTTAAGAATAATTTGTTGCAGGGATGTAGAGAAAGTCATGTGAATGGTACACATCCGATTTTTAACCATCCTTCACATCATTTGGATTGCCTATTGCAACAGAGTAGACAGCATTTACGTGAATAATTAGTTCATGACAGTACAACAATTAATTAGAATATCGTATTATACGTTGTAACTTGATGTGGAAAAGAAATTAATCTATTTTAGCAGGATTACAATGTAAATTAATACTTTGTTGTATACAGTGCTTCCTCTTATTTTCTTTCTCCATTCTTCCAAAAGATTCGCATGTGTAAGCTTGTGGTTTATCAGGAAAATGGGAGTCAGTTCGGGAATTCAATGCTATGCTGGCATGTTGCCACATTATTTCAGTGGTTACAGCAACGGGCTAGAGACCGGGAGACCTGTGCTTCAAATTTCGGCCAAGGTATGAATTCAACCTATTTGACTGTTTTCCTAGAAACGGCTTATGTGAAAAAATCTGATGTGTACCATTCACATGACTTTCTCCATATCCCTGCAACAAATAATTCTTAAAAACCTTATACTTTTATTTACTTTATGCTAATCAGAAAAAAATAGCAGATATACTCTAATTACTCGCTTCCTTGTAAGTAGAAGCGAAATAAGGGACAACTGTAGGTTAAAGTGATAGTCAAAAGTTGGTTGCTATGTCAATGAAGTTCCTTTGTCTATATGGATAGGAGCTGACAAGTTCCTGTATGAGAAAAGTATATGTTTTTCATAGCAGAAACCAAAAATAAGGAATGTCACAAAAACTACGAACTCCACAAAAAAAAAAAAAAGATATATAACATAAATTGTGTGTTTTAATGTGCTCTACATTTTTTGTCTAGTAGTAAGTTTTTGTCCATCTATTACGGTTTAGCAGTTATTCTTCAGAGGTTATTCCCAGAAAATTCAAGATATACATTTTATTAGTCAGGTAAATATGTTTAATATACGAAATTTTAATCAAAATCGTTAGAGCCATTTTTGAGAAAATCAAAATTTTCGAAAAAAGTTCCATGTAAAGGGCAGTTGGAGGTGGGGGGAGTTTTCTCAAAATCTTCGTGTCGCATCCCTGGAAGATAGTAAACTTAAATACCAAGTTTGGTATTTTACCGACTTTTCGTTTTTGAGTTAACCTGTTCACAGACACACGGACACACACACGGACCTCTTTGTGAAAATGCTTTTTTTGGATATTGGGGACCCTAAAACATATATTTCCGGTGAAATCTCGGTATCGAATTTTTTGGTGGAGTGCAATACTTTCTCTATACACTATGTACATAGTGCGTATAGAGAAAGTAAAAAACAACCATAGTTCAATTTGATTTTAATTAAGATACATATTTTATTAGTTCTTATAAATATATTAAACACGTCTTTTAACTAAGTCATTGAAGGCCTCTGACAAAATTGAAGAACGAAATTGTTCAACTTAAGCAGTTTGGAGGAACGGGAATTTTGTTGTACTTACTGGTGTCAATCTATAAAAATTGAGTTTAAATAAAAATTTTGTTTTTATACCACTTCTCGTTTTTGAGACTTTATATTCTCACTCGCGCGCGCACTCACACACACGCTCAGACACATACGAAGTTGTATATCTTTAAAATGTAAGTGACTTCAAAACATATATGTTCGATGAAATCTAGATATAGAGTTTCTAGATAGAATGCAATCCTGGCTTTATTGTAAAAGGGGGAGTACGAAGAATTTGCTCTATTTTTTTCTTGCTTTAAGTAAACATAAAAGGTCATCCTATTTATGTTTGAGGTGGACATCAACAAGAAGGGAATTTTGGTACATCATCTTCTGACATTTTCATTACAAATTTTGCAATTTATACAATTATAAACGGGAGATACCCAAATTGCGTAAGAAGCAGTTTAGCAACTGTTTGAAGGAGTGGTTGGCAATTACCTTAATTGTGTAAGCAGACATCATGTAACGTGAAGAGTACAGTGAATTTGATAGTATACATCCTCGGATTGAAACAATGAGAAAATGCTCATCTATACTAGCATGATAAAAAGGAAATTATGTATGTGAGTGTATATATATATATATGTGTGTGTGTGTGTGTTTGTGTGTATGTATATATGTATGTAGGTATGTAGGCGTGAATGCTGTATGCAGGTATCCATGAAATGACGTTTTACTTAAGGACACTTTTTAATGCTATGGTTCTCAGCGTCCTATTCTCTACTGGGCTAAAAGGCCGCTTAAATTTGCTCCTCTTTATCAGGCTTGAGGCTCTCTTACGTGCCGTAAATCTACGACACGGGACCAACGGCCGAAGAAAGTCATGCTAAAGAGTTTTCCGCCCGAAAAAAATCTATCGTCCTCAGCTAGGTTTGAACCCGCGACCTTGAGTACCTGAAATTATCATGGGAACAATATAGGTATTGTTGTTTGTGTATAAGTATATGTATGCATTCATATATGTAGGTATGATAGCTACATAGATATCATTGTATGTGTATATGTATGTGTTTGTGTATGCCTGAATGCAGGTATGTTGGTATGTGTGCTGGTATCTTGGATGTGTATATATGTGTATGAATGTGCGTTGGTGAGCATGAGTGTATGTATATATGTGTGTATATATGTATATGTGTCTATGTGTATATATCTTTGTGTGTTAATGTGTATGTATGCAACTGTGTTTGTATATATATGTATATATATATATATATATATATATATATTTATCTTTGCGTGTGTGTTTGTGTATGTTATGTTATGTTATGGTATGTATGTATGCATGTTATGGTATGTATGTATGTTATGGTATGCATGTATGTAATGGTATGCATGTATGTTATGGCATGCATGTATGTTATGGTATGCATGTATGTTATGGTATGCATGTATGTTATGGTATGCATTTATGTATGTATGTATGTATGTATGTATGTATGTATGTATGTATGTATGTATGTATGTATGTATGTATGTATGTATGTATGTATGTATGTATGTATGTATGTATGTATGTATGTATGTGTGTGTGTGTGTATGTGTGTATGTATGTATGTATGTATGTATGTATGTATGTATGTATGTATGTATGTATGTATGTATGTATGTATGTATGTATGTATGTATGTATGTATGTATGTATGTATGTATGTATGTATGTATGTATGTATGTATGTATGTATGTATGTATGTATGTATGTATGTATGTATGTATGTATGTATGTATGTATGTATGTATGTATGTTAAGGGAGGGATGAGGATACATACACCGGGTGGCCAGAACCGGAGTGACGTCACAGAAACGCCAGTGTACCTACAATTTCCAGATTGAAGCAGACCGGGTAACTCGCCCCACTTAGGGTCCAACGCCTCCAAACAACCGCCCTCATCCCGACAACTTGTTGAAGTCGGAGGGAAGTAGAAATACCTTTTGAACATATTTTATTACTGCCACGCCGCACCGAGTACCGTTGCCACAACTTCAACTCAGAACGAAACCCACGGGTTGAAGGATGAATGAAGTGACGATGGAAAAGACATGCAGGTTTAGTAAAGTAGGGGGACGATGCTCGCCTGGCATTCCCAAAAAACCCCTTGGGTCAGTTATGCCATATGCCAATCAGGGGGATCGAACAGCAAAACTTCCAAAAAGCAGGTCATTCCACTCTTGTATGTATGCAAACCGAAGGGGAAGGCTCAGCCGGTAACATCTGTGGCCCGCATTCGTTCTAACGCTGACCATGAGCTTTTTGGTGGGTTTGTTCGTATTGCCAAGGTGAATGCTGAGGGAGTATATTCTATCACGGCCCCCCTTTCCTTTAGTTCCTCACATTCATTTCCCTTTCATCCTTCAGATTAACTACACAGCTGTGGTTTAGTTGATGACGAACAGATTGCGCAGCGGCTTGCAATTTGGAAATTCAACTCGGACCTGTCAGAGGGAAGTGTCTTAAGCCTCCATCCAGACTTGTGTTCAGTTGTCCCACTAGAGGTACGTCATAAAGCAATCTTTTTCTGGCCGGTAGTCAAGCTTAGAGCGTTAGGAAACTCTGCTTATCTGTCGTCTATACCAGTTTATTCGTCTCCTGCGGGTTTTTTCATATCATGCGTTTCTCCCGGGATTAGAAGATTAACATTAGTCACGGAAGGGGCCCCCTAGACTCTGGACATAGCCCTTGTGGCCCATTGTCACTTAGGTGATACCAAAGAAGATGACACGAGGGGACAGGCGACCAGATGTGAATGAAGAAGGCCGCAAGCATGGATGTAACAATGGGGTACAGTCGAAACGCTTCCGAAACTTCCAAGGCCTCTCGGCTAGCCTCCGGAGGAGCCTTGAAACCGGAAGACAGGTGCTGATCGAGCGTCGACGCCAGGATTACAATGAGCAACTTACAATCCAGTCACAATGCGCAGAATACCATCACCTGGACCTTCAACCCTGAAAGAGTTGATTAGAATTTGTGGGAACATATAATTGTGGACCCGAAATTTTGGGGTTGAAATCCACCTACTCAGCATTCGACTGCTGACCCAATGAGTCAGGGAGGCCGGCCACGGGGTTCAAACCCGCTATCCCTAAAAGCACACCACAGCGGAAAGCGCCTAGTCTCTAGATTATAACCACGATTGATCTGATTGGGTTTCAAGATCTAGGTGTTCTATCTGTATTTATATAGTTTAGTACAGAAGTCTCGAAACCCATAAACTAAACTTGATAATTCTTTCATCATTGGAAAGCCCTTCTGACAGATGGGTTATAAAATGCCTCCCCATTTCAATACATTAATTACTAAACTGCTAAAAGAGATGTACAAAGTAATAGAACAGGATAAAGTAGCATAGAGTAGATTAGAATGGAATCGAGTATTGCTGTTGACCATTTTGCATTTAGACACTTATACATCGTACGGGTCAGATGGACTTTTTTACTTAAATCTACTTAATTTAATAATTAATACACAGAATTTATAATTTATTCCAATGGATAAAATTTTTCTGCACGTGATTGTTATACACTGTGCATAATTCATAATTCACTGTATATTTGTTACACTGAACTTAAAGCTACTCGTATTTGATCATTGGTAAAAGCAGCAATAAAACACACATAAAACAAACAGAACAGAAAAAACAAACAATAAAATAATCTTGTGTATTCCATTCACATTACTTTCTTTAACGGTTCTGCACCAAGCTATTGTTACAAAAGCTTATTCTTCCACGTCATGCTAATAGGGATAAATATTAGCACAAATGGTTTTATTATTTAGTTCCCTACAAGTAGTAGGTAAATGAGGGAATACACTGGGCTAAAACCAATAGAGAGGCAGGTCGCATAGTGATGGCTTTGAAATTCGCTTCTCTTTGCAAGGCAAGGAGTAAAGCAAAATAATGATGACTTCCCGTAAGTATTTGAAAATTTGAACTAATAAGCAGGAATACCTTGAAATTCATTCACTCCACAAAAAATGTAATTCACATAAATGTTGTGATTTATCATGAAAAATAATCTAGTATGAGATCTCTAAAGACTATTCCCAGAAAAATCAAAATATGCATGCTGTGTGTCATAAAATATCTAAAAAAATACACTATTATAATCAAATTCGAAGGGTTCCAAAAATTTGAACAAAAATAACAGTTTAAAAGAATCGATAATGCTAAAGAAGAAGTTATTTTAAATAATTTTGAGATTTAAAGTGATCTATATTTTTGGTGTAGATTTTTTAGTCGATTTCTTCTGGTTTACTGCTACCAAATATACAAATTTTGTTCCCAATGAAGAGCACTTCACAGCGTATTCCCAAGCATTTAAGATTATATTTTGTTTTCCATCTAAACAGCTTAAATATGTGACAATTTAAATAAATTTGTTAGAGCCAATTTTAGTAAATAATAGTTGGGGATAACCTTGCATTCACATTTTTAGAATAAGATGAATTTCAATGATATTTAATTAAATTGAATCCCCATTTCAGACACAGACATGTGTCCTTTCTCTAAAATTTTCGAGGAACACAAAACGTGTATTTAATATTTCCTTTACTTCCTATTGTAATGAGACAAAGAAAAAATAAATTATAATGTATGAATTTAACACTCCTATTATATCATATTTTTACTTTCTTTATGTACATAGTGTATAAAGTAGACATTGTAATGTACCCAAAAATTCGATACCGGAATTTCACGGAAATACATTTTTTGGGCCCCCCTGAATCCAAAAATATCATGTTTTGAAAAAGGTCCGTGTGCGTGTGTGTCTATGTGTGTGTGTGTGGCTGTTTGTCTACCAGTAAGCAACATAGCTTAAAAACGAAAAGTGCGTTAAACAACAAAGTTGATATTCAAGTTCAGTGTCTTCCAAGGATGCAATACGAAGTTTGTCCAAACAATCCCCCACCCTCAACTACCCTTTACATAGAATGAGTTTCAAAAGTTTGTTTTTCTCAAAAATGGCTGTTACGATTTTGATTAAAATACCGCATATTAAAGATATTGACAAATAAAATGTATATTTTGAATTTTCTGGGAATAGTCTCTGAAGACTACTTTATTCTGGATAAATTTTACGGAAAACTGGTAAACCGAAAGAGTTGGATAAAAAGTTAGCACACAAAAATGTAGAGCTCGTTAAAACACAAAATTTATGTAAAAAACTTTTTTTTCCAGTGAATCCTTTTTGAGATATTCCGATATTGTTTTCAGCTTTAAAATGCTTAAACTGTTCTCATACAGGAATTTGTCAAATCCTGTCCATACAAACAAAGGAATTTCAGTCACATAGCAACCAGCTTTTGACTAATACTGTAGCCTATGCTACTCCCTTATTTCCGTTCTACTTACAAGGAAGCAAGTAATAATAATATTTCTGCTGATTTTTTCTCGATTAGCATGAAGTAAAAAGAAGAATAAGCTTTTTAACAATAATTTGCTACAGAGATAATATAGAGAAGTCATGTGAATGGAACACATCAGATTTTTCTTATCTAAGAAGGTTCCCATAGAGCTGTTTGGACAGTAAGATTAAAGTTTACGAAATCTAAGTACTACTTTTGCCAAAAAATCTGATGTGTTTCATTCACATGACTTTCACGTGAGTCTTTTAAAGCTGAAACCAAAAACAAGAAAATCTCAAAAACGATCAACCCCACGAAAAAATGTATACAACATAAATTGTGTGTTTTAATGTGCTCTACATTTTTGTGTGGTAAGTCTTTGTGTATCTCATACGGTTTAGCAGTTATGCAAATTCCGGAAAATTCATCCGGAACGGTCTTCAGAGGCTATTCCCAGAAAATTCAAGATTTAAATTATTTTTCAGGTAAATATGTTTAACATACGATATTTTAGCCAAAATCGTTAGAGGCATTTTTGAGAAAATCAAAATTGTCGAAGAAAGTTCCATGTTTTTTGAAAATCTTAGTGTTGCATCCTTGGAAGATACCAAACTTAAATATTAAGTTAGGTATTTAACGGTGTTTTCGTTTTTGAGTTATGCTGTCCACAGGCACAGACACACATACACACACGCGCACACACACGGACCTTTTTCCAGAAATGCTTTTCTTGATTTAGGGGGACCCAAACCATGTATTTCCGGTGAAATTCCGGTATCGAATTTTTGGGTGCATTACAATACCTTCTCTATACACTATGGGTATAGTACGTGTAGAGAAAGTAAAAAGGAAGCTGATTTTCCTTAGTGCAACTCAGTGCTTAGTAATGATCACGTTTTGTTTACGTAAATAATGAAGAGTGAACAGCGAAAGCTCAAGGTAAGCAAGTTTCAGCTTCCACGATTAGCCCATAAGAAACAGTTCCCGCAGTAGAAACATGCTGTCAACAAGTAAGTACACTGACATTCTCATTTATACCACTGTATTTCATATTACTCTGCTATATAAAACAAAATATTGTACTGATAGGCGCTTCTTTAGATTTGCGATTTATTTCTCTATTCGTATTGTATACGCAGCAGGTAGAGAAGGAATTGCATTTCAACCAAAAATTCCATGTCAAGATTTCACAGGAAATACATGCCCTGAGGTCCCCTTAATCCAAAATAAAAATTAAAAAATGTGATGTGTTCATGACTTTCTCTATATCTCCGCAACAAATTATGCTTCTATTTTCTTCCTGCTACTCGAGAACAAATTAACAGAAATAGTCTCATTGCTTGTTTCCTTGTAAGTAGAAGCGAAATAAGGGAGGGAGTACCATAGGTTAAAGTCAGAGTCAAAAGCTGGTTGCTATGTGACTGAAGTTTCTTTGTTTGTATGGACAGAAGTTGACAAATTCATGTATGAGAAATGTATAACATTTTCATAGCAGAAACCAAAAACAAGGAATATCTCAAAAACAATCAACTCCACGAAAAAAATGTATGTAACAGAAATTGTGTGTTTTAAAGTGCTCTACATTTGTTGTGTGGTAAATTTTTGTCCATCTCTTACGGTTTAGCAGTTATGCAAAATTCCGTAAAATTCGTCCAGAGTAAAGTAGTCTTCAGAGGCTATTCCCAGAAAATTCAAGATATACATTTTGTTTGTCAAGTAAATATCTTTAATATACGATATTTTAATCAAAATCGTTAGAGCCGTTTTTGCGTAAATCAAAATTTTAGAAAAAATTTCCATGTAAAGGCTAGTTTGGGGTGGGGGGATTTTTCTCAAAATCTTCATGTCGCATCCCTGGAAGATACTTAACTTAAATACCAAGTTTGGTATTTTACCAACTTTTCGTTTTTGAGTTATCGTGTTCACAGACACACGGACTCACAGACACACACACACTCACACACACATGGACCTTTTTGTAAAAATGATTTTTTTGGATACAGGGGACCCTAAAACATATATTTCCGGTGAAATCTCGGTATCGAATTTTTGGGTGGAGTGCAATACCTTCTCTATACACTGTGCACATAGTATATATATAGAGAAAGTAATCATCGTCCACGCGTCGGTGTGTATCTGTGTTTGTCTGTGAACAATCGGTTGAATGCCAAACTTGATATTTAAGTTAAAATGTTTCGAAGGATGTGACACGAGGTTACATAATAAAGTGAAAACTAGGATAGACGGCATAGAGAAACAAGAAACACTAGGTAGCTTAAGGGATACAAGTACTTTAGTATTATATAGAGTTGTTAAGAAAGAATGGGGAAGAGAAAAAATAGGTTGATGTTTGTGAAAAAATGTAAAGAGAGGACCTGGCATGGGCAAGAATAGGAACAAGTTATTAAAAGGTCTAAAAGTTGCTCACTGTGTGGCAATCTCGAAAACAATTTTACATTGTATAACCGAGTACGAGGAAACCAAAATGTGGAGAGAGATAATATGAAACAAAACCGGAGGGTTTACCGGCAGGAATATTGTAGTCAACATTTTTGGAAATAATAGGACAGATTTTCTGAAACAACTAGATAATTATACAGCGAAAGTAAGAGAGAACTGGAGGGGGAACATCACCAAAGAAAGAGAGGAACTTAATAATAGAACTGATGAGATTGTAATTTATAGAAAGGGTGAATAGATTACGTTGGTAGAATGTAGACATGTACAATTACATATACATAAATAACCAGGGTGTTAACTGTATATGATACCAAATTCTGCAACTCCAGGATGTTTGTAACTTGAAAGATGAAATAAATTATCTATCTATCGTAAGGTTTGCCAGTTATGCAAAATTCATCAAAATTGAAGAGGTTTTCAGAAGCGGTTCCCAGAAAATTTAAGATATATATTTATTATTATTATTATTATTATTATTATTATTATTATTATTAATTGTATGTAAATATGTTTAGTATACGGAATTTTAATTAACATGATTAGAGACATTTTTATGAAAAACGAAATCTTCAAAAAATGTTTCCACGTAAAGGGTATTATTGGGAGGGGGGTTCTTGAAAACCTTCGTGTCGCATCCTTGGAAGATACTAAACTGGAATATCAATTTTAGTATTTGAGTTATGCTGTCCACAGAAACACATGCAGTCAGACACGCTCACACGCTACTGATTTTTTTCTCCATTTTTGGATATTGGGGTCCCAAACCATGTGATTCCGGTAAAATCCCGGTAACATTAAACTTTACTATCCAATATGAGCTTAGTTACACTTACGGAAACAGTATAAAAATGTTGATCCGTCGTATCCAGCTATTACAGTGTGGCCCAAACACACCCGAACCGTGATGTTTTTCCACTGAGCACATGGAAACACGATAACACAATGTCACGGTGCTGACTTGTTTATCTTTGGTTTTGAAAGTGCAGTATTGATCTGACGGTGATACCTTGTGGTAGAGTTGTTACCAGTGTGCTTTATTATTTGAACCTTTTCTTAGTCACAAAGTGTATTATAGCTTAGAATGTGTTTCCTACTGCACAACATGTATTTATTTATGATTCGTATGTGTTAATACATTTTGTGAGCGGACTCTCAAAAGACCTGCAATGGTGAAATTGACCCACATTTAATAGTAGGCTTGGCTCCACCTTTATATATATATATATATATATATATATATATATATATATATATATATATATGTGTATACACACAATAATCGTTATTGGAGCTCTGAGCAACCTAATATTAATCATGAAATACCCCTTCGTGACGAAAAAACTGGTGTATGGTGCGCCATTAGTGGAGAAAGAGTTATAGGTCCATTTTTCGAGTCAACAGTTGAACCCGTAGATACGTGAATAGAATTATGCCTTCATTTTTTAGAGGATTAACAAATAGGAAGAGTGATTTTGCCTTTTTTAAACAAGACTTTGCAACAGCTCATACAGCCCATCTTTCGATGAGAACAATTGAAAGCGTGTTTCAGGATAGAATTATTAGTCGAGATTTGTGGCCCCCTCGGTCCCCCTAACCCCCTACGATTCTATCTCTGGGGTAACTTCGAGCAAAAAGTGTACAAGACAAGCCCACACACCCTGGATGAATTAAAACAAAATATCAACCAGGAAATGACAGAATTTCTACACAGAACTACGGACAGTTTCCCTAAAGAGATGCCAAAAAAGTATGGAAAACGGCGGTGGCCAGTTTCTGCAGCTCTTTTCATAACATTGCTAAGTAAAGCTTTTACATTTAGTTTAAAAATCTGATGTGTTCCATTCACATGACTTTCTCTACACCTTTGAAACAAATTACTGTTAAAAAGCGTATGCTTCTATTTACTTCATTTTAATCAAGAAAGAAATACCAGAAATAGTTGTATTACTTGCTTCCTTGTAAGTAATAGGGAAATAAGGGAGTACTATAGGATAACTGATAACCATAAGGTGGATAAATGACGAAAGTTCTTCAATTTGTATGGATAGGAATTTGTATGAGAAAAGTATAATTTTTTCATACCTGAAACCAAAAACAAGGAATATGTCAAAAACGATTAACTCCACGAAAAAAATATACACATGACATAAATTGTGTGTTTTAATGTGCTCTACATTTTTTTATGTGTTAAGTTTTTGTCCATCTCTTACAGTTTAGCAGTTATGCAAAATTCCGTAAAATTCACCAAGAATAAAGTAGTCTTCAAAGGCTATTCCCAGAAAAGTCAAGATATACATTTCATTTTTCAGGAAAATATCTTTAATATTTGACATTTTTATCAAAATCGTTAGAGCCATTTTTAAGAAAATAAAAAAAAATTCGAAAAAAGTTCCATGTAAACAGTAGTTGGGGGTGGGGCGATTTTCTTGAAAATCTTCGTGTCGCATCCTTGGAAGATAAAAAACTTAAATACCAAGTTTGGTATGTAACAGTCTTTTCGTTTTTGAGCTATGCTGTCGACAGACACACAAACACACACACACACACACGGACCTTTTTGTAAAAAAGTTCCTTTTTTGCATTTAGGGGGACCCAAAACATGTATTTCCGGTGAAATCTCGGTATCGAATTTTTAGGTGCATTACAATATCTTCTCTATACACTATGTACATAGTACGTGTAGAGAAAGTAAAAATGTTTCATGACTTCATTCGCGCCTTTCTATGTCAGCGTCAGACGGTAACGAGCGCAAAAACACTGCGCAGCCGGTATGGACATTTTTGGATCACCTGGTACATTGGTAAGAAGAAAAAGAGGTCGACGAAGCAAGAGTTTATTTGCCATAAACCTTGTATTTCAGTTATCAATACATTTATATCGTTGTTTTTGAAATATACGAAAATATGACTTCACAGAGTATTTACGAAAAATTCAAGCTATACATTTTATTCATCCAAAATCAGTCTATGGTATTTTAATAAACACGTAATTTAAGACCTATACGTTTGTGGAATAACAATTTCCGAAATGTTTTTCGTTATTTGTTTCAGTTTTTCAATACTTATCCACATTTTCCTTAAATGGGAGGTAATAGAAAGAGAACCGAATTTCAAAGTAATGAGCTTGCGATCAGCTCTTAAAAGGCTTTACCATCACTTTGGCCAAGCATAATATTATTTCCTTATTTGATTTATAGCTATAAGAGCTTTAATCTCAATTAGCATTAAGTAGTCAGGTTTTATAAGGAATCGTGTCTTATTCCTGGAAGATGCTTAATACCAGGTTTTATCAGCTTTCCTTTTTCGAGGTAGACATACATAGACATCACACAAACAGATCGTATACCTAAAATCTGATGTGTTACATTCACATGATTTACTCTATCCATTCTGTTTGTGAACAGCATAACTCAAAAGGAAATTCTGAACAATTACCACTATTGGTATTTAGATTTCGTATTTTCGGAAGATGCTATACGAAGATTTTCCATAAACTCTCATCACTACCACGTTTTTGGTTTTCTGGTAGAAATGACTCTAAAGATTTTATTAAGTTACAGCATGTTAGATATTTTTACATGAAATAAAATGTATAATATATTGAACAATTGGTAATAACTTTTGAAGTTCTCTTCAGTCGAGAACAGTCTGAGTGTCTCAGTTGATTAGGCGCTGGCCTTATGATACCAAGATCGCGGTTCAAACTCAACCTAAGCCGGTGATTTTTAAATGTGCTTAAAAGCGATAGCCCCATGTCAACAGTAATGCGATAGTAATGTTAACTAACTCACCGGCACATCGATAATCCTGGTAAATAATAGCATCGTTAATAATCAAATAATTGCATGCCTCCTCAGTGTGAGGGTAGCGTGTCTGACTCTCATTTAAAATATCGCATGTTCGAATTTCGTTTAGGTTGATTATCCGGATAAGGCTTATTTCGGGATTTTCCCTTTTCCTGAGAAGAGAATGTAGAATGACTTTAAGCTCCATGATTCCTGAGATCATTTAAGCATTATTTCACCGATTTCATTCATCGCCCGGTATGACTAACCATGTTAATATCGGTAGGCTAAAAAAAAAAACAAAAAAAAAAACAACAAAAACAAAAGATAAAAAAAAAGATCTTCATTCGTTAGGAAATTATATAGCCTTGCATAACTAGTAAATTCAGCCATAAGCAAAAACCTACCGCATAAAAATGTATGTCTTTAAAACATGCAATTTATTTTACATAACATTTTTGTTATATAAACCATTTCTGAGATAGTCGTGATTAACGATTTGAGTGGCTCATTACTTAAACCTAATCCTTTTAAGTTCGGTCGATTTTCAGTTGTTTCTCGCGATTGCATGGAAAAAGTATAGAATTTTAAGGCAACTTTTAAAATATGTTTACTTTTTGTATACGTACTTTGTACGTGGTGTATAGAGAAGATGTTGTATAGTACCCAAAATTTTGTACCGTGATTTCACCGGAAATACATGTTTTGAGACCTCCTAAATCCAAAACAAGCAAATTAAGAAACATGTCCTATGTATCTGAGTGTGTGTGTGTGTGTGTGTGTGTGTGTGTGTGTGTGTGTATGTCTGCCTATGAGCAGCATAGCTCAAAAATGAAAAGAGCGTTGAATACTAAACTTGGTATTCGAGTTTGGTATATTCCAATGATGCGATACGAAGATTTTTAAAGACAATTCTCCCCATCCCCAACTACCCTTTACATGGAACATTTTTCAAAAATTTTTGATTTTCTTAAAAATGGCCCTGACGATTTTGATTAAAATACTGAATATTAAAACTATTTACATCCCAAATAAAATGTATATCTTGAATTTGCTGGGAATAGCCTCTGAAGACCTCTTCATTCTGGATGATTTTTGTATAACTGGCAAACCGCCAGAGATATACAAAAACTTAGTAAACAAAACTGTAGATCTTATTTAACCACACAATTTATGTTATATGTATGAATATATATGTACATTTTTTTTATAGAGTTAACCGTTTTTGAGATATTTCGAATTATTAATTTCAATTTTAGCCACTTAAACTTTTCTCAAACGGGAAGACACTTTCTTTCCTTTCTCGTTGTTTACTCCTGAAAAGCAAAGAGGTTGAAATTTCAATTGTTACATATAGAGACCGACTTTTAAAGTACGAGACTAACGCTTTATCCTGTGCATTTTCTTATTACCTTTCTACTTACAAGGAGGTAGTAATATGCTTATGTTTATCTTTATTAGCATGATGTAGATAACAGATTAATGTTTTTAATAAATAATTTGCTTGCCAAAAGCTGTAGGACACTATGTGAATGGAAACATTAGATTTTTTTCCTTTTCCTTACAAGGGACCAAGTAATAAGGGCAGTTTCTGCTAATGTTTATTTCAATTATCACGATGTAGAGAGAGGAATAAGGTTTCTAACAATAGTGGGATGTAGAGAAAGTCATATGAATGGAACACATCCGATTATTTTATGTAAATGTCAATCACTTATGCTTTGAGCACTGGTTTATATATTTATATCTGGTAATGTGATATTTGGTCGTCTCCTTAGCACGGTGGTAGAGTTGCTGCTTACCAAGCGGGAGACTTGGGTTCGATCCCCAGTACCGGCGTGGGGATTTTTCCCCCGCTGGGAGACCTGGCTCGGGGTGCACTCAGCCTCGTAAGGTCCCTTGGGGGCCAATTGAGGAGCTACTTGATGGAGAAGTAGCGGCTCCAAGTCATGAGGACCGCATTAACCGGCCGGGGGGACTCGAGGCGCTGAGCACGTCTCACCCTCCAATACGTCTGCAGTGGACCGAGATGTGGGACGCAGCGGCCGGGCGGTAGGCCAAGGTTCCCCGTGAGCTGTCGTGCCATGGAGTTATAATGTGATATTTTAATTTCTCTAGCGCCATATGTACAATATACATAAAGCATTTTTAAAAAAAGGGCCGTGTGTGTGAGTCTGTCTGTGTGTTTGTCTGTGGACAGCATAGCCCCAAAACAAAAATACCGTTAAACACCAAACTTGGTATTTACGTTTAGTATTTTTCAATGATGCGACACATGGAAAAAATTTCGAAAATTTTGATTTTCTTTAAAACGATTTTGATTAAAATCCCGTATATTAAAGCTATTTATGTCCGAAATAAAATGTATATCTCGAATTTTTTGCGAATAGCCTCTGAAGACCTCTTTATTCTGGATGAGTTTTGCTGAATTTTGCTTAAGTGCTAAGCCGCAAGAGTTAGAAAAAAACGTACTACACAAAAAATGTATCTCATGACAAAACACACGATTTTTGTCCTATACGTTTTTGTTGTGGAGGTAACCGTTTTCGAGATATTCCTTATTATTGGTTTCAACTGTGAAGTACTTAAACTTTTCTCACACAGGAAGTGTCTGTTTTTCTTTTGTTCTACTCCTGGCCAAGTAAAGACGTGATTTGCAATGACAATCGCATAACGATAGCTTTTAAAACATTTGACAATCACTTTAGCATAGTGCATTCCCTTATTCCCTTCTACTTATAAGGAACTAACATTTATCTTGATTAGCATTGTGTACAAAGAAGAATAATCTTTTTTAGGAGTTTTGTAGAGCAGCTAGAGAAAGTCATATGAGTGTAACACATCAGATTTTTATTTTAATTGTCTGCCGTGATATTGCTTTTAGAAGAGAAGGTCATGCCAGCGATCAGTGAGGAGGAAATGGAGAAGATTTTGGTCCTCGGCGGCTCTGATATTCAGAAATGCGAAGAGGCACACGAGGTTCTGAAAGACTGGCTGTCGAAACA
Source organism: Hymenopus coronatus (assembly GCA_030762935.1). Classification (NCBI taxonomy): domain Eukaryota; kingdom Metazoa; phylum Arthropoda; class Insecta; order Mantodea; family Hymenopodidae; genus Hymenopus; species Hymenopus coronatus. Next base: position 124,871,408 of record CM060896.1, on the reverse strand, counting down.
ACCGCATCTACCCAAGGATATGCGTAAGTTCCCTTTTGTATTAACGCATTATTTAGTCACATACTGAATACTGAGAAATAAATGCACAAAAGGAAATTAAAATATTCTTCTTCTTTTTCTTCATGGTTTTAGATCATTTTTAGCCTGTTCCGGTTCCAAAATCTTATTGTGTCCATCTCTTTTTTCGTCGTCCTGGATTTCTATGGTCGTTGGGTTTGTAGTTTTGTGATGCTCGAGGTATCCTGACATTATTTCCAAATGTTGTTTCAAGTTGGTTATATATTCTATTATTATTTTATTTAATTCTTATATGTTTAAGTTTTGCCTTATTTCACGGTTTGAATCTTACTTTCTCTACACGCACTATGTACATAGCGTATAGAGAAGGTATTGTTTTGCACCCAAAAATTTGAAACCGTGATTTCACCGCAAATATATGTTTTGGGTCCCCCTGAATCCAAAATAAGTATTTTTAGAACAAGGTCCGTGTGTGTGTATGTGTGTGTCCGTCCGTCTGTCCGCGAGTCTGTGTGTCTGTGAACACGATACCTCAAAAACGAAAAATCAATAAAATATCAAACTTGGTATTCAAGTTTGTATGTTCCAGGGATACGATACGAAGATTTTGAGAAAAATCCCTCCAACTCAAACTACCTTTTACATGGAACAAATTTCGAAAATGTTTATTTTCTCAAATAGGCTCTAACGATTTTGAATTAAAATACATATATTAAATATTCTTATATGGCAAATAAATTGTAAATCTTGAACTTTTTGGGTATAGCATCTAAGAACCTGTTTATTCTGAATCAATTTTCTTAACTTTCACTGCAGTTACCGCGGTATTTTTGCACAGCAAACAAGCGGTGAATAATCCGCACAAGTTTATTGTATTCTCTGCGATAACTGTGTCAATTATAATACTCAGACAGAGCTGTAAAAGATAAAGTTGATCATTCTGTATTTCAAAAGTGAAAGATAATTAAAGACCTTCCTGTTGTGCGTGTATTAATTAAATGTTCCTATTAGTCAACTGAAATGACTATAAAAATCTTGAGCTCAATGATCTCCTTTTACTCTGTCTTTTCACGTATTATGTACACAGTGTATAGAGAAGGTATAGGTATAGGTATTGTAATGCACCCAAAATTCGATACCGAGATGTCACCGGAAATGTTTTGAGAGCCCCTGAAGTCAAAAAATCATTTTAAGAAAAATGTCGTGTGTGTGTGTCTGTCTGTCTGTATCTGTGTGTGCCTGTGGGCAGCATTGCTCAAAAACTAAAAGAGCGATAAAAACCAAACTTGGTATTTAGGTTCCAAGGATGTGCACGAAGATTTTCAAGACAATCCCCACCCCAACTACCCTTTACATGGAATGTTTTCCAAAATATTAATTTTTTTCAAAAATGGCTTTTGCGATTTTGATTAAAATATCATATGTTAAAGATATTTACCTGAAACATAAAAAATATATATATATATATATATATATATTGACTTTTCTGGGAATAGCCTATGAACACTACTTTATTCTGGATGAGCTTTACCTACTTTTGCATAACTGCTAAAACGTAAGAGATGGACGGAAGCTTATCACACAAAAAATCTAAAACACGTTAAAACACACAATTTATGCTATATACATATTTTTCGTGGAGTTGATTGTTTTTAATTTATTCATTGTTTTTTGGTTTCCGTTTTAACAAACTTAATAATTTTCTCATGCAGGAATCTGTCAACTGCTGTCCATACAAACAAAGAACTTCAGTCACATAGCAACCAGTTTTTTACTATCAATTTAACTTATGGTACTCCCTGATTTCACTTCTACTTACATGGTAGCAAGTAATACGACTATTTCTGCTAATTTTTTCTCGATTAGCATGAAGTAAATAGAAGCATAAGCTTTTTAACAATAATTTGTAGCAGAGATTTAGAGAAAGTCATGTGAATGGAACACATCAGATTTTTTTATAGTGGTTAACGCTTTTACTACATATGGCACCGCAGGTGATGACAATGATGATACATGGAATGAAGATGGAGCACCGGTGGAATGTGATGGTGGGGGAAACAGGAGCACCCGGAGAAAACCCGCCCTTATGCCGTTTTGTTCACCGTAAATCCCACATGTGGTCGCCTGGAATCGAACCCGGTGAAAGGCGAGTGGTCTAACGACTCGGCGTGGTCAGAATGTTCAATTGTTATATAAGATGCATACGTGAAAATCAAAGTATGTATATTAGTGCTTAGACAGTTCAGAAGACATTTTCTGGTGTTCCAGTTCCTAGAAAAAGAACTGTTAGACCTCTCATTAACACGCTCAGGATAACGAATAGCTAAACGCTAAGCCTACGAAGCAAAATGAAATGTTCTAACACAGGAAAACATCCACAAAATTGGCATCATTTGAAGATCTCAAAAATGTGGCTATGACGTCTTGAATAGAAAATGGGTATTTAAAATCCTGTTCATAGAGCTACCAAACCATTAAAATTGAAATATAAAGAGTAACTATTATTCATGAATTATCTCGTAACTGCGAGAAATGCTAGGGATTTTACGCGTTCAACAAAGTTAGTACTATTTATTAAGCTATTTATTAATAATATAATAATTAAAATAATATAATTATGAATATTAATAATATTAATTATAAATAATTATCTTAAACATTATAATTAATAAAATTGAAACTCTACTCTATAATAATAATAATGGAATATCAATAATTTCCAGTAGTGTGGGGTTCAAAAACTAAAGAAAGAAAACTATAAGTTGAAAAAGGAATATTAAACGTGACTTAAAGTTAAGATAAATAATTTATAGCAATGGAACATAGACGCTAAAAATGCTAAACATTATTGTTATGCAAACAATTTCGAAGAAGGGAAATTGAGCTTCTTATTCCAATATAGTATTACTCGTATTTTCCTTTTTTAGTTCATCTCAACGTACTATGTATATAGTGTGTAGAGAAGGTATTGTATTCCACCCAAAATTCATTATCGAGATTCCACCGAAAATATATCTTGAGACCATCTGAATCCATTTTTAGGAAAAGTGTGTGTGTGTGTGTGTGTGTGTGTGTGTGTGTGTGTGTGTGTGTGTGTGTGTGTGTGTGTGTGTGTGCATTTTAGACCGCATAGCTCAAAAGTATCTCCCAGGAATGTGACAAGAAGATTTTCAAGAAAATCCCCCACCTCAAGCTACCCTTTAGATGGAAAGAATTTTCGAAAATTTTGATTTTCTCAAAAATGGCCCTAACGATTTTGATTAAATTATTATATATTATAGATAGATATTTACCTGACAAATAAACTGTATATATTGAACTTTTTTGGGAATAACTCTGAAGATTTTATTTTGCATAACTGGTGCAACCCACAGGGAATCGTGGGTTTGTGTTCCGCATTAGGCCTAGGTGTTTGTGTGTTTGTAAATGTGTATATGTATGTGTATTAAAACAAAAAGCAAACGGTTATGAAACAGAAAAACAATGTAAATGCTAGGAAAATGAAAAAAGAGCAAAAAGGATATGAGTACCGGAGTCCTGAATCGTTTATTTAAAAAAAAAAACAAAAAAAAAAACGCCAGAGAGAGACAAAAGGTCACTACACAAAAAATGTAGATCACGTTAAAACATATAACTTATGTCATATACTTTTTTGTAGCTGTCCTTTTATGAGATATCCTTCATTATTGGTTTCAGCTTTGAAATAATTATAAATAAAATAATTATAAATAAGATTTCTTTCTTTTATCTAGAAAGAAGAAGTTTTTTAGCAATATTAAGTTACAGAGATGTTGAGAAAGTCATGAGAATGAAACCATCACATTTTTGTCCATCTTCAATCTAAACTTTTTCCAGGTGTTAAAATAAGAAAAGAAATGGTGCCCCGAGTTCCATCCAATAAGACGATTACTTCAATGTCTTTTAGACTTAGATAGCGCATGTTACTATCACTCTTGAGTCTAAGTAAGGAACGTGAAAACCCCAGTTTAAACAGTAAGCAGCGCACACGCACTCGCAAACCAATTTAAGGAACGCACTGAAACTATAGAATGGCGCCGTGGGTGAGTGGTTAGACCGCTCGCCTCCCATGTAGACGGCCAGGGTTCGATCTCAAGCACCCGCATATAGAATCATGGTGGACGATGCGGCGTCAAGGCTGGGATTTCACCGGGTCTCCCGGTTTTCCCCGCCACTCATTCCACCAATTGCTCCATCATCACCAGATTTAGGAAGTTCGGACCCATTTTCTTATGTGGAGTAAGAGCGTCCAGACTTGGCAATACCATGCAGCGTTACTTGCCGAACAAAGGTGAACGTAGAGTGCAACCCATTATTGCAAAACATCTTATCACTGCATAACACAGAACCACGTTCGGTAGGAAGGAAGGCGTTCGAATAACACACTTGTTCTGCTCAAATGGAGCAAAATTAATTTGTTTTACAAACATAGAAAGTGTGCTAGCAATGTACTTATTCAGAAACCAATGGTAGTTCTAATAAACATAAAACGTCAAACTGTCAAACATCTAGAAACAGAATAGCTTCACAGAAGTATATTATTGATTGCAAATTTGTTCAGAAAGTTACCCATAACTATCACACTGTTATAGTTCAGAGGTATGGAGCTGAACTAAATCTGTACAGCATGGAGAACTGTCAAAACGGATCTACTAATCCACGAGCATCCTACCTGCAATAAAGATGATACATCATACGTCATTTTTGTTATCTGGAAATAGTGCAGGTTTGTTTACCTATCCCCCGTGCGTTCTTATCAATGTCTTGTTTTGATGAGGCGAGATGGACGGTCGCAACCTGTATACGGAACGGCGAACTGTAAGAAATTCCTAGCTCTGATCATCATCTTTCCGATCAACAATTTCGCTTACATTTCATATCATCCACTTCATGTTCATGACTGGCCAACCTCTACATTCTGGTTTCGTGCCGTAGGCTCCCCGATAGGCTTCTGACCCCTAGGCATTAACTTGTAAGTCCTAGGGGGGGGTATCAGTTCTACAATCGCAGGAAGGTTAAACCAATTATGAAACGAAATCGAGCCTATATCTGTTCCCTCTCTCGGTTTGTGTAAAGAATACTTAGTGCCAAACGCCGCGCACCAGGGAAGACAGTTTCCTCATCGTTTCCACCGTCGTATGCCCATACCATCTTCCACCATGACCGGCCATGTAACCCTTATAAATGAATGCAAATGATAATTCATTTGTTTGCAACCAGAGAAAACTTTGAATGAATTCTTTAACAGAATCCCGGACCTGCCAAGTACGAACGTGAGATGGTATTAGACGCTAGAAAGTTGTTTTAATGTTAAATATCACATTGAAACAGAGTTGTGTAACAATGAGGAAGGAAATGTTTCTTGAAATACCGGTTTTTGGCACGTTTCCCTACAAGTACAGATCATATGGGTAAGATGTGTTTTAATTTTGTTGCTCTTGATTCAGTATATCAGAAAAATACCTGATCAGGTGATGCATCTAATTACTTATCACGTGCACTGCAGTTCATCCCGAGCGTGGTTTTCACCAAAATATTCTATTCTAGCATACGAATTGGTCCGTATAACCTAAAAAGTTCAAATTGATGTAAATAATCAGCTTGTGCTTTTTTTCTGAAGTTGGTACGTGTCCTCCTGTAGTGCTTGATACATTTACTTTGTCTTTTGCGTATAATTAAGTTGGGAAGGTATTGTATTCCACCCAAACATTCGATATTGATATTTCACGGAAATATATGTTTTAAAGCTCCTGAATTAAAAAAAAAAACAATTCTAGAAAAGGGTCCTGTGTATATGTGTGTTTACTTCCGTGTATGTCTGAAAGCATAAATCAAAAAAGAAAATACCAAACTTCATATTTAAGTTCTGTATCTTCTAAGGATGCAATATAATGCTCAAGAAAATTGAGCTATTCTAAACTACAGTTTAATTGATTTTGTTTTAATTTGGATTTTCTAAAAAATGAGTTTAATGATGTTGATTACCATACCGTATATTTAGGTTATTTTCCAAACAAATTAAGTATATTAGCATTATATTTAATTTACTAGGAAGAGCCTATGAAGTCCTCTTCATTCTGAATGACTTTTCTATTACTGGTAAACCTTAATAGATGGACAAATTTTGCCACACAAAAAATGTAAATATTAATAAAGCAGATAATTAATGCCATATACATATTATTGAAGTTAAAGCTTTCCAAGATATTCTCTGTTATTGGATTACAGTTTGCAACATTTATAAATTCCTCAAACAGGGAATGTTATTCGTTTTTAAAATTATTATCGTTTTTTTTTACTTTCTCCAGCACTGTGTACACTGATTGTAGCAGATAGAGAAGATATTGTATTCCTCACAGAAATTCGACCAACATATCTGTTTTGAGACTCCAAAATGAAAAAAATAGGAAAACGTCAGTGCGGGTTTGAGTGTGGGTGTGTGTATGTGTGTGTTGATGAACAGTATAACTGAAAACAGAAAGGCCGTTAAATAACACAAAACTTGGTATTTAAAATGTGTCCTCCAAGAATGCGACAAAAATATTTTAATCCCCTTAGCCCAAACTATCCTTTACATGGAAAATGTTATTGAAAATGTATTTCTGAAAATTGGCTCTAAATTCTATAAATTAACATATCTTTTATCAAATATATTAAATGATAAATAAAATGCATATCTTCAATATTTTGGGAATAGTCTCTTTAAGATCTCTTCAATCTGGATGAATTTTGCTTAACTGGTAAACCCTAAGTGATAGATAACTTATTATACAATGCAAATCTCGTTAAAGCACACTGTTTACTCTATATACTTTTTTGTAGAGTTAACAGGTCATAATAGTTCAACCGAACATCTGAGACAGGAAATAATGGCCATCCTAAAAACATCATGAAATTTGGCTCATGGACATAACTTTATAAAATAGAGAAAAAAAGCTGCAAATACTGGATCATCACACCGTTCTCAAACGCTGAAACAAATATTTGAAACTTACTCCCTTCCATCCTGTATATCGAACGAACATGTGTCTCATTTCTCTTTCGAACAACCAGAGTGATCAGACTGAAGGGAAAGGCTCATATGTTTGCTATATTAGTGTTGTCGAACGGTGCCTGATATACAACGGAGTTGGCGTGATATTCCGGTATGGGATCAAGTGATACATTAAAATATTTTCTTAAAATTAAATAGAGATTATCAATTAGAACATAAAACGCAAAGAACCCATGTGCTAGTACATGTGTTTGTAAACAGCACAACTCGAAAACAAAAGTTGGATAAATAGCTACTAGGTAATAAGGTGTTTAGTATCTTCCAGCTGAGATCTGAGAAGGCTGACAATAGAGTTGAGGGCGGGGGAGCAGTAAGAATAGCTAAACAAAAGTGATTAAGCTGTTTTAAATACATATGTTTTATGTCATACCTATGCCATTGTTGTGTTGTGTTATATATAGTGTATATACTATGTGTCCTCTATTTGTCTATTATAATAGAGTACATTAAAGTATCTGAATAAGGTGTACTCTGTGTTGTAAATTTAAATTGCTGTACTTGATTATCTTGGTTCTTGTATTTTCGAGTTTAATATTTTAATTCTTTGTTGTTGTTGTTTATTACTTTCTCTACACGCACTATGTGCATAGTGTATAGAGAAGGTATTGCACTCCACCCAAAAATTCGATACCGAGATTTTACCGGAGATATATGCTTTAGGGTCCCTTATATCTAAAAAAAATAATTTTCACAAAAAGGTCCGTGTGTGTGTGTGTGTGTGTGTGTGTGTGTGTGTGTGTGTGTCAGTGTGTGTCTGTGAACACAATAACTCAAAAATGAAAAGTCGGTAAAATACTAAACTTGGTATTTAAGTTTAGTATCTTCCAGGGATGCGACACGAAGATTTTGAGAAAAACTCCCCACGCCAAACTACCCTTTATATGGACAAAATTTCGTAAATTTTGATTTTCTTAAAAATGGCTCTAACGATTTTGATTAAAATATCGTACATTAAAGATATTTACCTGACAAATAAAATGTATATCTTGAATTTTCTGGGAATAGACTCTTAAGACTACTTTATTCTGGATCCATTTTACGGAATTTTGCATAACTGCTAAACCGTTAGAGATGGGCAAAAACTTACCACACAAGAAATGTTGAGCACGTTAAAGCACACAATTTTTGCAATATACATTTTTTTCATCGAGTTGATCGTTTTTAAGATATTTCTTCCTTTTAGTTTCAGCTTTGAAAATCATACAGGAATTTGTCAACTCCTGTCCATACAAACAAAGGAATTTCGGTCACATAGCAACCAGCTTTTGCCTATCTCTTTAACCTATGGTACTCCATTATTTCGCTTCTACTTACAAGGAAGCAAGTAATAAGACTATTTTGGCTATTTATTTCTCGATTAGCATGAAGTAAATAGAGGCATAACCTTTTTAACAATAATTTGTTGCAGAGATGTAGAGAAAGTCATGTGAATGGAATACATCAGATTTTTTTTAATATTATTTACTGATTTGTGTAAAGCGCGTACGTCTGTGGACCCGTGCAATTGATGAAGCTCAACGTATGATACTGTTCTTTCAATAAATACACTTAATCATTCATTAATTCATTTATAGTATCTTCCAAAGACGTCACAAAGGTTAAAAAAATCCTCCCACCTCCAACTTATCTTTACATGGAACATTATTACTGTCTCTACACATACTATGTACATTGTGTATAGAGAAGGTATTGCATTGCACCAAACAATCGATACCGAGATTTCACTCAGTATACACGTTTTAGGGTTCCCTGTATCCAAATAGAGCATTTTTAGAAAAAGGTCCGTGTTTTTGTGTGTCCATGTGCCAGCGAACACAATAACTCAAAAGCGAAAAGTTGCTAAAATACCAAACTTGGTATATTAATTCAGTATCTTCCAGGGATGCAACACGAAGCTTTTGAGAAGAATTCTCCCACTTCATACTATCCTTAAATGGAAAGAATCTTGAAAATTATGATTTTTTCAAAAATGGTTCCAACGATTTTGATTAAAATAGTATGATAAAGATACTTATATGATAAATAAAATGTATATCTTAAATTTTATGAGAATGCCTCTTTATTCTGGATGAATTTTGTAGAATTTTGTATAACTGACTAATCGAAGAAATAGACAAAAGCTTACTACACAAAAAATGAAGATCTCATTAAAACACACAATTTATGTTATGTATATATTTTTCTTCGTGGAATTAACCATTTTTGAGAACTTTCTTGTAGTAGTTTTAGTTTTAAAATACATAAAACTTTTCACATACAGGAATTTGTCAATTCATGGCAGTGCAAAGAAACGGATTTCAACGACATAGCAACTAACTCTTAAAATATTTCACAATGATGTTAGCCTAGTGTATTCCTTACTTCTTATCTACATACAAGGAAAAGCAATTAATAAGACCATTTCTGTTAATGTTTATCTCTATTAGCATGAAATAGATGGAAGAAAAATATTTTTTTTATTTTTATTTTGAGGTTAGTTTCTCAACTAAATTCTTCTTTGCTAAACATATGCAAATTCTGGAGATGGATACCATTGAAACACATCTAATTTGTTTTAGTATATAGTTTTTCCAGCCTTTTTATTCTATCAATTACAAGTTGTCAAAATGTTTAAATCAAAATCATTTAGGTTAATTTAGAGAGATCAACCCAAAATGAAGATATTTTCATGATTTTTTTTTTGCTCTCTATTTTTTTTTGTTTACATTGTTTTGAGGGGGAGGCGAAAAGAGAAAGGAAGATCCAGTAGAAAAGATGGGACCAAGGGAGGGTTACTTGTATTATTATTTTTGCTTGTTTATTTCACGTCATTTTATTGTGTTGACTACGCCATTATGGTCAGTTATATTTCACGTCCTGGGGAATTTTGTCCTTTTCGTCGGTGGTGTTTGTAATTTTGTAGAATGAGTCCTTACAGCAGCGGAGATTCTTAACAATAATTTTACCGAGACGTAGAAAAGTCACGAGATTTTTTATAATAATATTATGGTCTAAAGTTATTTTCAGGAAACCTGAAAAAGTGTAATTCGAATGAAATATGAATATCAGATTGCTCAAGTTGTACACAACACTTTCTACGCCTTAAATTCTAGAAATTAAAATTACAATTTAAGCATAAATATGTAGAGAAATGTTGTCTTTAAAGTTGCAGATGACTTGAGACTCCTGAGACGAATTGCTGTTTGCAAGAACAATGTACAACGAACAAAGGAATCCATAGACATGTATTACACACTTCGTACAGCCGTACCTGAAATTCTCAGCAACAGGGACCCCAAGGGAGTATGGTTTGAAACTGCCACCTGTAACGGGTAAGTGTTTATTCTGAATTAGTGAAGCAAACTTATATTCCGCGAATGTTTGCCCACTCTTGCAACATTTGATATTTAATCATATGAAGCAGCATTATTCTCAATGTAGGGTGCATTCGAAATCTATATATGCAATAACATTTTATGATTCCATTAGGACAGTCATAAGGTACTTTTGATTACTGTTAAAATTCAAGTTTGATTTTAATCTTCTCAAACAACTATTTACGAGGGGCGTCTGGCACCCGGCGCCCGGTAGCGTCGCAAGTGTTCGAACTGGAAGCCTTAGGGACTCCCTTTATACTTGTCCCGTTATCATCTGGATTAGTAATTCTTCGCGTCTCTTCCTCCCTCCCTCCCTTTAGAGGTTTCAACAGAAACACAAAGGGCCAGGAGCTCTTGCGGTGCTCTTATCTGTTGCAAAATCCCCGTTCGTCAGTTTACCATTGCCTTTTACACATGAAGTCAACCTTCTCTAAAAGCTTTTATATGATTAATGATGAATTGATGCAAATTCTGCATCAATATTTTTACTTTTCCTACCATGTACATTGTACGTAGTAGGTAGAGCAGCCACCGTAAGGTATCTAAACGCTCATACCGAGATTTACTGAAAATACATTTTTAAGGTAAACTGGAAAAAACATATTTTTATTTTCTAGACCGCTACATATAATGCATACATTGGTAGGTAAAGAAGGTATTAATTTCGCCCAAGAGTTTTATACAAAGATATCACCGAAAATATATGTTTTGAAACACCCTGAATACAGAAAAAACATTGTAGCAAAAAGGTTCCTGTGTATCTGTAGTGTGTGTGTGTGTGTGTGTGTGTGTGAATAACATAATTTTAAAACGAAAAGATCGTTAAATACCAAACTTGATATTTTAGTTCAATATTTTCCAAGGAAAGAACATGAAGATTTGCAAGAAAACAAATTTGATGTGTTGCAACATGTTGTTAAAAAGCTTATGCTTCCATTTACTTCATGCTAATTGAGAAAAAATTACCAGAAGTAGCCTTACTACTTCCTTCATTGTAAGTAGAAGTGAATTAAGGGAGTACCATAGGTTAAGGTGATAGTCAAATGTTGGTTGCTATTTCACTGAAGTTCATTTGTTTTATGGACAGAAGTATGAGAAAAGTATAAGTTTTTTAAGGCTGAAAACAAAACCAAGGAGTATCTAAAAAACGATCAACTCCACGAAAAAAAAGAATATAACATAAATTTTGTGTTTTAAATTTTGTGCCAGTTAAATACTTAACTTAGTATTTAAGTTTAAGTTCAGCATCTGCAGTATAAAGAATGCAACGCGAAGATTTTTAGGAAAAGACCACACCCTCACCTAGCCTTCATATGGAATTTCGAAAATTTTGATTTTCTCAAAAATGGTTCTAACGATCTTGATTGAAGTATCACGTGTTTGAGATATTTTTATTAAAAACAAAAAATATATATCTTGAATTTTTTAGGAATAGCCTTTTAATACATGTTCATCCTGGATGAGTTTTTGTAACTGGTAAACTGTAATGCATAGACAAACACTTACTATACAAAAATGTAGATCTCATTAAAATGCAAAATGTATGACATGTACATTTTGTGTTAGAATTAAGCGTTTCCCAGTTATACATTGTTATTGGTTTCAATTTTAAATTATTTAAACATTTCTTAAACGTTTCTTTTCGTTTCATATCTATTTTGATTTACTCCTGACCTTGGAAAGAGAACGGAATATATAATGACTAATGGATAGACAACTTTTACAATATTTCATTATCGCGTTAGCCTTGGGAATTCCCTTATTTCCCTTCTTCTTATAAAAAACTAAGTAATAAGACCATTTCTATAGGGTTTATCTAAATTAGCATTAAGTAGATAAAAATCAAAACGTTCTTGTTTGCGGAACAGATAGAGAAGGTGATGTGGATGCAACACATCTGATTTTCTACTTATGTACTTCATTTTAATCGAGACAAACCTTTGCAGAAACATTAAACATTACCGATTTCGATTTGATTGAGAGGAACGTCAATGGTCAAATTTAAAGCTAAAAGCTGGCTTCAATATTTCACACTCTTACCATGCACTTGCGAGCAATATTCTAATGTTGAAAAATACTTCAAACGCATTACAATAAACGGAGAAATTCCAAGCGTCAATAACGCATATCTCAGAAATTATTTAAGCCACACAAAGGTTATTTTTAATAAATTTTGCTTAAAAGAAAAATACATTTTTTGTGTAGTGGGTTTTCGTCCTTTTTGAAACATTTAGCCAACACAGTTGTAGAAAAATTCGAATGAAAAAATCTTTACAGGTTATTCCCAAACATGTTTAGATAATCTTTTATTTGCAATGTTTAATATATAACATTTTAATCAAAATTAGAGACATTTTTCACAAACTAACAATTCCGAAAATAGTTCCATATAAAATTGTAGTTGGGGTTTTCCTTGAAAGTCTTGGCATCCTTGCTTTTTACTGCACTTAAATAACAAGTTTAGTATTTAGTCGATTTTTCGTTATTGAGTTATGCTCATTATAGACAGCTGTAAGTACATAAACACGCAAGGACTTTTTTCTAAAAGTTCTTTTTCTAGGATATCTTGATCTTCAAAATAAACATTTGGTGAATATTGGTGTCAACATTTTGCGTATAATGCAGTCCTTCACTGCCTTCCATGTACGTGGTAAGGAAAGAAAGAATATGGAGTATAGATTTTCGTAGCGTTAGCATTTTCGGATTACTCAATGCTGTAGGTTTTGTATTTTCTCATGTATCTTATCTGACAAAATAAAAAATGAAATGAAGTTTTACTTATGGACGCTTTTCAACTATGGTGGTTCTCAATGTTCCACTTCCAGCTTAATTTTGCGTGCCGTAATGCTTTACTTCCCTTCCAAAGGAACCCAAGCTAAAGATTTTTATGCCCGAAAAAAATTCCATCTTCCTTCATCGGGCTTGATCCCGATACCTTGGGGACAAAAGGCTAGCAGGTAACCACTACACAACGTAGAATACCCTCTTATCTGAAGAACAGGTATGAAAGATTACGAATCTTCTATTTTCTTTCCCTCGAAAAGCCTATGTTATAGATTTTTTATAGTGTTTAATGCCCACTTTTACTACATGTGGAACCGTAGGCGATGACACGGATGATCATGGAATGAAGATGGAGTACCGACAGAATGTGATGGAGGGGGAAACCAGAGAACCCGGAGAAAATCTGCCCCTGAGCCTCTTTGTCCACACAAATTCCACGTGCAGTCACTTGGGATCGAACCCGAGCCACCTTAGTGAGAGCTCAGTGCTCTAACCACTCGGTCATGGCGCGGCTTTGGCTGTTATAGATGTATAATTAATATCATAAAACTATTTTCGAAATACCACACATAAAAACGCTTAAAATGATAAAATGCTCGAAGTATAATTAAAACCTCGTAAAATGAAAATCCGTCACCTGTGATACCGCTGTTGACGAAACAAAAGTTAACTTTAGGCATGAGAAATGTTTAAATAGTTTAAAATTGAAATCAATGACTAAGAATATCTCGGAAACGGTTAACTATACAAAAAGAGTGTATCACATAAATTGTGTGCTTTAATGAGATATACAGTTTGTATGCAGTAAGTTTTTTATATTTCTTATGCTTAATGAGGTATACAAAACGCATCCAGAATAAAGAGACTATTCCCAGAAAACTCAACATATACATTTCGTTGAAAATCTTAAAAGTACTACATTTAAATAAAAATCGAAATAGAAAACTAAAATTTTGGAAAAGTGATCCATCAAAAGGGTAGTTGAAAGTGGGTGTGGACTTTCTTGGAAGATGTTACAGTTTAATTCTGTTAAATGTAGTAATTGTAGATTACAGTCAGTAATTTAGTAAAAGTAATAAAATTACATAATTTATCCTATGACGATAACCCTTTTAAATCAGGCATATTCGTTATTATAACCGTTCACGTTTTCATTATAATTTTCTGTATAATTATATCTAAATACCAAGCTTAAATACCAAGTTTTTGTGTTTGAGCTATGCTACAGACAGATCCAGACACTCGCGCGCACATTTAGGCACACATTCGGATATGTTTCTAAAAATTATTTTTATTCAGAGAATCTTGTAACGCATTTCGGTATAATCTCGGTATCGAATTTTTGCGTGGAATTCGATTCCTTCTCTATCTACTATGTACATTGTACACACGTGCTAGAGAAGGTAATAAAAATTGTCTTTTCATTAATTAATCATGATAATTATCCTCTATAAATGTGTGGTGTAAAGTTTTAGGGTCAGGGTGCAAGACACAGAATGGACAATGTCATTCTTGAAGGAAATCAAATAGCAGTAGATAAACAACTATATTGCTCTTTCAGTGTAGAGTGAAAGTAAACATATTCCTTGACTTGACTGACCACTCCTCCACATTGGAAACGTGACTGCAACTTGGAAATAAGAAATGGGTTTGAAGCTCAAGGTCAAGATGCCTAAGAAAGGTCAAAGCCGCTACATTCAAGGTGAATGGCTCACAGTTCACGCTATGAATATACTGCAGTTCATCAAAGCCGCTACGTTCAAGGTGAATGGTTCACAGTTCACGCTATGAATATACTGCAGTTCATCAAAGCCGCTACGTTCAAGGTGAATGGCTCACAGTTCACGCTATGAATATACTGCAGTTCATCAAAGCCGCTACGTTCAAGGTGAATGGTTCATAGTTCACGCTATGAATATACTGCAGTTCATCAAAGAACTAACCAACATCAAACGCTAAAGTATCCTTTACGGGAAGACGAGGACGAAATAATTATTACTTTCTCTAGGTCATATGTTCAATGTACAATGATGGAGGCAGTACTCTATTCCTCCCAAAAATTCGATACCAAGATTTCACCGAAAACATATGTTATGAGAAACCCTGAATCCAGAAATAAAGTACTTTTACAAAAAGCTCAATATATGTGTGTGTGTGTGTGTGTTAATGGTGTCGGGTTCAAACCCGGCGGAGGACGATGGATTTTTTTTGATTTTTTCGATTTTATCGTTTTTTAGATATTCTTTGTTTTTGGTTTCAGCTTTAAAGAACATACTTTTCTCATACAGGAATTTGTAACTCCTGTTCATACAAACAAAGGAACTTCAGTCACATAGCAACCAGCTTTTGTCTACCACTTTAACCTATGCTACTCCCTTATTTCGCTTCTACTTACAAGGAAGCAAGTAATAACACTATTTCTGCTATTTTTTTTTTCTCGATTAGCATGAAGTAAATAGAAGCATAAGCTTTTTAATAATAATTTGTTGCAGAATTGTAGAGAAAGGCATGTGAATGGAACACATCAGATTTTTAATAATACTTTGCAAACACAAACATATACACTTTACTGCTTTTTTTTATATTTATATTTTTTTTATTCTTTTATATTTAAGGACCCACAGAAAAATATTCCTTTAAAATGTCGATACAGAATTTACACGTTGGCTCACTTTACATAGGGGCTAAAGAAATAAAAAAAATCTTAGGTGTACCATTCACATTTCTTTCTATACAAACTATTGTTACAAAGGTTATTCTTTTTATCTGCATCGAGATCAATATTAGCAGAAATGATTTATTAGTTTCTTCTAAGCGTAAGGGAATACATATAAGGGCTTAGATTATATTAATCGTTCTAATATCTTAACTGCATCGTCATATATTTACTTACTCTTTCTTAACTGCGTTCGGGAATATTTGTGAAAGAAATTTATTTGTCTGAGATTAGAATTTCTAATAATTTTTCTGTATTCTTCTTCTCCTAATTCTTCTTTGCTTGCTTATATAGAGAACGTATACTGCCTATCACGTCTGAGTTCAGATGCCTATTGAGGAGCCTATGGATTAGATATAGTATCTAGGAATGGGGGTTCAGGGCAATTCTTGCCAAGATCGCGAGGAAGTAGAGACGTGAAATATAGGTAAATTAGACTTAGGAAAGATGATTATGAAGCTATTGGTGGAATGAGTAATGGGAGAAACCGCCTAGATGGAAAGCGAGTGATCTAACCACTCAATTTCGGTTTATTAATAGACTTAAGTATGCAACACAGGTTTGTAATAAATAATAAGCATTCTGAAAAATATAATAATAATAATAATAATAATAACAATAATAATAATAATAATAATAATAATAATAATAATAATAATAATAATAATAATAATAATAATAATAATTGCTAGGATTACTGCAAGCACAAAACAGTTCTTCTGAATATATGTTGCTCTAGCAGCCCTGGCGGCCTCCCTCGAGGAGCTTCTTGCCGATGACCACGGAGCGGAAGAGAAGGTTTTATGCTTTTTATCTGAGGTAATATTCCCAATAAGAATTTAGGTTTTATTTCTTTCATCCTAACGGTTTTTAATGGATCGGCATTTGTTGGATTTTACATGTTTTACCCCTAGTTATTTTAAACCAGGGTCTGGTTCTGAGTCACAGTTTCTGTCATGTTTACTTCCTTTTTTATTCAGTTTTGGGTTAATCTGTGGCCTTCGGTATCACTAGCTCTATTCCCTGGATTTTATAGCATACCCTTTATTTTATCGTCTTATTTTACATGGTTTTAGCTTTGTTGTATTTATTGGACCTTATTTTATAAGGGTGCTAATGGACATAGAAGACGAGCGCCCCTAAACACCAATCATCATCATGAATCATATGACGTTTACGTAAAATAGTTGGATTTTCCCTATAAACCTTTCCCAACCTAACACTTTTTTCAATCTACTGTATACAAATATAGAGAAACAGGTTTTCGCCAAAGAATACAAAAAGACTGTTTCTGAATCATTCACTTATATGACATCTAATGTTTTCTTTCTGCCACAACATTTTTTTTTTGTATGCATTTTAAACGTCGTATACATTTCTGAAGGTTACAAATAGTAAAAAGAAACATTGTTAAATGAGTAGTAGGTGGCGGTATTTATTATACCAACCGTTTTCCTTATTCTATCACAGAATTTAATAAAAACTCTTATGAGTTCCATTCTAATGACCTTCACTACCTGTTAAATAAACAAACTTCTTTCAAAAGATTAGTTTTTGTTCTACTCTGTGCTAAACGAGATAAACATTAGCTTATTAGATACTTAGTAACTTAAAAGTAGAAGGGAACTAAGGGAACACAATACGCGACAGTCATGTGTCAAATGCTGTAGCTATTAAATTGTCTTTGAAATTAGCTTCTTTGCATGGTCCGGAGAAGAAATACAGACGCCTTCATGTTTGTGACAATTTTAAGTATTTTAAAAGTGAAACCAATAACAAGGAATACTTCGGAAACGGTTATCTCTACAACAAAAATGTTTCATTTGCTAATCGGCTTACTCCTCCCGTAATTGTAGGACTTAAAAGCAAATGCCTAGGGGTCAGAAGCCTATCTTGGAGCCTACGACACGAAACCACAGAATGGAGAACTTGTTACGAGGGGTTAGCCTGTAGCCAGACATGAACACAAGGAAATGGATGATATGGAATGTAAACGAAATTGCTGATTGGAAAGGTGATGATGGAGCAATTGGTGGAATGAGTGGCGGGGGAAACCAGAGCACCCGAAGAAGACGCCGCTTCGGCCACCACGAATCCCATATGCGGGTGCTTGGGATCAACCTGTGCCACCTAGATGGGTTGCGAGCGGTCTACCACTCAACCACGCGCCGCCATCAACAAAAACGTAAACAAATAAATTGTATATTTTGACGAGATCTACATTTTTGTGCAATAGGTCTTTGTATATTATTTACTAGCTATCAGTTATGTAAAAATCAAACAAAAGAAGAGAACTTCAGAGGATTTTCCCTAGAAATCTAAGACTAACATTTTATTTGTCACGTAAATATGTTTACTAC
Source organism: Hymenopus coronatus (assembly GCA_030762935.1). Taxonomy (NCBI): domain Eukaryota; kingdom Metazoa; phylum Arthropoda; class Insecta; order Mantodea; family Hymenopodidae; genus Hymenopus; species Hymenopus coronatus. The sequence goes on along the minus strand of CM060896.1, from coordinate 124,853,102 downwards.
AGGGTATTTTAATCAAAACCGTTAGAACTATATTTGAAAAAAATCAACATTTTCGACAATTTTTCCCTATAAGGAATAGTGTAGGGTACCTGAAAATCTTCGAGTAACATCTTTGGGAGATCCAAAACTATAATAAGTTTGGTATTTAATGGACTTTTCGTTTTCGAGTTCTGCTGTCCAGACACAGGCACATACTGAACTTTTTCTGAAAATGCCTTTTTATTTAGCGGGTCTCAAAACATGTATTTGCGGTGAAATATTATAATCTTCATTTCATTTCATTTATCATTAGTTCCATGTTTGCGGTGCTAGAAGTAGTTAAAGCGGGCTTTAAACTCTACGGTACCAGAGATTCTATAAGCGTACAAAAATCTGGACGTAATCTATAGTTCCCATCTAATCCCATTTATTCCTTTGTGTTTCTCATTATCTCCATTACAACAGGTGACTTTGTTTTAATGTAACGTTGTGTCAACAGGGCAACAGTTCCTCTGCCTCGTCTTACGGATAACTACGAGCGAGTCACAATAATGAAGTTTGCCCCGCTATATAATCCTATTGACCAGATGAAGCTGCTCTTCATGATCTCAGAGTTGAGGTACAATTATGATTTCTGTGTTGGAGACATCATAGTGGTAGACTGTGCAAATGTGTCAACTTCGCTGTTATCCAAAATGACGCCTGCCCTAATAAGAAAACTTCAACTGATGACATTTGTAAGTATTCTCAAAGTATTGCAGAAAAATCTGATGTCTTCCATTCACATGACTTCCTCTACTTCATCTCTGTAGCATTTGATTGTTAATAACCTTATTCTTCTATTTATTTTGTGCTAAAACATTAGCAGAAACATTAGTGTTTTATAAGTAGAAAGGAAATAAAGAAACACAGTAGGCTAAACCGATAGTCAAATATTTTAAAAGCTGGTTCTTGTATGATTGAAGTACCTTTGTATGGCCAGGAGTTGACAAATTCCTACATAAGAGAAATATAAGTATTCTATAGCTGAAACTAATACAAGGAATATTTTGAAAACAGCCAAATCCACGAAAAAAATTATACTACATACATTGTATTTTTTAATGAAATCTACATTTTTTAAGTAAGTTTTTGTACATCACTTACGGGTTTCCAGTTTTATTAAATTCCGCAAAATTCACCCAGAATAAACATGTCTTCAAAGAATATTTCCAGAAAATTGTAGCTGTACAATTTATTTGAATGTAAATATATTAAATATAAGACATTTTAATCAAAATCGTTAGAGCCATTTTTGAGAAAATCAAAATGTTCGAAATTTTTTCCATGTAAAGGGTATTTCGGGTTGGGGGAGTGTTTTGAAAATCTTCATGTTGCTTCCTTGGAAGATACCGAACTTAAATACTAAGTTTGGTATTTAGCGGTCTTTTCGTTTTGAGCTATGCTGCCCACAGACATACACTCACGGATATTTTTCTAAAGATGATTTTTTGATTCAGGGAGTCTCAAAACATATATTTCCGATGAAATATCGTTATGGAATTTTTGCAATACAATATCTTTTATATACACTTTGTACATAGTGCGTGTAGAGAAAGTAAATATAGTACAACATTTCCAATTAACTGTGTTAGCCAGTGAAGTTCTCAAAAGTAGATTTATTATGAACAAGTAAAATTGAATATCAGTTCACGAATGTGTATGTACACTCAAAGACAATATAAATATTCCTGGCGATGTGAACGTCTGACACGGATTCAGGTCTTAAGGTGAAGTTCAATGGTGCCATTCTGGTGCAACATACCACACGAGTAAGAAAAGGCAAAACTGATTGGGCAATCCACCCCTTCATTTCTCACTCGACGCTTCGTCAGAATAGTATGAGCAGTGTGTTAAATTCGTCCACCACGTGCAAGAATTACCTTGGCATTATGACTTCAATATGAAACACAGAGAAAAGATTATCTTAATGTTGTATCACCCGATGGGAGGAGTGGATTACTGTCCAACCAGAAAGTTTAGGGATCACGAGCTTACAACTCAAAACCTCATTTGTGGTAAGTTTCGTTTCATGAACAACACCATTCCTTCGGTAACGTGGTCTATCCAATAAATTTAAGAACACAGCAAATAGGTAAGAGACATGGGCGGGGTGAGCGAAAACACCCCGTCTTAAGATAAGTATTTCTAGACGTATTTTTAATGTCCGTGAGTGTACCACTCACTCACTTTCATTGAGAATACCATAGGATAGTAAATATTTGTTACCCCACATAAAATATTAGGATCATGACTGCACATATTTTCCAAGATAATAGACTCAAATATGACGAATTAAAACGTCTATAACAAAAATGTAGCTAATATGATCTAGATAGGAAACAATTGAACTTCAACGAATACGTTACTTTATACATATGGCAATAGAGTATTTCTAAACAGCTTTTAATAATGTTGCTTCCGCTACCAAACACTCATTCATACTTACGACTATTTAATAGTAAGGATCGTAAGAGGAGAATGGTCTAACCACTTGGCCACGGCGCGGCCAACTACTAGTATAGGATTTTTGGGATCAATTAAATATATTCTCCACCTATCATGTAGAGAAGGTAAAAAGTTAATTAAGCTGTTTATCAACCCTTTTTTTTATGTTTCAGAAAGCCTTCAATGCAAGAGTTGCAGGATTGCATTTAATGAATTTACCAGCTTATATAGATGTTATCCTTTCACTTCTGAAGAAGATCATAACGAAGCCTAAGATCAGAGACAGGGTAAGTTTTAAACATAGTACTAAGTAATATAAACAAATGTTGTGTTCTCACCAAACGTTTATAGAACATTCTATAGACGAATATTGACAAGCCTTCAAAATCTACAAGAATCAGACAGTACACAGTGAACACACAAATACTATTGGTAACAGTGCTTCCTTCTTTCATTCTGTCACGAGTCTTTATCTCCCTCTTGCTTCAGACTAGAAAACACTACCTCTTTACACTTGCTAACACCTGCCTGCTTGGACGGGCGCCCCATCGCGCTAGCTAAAACACCGCCAAACAGACAGTAATAGCTATAGGATATCATATTTAGATCTACTGTTTATCCTGACTTCTAAATTTAAGTGCTAATAATTCATTTTCATAACCTTTTCAGAAAACTGACGTTTCATCAAACTTTAAGATGTTTTAACGATTTACATTAAGCTTTGGTTACAGTTGCGCCATTTAATTGCTCATAGGTGGCATATACGTGCATAAATATTTGAAAATAGCAAATGAAATTTTAAAATGTGATTTTCTTTTGTTGTGCTTTTGTATTTCTTCTAAACCTTCAGTTCACAATAACGAAGAGATCTAAAAAGATTTATTTTAAATCAGATATAATTTTGTAGTATAAACTTTTATTTCTTTAAACTTCCACAAATATGACATCATAGGATATAATATTTTAAAATTCTGTAAAGAATTCTGTAAGAAATTGCTATTTTTTATTCCAAAGACTTTCCATGCTGTCTTGAAGTTTATACCTAATATGTTAGATCCTATAATGAAGTGTGCTGTTTATATAATGTTACTAAGTTAAAATCTACAGGAGCTCCATTCTTTTTGGAATAATAGATTTCACAAAGAGGATCATATTTTAAAACAACCGAGGTGACTGATATATTTTTAGGAACCAAATAATTGAGTGATTAACCCGTGTCCTGTGACACTCCTTTCCTAGTTGTGTACCGTTTGGGTACCTTACTACATTCAAAAGTTTTATCATTTGAATTTCACCAATATAAACGGAGCTGTCAGTCTTAGGGTACTTCAATCGCCCCAACGCTCATGGAAATTGTGCCCTTTACTACCAGAACGAATATGATCAGCATGACGGTGCTCCGCCACACTTTAGCTTTGTAAACTAGAGGAAGAAGCAGTTGGGAAAGGACTTGTATGGTCAGCGTGATCTTACGATTTAACGCGGTTGACTTTTTCCTTTGTAGTCATGTGAGGAGTATTTTGTACCCCAATCAACGACAGGGAACAATTTATTTCTGTGCATATGTGCTCCATTTGACCACGTTCTTCAGACATTAAACATGCTGGAAAGGATTCGACATTCAAATACATTGGAGCCGAAGATGGACACACTGAAGACCTTGTTTATATTCATTATTTGTATGTAATTTTCATTATTCTTAAAGAAGTAAATGAGCTTATGTAACTTCTATATGTTATCCACCTATTCAGCTGTTTAACAAAAATGGTTCGTTTTTGGGAGGTGTCATTACACAAAGTTTGTTGAAAGTGTCCTGAATCATTCTGTTTTAAAGAAAACTCCCCTTTTCCTGTAATGTATATACAAGTGACAAGAGTTAAATAAGAGTTATTCTCACCTAATATGATTATCCTGTACTGGAGCAAACTTTACTATAAGAACAACTACGAAAAGCAACTCTGATGAAAGTACTTACTGTCATATTCTAGGTACACGTGCATTGCAATGGACTGGAGAGTTTATACGAATTCGTTGACAAGAAATATCTACCAGAGGAGTATGGGGGTGATGCAGGCCCTTTGCAGGAACACTGGGGTAAGTGACATATCAACCACAAGAATCTCACCTCCTCCTTTTTCCCCTAAATTTGCCTTAGCATATCAAATAGATATTTAATGTTACTTATTATATGTTATATTTATCTTTCCCGAAAACCTTTACTTTCTCTAGTGCGTATATACAATGTACATAGAGGATAGAGCAGTTATTGCACCAAAATTCGATTTCACTGGAAATATATATTCATTTATAGAGGGTTCCTGAGTCCGAAAAACATTTTTTGAAAAAGGCCCATGTATGTGTGTGTGTTGTTGTGTGTGTGTGTGTGTGTGTGTGTGTGTGCGTGTGTCGCGTGGACTGCATTGCTACAAAACGAAAAGACCGTTAAATACCACTCTTGGTATTAATGTTTAGTATCTTCCAAGGATGCGAAACCATTTTCATGAAAATCCCCCCACCACAAACTACCTTGGAAAGATTTTCGAAAATTTAGATTTTCTCAAAAATGGCTCTAACGATTTTGATTGAAATACTGAATGTTAAAGATATTTACATCCCAAATAAAACGTATATCTTAAATAGCCTATGAAGACCTCTTCAATCTGGATGAATTTCACTGAATTTTGCTAACTGCTAAACCGTAAGAGATAAACAAAAACTTGCCGCACAAAAATTTAAATCTCCTCAAAACACATAATCTATGTCCTTTACATTTTTGTTGTGGAGGTAACCTTTCTGAGAATTTGCTTGTTATTGATTTCGGTTGTTAAGTACTTATTTCTCAGACAGGAAGAGTACGTTTTTCTTTGTTGTACTCCTGGCCAAGCCAACAAGCGAATTGCAATGAACAATCGCATAACAACAGCTTTTAGAATATTTGACTATCGCTTTAGCCTAATTGTATTCCCTTAGTTCTCTTCTATTTATAAGAACATTATCAAGTGATAAGGACATTCTGCTAATGTTTATATCGAATAGCATGGTGTAGAAAGTAGAATAATATTTTGTAAGAAGTCCGTAGGACAGCTAGAGAAAATTATGTAGCTGTAATACATCGGATTTTTCTTATAGTATTTCTTCAAGTTTATCTGTTAACATTTTTAATATCCAGTCTCTAGTTTTAATATCGAAATTTATTTTTGTTCTTCTTCAATAATATAGCACGGTTCTTACTTCGCCTGTTCTTTAAAGCAGCTTCATTATTTAGTATACTGTGCTATAATATTTTTGTCTGTAATATTCTTGGTGAATCATAATGTGGAAGGTGTTTCATAAAGTCTGCCGGGAAGATTTAAAAAAAATGTTAACCTTCTGGCAAGTTACTGTCCGTCATTTAACGATGCAATTATATATATTTTATAGTGATAAATAACATAATTTGTAAAAAAAGTTACAACAGAAATGCTCGACATATGAATACTATACACGATCTTTACACACAGTCAGGATAACAGGTACCCCGCTATTAATAATTTTATCAACATATACGTATTTATAGCTTATATATTAACGCACGAAAAGTGCATTTGGGAAGCCTATCAGCAGGCAGCACGTACACAGTATCACGGCGTATAACCTTCAGGAGATGAGCCGTAATATAACCTACTTGGTAGCAACCATTAGCTAGGTTCTATTTTAAGAAAACTTTTTTGACGCGGATCAAGAGTAGGGAATTATGCAGTGTGAATGTTCAATGGCAGATGCTCGCGGAGAAACCGTGGACTCTGAACCCATTACAGTTCGCCGATAGAGTCATCGTAAAGAAAATAAGCTTAGAGAATTCGAGTCGGCATGGCTGGTGGTGAGCGTGACACTTTACGGATTTTCAAAATTTAAAAAAAAATTTAGTTTAGCAGTTAACTTAACAAAATTTTCAATCTTTGAATGAGGTTTTCTTTTGTGTGTCATTATTCTGGCAAAAGCTCTAATTTAGTTCTTTTCTAATGTTTTGTTGAATGGGAAGATTTTCAGATGAAAGTCATGTAATAAGATATTCCATGTTTAAAAAAATATTACACTACCTAAATTGTGCTGTATTTTTTTATCTTTAAACTGTTTGGTGTTACTATGTGCAAAATATTTACTATTATGGAAATTAAAAGATTTACAAAAACATTTATAAATAGAACGGTTACGCCTTTCACTTTCAGAAAAACAGTTTCAAGAAAGTAATTCTATATACATTTATAAGTAATAAATATTGTTCAATTAAATTTCTTTAGTTTTTTTTTAATGGGCTGGTTTATTTTTAATGCCACAGTAAAGTGGTTTAGGCAAACAACATGTATATAGTTTTCATTTATTTAAAATAATTTAATACTTTAATAATTATTTACACGCTATCTCAGCTATCCTTTCCTTCCAGAATCCTGGCAGCCAGAAGGTTGTTGGCGTCGGAAAAAATAGAAACCTCTGCTCTTTGTTCTTCTATCAGTCACCATTCCTCTACTGCTTAGTTCCCCCCTCTTCTTCTTTCTTACTCATAGTTTCTTCCTCCCATTCAACTCTTCCTGATAATACATAACAATATACTTTTCATTCACGCTTCGTTCGCTTTGCTATAATTACACGCTTGAGAGAGAAAAAAAAAGGACACCTATAAAAATTAAAGTATTAAGAAATCAAACTAAGAACAAGGGATATATCGAAACAGTTTTGTCACATAAAAGTTAAATGAAATAAATTAAATGTCTTAAACAGGTGTGTATGTTTTTTTCTACAGTAAGATTTTGTACACCTCTTATGGCTGACTGATCATACAAAATGTATTCTATTCTCCGAAAATTTCAAGATAGGGACTTTTATTTTTAAGGACATTTCTTAAAAGTTGGAGGCGTTTTTGAAGATATGAAAATATAAGGAAACATATTCCATGTAAAGGATATTTGGAGTAAGGGGGAACTTAGAAAATGCTGTACTTGAATGTAAAGTATTTAGTTCAGCACATTTAGTGTTAAGCTATATTGTTCATAGACACACAGTTGCACACACACATACATACATTCCCACCATTTTTATTTTCTAAAAATTCTTTCTTTATTACTTTAGGAGGTCTAGTATACACTATCTCTACCTTAAATAGGTGGTAGAAAGGTAAAAATAAATAACTTCGTTAAATGTTTTGCACTTGGTAACAGCAAACACTGTATTTCGCTGTAAACAGACAGTGAAAGGTCAAGCACCTTCATTTGTATTCATACGGCAAAAGAACAACATCAGCTGAGTAGCAAGAATCTGTTTGTCATCATATACACTTACCTACCTCAAATCTCAACTCTGCTTTAACTGAATTACTGGACGAGAAGTATAGTGATTGGGGCAACACTTTCTAATAACTTTAAATGCCTCTAGTATATGTCTTATTTTCCAAAATTCTATCGCCCTCCGTGGTGTATTGGTTAGCCGCGTGTACCCGGTGGAGAGGGATGATATGTTTTGGGTGTAAATATTTTTAGCATGGCTTCTTCGAAAGGGACGTAAAGCCGTTGGTCTCGTATTGTAGATAACGTCACGTAAAAGAACCTCAAATCTGATAAAGAGGCCTCTGAACAAAATTAAGCGGTCTTTCACGTCCAACATAGAACGGACGCTAACAACCACAGTATTTAAAGAGCGTCCATAAATAATTCACCGTTTCCTTTTACTCTAACGCTAATTTACGGTAATTAGTTTAAATATTGTATTCTAGCCAACTTTTCGTTTTCGAGATTTCACCGAAAATGCATGTTTTGAGATTTCTGGTACCCAGAAAATAAAACTTTTTCGATTGAAAAACAATTAAGATTTGTATTTTGTTCTGCTTTGAGATTTATTTTCTTTTAATGCATGTATGTATTGGGGAAAATGCTTAATAGAAATTACTCTAAACATATATATTAGAAATGTGCGGGAAACTTTTTATTAATGCAGTTTTACTGATTAATTTTAAAACGCAACTTAGTTATGAAAGTACCTACTGCTTTTACTGCTAATATTTTCTCTGTTGGCTACTTTCATATGCCTAATTTCCTTTAAAGTATCAAGAAATGTTTTTGTTGTTATCACAACGAACTTTTAAATATATTGAAACGCTATATGTTATTTTTGGAGCTTCTGCGGGAAAGTATTATGAATATATTTAATATAATTAATTCTGAAGCTGTAGGAAATATTCTTGGCGGTAGCTTTAATATACTCATTTGCATATTAAATTTATATTTAAATGAACCTAACACATATGTACAGCAGCAAGGGTGATGTCACGTTCAGGACAAATGTAAAGCGAAATCGAGACGCTTTGCGTGAACGTCCAATTGAAACTGAGAAAGTGGAGATAGCGGAATTTTTACTGAATTCACAAGATTTCTTATTTATACTTAAACCATCTCAATCTGAATAGCAATACAAGATTTCAATGTATTCCAATGAATTCAAATTTCTTTGAACAAACACAAATACTGCAGAAAATAATTTTGTTAAACGCCTAATTTGGCACTAGCCTTTAAGTGTGAGGATGATGGATTCTTTAGCATTTTAGATTTGTCCAGCACGTATTCACATAGCACATAGTAAGTAGTAAGAGAAGGTAATGTATTCCACTCAAAATTTCGATGCCAAGATTTGACCGTAAGTATATGTTTTGAGGTCCCCTGAGTCAGAAAACAGCCTTTTTAGAAAAAGATTCGTGTGCGTACAGTGTGCTGTGGATAGCATAGCCCAAATACGAAATTGTTGATAAATACCAAACTTGTTATTTATGCTAAGTATCCTCCAAAGATGCGACACGAAAATTCCAAAAAATATAACCCACCACAAACTACCTTTTATATGGACAATTGTTTTAAAAGTTTGTATTTCTCATATTTTAGTTAAAATACCGTACCCTTATTTAAGATGTTTATATCACAAATAAAGTGTATATTTTGAATTTATTGGAAATATCCTCCAAATATTTCTTTATTCTGAAGGAGTTTTGCTGAATTTTGCATAATGGTTAAACCGTAAGAAATAAACAAAAGCTTAAAACACAAAAAATGTAGATCTCGTTAAAACAGCTAATTTATGCTATATACGTTTTTATTGTAGAGTTAGCAGTTTTTAAGATACTCCTTGTTATTGGTTTTAGTTTTAAAATACCTAAGTTTTTTTCAAACGGGACCATGAAAAGCGAAATGAACCTCAATAGCTTCACATAACGACTAGTTTTTAAAAAATTTTAATGTCGCTTTAGCATAATCTATTTTCTTATTTTCCTTCTTCTTACAATAAAGCAGGTAATAAGACTTATTCTACCAATATTTATCTCGATTAGCAAGATGATAAAAGAATAATCTTTTGTAAGAATAGTTAGTATATGGAATAGCTAGAAAAGCTATCTGAATAGAACACATCAGATTTCTTACCGTATAGTTTATATTAAGCAGAAAATGAAGGTTGGTGAAATGAATGCAAAGTCAAAATTCGTAGTTTTTAGATATCCACATTTAGTCTTGAATGATTCAACGTATCAAGATCGAATGGCTACAGTTGTGAAATAAATATACCATGACTTGTGGGCAACAATGGCTTTGAGCCAGCCAACAACAACAAGCTATGGGAGCCATAATCAAACTGAAAATGAATTAAACAAGACACCAGCAGAAACAATGCTGCTCCTGAAAAAAACAATTTCTCACCCCCCCCCCCCATGGCAATCGCTTAGCGACAGTTTCGTTTTTTCCTTTTGTTTCTGTTTCACCTAATCTTCCATTTGGTTTTCCTCTTTCCGCTTTTACATACACACACACATTTACAAGGACACAAACACCCATGCCCAAGGCAGAACTCGAATCCGCGAGCCCCTGCGCCACGGAGCACCAAAACTAGACACTTTAGCGAGCGCGACCATCAATCTAAACTGCACCAGACTAAACCTTTTCCCATCTCCTACATTCCTGTGGGTAATCCTTTGCAAGGGTGAGCACCTTCCGAAAGGGAGCCGTTCGGATTGGGTTAGACTCGTCGTAGGAGTGAGAGATTGGGGATGTTTGGGCGGTGACGCCTGTGCGGGGTTTTGAGAAACCTTAATGTCCTTCCGTATTGAACTGGAAAGTTAGTAGACCTAAGCTGGTAACGTCGGCCCTACCGTGGTTTTCGGTAGTGTACCCCTCGGGGTTGACGGACGTAAGTGGCGTATCCATTTCCGCCTGTATTCAAGCACTTCGGTACTTGCACGCAGTGTATAAAATAGATACTGGCTTAACGGAAAAAATCCACGGACTTGTTCCTGGGTTGGCGCGCATCCCTGAGAAGTCAGGTTATGCTTGTTTCTTACAAGGGTAGATACAAATACCTAGGCTCACCACGAGTCCACCAATCTCGTACGCACGGGTAGTTAGTCTTTACTGACCCTCGCTACCAACCTGTTTGGTGTGCAATTAACTGGATAAACAACTGACTCATTAGTCCGAGAAGAAACTTATCCTCAACTCTTCTTCTTCTTGCATTTATCCGTGGAGTCGTAGAGACGACAGGATGATCCCGAACTATATTTTAGCTCAGTAGGCTTATCAACAGCGTGTCTCATACGGTCAAGAGACGCTTTACCAGTTCTATCTGGAGGACGCTCATCCGTACTGAGATGACAAACCCAGCCTGATCACCTCGAGCAGGCGACTCTAAAACTGTACTCGGAATACAGCAGCTGAATAAGGGGAGGGTGGTGTGAGTTCTGACGTAATTTACAGGCCATTCACCCCTGCCCTCAGTCTTGAGGTTGTGGGCTGTCTGTTTTAGTGAAATGGCTGCTCCAAATCATAATAAGAATTCACGGAAACGTGTATGCACATTTAAGGACGAATGGGAAGAATAATTTCTCTGTACTGCTTGTAACGAAAATGTAAGGTGCTTTATTTGTTCCAAGAATTTACAGGGGATAAATAAGACTAATAATGTATAGTCATTATATTGCGTATCACAAAGAACATGTCAACATTACAGGTATACATTTTTAACAAAATGAATTATCAAGTGTAAGTGCAATGAACTATGATAATCATATTATTATTATTATTATTATTATTATTATTATTATTATTATTATTAAATGCTATAAACGAATATTATTCAATGCATTTAACGAATTTTAAACTTTAGAAGGTATAGTAAATGGAAGCTCAATATTTTTTTGGGATGTATAAATATGATAAGGGCTAAAAGTGTATCATTCATAATCGTACTCTGTGAATGCAACGTGTAATAAAACTCCAGGAAATGAAGAATTTTTCAAAAGTGAAAACAATAAAATCGCATTCACGATCTGGGATACCAGATGCAAATCTGTGTTCGGAGTTAAAAGCAATCGCATGCGACACAGCAGTAGATTTGAATAATCTTGTGCCATGATTGTTCTCCCAAATTCACTGTGGCAGGTACTTACAGTGCAGCACTGCGACTTTCTCCCCTATCGCCAACTTCCCCCACTACTTTGTAGTGCGATTCAGTATCTCTGGTGACGAAGACTTTTGAAAAATCTCATCTAGAGCCGTCTTGCCTGAGGAAGAGCCCGGAGTCAGAAAAGCGGTGTCTTCTGTAGCCAGCTGAGTAAACCTACTCCTAAATTAACTCTTAGTAGCCACAATAATAAGGTGGTGATATTATTATTATTATCATTATTATTATTATTATATAAGCATCCAGCAGCGCCGAAGCTGAGTGGTTAGACCACAGGACTCCCACACAGACGCCCGCATGTGGGATTTATGGTAGAGACGGCGCTTAGGCAGGTTTTCTCCCGGTCTTCCGGTTTCCCCCGCCAGTCATTCCACCAATTGCTCCATCATCACCTCTCTAACTCAGTATGTAACTACATTTTATTCCCTTGCAAATATAGAACTGAGTTTTACGAGCTGCTTAGCTTTTCTTGTGAAAGATGCTAACGGACGCGTAGCAGGTAAAGCTAAAATGGAGTGCTGTCGAAAGTTGGTGACAAGATTCCAAAAAGCTTAGAAGCATACTATAATAAAGTGTTCGAAAAACGTCTATAATTGGGAGAAAATTAGTACAAGGTTTTAAAATTTGACGCAAAACAATCTAAATAGACTATCTAAATAGACTTTCTAAATAGACTTCACTTTAAAAATACCTTTCATATGTTATCCTTATAAATAATGGTTGCATATGAGATGAAATGAGCCTCTATTATTATTATTATTATTATAATAATTATTATTATTATATAAAATTTAGTCCTTTAAGAGTAAAATAGTTCTCATCGTCAATTTGAACTAGACGGAGAATTTTTCAAATTAAAATAAGTTAAAATGAGGTAATATTTCATATATTTAGTATGTAATTGTTATAGGCAACCTTTATTGCTCAAATGCCATAAAGATTTTATCACACATTACTTTTACCAGCATAAAAATGTATTTGTAACGTTAGGAAAATTAAAGCTTGTGTGGAACAAGAAACAGTATTGTATTAATGCAATAATAATTCACAGATGTTGCTGTGACTTCGCATGGGCGATCAGCAAAGGGCAGAACAGAATTTGCGACAGCTCGCGCCTCACCGCCGAGTGGCTAAGAGCCTTGAAACCCGTTCTGCTCGATGCTGATTACCCTAAAGAACCGAATTATGCTAGTGTGTATCATTTGTAATTACTTTTATTCAATATGCAATTTTAATTTGTGATGTTAATATGTAAGTTGTTGATACACTTTTTTTTCTTTTAAGATAACTGGAAGAAATTTCTGATAGAACATCGAGACTGGTTTCTGGAGCAAGAGAAATTCAAGGCTGACGAGTCGAAAAGGCCAGGGAAACCTCTCTCCACGTCTGATTTATTTGGGTTTGAAGGGTTCTTCAGACAGCTGAGTGTAGATTAGGATCATTTAGGGTAACAATTTTAACTGAATAAGCAATAAACATGGAAGGATTTTACTAGTACGCCTAAGAAATTGTTAATATATGTGTATAAAATAGTGCCTAAATTATGTTTGGTGCTAATATTGATAAATAAATTATATTGATGAAATGTTAAACAAACATGAATGTCCATGTGCACGCGCCTGCGCGCCTTGTATGTAATTTAGAAGCAAATAATCGTATACATATTTAAGACATGTGTATAACTTGACCAGACGTTCCATATCAGGAAACAGATGCTTTTTATTACTTTCTCTATAAGTAATGTGTAAGTACATAGTACGTAGAGAAAGCATTGTATTCCACATAAAAGCCATGTCGAAATTTAAACGAAAATATGTTTTGAGGTTCCCTGAACCCCCCCCTCCAAACATTTTTAGAAAAAGGTCTATCTGTGTCTCTGTGTATATGCGTGTGTGTGTTTGTGTCTTTGTCTATAACTGTTGTGCCATGCCTGTCCCCATTTTACACAAAGGCACTTACGAGGACCTTCGCTCCATGTTTGTGCAGAGGGAAAAGGATATTAAAATAAAAAACAATTAAATTTCAACTCTCAAGGCTTAATGAATCCTAATCTCGGGCACAACGGGTACAACAAAATACCCATTTAACAGATTTTAGAAAAGTATTTCCTAAATAAAATTTCAGCGCAATAATAAAGTAATAATAATGTCGATTGAGAAATTCCCCAGTGTGGGGACAACACCGAATCGTTTTTGGCTGCACAGGAATTGTTAAAAAAAAAAATCAAACGAATACTCACATCGAGTTAACCTAACAAAAACGAACCCGGACTCCAACCTCCAGCTGTCGCTCTCACATTCTTAAGTGACTGCCTCCACTCGACTATCCGAAGCTCCGAAAAATCTGATCAGACGTCAGAGGGGGACTGACCGGAGCAGAACAAAGATTCGTAACATAGAAGTTTCGGTACACTGTGAACAGCATAACTGAAATGAAAGGCCGGTTAAATACCTTACTTATTATTTAAGTATATCTTCCAAGAATGATACTAGTTTTTTGGGAAAATTACCCTGCCCAAAACTAAACTTTAGAAGAAAGGTTTTCGAAATTTTCGATATTCTCAAAAATGTCTCCAATGAGTTTGATTAAAATACCGTATATTAAAGATACTTATACAAATGCATATGTTCAATTTGTAGCGAATAGATTCTGAAGTCTTCTGCATTCTGGATGAGCTTTGTATAATTGCTAAACAAAACTTACTATATAAAAATTCAGATCTCTTCAAGACATACAATTTATATCCTATACATTTTTTGTGCTTCTAACCGTTCTTCCGAGATGTTCTTTGTTATTGGTTTCAATTTTAAGGTCCATCCATGTTTCTTCTGTTTTACTCTGTTTTACTCTTGGCCGTTAAAGAAAACAAATTTCAACGACAACCACAAATCAATAGCTTTTAAAATATTTGACAATCGCTTTAACCTAGTGTTTTTCCTTATTTCCTTCTTCTTAAAAGGAACTGCTCGATAAGACAATAAATATTTACCACCACCACAACCATCACCGCCACCAAAACTACCACATCAATCACCACAATCACCATCAAAATCACCACCACCACCACCACCACCATCATCATCATCATCATCAACTTTACCACCACCATCATGTGGTGTAATAGCTACCATGCTAATTTTATATACCCAAGGCCGCGGGTTCAAACCTGGCGGAAGACAATGGATTTTTCGGGTGTAAAAACCCTTAGCATGGCTTCCTTCGGAAGGGAAGTAAAGCCGTTGTTCCCGTGTCGTAGTTCTATGGCACATAAAAGCACCTCAAGCCTGATAGAGAGGCCTCTGAGAAAAATTAAGTGGTCTTTCACGCCCAGTATAGAATGCGACGCTGAGAACCACAGCAGTTGAAGATCGTCCATAAATAAAATGTCATTTACATTTACCATCACCACCACCACCACCACCACCACCACCACCACCACTACCACCACCACCACGTCATATTACGAGATCATACCAGATGAAGAAAATGAGCATAATTTGGAAATTGTAATACTTTAAGCGGATAAAATATTATATCGGAAATACCATGGCATGAATGGCGCTGTTCTGTGATTCTGATCATTTTGCATCACACATAAAATCTGTCGTAGATGAGGCAGCTAACAATCCAACTTTGTAAATAGAGAAGGAAATTAAGTACTCAGCCGGTAGATTCAAACGTAAAATATCGGTTCGTGCCAAACAGATAAATATTCAGGTACGAAATTTTCCTAAAATTCAAATACATACAGCCGCTTTACCGGAACATTGCAACTGCTGCCGACTTAGACGTGCCACTCATTCTGCGCCGGCACAACTACGCCCCGCATCTCCGCCGTATCAGCGGAACTCATCGCCAACCTCTGGTGATAATGCCCGGCAGCTCTGGCCCACTGTGTCCAGAAGCATTAGGATTATAAACTACAGTGGCTTTCAAATTATATGAGGTTTGTCCTTGAGCACCACCAGGCCGACAGTCAATCGGAGTGCTGCTGTGTTTCATTCCTGCTTAACTGGGGAGTGATTACATCCCTCATAAATACTACTTACGCTAAGACAAAATATTCAAATTGAGCAAAAAATAAATCACTAGGAAGACAGGGAGAAATTTGTTCGTAGCAGAACCGTAAAACCCACAGATATTTAGCTCAAATAGTTCTCATAATCCTCATGAATAAACAGTACGTCACCAGGCAGATTTGCATGCTCAGTGTGCGATTGAGAGGGAAATATGAAAAGAATGGGTGTAGAGAGCTGGCAATGCAGAGCACGATAATGCATCTCATTCGCTCCAGCGTAGAACTCTTTCCATTTGAAAAACATTACTGTGAGGACCGACACCACTTGTCAAACTAGAGCTTCTGAATAAGGAAGTCTACACAGCAGCCGTGGATACCGACCGACCGAAGTTGTTGGCTGGCTGAGGTTCAGCCGGAGTGTTTTTGCTGCGTACCCAGCCTCGTCAGGGTTTTACCGCAGGGTTTTTATTTCGGGATGGGGTGTTAAGGATGGCTGTTTCATTTTTGGGATGGGTGAGGGAAAAAAGGAGGTAGCATTTTGCTCCCCAACGAATGCCATTTGGGTGCAGCGACCCTTCTGCACTTCTGGTGAATGGAATATCAAAATTATGTGTTAAAAACATGTTATAATAATTTTGCAGGTTATAAATTTTGAAGCTAGTCACCTCTTGGTGAGGTAGTAATGGAGATCAGCTTTTGTGCGGCTGTTGGAGTTTCTCCAGTGTTGTCTGGTATGGCCGTGGATAGAGTTCGTGACTACACTTATAGGGGAAAACTTGCACGTCGAGGCCAGTCCAGTACTTGGGCTGTACCTCGCCACAGCTGTTGTCAATATGGCCACTCTGCCGACTCATGCGCAGCTGGTTACCGTCAGTATGACCTATCACATCACCGCCACTACTGTGCCTCCTACAAAGGTAGATGGAAGACAGCAAATTGGCCAAGCCTGACACAGACTTAATGGAAATACGTGCACTAAGAGATAAAATATTTGTGTAAATATTGTATAGACTTGTTTGTTGTTTGAGTAATCTATGTGTGAAAACGTAGGTGTAGTTGTAAGTGCAGGTGGGTATGTGTGATATCAGTGTTCTTTCTTTTATTGTTCTGTGGTTCTGTTGTCGTAGCGTGCAAGTGTAAGCATGTGTCTGTGTGAGTGGATTTCCATTGTTGTGAAATAATTTTAAAATAAACATGTAGGTAATATTTTGAATTCAAGAATTTTTAGACAGCATGTACGGTCACCCGACCCATGTGACTGTGCGACGCAAATATTGCGTTATTGTAACCACCATCACCACCACTACTACCTCTTACCCCTGCAAGGACACGGGAGCTTCAGAGAGCAGACCGTGTGACACTATATACTCACAGACCATTATAACAGAACTAGGAAGTTAGTACCGTTCGTCGTTCGTATTTAGGTTGCGTCCGACCATCGCGCCTCATCAAAACAAGTCCTTGATAAGAACGCAGGGGGAGGGGGAGGTGAAGAAACTTGTTGTCAAGTGAACAGTACTGTTTCCAGAGAACAAAAATGAATTATGAAACATTCGTAAAAGCATATCATTATGTAAACATGCAAATTGTTATTTATAAGGCTGACTGACTGGTTTTCTTTTCCATAAAAACACCTAAGCAATTATAATACGAATAGTAATGTTTACTGATCGAATGTAAAATAAGATCCAAATAATAAAATTAATTTCTTAAATATCTTCAGATTCTTACCAGGTAAAATCGAAAGCAGGAATTAAACTAAATCTTTGCATCTGCAGCCGTATTACTGAAAAGCCTTACTTTTAAAGCCTTTCAATGAGAACCTTATTCTACGTTCGGACAAACAAGATTTGTAATGCAAAAAAGTTCGTTCTACTTCGCATCATGTATCAGTATCACCAAGCAAATAGCATTTGTTGCGATCTAAAAGTGCAGCTGGTATGCGACATATCACATGAACCCTGCATTCTTTTCATTTACACCTTTCATTTTCATTTTTATTTCGTGAATTAGTAGATTCGTCTTGACAGTCCTTCTACATGCTGTTCAGATTCAGCCGAGTTCCATACCTCTGGACTATAACAGTATGATAGTTGTGGATAAACTTCTGAGCAAATTTGCAATGAATATTATGTTTCTGAGAAGCGGTTCTGTTACTAGACTTTTGACAGTTTGTTTACCAGGACTGATATTGTTTTCTGAATAAGTACATGCATAAGTGCACTGCTAGAAAACTTGCTATGTGTGTAAAACAAATTAATTTTGCTCACATTTGAGCAAAAATATGTTACATGAACGCCTTCCTTCCTACCGACGTGGTTCTGTGTAATGAAGTGATAGCTGTTTTGCGCTCTACGTTGACCTTTGCTTGCGCAAGTAGCGCCGTCCTGGCCGCTCTTACTCTGCCTAAAGAAATCAGTATAAACGTCCTAGCTCTGGTTATAACACATTACAACATTTCATCATCGCCGTAAACTACAATTCCAGCAAATACCTACGCCAATAACCCCTACCACCTTCGCTAATGACACCCCGAACGCACCAGACACTCAAGGTTGATATTTAACGAAATCTTCCTTTTGATTATGCTGCACACATTTTTAAAATGCTTTTCTTATTCAGGGGTATCAAAACATGTATTTATTTTGAAATATCGGTATGGAATTGTTGGATAGAATACAATACCTTTTCTACTAACTATGTGCATTGTGTATACGTAGTAGAGAAAACCTTCTGTGTCTACTATGTACATTGTACATAAATACCAGAGAAAAATAAGTCTTCACAAGCATAACTGAAGAAGATAGAAATGAATACGTCACACAGAGGTATTGTTTATTTACCAGCACAGTTCAGAGTAAGATAAGTCTTCACATTTTCAGTGTAACTGACATTCTTCCGTCCGTTAAAATATTCTTGTATAAAGAAAATTATCATTCGACATTACAAGCTGTACTTTAACAGGGTCATTTTTTCTGGAAGTGTGCGCTCCAAATGGAGCAAATATTCACCAACCATTAAGGATATTTCTTAAAGCAAGGAAGGTAGACTAAACAAGATGTCTATCAGTTACATTCTAGAACTTTTGAAACACGTTGACTGCAACTATTTATTCTCATTTTCAAACAAAAGGTATGACGTGCACAGAAAAATATAAATACAGATGTACTAAATACTTAATGAAAGAAACGGTTAAATGTTTATTTTATTTAAGATTATAATACACACTGAAATATGCAAATATATACAAAGTAAAACTTCAATATAACAATGTACATTCTTCAATTTGTAGACACTTTTTTGTTTGCTTGTGTCCACAAAGTGATAAAATATGTCATTTCATTAGAATACGAATTTTAACTATAGCCCTGTCAGTGACAATCCTAACTTACTCACTCCCCTGCCATATTGTTGTCTCCTTCCCACTACAGGTGGAAGGAGCAGTCGTCACGTTAAGTAGATAGACAAAAGCTCACTACACAAAAATGTAGATCTCGTTAAAACACCCAATTTATGCTATATACAGTTTTTTCGTGGAGTTGACCACTTTGGAGATATTCCTTATTATTGGTTTCAGCTTTAAAGTACTTATACGTTTCTCATATGGGAATTTGTCAACTCCTGTCCGTACAAACAAAGCAAGATTTGATTACCGCTTTTGACTATGGTACTCCTTTATTTCCCGTCTACTCACAAGGAAGCAAGCAATAAGACCCTGTCTGCTAATTTTTTTTTTTCAATAAGCATTAAGTAAATAGTAGAATAATCTTTTTAACAATAATTTATTGCAGAGATGTAAGAAGGTATTGTTGAATGGAACACATCAGATTTTTTTCTAAGTCCAAAATGAGCGGAATATTTTTTCGAAGTACAGCTTTAGATTTTTTATATAATATGTATTTAAAATAACTTTTTTTAAGCATAACTTAAGATTTAAAATCCTTTAATCATTTATTTTCTGTTTATATAGCCATACGAAAGGATACACTGCAGCCAAACTACCATCGTGTATTACTTAACGTAATAACATTTTTTCGCCAATAAATTACACCAAATGTCAAACTATATGTAAACTGTTTCTGTAATACAATGACTAGCTATGTACACTATTTTAACCAAGCCTAGCCTAAACCAAATCACTAGGATTTCAAGTCCTGGAAAGGACCTGCTAAACGAGTTTTGGTCGCATTGTGCCTTATTAATTCACAAATATCAACATCTAATATTCCCATTGAATGTCGCCACTGCACAGACGCTTCCGTAAAGTTGCTTTATTATTATTATTATTATTATTATTATTATTATTATTATTATTATTATTGTGGTGGCGGTGATGGTGATAGTGATTGTGTTTATTATTAATAATAATATTATTGGTGAATAAAATAGTGAACTCTCCGACTTACAGTCCATGGTCCACTGGACTTCTCCTCTTCTTTCCCAGAGGTTTCGTAAGCAACCTCAGTGACGTGTACATGCCCTACGTGGTCTCTCAGTAGGCACTGAATTTTTCCCATTTAGGAGTGGAAGGAAAAAATTCACTTAAGGACTGTGTCGGGCTCTGCCAACTGGTCATACCGACTAAAAACCCCTCCATCGGTATTGCAAGAGAAAATGATGAGGACGTACCGCATGATGGAGGATTCAAATCGAAAATTTATTGGACCGGAAGTAACTGGCAAGGGAGTGGCAGTTAGGGGAAGTCTTGACTAAGACCCAGCATGTCCCTGCAGCTAATTCAGAAATGGAAAGGAGTTTTATTTATGGACGCTCTTTAACTACTGTGGTTCTTAGCGTCCACTTTTATATTGGGCATGAAAAGCGCTTAATTTTGCTCAGATGCCTCTTTTTCAGGCTTGAGGTTCTTTTACGTGCCGTAAATCTTTGACACGGGACTTCCTTGCGAAGGAAATCATGCTAAGGATTTTTACGCCCGAAAAGATACATCGTCCTCCACCTGGTTTGAACCCTCGACCTTTGTGGTAACTATTACACCACGGAGGACGACACATCAGCAGCAAATTCAGGGTGAGGAATGTAGGATTAAGGTGAATATGTCATATAGTATGGTATGTTGTGGACGGCGTCCCGTACCGGTAAACCGACTGGTTCGTCCGACATCCCAAGAAGAGCTCCTACCTCCTTCTTGGAGATGAGCCGTTACCATTGTTCATCATTAGCTGGTATTTCACATCCATCTGCATGTATTCGTGGTTTGGGAGCAGATCGTGAAATTCTTGGAGAGCTTAAAGAGATGATCTGGTTGCACTCTGATGCTCCTGAAGCCGGTGCTCCAGGGCTGCCAGCCTGGCTGTTATGGTCATAAACTCCAAGTGAAGACCCACTAAGGCCCTAGATTTTTTCAGCAGGTTGTTGGTTATCGGAAATGTTGGTGATGATGGAGACGTGGTGGTAGAGTTGCCCTGTGTCACCAGCGTTGGCATGGCCGGTGCCGCTCCTGTAGGATGATCTTGTCCTAACAGGAGCAACCCCGACGTCAAGGCAGCTTCAAGGTCGACGTGATGCTGAAGTTCTAAACTGAAGAGCGATCGCGACGCTGGGAGGAGGTGTGGGTGAAAAGAGCCCTGAACCACGGCATTGAACCGGGGAGGTGCCATGGTCCCCTGCGGTGGCGGGGACTGCGGCTGCAGTTGGGTGGTGGCTGGATGTCGGTGACGAGGAATTACTAGAAATGTTGAGGAAAAAAGCTTACGTTAACTCCTATTATGTTGTTAAAATTGGGTTTTTAATCCATTGGAATTAAAGGGATACTCCAACCTACGGGAAGTGGCGGTGGTCCTCGCTAAAGTTGCTGCTCTTAAGTGCTTTCCTTTCACTATCACGAAGTACAGTGTGCATGAAATATTATTTGCGGAGACAGAAAATAGAGGTATAAGGATAGAACAAATGTTAAGGTGATTAGAGCGAAGCAGGAGTTGAATGAGAAGCGATTTTATTCTCTTTTTGTTTTTATTAAGGGAGAATGTGGTGCCAATAACCACCTTTGCAAACCTAGAATTTGTGGGTGACTGTGCTAAAAGCCACGAAGGTTGCAGTGGCAACGTGGAGGAGCAGAGCAGTCTTCCGCCGAGTGCCCGTATAGCATAGGCGGCGTCTTTTCTGAGTGTTTCCTTATTAATATTCTTATATGTATCGCTTCACGCTGCAGTAGTATATACATAATAAGTAATTGACGAGGGAATGTCTATTTCGTCGCACCGGATCACATGTTCTTCGTCTGCTTTTAAAGCATACCGTGAAACTGCCGATTTTTCCGGTTGACCTATACGGTAGTGTCTATAAGTTCAGGTAGTCTGATATAATGCTTCACCGAGTGGTGCAACGTATACTGTGCCATATGAACAGGGGATCCGATGCACGCTGCCGATGAAAGCAGATTTTTGTGATCTTTAGCCGAGCTCAGGAAATTGCGTATTTTTCTTGAAAGGAAAATTAATAGTCTCTACTGACAGAGTTGTTCATTTCGCGGTATAGTTACGAATGTGCAGAAAATAGAAGGTAAGCAATTATATGCTCTGTTTGTGATAATAGAAGACTCATTGAATTGGATATATACTAAGGTACACATTATCACAATATCTGCTCTTATTGCAAGTTATGTTAATACACTTGAGGAATAAGACTAGTCCACATGCAGGGATGCACAAAAAGTATACCTACACAGGAAAAACATAATGTTCTATAGATTTTATAACAAATATAGAATACAAATTTAGTGGCTTTAGATACATTTACTACTGCGGAGCAGCTAGTGGTGTATTGAATACACTACAGGCTGTAGTGGGCCAAAGCGGCAAGATTTTGTTTCATTTCAAGTTGAAAGTGAAAACGTAAAATATTTTCAAATTGGGGGATTTGAAGGGAGTTATATTTCATGTTGATATCACCAAATGCTCTACATATTTCGCTAGCAAGTATATTTAGCCTTTAGAATTAGGCCAAAATTATGAACTAACTTTAGAAAGCATTCTCTATCCTTATTTTGAATCCGTCAATATATATATATATATATATATATATATATTATTTTGTATTTTCTGGCAATAGACTCTGAGGCTTCCTCATTCTGAATAACTTTTGCGTAATTAGTAAACTAACTGTAAGAGGTAGACAAAAATTTACAACACA
This sequence comes from Hymenopus coronatus, assembly GCA_030762935.1. NCBI lineage: Eukaryota > Metazoa > Arthropoda > Insecta > Mantodea > Hymenopodidae > Hymenopus > Hymenopus coronatus. The sequence goes on along the minus strand of CM060896.1, from coordinate 124,830,001 downwards.
AAAATATCGTTTAAAGACACAGTTTATTTCACACATATGTTTTGCAGGGCTAAGAAAGTATTCCTTGTTATTGGTTTCAATTTCAAAATACAGTTTTCTCAAACAGGAAGATAACTTTATTTTTTGCATTTATAGGTATTATTCCTGGTCATGCAACCGTTTAAAAGTCAATCGACATGTTTTTAATACATTTGAATATCACTTTCTCCAAAAGCCGTACAGAACTTTTTATGTGTGACTCAGGTATCATGGAAAGGAGAGAGAATCTAGTCTAGTGTATCCCCTTGTTCCCATTCTACTTATAAGGAACTGCATAATATGGCTATTTCTGCTAATGGTATATCGACCAGGATGAAGTAAATAAAACAACGATCCTCTGTAACAATAGGTATTTTGCAAAACAGTTAGAGAAAGTCATGAAAATAGGAACACTTCAGATTTTGTACCTCCAAGTATACCACTAATAGATTTTTCCCTAAGAATGTGTTTGATTGAAACGTTCCCTCGTGTACTACGTACTGCTATACGTTTATTAACACAAGTAGAAAATAACGATGAAGTGATATTTTGCTAACATGAATTACTATGTGTTTTTGAAACACGTGAAAGAGATTTACACATATTTCAAAAATATTCTAAATGCACTTAAAACATAACAACAACAGGTAAGTTAATCCCGCTTTGTTTTCACAAAAATGTTCTACACCCATGGTCCATATATCAATCCATAGTTAGTTGCCTGAAGGAACCCTCGAAACCAAAGAAATCAGAGCCACATTTGGAAGCCGCTGGTCGTTTAGATTCGTCTGCTTTCTGGTTTTCCTGGTTGATAAACCAGTCTCGATGTTCAATTAGAAACTCCTTCCAATTTTCTGGAAAAATGTAAACCACAAAAAATGAAATACTGAAATAAACTATAGGTAATCATATAAGATTTATCTTGAGGGTTTCATATAACATTTCATAAATAACAATTATGGCGACTTTCGCTTACCTTTATTACTTTATTTTTAAAAATATAATATATATGTCTAGTATACTTCCTAGTGAATACACTACTTAGTAATTCCTCGTTGCGCTCTTTTCTAATTTTTATAAATCTAAAAAAACATATATTCTAGAGTATAATCAAATGGCGTAGGTTAATTCTGTACCAAAATAACAACATACTAATATTACGAAGATATAACATGTTTATACGTTTAAATATCACTAAAATATGTTGATAATTAACATGAACTGTCCTTTATGCTTGACGAAGCTATAAAATGACTTATAATTTTAATGGCCAAATGGCTAGCATTCTAAGAGGTAATTTACAACCCTGCGATAATTTTGATTTATAAACTGATACACCTACTTGAGAAGAAGGCTTGTTGTTTCATTGAGAATCCGTGGAGTAGAAAATACAAGCATATTACAGCAAGTATGAAGATTTAATTATTAAAAAAAATGTTTTATTTAAAAACGTGTAACAATATCGAAGCTTACTTTTGACCGTGCTATTTCTCAATCTGCGATAGAAGAGCCTCCGATCTAGGATGAGGTCACGAAATAACCATTACAAGCTATGAGTAATGATCCTCCGAAAACCGCTTCAAAATATCTCCTCCGGATGAGCAGCAAGCTATTATAGCCGACAACATCTCGATATACTGATGTCATTGAAGCTGCTAACACGAACGTGTATACCAGTTTTGTAACTCACTCAGCGCCGGCACAATTGCCGTGATCTGGGAAATTCGCCAGTTCCCGTCTCCGCCCAGCAGCTCTGACCCACTGTGTCCAGAACAATTAGGATTATTAACTAGCGAGAACCGACACCGCTTGTCAGACTGGCGTTTCTGATCTGGGAAGACTACTTGGCAATCCTGGCTTCAATTTGGGACTATCCGTGTTAGGGGAACCCCTATGCGTCGCAGTAGGTACTAGCGCAGCACCTTGCCGCTTCTGCTGCCACTATGGCCACTCTGTAGACTTCTGCGACGTCGACCCCTACTTTTGCTGCTGCGAATCTATCACTCCGCCACCACTATGTCTCCTGCAGGCATAGGAGAACTTCAGAAAACAGACCATGTGCACACTATATATCACATATCATTGTACTTCATCGCGTAAACTACAATTCGAACTAATACTTGTGCCAAAAACCGCCACTAATGACAGCCCCAAGTCACCAGATAGTTCACCAGCATTGCAAGAGGTACTTCAGAAGCTGGAGGACAGAGTTACTGTACCTTGGGGGGGGGGGGAGAAGATCTCATTCTTGGATGAGAACCTCAATTGTCACCACAGCACTGCACACAGAGGCGTCAAGCAATGCACGATGAGATCCTGGATAATGGTAATTTCAATAATGCCAATTACACACTGACACTCACCATCTTCTTCATCAAGGAATAAGAGGCAGCCCACCAGACGATGGTCAACGGACTCACAATAATGACTCATCCAGGGCGGGACAACCCTGATACCTGAAACCAGAAACCTCTAGATGGCCGCGGATACCTAAATTTGGTAACCGACAAGGTCGTAGGCAGCAGCATCTTTCTTGCCCTGATAGTTTTAATTAAGTCACTGTTTAAGTGAATTGTATATTCATTTTGCTACCATTCCACGGAGTGTCCCAGGAAAAATAAGCATTTATAAATAAACCGTATTCTCTACAGCGGAGTGTGTGGAAGCCATGACGTTATCATTTACGCTTTAAATCAAGACGCCGTACTCATCAATTAAGGCACTTGCTGAAATGAAAAAAATTACGAAAATTACGCTCACTCCGTGCCTGTTATGAAAATTCGTTCAGTCATCTTTGAAACCCATTTGCTTACCATTCCAGCACTTACTTGTTTGTACACTTCACAAAGCTAACTGTTTTGACTTTTTGGCACTGAAAAAACGAATAACACCGCATGTTTCACAGTCGGGGAGGCATTTTAAACAGGCAAAAGCAAATGTCAACACGACCGGTTATTTCCGCAATGGTGTCTGTGCCTTGCCATCAGATGTATGTAGAGTCACAACGCGCTGCGCGGGACACCGATCGCAGCGCTACAGAGGTGGAATTTCAAAACGGTACTTACCTAAAAAAAATACGCCTTGTATTCTGTACTTTGTACATTCGCACTAGAGAGAGTAATAACCTTCTAATAACCTTCTCTATCTGCTATGTACATTGTACACAAGTGCTAGGGAAAGTAAAACCAGAGTCTTCATAAATAGAATTGAAGAAATTAAACATTAATAGGTAACACAAAAGTATATTACATTTTTCACGGCACAGAGCAAAATAAGATACATCACCACAATTGACAGATGTGTGAAGAAAATGCTATTTCAACGTCGCAAGATTCTACAGGACTATACTTAAACCAGACCATTTTTCCTCCGATGTGCTCTTTTTACCATTAAGGATCTTAACTATAATGAGGAAAGTAAGGTAGTCAAGGTTTCTGTCAATTACATTCTGCAGCTTTTGAGACATATTGACACCAAATATTTTCTATATTTAAAAAAGAAAGTGTGGATAGGCATACAAAAGTAAAGAGAAACTTCACTATACCAATGTGCATGCTTAATTTCTAGTCATTTTTTGTTTGCATGTGTGCACAAAATAATGCAATATGTATTCGTAAATATAAAAGAATCCGAGTTCTAAATATAACCTTTCAGTGACAATCCTAGGCTATCCTCTAGTCAGCCTTCAGGTAGTGGCGACAATCGTCATGTTAAGGGTACAAGTAACTCAAAATTCAACATTTTTTATTAAAATTTGTGGTTTTTAATTTGTTATTATTAAAAAGTATTGTTTACTATCTATTTACAGCGGCATAATTATTTGCTCTGCGTTCTTTTTAAATGTATAAGTGGTCGCCCAAACCTTAGAGAGCCCAAACTTTATTTTCTTCGTTTCTCAAAGCTATATTTTCTTCACATGAAAACTCTCTTGCGGAGCAATTTTGACCAGATTGTTATGAAATTTAGAACACAAGCTCTTTAGGATATTTGTTTTATAATTTGGTGTGGGTTCTGAAGAGGATCTGCTAGTCAAGTATTTATGTAACAATAAATATTAAAAATATATGCTTAAAAATAAAAATTGCGATACAAACAATTTCTGTAGCTTTTACTTTTATTATGCAGCAAACCATCGACCAAATTATATATGCACATATATGAACAAAATTCCTACTTATTATTATACTTGAAACATGGAAATGATTTCACATGTGTAATTTTATATCAAACAATTAAAATTTGAATTAACAATTAATAAAGTAGAAACCATTTGGAATAGATGAATGAAATAGGGGCTATAATCAACAAATGCAATAAATATACACAATTTGAAATCTTTAGCTTTAAAATATGGACTTTGGGATTTTCACTTGATTGTCCCCTTAAGTAAAGATGCCGTCACATTACATGTATGTTCAAAATACAACATTTACAAGAATGTAAGAATTTACATAATTACCTTTAAGATTATCAGAAACAAAATACAATCTGCAATTTGACAATTGCAGATTCTTAAGAGAGTTGGAAGAGATTTTCTTTTAGGTAATGCACCTCTGGCTGTTTGCTAGTTAATGTTTTTATAAAATTCATAAATTAATTAATCGTAAGGTTCCGTCGCTTTATTAACCTGTTTTGGTCCGCTTCCTTTATATCTCTCTTTCGAATCTACACTAAAATTTACAAATATAGAATGCATCTGTACAAAAATTCTGAATACATACCCCAGTGTTTCAGAAGAGGACCAGCATCGCCGCCATACTCCTCGGGAAGAATCTTCTTGTCAATAAATTCGTGAAGAGAATCCAGTCCTTTTGAGTGCACATGTATCTGCAACAAAATATACTTCATTTTCTTTTGTTTGTAGAGGATTTGTTGTGAGCTTGACGAAAGTGAGTGTTTAAAATAAAGTAAGAATATGTCGGATTTTGCACTAAAAATGCAAATAAAAGATAGTGTAAGCGCTTCAAAATAAAATGCAGGTTTTGGAAGCATGTTGAATTTTAGCATCAGATGTACTGTGAGTATTAGGCGATCGTCATATGTTAGTTGATGAGCTGTTAACTGTTACACAAATAATTAAACTCAGAAATATTAAAACATAATTATAATGTGGACAAAGTCTGAAGGTGTGCCTGCAATATGTGTGTAATTCTTATACTAAGCAGCCCAGCAGCGTCGTATTTCCCGTGTGCAGTCAAACCTTCCACTTGTCGCAGAACCAAGTACACGTCGGTCAGTGACGGTGTTAGCAAATAGCGTGAGCCATCTTCTTTCCACTCTTGCTACATATCAGCGGTCTCTGAGCAACAATTCACAAGCTTTACTCGAGTTCGTGTTGATAAACAGGAACAGTGTAAACACACGGAAGGGATATTAAAATGAGCTTTTATTTTATAGAATATAGTTTACCTTTTATATCTAGACTGACAAGTAGTTATAACTTTATTTCACCTAACAGCATCCCCCAAGAACTATAATGTTTTTCAAATAGGAAGAGTTCTACTCTTCAGCGAATGAGATGCGTTATCGTGCTCTGTGTTGTCAGGTCGCATGATACTTCGCTCTCACTCGCACACTGAGCATGCAAATCTGCTAAGGTAAGGAAACCCTAACTGATTTTTCTAAACTTCTATAGTTTTGTAGTTTTTAAATTTAAAACTTAAACATGCAATGTGTATATTATGTGCACGTTTTCTTAAATTCTATGTTGTTATAGTTTATGAATTACCTGCTCTTTTAATCCAATGGAAATACCTATGACTCCGCATCGCTGTCATCAGTTACGCCAAGAGACAATAATTCATCACTGTCACTATCTGAGTCTTTTAAATTTATAATGATATGTTCCAAAATCGCATCACGGCCTATTTCTTTCCATAGGTCATATTCTTGTACTTTTTCTGCATGTCGCACGCAGGATTCCCAGTCTTGCTGTGTTACCTTGTCAATTACTTCCTGTGTAAGCCGTTCAACGTTAGTCAATTAGTCAAAAGTGTTATTTCTGTTTGCAACCCACGTTCTATTTGAGCCCACACTAACTCAATTAGATTATATGGCAGTGGTAAGGGGAGATGAAGATGATCTTGTGTCGCATTTCGATTAAAAATGATCCAGCTGATGCATTTTTTCCTGGATTTTAAACGGAAGTACTCGTTGCAATAACTCAGTTTTAGTTTCTGTTGTCCAAAATTCAACCCCCTTTTTTTGCAACCATTCAACAGTTTGGTTCTTTCTGCTGGCTGTATTTGAAAGTTTGTTTTCAATAACCGAATGGTATAGTATATTATCCATTATATACTTGTTTCCTCTTCTAAATAATTTAAGAATCTATTCAGAAAACTTCTTTAAATGTGTCAGCTGTCATCTGTTCATGATAGTTTGAAGTAGTTTCGGACAGAAATATCTATTTGCTTTCAGGTAGAAATCCTGTCTTAGTAGATCCTACATGACAAATGATGAGTCGACTGTCCTTTCCAACAGGTACCCTTAGAGCACCGTTTGATGAGGAGCCTTGCCAAATTGAATTTTTAGTGTGGTTTTTATTTACCCAAGCCTCGTCTAAGTAAAATACAGGTCTCGTTATCACCAGAATTTTACATTTCTGCATTTTACATAAGAATTTTATCCTTGCCGTAACAATGTCACTCTTCTCCATTAAAAATTGACACCCGTATTTTATTTTCTGTACTTGAATCCTAATCCTCTCAAAATTCTATAAGTAGATGCATTTCAACCGATGTATGATATTTTAGTTGTAAGAGCGCAAGTTATATTTTGTATTGTTGGAAACTCCCCTTGGTCATAAAACTCGAACACGTACAACGTCCATGTCGAAGTCCCATACATTTGCAACCCTCTTTGGAGGTCCATTGTGTTTGCTAGGCAACACAAACTCTGGAGCACTAATAGAGATTTTCTTGCTACTCCGCATATGTGAGATACACTTGCTTTATTTATACCACACGCTTTAGCAGTAAGCTGTTGAACATTTTTAAAATTTAGTTGATTTCTGTCTTTCTCATTGCTGCATTAAAAAAAAACAACAACAACAAAAAACGCGTAGTCTCTAAAACTAATATTTGGAGCCTGGCTGCGTAATATCTGCCTCTTAGATTCGCTACTAAATTCACAACTATAAGCCATTGCACTAGCTCTAATCCTGACTAAACAGCAACTGAAAACTGACTTGAGCTCTGTAGGGACTAGGGATAATAAACACGAGCCCTGATTTTCAGACATAAACATAAACATGAGATCGCTGACGCAGCATTCTACTCGTATAGCTAACAAGAGTGTGTTCACTCTCTGTCTCTCGACTTTAACAGCTTGCTAAGCGTAATAAATGTAACCATTATTTTAGTACCGCCATATCCATTACGCAGGTATGTACATATATAATAGAGCATACATACATGCATACAAATAATAATGGTCATTACAGTGATTATGTGATTCTGATTATGATATAATATATGGGTATGTTTATGCATGTGTATTATAAAACTATTTGAGCTAAAATCTGTGTTTTTACTGTTCTGCTACAAATATTACTCCCTATCTTCTCGTGAATTATTGTTTGCGGAATTTAATATTTTGTCTTAGCGTAAGTAGTATTTATGAGAAGCGGAATCACTTAGCGGTTACTCCCTAGTTAAGCGAGAATGCAATATGTCACTCCGATTGGCTGCCGGCCTGGTGGCGCTCAAGGACAAACCTCATTAAATTTGAAAGTCACTGTAGCAGTAACATACCTGGTATTTGGAGTATTACATTTAATGGAGTGGAATTCCTACGTACCAGCAAGGCTGTGATTACCTATTCCCTACCACATTCGTCTCCTTACTGATGCTATCTTTTCAATCGACACCAACGAAGCAACGCAGTTTCTCCCACCCTATTCAACGCGTGCTTTTAAAACTGGCCAATCACTATCGCTCTTCAAGAAAACCGTATACAACTCAACTGCCGTTCTAACAATAATAACCTATACAATAATAATGTATACATTTTCATTACATATTTTCTACAACTATTCCCTTAGGTGCCACAATGTGTAATAAAACAATTTATGGTAAAGTTTATCTCGATTAGCATAATGCAGATAGAAGAATAAACTTTCATTATAACACTTTGTTTCAGAATAGGGTGATTATCCATCAATGTCTTTAATTGATTATACATACATTCGAAGTCGATCCTGTTTAATAATTCCTCAAGGCCTATGTATACTTTGTTCGGTGTAAGACACAGCTTTAATGGTAAGAAAAATGAGCTGTGGGTTGGTACCTCAGTCTGTGCCTTTAGTGCGAGGTGCACCAGGTTCGATTCCGGGCTGGGGTGGAAATTTTGTTCTAGTCAAGATTATTCTCTAGTCTATCCATATTCTAGAAATATCAATGAGAATGTAAATGTATGTGTCCAGTTGAATTCCCTTCTGGAATGAAAGCTTTTCTCTAGCCAAGATTATTTTTTTCCATATACTGGAAATATCAATGAGAGTATGAATGTGTGTGTTTCAGGTTAATTTCTCTCTAGCCAGGAATATTCCCTATCCTCCTCAAACGTTTTAAATATGAACGAGAGTGCGAATAGATGTGTGATCTAATGAAAACTTAAAAAGAAAATGGGAAACCAAAGATTATGGCTAGAGTTTATTTATTAATTCAGTGCGGCTTAGTAAGATTTTTCTAAATTAATAATTGAAATTCATAATATTTTTAAATTAACTTTTCTGTAAATATATAAATCAAGTAAATAAATAAGATCATTGCAATTAAGAAGGATCGCAAAGAAAAACCAAGATGTGAAGATCACCAATAGCTCCAATAAATGCAGAAAAAATAATTATGCGTTGAATAAAATAATTATTAGTTAATAAAAATATAAAATAAAATCTTATTAAAATTAAATGCTTTAATAGTTTAATAATAACACATTATTAAATGATTGAGGATTTTGTGTACATTTTATTTTAATAATTGCTCAATTCCTTCATGAACTAATAGAGTTGCCGAAAGCCGGTAACTTCCAAAGGGAAATGCACGTCCATTTAAGGTGAGGTATACACGGTAAAAGATACTGTGAATGTCTAGGGCTAGCTTACTTAGCTTTGAACTCCCAGGTCCCGGTTCGATTCCGGTCAGGACAGTATGAATGTTTTGTGTCCAGAACTGTTCTCTGATCTCCCTTTAGTGTGGAAGTTTAGGAGAAAAACTGCTGTTCGCGCGATTTGATATTAAAAGAAAACCTAAAATAATAGAAAAACACTTTAAAATGTGATAATTTTTGGCATTGTCGATTGTTAGTAAGCCAAAACCAACAAAGTAATCGTATAGTTAAAGGCAACAAAATAGAAGAATAACAGGATTTGTTTGTTTTACACCTCTATAAAAATTGAATGACAATACTTGGAATATTTTCTTCGGCATAAATTATTGCAGCAGTCAATCAGAAATTTCTTACTGAATTGTCTCAAACTGAGTTGAATAATCAGCATTTTGGTTATAATTTTATGATAAAATAATGCGGTTTCCAGTTTATACTTTTTAAATTCTTTTAATCGTTATTTTTGATTTAAGTATATTTTACGGTATTTTCTTTTATTTATATTTTTGGAAACAGCATGCCAACATTATCTTGTGCTGAAATTCAGGTTTAGAAGTTCTGATTTCACTTCATCACGCCAAACTACATCCAAAGCAGCTGCATATAGCAGAAGTCAAGTACGACGCTATTTGTCGCTACTACAAGTTCCAGAAATTGTGATTAGAGGGCAAAGTAAAGGCTGGGTAGGATTAAAAAATGCAGACATTTGAACTAGGCATTTAATTTATTGACACTGGTAGAAAGAATATTAAAGTGAGTTGCTAGATGGCGTGTTACATAACCCGGGCATTTTCACTCCTGCTTGTGTAAAAAATCATGGCATCATATACATTTTAAAGTAGATTTTTCTGAAGTACAATTAAAAACGAATACGATTACTTATTGAAGATCGTTACGTATTTTAGATCTCAAACATAAATCAAAGAATACTGAATAACTCAGCATATGTAAATAATAATAATAATAATAATAATAATAATAACAATAATAGTAATAATGATAACTGTTATTTTTTGTGATTTCTAAGTGGAGCATAGATCATCGTTATGATGTTTCCGACGAATGTAGGACGAAATAACGACTTATGGACGCGAAATGGCGGAATTTTGCGAAGGAACCTTCTTTTTTTAAGGTTTGAGGTTTCTTTCGTATAAATAAACGTTACAAGGGACCACCAAACTTACTTCCCTTCCAAAGGAAGCCATACTAAGAATTATTGTGTCCGAAATAATCCATCTCCCTCTGTCAGGTGTGAACCCACCACCTTAGATTTTAGAGCCTTGTATGGTAGCTACTAAACCAGGTAGTGTGATGATGATGATGATGATAATAATAATAATAATAATAATAATAATAGTAATAATAATAATAGTAATATAGGGTGTACTTCTTTTAGCTGGGTGAATTTCGTAGTTAGACTATGAAATATCTGACACTTAGAAGAAAGCATAAAGGTTTTAAGAAATCAGAATTGGCAAATATAATACAGAAGATAATGTGATACTCACTCTTTCCCTTATCTTCGCTTTTGAGATTATACGTTTGAGAAGAGAAAAAAAGGCGTCTAAAAAAGGAGGAGCATTCACCATATGTATTCCAGCTATCCTTGCATTCATTGCTTTCTGAAATCAAGCAATAACATAGGTGCTTTAACAGCCAAGTACTCTAAAATACACTGAGAAAAGCTATCTATACTAAATGAAATATATGTTACCAAATATAATTGTTTTTAAATTTATTTAAATTCGTTCAGCATTAATTATGCTATATAGAACTGAAATAAAATACATTATAACTCAAAGTAACAAAGAAAATTATAGTTTGTGACGTCAGCCATATGCGGTCCCTCTGGCACTAAACAGTCAGAGATGATTTCACACATTCATTCAATGAGAGTCTTCTTTCTCGGAATCACTTCCTGAAGAAAACAGCAAATCCTGTGGGAGACGACTCTTTATCCGAGGAACTGCATCAGATTTTTGTCCCAGCTGTAGACAAACAAAAATCAATAAATTTGAAAAATAAACCTTTAGTCAAGTTCCAGGTTACTGAGACAAAATTTTCAGGACATTCTCCTGTAAAAGCAATCATTTGCATGTAAAATTATATTTTATTTTTCAAAAATGGAATCAACAATGTCATTAATACACCACGTGTTTTACACAATGGAAAGCTGCTTTAAGCTACCTTTCCCTCTAAGATTGTTTAATTTTATATTATTGCAAAATCTAATGCAATTTAATCATTAATCCAAAAAAATAAAATTAATTGATCAGAAATCATTCTTCTCTACTCTGCCTTTACTGCTGTTCCTCCCATCTACCCATAGGAGACCCTAAATTCGTTTTACTCTTTAGTTCATAATCATATGCTGCTTAAGGTATTATAGTTGGCACCATTCTTTTCAGGTGTTTTCCCTACTTTTCTTGGAATTCTTTTATTTTGTTTATTCAATATATGTTTATGTTATACGTTCACTACGGATTTTACCCAATGTAATGCAGTCTTTGCTTCTGAAAATGACAGCCTTTTATGTGTTCCATTCAAATGGCTGTCTCTAGATGTTACATCAACTTTCCTTACAAAAATGATTCGTTTATCTATGACATGCTAATCAAGGTAAGCATTAGCAGAAATTGTCTTATGACTTTCTTCCTTGTAAGTAGAAGGGACAGGGAAATACACTAGGCAAAATCGATAGTCGTATCTTTTAAAAGCTGGTCCTTTTTGAAACAACTGAAGTTCGGCTCTCTTTGCATGGCCTGCAGTTAAACCAAATAAGTTAAACAAAACGTCCTTCCCGTTTGAGAAAAGTTTAAGTAGTTCAAAAAACTGAAACCAATAACAAGAGATATCTCAGAAACGGTCAACTTTACATAAAAACACATAAATTGTGTTCTAACGAGATATACAATTTTTGTACCGTAAGTTGTTTCCTCTTACGGTTTAATCGTTATACAACTTTCTGCAAAGCTCATACAGAATAAACAAATCTTCAAAATATACATTTTATCTGTGGTGTAAATAGCTTTAAAATGCGGTATTTTAATCAAAATCGTTACAGCCATTTTTGAGAAAACAAAGTTTTCAAAAACTTTTTCATTTAAAGAGTAATTTGGGAAGGGGGAATTTTCTTGAAAATTTCGTGTCGCATTCTTAGAAGATATTAAAATTAAATACAAACTTTGGTTTTTAACGGTATTTTCGTTTTTGAGCTATGCTGTCCAAAGACACACACATACACACGGATCTTTTATTAAAAACGCTTTTTTCCGACTTAGGGGTGCACAAAATATATTTCTGGTAAAATCTCGACATCGAATTTTTGGGTGGTAAACAATACCTTCTCTATCCACTATGTGCACTGTACATACGGGCTAGAGAAAGTAAAGATTTACAAATAGTTCCGCACATAATTTGTTGCTTAGGTACTGTTAGGTTTATCCTCATTTTCACATTCTCAACTATGTGTAGCCTTCAATTATGGTACCCCTTCCAAAAATGTAATGGCAATTTCACTGAAAATATGTTTCTTGAGTTCTCTCAATCTAAAAGGCATTTTTGAATATTGGTCCGTGTGTGTGTGTGTGTGTGAACACAATTACACAAAAAATCTGATGCATTCCATTCACATGACTTTTTCTACATCTCTGTAACAAATTATTGTTAAAAAGCTTATTCCTCTATCTACATCATGCCAATCGAGATAAACCTTAGCAGAAATAGTCTGATTACTTTGTCCCTTGAAAGGAAGAAACCTAATGCGTTCCAGCCACAAGATGTTCTCCAGCTGTTCGGTAAACAAACCTTTTATTCAAAATATTAATCTACTCGTGTTATCTACATCATGCTAATCAAGATAAATATAAGCAGAATTAGTCTTATTACTAGCTCCTTGTAAGCAGAAGGAAAATAAGAAAATGCAACGGCTTAAGCGATATTCTCGGCCTTTAAAAGCCGGTCACTATTGCTATGTGAAGCCACTGAAATTCCAAGCTTGCCAGGAGTAATCCAACGAGAAACGAGAAGAAGGATGTCTTCAGGTTTGAGAAAAGTCTAAGTGGTTAAGATTGAAACCAATAATCCGGAATATCTGAAAAACGGTTAACGCTACAAAAAATGTATATAACATAAAATGGGTGTTTTAATGGGGTCTTCATTTTCTGTGTTGTAAGTTTTTGTATATCTCTTACGATTTGCCATTTATACAAAGGTCCTCCATAATGAGCAGGTTTTCAGGGGCTATTCCCAGAATATACATTTCGTTTGCCATACAAATGTCCTAAACATAAGGTATTTTAAATCAAATCGTTAGAGCCATTTTTAAGAAAACCAAAATTTTCGAAAAGAATAGTTTGGGGTAGGGGGATTTTCCTGAAAATCTTCGTGTCGCATCTTTGGAAGGTATGAAACTTAAATACCAAGTTTGGTACTTAACGGTCTTTTCGTTTTTGACTATGCCTGCCCACAGACACAAACACACACACAGGGATACACACACACGCATACACATACATACTCACAGACACACACACACATACGAATGTCTTTCTAAAAAAACTTTTTTTTGGATTCAGAGGGTTTCAAACAATGTATTTTCGGTGAAATCTCGGTATCGAATTGTTTGGTGCAATACATACCTTCGCTATACACTAAGTACAGTCACGGAAAAAAATTATTGAACGGTGTAACCTTTCAAAGTATCGCTTCGGCCTCACGGAGGCACACGAGATTGCACAAGCTGGATTTACACGTGCACGTGCGCTAAGCTACAAAACATGCTTTTATACAGCGAGTTAAGACGTAGTTTATTGCTTTATAACAACAACCAGGGAACAACCATAATAATTGTTTTTCGCTAACATACACAAAAACATTAAAAAATAAACCAAACCTTAATGGTTGAGCTGCCCACTACAGTTCTTTAGAATCAGGGAAAGAAGTACTCAAGAGTAGAAATGTCTCAGGCCTAACGTGCTCCGTTTGAAACTCAATGTGCTACCTAGCCCAGTAAACCGCATAAAATTTTTATTATTATTTTGTTTTTAGTTCATATTAGTACTCTTTACAACCGATGTAGATTAAGTAATATAAACCATTCACTCTGTGAAATGTGAAATATTTTATTTGCTGCTATCGCAAACTAGAAAAGAAAGAAAAACGCCGCAACATGAAATCCGGTTGCTTTTAAATGCAACAAAAGCCTAATAAAACAAGAGAAAACAAATTCTAATATATTGTGTGGTCCCCATTATTGCTATCACTGCCCACAACTTTCGGGGTATGGAATCTACTAGCGTTTGAAAATGAGTAATGTCTTCTCTAGTGAATTTCAAGTGTCTGTCATAGCACACCAGGGTAGTGTAGCATTATTCAATCTGGAACCTCGCGAAATCTTCTGCTTTACTTTCGTCCAAGTTGGGTTGCGATCTGCTGATTTTGTAGGACACGGTATCTGCTCTAAGATATTCGTGTGCTCCGAAAATCACTTTTGAACTTTGGCCGACTTGTGGACCGAATGATTATCCTGTTGGAATTTATTAATACCTTCAGGATAACGCTCTTAGGCAGATAAACAGAACATGTTCTAGAATTTCAGAATAGGTTTCCTTATTCAGCTTTCCATGATCATGTTCCAGCATACCTGTACCTCCCCGAGATGTCCATGCCCAGGCAGTAAGGCTCGTTCGACCACTCCTTGCGGCCATTGCAACATTTATGAAGGAAGTTCTGCAGGAGAAACATGAGTATGGCAAAATAATGATGTCAAATCAAAATAGAGATAACTCAAACTGAAGTAATTAAATAGGAAAAATGAACACCATGTTGTCATCAACTCTTGAAGTAACACCTCCAGCAGTTCCCAGAGACGTAATATGACGGGAAGTATATCTGTTTGGGTCAAGAGGTACTGCTGTCACATTTATATATGCGGTGTAGTCATGGTTCTTATGATAAGAATCATTTATCGTATTCGGGGTACTTCATGGCTTCTGAACCAGCTCATTGGTTGATCCAGTTTATTTGGAATTGGTTGCTCCACCTATATGAATAACTACCAATAAGCATAGCTTCAGGAAGAAACACTTTTGGGTTTGTTTACTAATTGGCTAACGAAGAATGGGTAGCATGGCGATTGTTGCCGAATTATTTACAAAGAACCAGTATAAATACAAAACTCGATGCAAGACACAGCGTTCCACATGTGATAACGTATGTCGCAGACACTGTTAGGTAAGTCAAGCTGCATATTGGAAATAGTGACCAGTGTAAACCTCGCTGCGATACGAAGTGGGACTGAAATATTCTGCTCTCAGAGTGCGCTCAATCATTTTTTCCATGACTTTACATAGTACGTGTAGAGAAATTAATACGTCTTTGAAAGAATAGTTTACTGAAGAATGAGCAGATAATTTTTAAAGTAATTTTAAGCTTTAAACCACTATAAATATTATAACATGTGAGATAGAGTAAAAACAAAAGAAACCTGGACTGCCTCTGTGGTCGAGTGGTCAGCGAGCTGATTTCTCATCCGAGGGTCCGGGGAATTTTTCTTTAACCAGAATTATTCCCTATCTCCCACAGAGTCTGGAAGTATGTATGTGAGAGTGAATGTGTGTGTGTGTTTGAGAAAACTAAAATGATTTAAACCAAAAGTAAAAGAATATACGGACAACTAGTTCTTTCAAGTGCAAAGCCCCCCATATGACCTTAGATTTTAAAAGGGGCTATATAAATGAAACAATAGAAAAAAAAAAGCCTGGATAAAAATCTACGGCTTACTAGTTATACGAGAGCTATGCTTATTAAAGCGGTATTTGGAGACTATTTGCAGAACATTCAAGAATTCCACATAATACGTTTCCTTTGTTATAAAATATCTTAAATATGTGTTATGTTAATCAAAATCGTTGGATGTTTTTGAAAAAAAAAAATATTCCAGTTAAACGCTAATTGGGGGTGCGGATTCTCAGAAAATCTGTGTGTCGCATTCTTGAAAGATACTGGAGTTAAAAACCAAGTTTGGTATTTAACCGATATTTCGTTTTAGAGATATTTATTTATTTTCCACACACTTACATATGCACACAATGCACTTTTCCTGAAAAGTTTTTTTTTTTCCGGGGGAGCCTAAATTATATATTTCCAGTGAAATTAGGTATCAAGTTTTTGGGTGGAATACAATAATTTCTCTACCTACTATGTCCATTGTACATACACAATAGAAAAGTAAAATCTGATGTCTTCCATTCACGTGCGTTTCTCTACATCGCTGTAACAAAGTATACTTAAAAAGCATATTCTTCTCTCTACTTTATGATAATCGAGATAAACACTACCACGATTGTTTTAATTACTTCCTTCCTTGTAAGTAGAAGAAAAATAAGGGAATACAATGAGATAAAATCTCTTAAAATCAGGTTGCCATGTGGTACAAATCCGCATCTATGCATGGCTAGGAGTTTGCAACTTTCCGTGAGAGAAAAGTTTAAGTATTTTAAATCTGAAACAAATAACAAGGAATATCTCAGAAATGGGAAATTCCACGAAAAAAAGTATATACATAAATTGTGTATTAAATTTTTGTGCAGTAATTTTCTGCCTATCTCTTACGGTTTATCAGTTATGCATAATTCGCAAAATTCATTCTGAATAAAGATATCTTTAGAGGATAGTCCCAGAAAATTCAAGATATACATTTTATTTGCCATATAAATATCTTTAATATGCGATATTTTAATCAAAATCGTTAATCTCATTTTTGAGAAAATAAAACCTTTCTATTTTTTTTTCATGTAAAGGGTAGTTTGGGCGGGGATTTTTCTCAAAATCTTCGTGTCGCATCCCTGGAAGATACTAAAGTTAAATACCAAGTTTGGTATTTTACTGATGTTTCCTTTTTGAGTTATCGTGTTCATAGAGACACGAACTTACGTTCACACACATACACGCAAGGGCTTTTTTTTTCCAACATTTTTTTTTTGGATATAGTGGATCCTAAAACCAATATTTCAAGTGAAATCTCGGTATTGAATTTTTGGATGGAATGCAATACCTTCTCTATATATTATGTATATAGTACCTGCGTGTAGAGAAAGTAAATATACTTACCATGCAAATGAGATCTAATTTTCTTAAAAGAGGTGGTGTGAATTTGGCCATGATTGCCGGAGTAGCTCCCTCCAAATCCACGACATAGATGTCACCAACCGTTAAATCGTAGTTATACCTCAAATCGGTTACCATAAAGACAAGTTTCGTTAGTTCCACAGCGTTGTATATGGCAGGATCATTGTTAAGCATTCGGAGTATAACTACTCTCTGGTAGCTCTCTGTCAATCTGGGCATAGGAACAGCGGCACTAAAGTAACAAAAATAAATGCATTTGTGTTTACATATCAAGCAAGCCCACTCCAGAGATAATACTGCAAGTGTGTGTCAGTGAAAAGAATAACTTAAAATCCAATGCGACATAAACATTATTTTTGCTATTTAAGCCCAATATTTTGTTATTACAATATCCAAGGAAGTTTAATAATCATGTTGTTTTAAACGATGATAATTGAATATTGTGTTTTTTTTAAATTACTCATTATTTTGTATAGAAATAATGTTTAATTAGAAAAATTATTACAACAAGCAAATTCTATATATTAAAATACAGACATAATGCAGAATTTTAACGTTCATTAGCAAAGTAAGTCAACGTTGGGGCAAAGCAATTAGATAAAAATTAGAGTAGCCAGGGTGAAACTAATCAGGTGTTTGGCACACCAGAAATCATTTAGCTCATTTCATTAAATTTTAGTGTGTTCAGAAATCCAGAGGAGAACGGATAATGTACTTAGACCATTACAAAGAAAGAATTTAATTGGAATTTAAGAGGCTAAAGAGTGAAAAGACATGTTAACGAATAAAGAAGGTTAGGCATGGCACACACGTTTCGGTATACCGGTGAGGTTTACCTGTACAGGTAAACTGCATATGCCTGGCGACCTGCGCAGGCGAACGGAGAGGAATCGAAATTCAAAAATTTCTACTTGCGCAGGCTTGAGGTTCTCCGACACACCTGTACAGTTTTTAGGTTATTAGTGGCTAGTTCCTCGATAAAGAGCGTCAGTCGTCTTTGGACCTACTCTTATAGTCGTTAATTATTAATAAATATATTATTATATAGCATATAACAATAATAATATAATACATAGTGATCTTGTATGAGTGTATTCATTTCTCTTTGTAAGCCAATATTTACACTAAATTTTGCGTTTTGGCTTCTTTTTATTTCCTCTACACTTCTATGTGTATAGTGTAGAGAAGATATTGTATTGCACCCAAATTCAATACCCGGAAATACCTGAATCCAAAAAAGCATTTTAAGAAAGATGTCCATTGTCTGCCTGTCTGTCTGTCTCTCAGTGGATGCGTGTTTCTGTGTAAATGTGTGTGTTTGTGTCTGTGGACAGCATAGCTCAAAATGAGCTACATACCCTTTACATGAAAATTTTGCGAAAATTTTGATTTTCTCAAAAATGATCTCACGATTTTAATTAAAATATAGTATATTAAAGATATTTATTTGCTCAATAAAATTCCTATCTTGAGTTTTTCGGGAATAACCTCTGAAGACATGTTTATTCTAGATGAATTTTGAGGAATTTTGCATAACTAGTAAACCGTAAGAGATAACCAAAACTTACTTAAAAAAAATGTAGACCTCGTTAGAACACACAATTTATATTATATACTGGCGCCATCCAGAAAGTAACAGACGATTTGGTATAACTAAATAATAAGTAAGTATATTAATAAAAAACTTTGTAAGCAAAGTCACAGTATCTTCTTCAATTTCTGTATTCAGCATTGCTTTCAAGATATTTATTTTCGCGTGGTACTAGTTTTTCATTACAGATGTTGTACTCCTCCATCACAAAAAAATTGAGCCAAGATGTCACTGTCCTTTTGAGGTCTTCATCGGTTGGAAAAATGTTTCCACCCAGAAAGTCATGTATAATGTCCAAAGTGAAACACCGGCTTTTCTGAATTATTTTATCAACATGTCCACTCATCTCTTCCATAACGTTGATGAACTTCCACTCGTCTTTGTTGTGCACAAAGGTCCTTTTTGATTACTGTAAATTATGCACAATTTCCTCACTGAATCTTGTTCATTGCATTTTCAACGTACGCTTGCGCCATCATTCGATTGGCCGAACGTTTTGTCCATTCAATAAACGAGCAAGTCTGTTGATGGTAGAAAAGTATAAATTTGCCATTGAAAAACTGGTACCACGTGACAACAAATGTTCTTGACAGAATGAAGATTACGTTGTGAAATGGAGTAAGATACTGTAACGTTGTAAATAAAGTTTTGTGCTGATTTCTTTCATTATTATTGTAATGCCAAATCGTTTGTTTCTTTCTTGATGACCCTTGTAGATTGTGTCATGGAGTTGACCGTTTTTGAGATTTTGCTTGTTATTGGTTTCAATTTTAAAATTCTTATACTTTTCTCATGAGGCAATTGTCAACTCCTGGCCAAAAAAAACAAAGGAATTCCAATCCCATAGCAACCAGGTTTTAAAAGATTCGACTATCGCCTTAGCCTAGTGTACTCCCTTATTTCCCTTCTACTTAAAAGGAAACAAGTAATAAAATCCTTCCTGCTAATTTTTCTCGATTAGCATGAATTAAATAGAAGAATAATGTTTTTGAACAATAATTTGTTGCAGAAGTTTAGAGAAAGTCATGTGAATGAATCACATCAGATTTTTACACGTGGCATTAGCAAACCGTCTAAAGCGATCACGTCGTCTTCTTTACTCACCATCTCTTGACTGAGTTACATTCTTTCGTTTTATAGTAGCGTATGTATACTCTAGCCTGCACAGATATACCTTTCCGGCTTACCTGTGCAGGTTTATCTGACAGGTATAAGGGCCGTCCCAGAAGTACCCGATCTAACAAAGAAAGCACAAAAATTTTGGGGGGAAACATCCTTATTGCTCTACGTAGTCTCCTTTCAGCTCGATGTCGCACTCCGTGGTGTAATGGTTACCATGCTGACTTCATATATCCAAGGTCGCGGGTTCAAACCCGGCGGAGAACGATGGATTTTTTCGGGTGTAAAAATCGTTAGCATGGCTTCCTTAGGAAGGGAAGTAAAGCCGTTGGTCCCGTGTCGTAGATTTACGGCACGTAAAAGAACCTCAAGCCTGATAGAGAAGCCTCTGAGCAAAATTAAGCAGTCTTTCACGCCCAATTTAGAATGGGACGCTGAGAACCACAGCAGTTAAAGAGCGTCCATAAATAACACGCCATTTACATTTTTTTTCAGCTTGATACACTTTTCCCAGCGATGTTCAAAAGCTTCCATACCCCGTTATAGTGAGAACTATCGAGGTCTGCAAAATAGCCATCAACTGCAGACTCCGCCTCTTCATTGTTCGCAAATCTTCTACCACGAAGCCATTTCTTCAAGTTTGGAAACAAAATAATCAGAGGGGCTAAATCTGACAAATAAGGTGCATGAGGAATCAATTCGCACTTTAATTCATTGATTTTGGCCATGGTGATAATGGACGTGTGAACTGGTGCATTGCCTTGATGAAACAAAACTTTTTTTTCGCTAAATGAGGCCGTTTTCACCCAATTTCACCATTGTAACAAGTTCACATTATATTCGCTATTGATTATTACTTTTCCTTTTTTGAGATAATCAATTAAAATTATCCGCGTGCGTCCCAGAAAGTTGACGCCATGACCTTGCTGCAGATGGAACTGTCTTCGCCTTCTTTGGAGCCGATTCTCCCCTTCTAATCCACTGTTTTGATTCTTCCTTCGTCTCAGGTGTGAAGTGATTGGCCCAGGTATCATCCATTGTTATGAATGCATGCAAATGCTAGCAGACATTAGAGGGCTTTACACGCACAATCTTTCCCTCGCGCCTAGGAGCGTACGGATTTGAACGAGGTAAAGAACGTAGACGTAATCGTGCGCGAACAGATTCCAGAACAAAAAAGCAAGCACGTGTTTACGCGCGCGAAAGCGTGTCTATATGAGTGCGCGAGCGAAAGAATGGACGTGTGAAGGGCAATCACGCACGCATGCCCGCGCGAAATCGAAATCTGTGAAGCGCCAGCAAGTTCAACAGGATTAGTTGGAGCGTGCGGATAAGTAGTGTATAATATTAAGTGTTAAAGATGTGGAAAGTGTAGAAATGGATGTTCAACAAAAGAGAAACATAATTTTGATAGTTACTTTAGCAGGACTAAGTACAATAAAAGAAGGATGTGGGTAAAAAATTATAGATGACGCTTTGGTCACTTACCCTTGATACAAGAACTCCGTGAACAATTTCCTGAGGACTTCAGAAACTCCTTACGAATGGACGGTTGGTTCATCATTTGATATCTTACTACGGAAGGTGGAACCAAAAATACGGAAGCAAGATACCATTATGAGGAAGTCTATTTGTGCAGAAGAACGTCTTACAGCAACCCTTCGATTTTTGGCTACAGGGCGGACGTTTGAAGACTTAAAGTTCTCTACAGGGATCTCCGCGGCTTCTTTAAGCATACTTATTCCGGAAACATGTAAAGCTATATATGATGTTCTCAAAGCTGAGTACATGAAGGTAGGTACAATTGCTGCTCAATATTCAACTGGTAAATAATAGATCGTGAATCATTTGACATACCAGTAGTGATAAAAAATATTAATAAACATTGATTTAATGAAAATTTTATTGTTATCATCCATTTACACAGATTAAGTGGTACAGTCTCTTGCTAATTACGCATACAGTTATAACTAGACTCATAAAATGAACATAAGATTTCACTTGTAGTTTGTGTATCCACGGGTTGTAGCAAGAGAGGCGATTCACTGGAGGTTCCTGAATAAGGAGTGTCTCTTCTTAAACG
This sequence comes from Hymenopus coronatus, assembly GCA_030762935.1. NCBI lineage: Eukaryota > Metazoa > Arthropoda > Insecta > Mantodea > Hymenopodidae > Hymenopus > Hymenopus coronatus. Next base: position 124,807,955 of record CM060896.1, on the reverse strand, counting down.
GTTGCAACCTTCACAGATATCAGTGTTATCTGTGAGTGTATTAAGTAACCCTTTACGAATTATGGCACTAATCAGGGACTCGGCATACACTGCTTGCCTCGGGTCCATCCTGGCCAACTTTTTAGAAGTGTTTATAGCGAATGCGTCATACTCGCTCAATGGCTGGCTATTAGACTTCAAGGCAGCGGTGCAGGCTGACAGGAACTGGGCATGAGAATCGACAATGTTTCTTTTCCTTGGGCGTACTGTAGAGGGGGGGTTTCTTCTCGACCTGGGGGACAAAAGTAGAATCTGAGTTATAAATGTATTCTTTTGATTTTAATCTCATTAAAATTAAATTTCTATTTCTTTTCTGTTTCCAACTAGTAAAGAAGAATGAAGCAAAATTGCATGCGGATTTCACAACAAATGGCAGTTCATCAACTGTGGAGGGGCATTGGACGGAAAACATATCCGAATTGTTCCGCCTGCACATTCCGGAGCTACATACTACAACTATAAGAACTTCTATAGCATCATTCTGCTGGCATTGGTGGGCCCCAACTATGAGTTTTTATATGTTGACGTTGGAAAAAATGGAAGACTGTCGGATGGAGGTGTGTTAGAATACACTGAATTTGACAGAAAATTGCGATCTGGACAACTGAATTTGCCTCACAATAGCGAAACTGATAGGAATTTAAATTTTGTGTTCCTTGGGGATGAAGCTTTTGGTTTGCATGAACATTTTCTTAAACCTTATGCTCAAAGACAACTGGATAGGGACAAGAGGGTTTTCAACTACAGATTATCACGTGCTAGGAACGTAGTTGAAAATGCGTTTGGAATTATATCATCCAGATTTAGAGTACTACACACAGCCATAAATATGAAACCTAAAAATATTTGCTCAGTTGTCTTGGCAATTTGTGCTTTACATAATTTTTTGCGCATTTCTAGCACATCATACCTGTCTTCTTCCACAGAGAACATGCAGATTCGGGTGCAGTGCAACCAGGAGACTGGCGCTCTAATTCAGTAAAGTTGCTTCACCTACAAGGTTTCAACACCAGGTATATTACCCGAGAAGCAAAGCATAACAGAGAGAAGTATAAGAATTACTTCGTTTCTGAAGGCAGAGTGGAATGTCAAGATACGCTGATAGCACAAGGAAGAGCTTAATTTTTTAATATTAATTGAACAATTAACCTAAAAGAAAGCAAATCTGTTGTTGCTTACTTAATATTGTACACAGTAACTTTAATAAAGGAACACTTACATTGTCATCTTGTGGTATTTGTATCCCGTCTTCCTCCAGTAACCCGTGCTCTTCATCTGCTACGTCCTTGTCGTGTTGGCTTGTCTCCTGTTCCGGATCGTCCAGGCTTGACACACTCTCCGTAGGCAATTCTTGATCTTTGAACACCAATAGCTCGTAGTACCATAGTGTTGGTGTGTACACTTCATCACTCCCACACCCACTACGTTGGCTTTTGTGTACCCTTTTCAGTTCTTTTCTGAAAGAACCTCGCAGCCTCTGTATTTTTTTAACGACAAAGTCCCTATTTGCGTCGGGAAAACCATGTTGCTGACAGAATTCAGTCATTTTATTATACGCTACATCGCGTAAGTTCCTGTTTTTGTATTCCTGGCTCTTCACTTTCCACAAACATGGTAACGATTTACACAGACTAATAAAGTCAGTGATCAGTTCCTTCGACCATAAGCGGACATCCATTTTTTCCTAGGTGTGTGGAATGTGTATGTAAAGGCACAACTAACGAAGTAAAGTGCGCGAGATTGCGTACGTGACTGGCCACACGCTCTTCCTCTACACGTGCATTCTTTCCGGCGCGAAAGCGTCTAGGTGTAAAGGCAGCTATTGTGGATTTCCATTACAATTTCTGGACTGGTGACCTCATTTGGTTGACCACTACGATGTTCGTCTTGGTAGCTAGTACGGCCGCGCTTAAACTCTGCTACCAAATATTTCACTGTTGTAAATGAAGGACCAAAATAGAAACTAGCTCGGCCCTAATACCAAGACCTTTAAAATTAAGGCATTGTATCACATAACGATGACCAGTTGTGTCAATGTTTACAAATTCGCTGAGATATTTCACTAATGATGTATGCCAAACAAATGCTAAACAATGTAAAATCATCAAACTTTAAGCTTAAGCTTTCTGAGGTTGGTACTTTTTACTAATCACTATCTATACGTCAGGTCGAGTACTTTTAGGATGGCCCTCATATATCGTAACGTGTGCCGGGCCTAAATACATGAGAAACTAACAGTAACATTTCTAATTACATGATTCACTTTAAGTTATTTTCTCAGAGATTAAGCGGATAGATTGCTGAGTTTTCCAGAGCTCAAAGCTCTTTACTGATAGTTTTAAACTTTATAAAGCATTTTGTATCCATATAGAGAATAGTGTGAATAACCTACTGCAGATAAGTTAAGTCATTCCTTGGTTATCCGTTTTAAAACACAAACCTTACGTTGTTACTTTCTCTACACGTACTATGTACATTGTGTAAAGAGAAGGTATTGTACTGGCCCCAAAAATTCGATACCGAGATTTGATCGGAAATACATATTTTGGGTCCCCCTGAATCCAAAAATGTAGAATATCCGTGTGTGTGTGTGTGTCTGTCTGTCGACTGTCAGTGTGTGTATGTATATGTGTTTGTGTGTCTATGGGCAGCATAGCTCAAAATTGAAAAGTCCGTTAAATACCAAACTTGGTATTTAAGTTCAGTATTTTGCAAGGGAGCGACACGCAGATTTTCAAGAAAATCCCCCCTACCACCAACTACTCTTTACATGAAACAATTTTCGAAAATTTTGATTTTCTCAAAAATGGCTGCAAAGATTTTGATTAAAACATCATATATTAAAGATATTTACACAGCAAATAAAACCTATATCTTGAATTTTCTGGGAATAGCCTATGAAGACATATTTATACTGGATGAATTTTGGGGAATTTTGCATAACTGGTAATCCAAAAGAGGCAAACAGAAACGTGCTTAACAAAAACTGTAGATCTCCTTAAAACATGCAGTTTATGAGGAGTTTACCGTTTTAAAAACGAAAATACCATTAAATACCAAATTTGGTATTTAAGTTTGGCATCCTCCAAGGATGCGACACAAACATTTTCAAAGGAATTCCCCCACCCCCAAATACCCTTTACATGGAACGTTTTTCGAACATTTTGGTTTTCTTAAAAATGGCTCTAATGATTTTGATTAAAATATCGTATATTAAAGATATTTACCTGACAAATAAAATTATATCCTGAATTTTCTGGGAAGAGCCTCTAAAGACTACTTTATTCTGGAGCAATTTTACTGAATTTTGCATAACTGCTAAACCGTAAGATATGGCGGACAACAACTTACCGTACAAAAAATGTAGAGCACTTTAAAACACCCAATTTTACATAATGGTTTCTCATCCACCACTATTTCCTTTTCATCGTTTCCCCTTCAACCCGTTTCCCTTTTATCTTTCAGGTGTGTTTTCAGGTGCATATTGTGAGACAGTGTGAGTTGACGCGGATACAGCTCAATGGAATGATTGCTCCCCATGGTTGGTAGGTCATGGTTCTCGTGATCACCTTTCTGGCGGCCTGGAAGTGGGATGTGGCATTTGGCTTGAAAATTTTAGGTTATTCCGTGCGACTTTGGTAGCCTGTTTTCCTGCGGCCTGTGACCTTCAATTCCTTCACCTCATACCAACCTTCTGGAGCGGGGATGTTAGCCACAATAGCTCTATATGGATCCCAGTGGGCATGTGTCACCCTCCGTGGTCTACCCTTTATCGAGATTTATTAGATTCATCAAGAGAATAACAGAATAATAATTTGTAAGATTAGCTCATTGAAAGTGAAAAGGGAGACTCATATGAATACAAAAAATTAGATTCAATGTAACTGGTTATGTAAATTAACTTGATGCAAATTAACCAAATGTATAAATAAAACTACCTATATAAAAATAACTAGCACCAAAGACAAATTTCAATCCTTACCCGGCAGAGCTTTGTATCTGAAACCACTTGGCCGTTGGATCCCTGTTGCACATCATCTCTGGTATCACATTACGTAGAGTATAGTACATATCAATAGAGTCTTTGGTTCGTTGAAGGCTGCCTTTGCAAAATGCTAAACGTCTGATCAATTCAGCATCCTCTGGAGAAAATGGTCATAACATTAAATTACTGTATCGTAAATACAGGAAATCAGGAATTGTTATGTCGCAAATTTAAATTTCATCAGGAGTAAATTATGATTTAAAGGAAAATACTGTTTAATGTTTATTTCTCAAAAGATGAATTTAATGAAGTTATTTAAAATAGCACTCATTAGTATGTATTGGTCTAAATGGTCGGCTAATGTTACATGTGGGTTTGGCATTGGGCACTCATCCGACATTAGACAATCACATATCATTTATAAAATCATTTGTTTATCTACAAACCTCTCATGCTTCAACTGCTCAATTCACTACTCCAATGTTTACTTTCTTTAGCACGTATTTACACACAGCAGCTAGAGAATCCATTCGAAAATTCGAAGTTGAGATTTCACTGTAAATATATATTTTCAGGTGCCTGAGTCCGAAAAACGACATTTTATTTTCTCTAGCTCGCATGTACAATCTACCTATATAGTGAATAAAGAAGGTGGGTATTGTATTCTACACAAAAATTTAATATCAAGGTTTCACCAGATGTATATGTTTTGGGGTCCCCTGAGTCCGAAAAAAGCATTTTGAGAAAAAGGTCCGTGGGTTTGTGGACACCATAGCTCAAAAACGAAATGTCGGTTAAACACCAAGCTTTGTTATATTAAAATCTGGAGATCTATTACCAGCACGTGCTTCATTTGGTCATGGTGTAGATGGAGTACCCTAGACGCGCGTTCCCACAACTTTTGTTGTCATCCTCTTGCTCATGGCTTTTTTAACATTTTAAAATATATAAAGCTAACAGGCTTCAAAAGCCAAGGAGGAAAAAGAACCAAGAGACATCTGCAAGCCTGCAAGAGGATTGTGGAAACGCGCGTCTTGGGCACTCCATCTACACCATGACCAAGTGAAGCACGTGTTGGTAATAGATGTCCAGATTTTAATAAAATTGACAGCTTCACAGTATATAATGTTTTTTTTTTTTTTTAACATTTTAAAACTAAGCTTTGTGTTTCAGTTCAGTATCTTTAAAGGATGCGACACGAAGATTTTCAAGAAAATTCGCCCACACCAAATACCCTTTACCTGGAACACTTTTTCGAAAATTTTGATTTTCTCAAAAATGCCTCCAACGATTTTGGTTAAAAGACCGCATATTAAAGATATTTATGTAACAATTAAAATAGATAATTGTATATTTTTAATTTTCTGAAAACAGCATCTGAGGATCTCGTTAATCTGGTCGAGTTTTGCAGAATTTTGCATAATAGTTAAACTGTAAGAAATAGACAAAAACGTACTACACAGAGCATGTAGATCTCCTTAAAATACATAATCTATTTATATATATATATATATATATATATATATATATATATATATATTTCTTGTACATTTGACAATTTTCAAGATATTCATTGTTATTTGTTTTAATTTTAAATTAACTTTTCTCAAATGGGGCCATGCAAAGTGAAGCGAAACTCAATTGTTCCTCATAGGGATCCTCTTTTTAAAGAATTTATTATGGCTTTACCATAACTTCTTCTTACAAGGAAGCAAGTAATTAGACCAATTTTGTTAATGTTTATCTCGATTAGCATGTTGTAGATAAAATAAATCATCTTTTGTAAGAATAGTTTGTATTCGGAACAGCTAGAGAAACTTATGTGAACGAACACATCAGATTTTTAGAAAAAGGTCCGCATATGTGTGGGTGTGTGCCTTTAGACAGCAGAGCTCGAAAACGAAAAGACCGTTAAATACAAAACTTGCTATTTATCTTAGTATATTTCAAGGATGTGACACGAAGATTTTTAAAGAACTCCCCTCGTCACAAATTACCCTTTACATGCAACACGTTTAGGAAATTTTGTTTTTCTCAATCGTATATTCAAGATCTTTACATCACGAATAAAATATATACTTTGAATTTTCTGGGAATAGCCTCTGAAGACCTCTTTATTCTGGATGAGTTTTCCAGAACTTTGCATAACGGTTAAACCGTTAGAAAAAGACAAATACCAAACAAATGTAGATATTGTTAAAACATATTAAGGTATGCCATGTACGTTTTTTTGAGATATTCCTTGTTATTATTTTCGGTTTTAAACTACGTAACCTTCCTCAAACGGAACCATGCAAAGTAAGTCGAACCTCAATTGTTTCACACAGAGACCACTTTTTAAAATATTTGACTATCCCTTTACTCTAGTGTATTACCTTATCTACTTAAAAAAAAAAAAAAAAAAATATCGGGAAGCGTGGTTCAGATTAGGTGGGTGGAAAACTCTTAAGGTAGTTGATGAAATTGATAGGAGAATTTTCCCATTATTAGGGTATCAGGAAGACTGGACACATATTTTGACTGGTTGCGTGCAGATGGAGTGTGTTAGGAAAACATTATTGTCGGAAGTAGTTTTAGATTCAAACTGACAAAGAACAGCATAATGGGATTTGATTATAAACAGTCAAGCCTGGACACATCCTTAATGGAGCTACGTGCACTAAGAGATAAAATATTTCTGTAAATATTATATAGATTTATTTGGTGTTTGAGTAATCTATATGTATGAATACGTGGTAAAGTTGTGAGTGCAAGAGGGCGCGAATGTTTGTGTGATATAAGAGTGTTCTTTCTATTATTGTTCTGTAGTTCTATTGTTGTAGCACGGGAGTGTGTTCCAACGTTGTAGATATATATAAAATATATATGTAGGTAATATTTCAAACTCAATTATGTATTTTTAGATAGCATGTATGGTCATCCAACCCATGCGTCTGTGTGACGCAAATATTGTATTATTGTAAACTTAATAAATACCACCACCACCACCACCTCTACTGCTTACAAGGAAGCAAGTAATAAAATCAATGTTTATGTCAATTACATGATGTAGATAAAATGGTAATCTTGTGTAAGAATAGCTTATGTATGGAACAGCTAGAGAAACCTACGTGAATGGAACACATAAGATTTGTTGCAATCGGGTTGCAATTTGTCTTTAACGTTTTTCAACATATCACCACTTTATGGATTTAGCTGCTATCCATTGTTTCCTTTAATGATCTAAACCTGAACATTCCAATAATAAAAGAAAGTCATCTTCCCTGCTTTTACACATTTGGCACCTTCATCAGCTTCCATTTTATGAAAGCAATCCCTCATTTTTCTTTCATTTCAAAAAATCTTAAAACGCAACTCCCATCTTAATGCAAATCTCCATTTTTTATTTAAACTACTATAACTTTTTTCCTGATTTAGTTATATTATAACGTTTGTCTATCTACATATTCTAGTCTTCTTATTGTTTCCTTATTAGACTGGGACCCACATAACCTTATTACTTTCTCTGTGCACGCAGTACATAGAGAAGTTTACATTCCATCCAAAAATTCTGTACCGTGTAGTGTAGCTTGTATCTAAAAAAATTCAAGTTTAGAAAATGGTCCATGGTCTGTGAACACGATAGCTAAAAACGAAAAGCCAGTAAAATACAAGCTTTGTATTTAAGTTTAGGATCTTCTAAAAATACGAAGATATTGAGAAAAATCTCCCCGCCGCACAAGAACTATAATTTACATGGACAATTTTGATGTTCTCAAAAATGGCTCTAAAGTTTCTGATTTAAATACCGTAGAGTAAAGATATTTACATGAGTAATAAAACTTATATCTTGAATTTTCTGGGAATAGCCCCTGAAGGCCCCTTTATTGGACATGAATTTTGCTCAATTTTGCATTACTGGTAAACCGTAAGAGATACACAACACAGAAAATGTAGGTCTCACTAAAACACACAATTCATGTCATATAAGTTTTTTCGTGGTGTTGATCATTTTTGTAATATTCTTTGTTGTTGGTTTCACTTTTCAAATAATTGAAATTTTCACATATGGGACCATGAGAAGAAACGGATTTAAATCACATGGTAAACAGCTTTTAATAGATTCGATTTAGCTTAGTATATTGCATTATTTCCATTTTGCTTACAAGGAAGCAAGAAATAAGGTATTTTTGCTAATGTTTATCTCGATTAACATGAACTAGATAGAACAAAAATTCTGATGTGTTACAATCAGGTGACTTTCTCTTCGTCTCTGTAACAATTTAATGCTAAAAAAATTTTATTCTTCTTCCTACATCACGCCAATTGAGATAAACATTAGCAGAAATTGTCCTCTTACTTGGTCCTTTGTAAGTAGAAAGGAAAAAATCTAATGTGTTCCATTCACATGATTTTCTCTAGCTCTTCGCAAACAACTCTTTTATTTAAAATATTTATCTGTTATCTATATCATGATAAGATAAACATAAGCAGAAATAGTGTCATTACTAGCTCCTTGTAAATAGAAGGGAATAAAGAAAATGCACAGAAAAAAGCGGTAGTCTCATCCTTTAAAAGCGGTCACAGTGTGAAACAATGGAAATTCTAATCTCTTTGCTTTCCAGGAGAAAACAAACGAGAAACGAGAAGAAAAATATCTTCCCGTTTGAGAAAATCTTAAGTGGCTAAAATAGAAACTAATAATCCAGAATATCTGGAAATTGGCTACTGTACGAAAAAATGATATAGCATTAATTGTGTATTTTAATGATATCTACATTTTTTGTGTAGTAAGTTTCTGTATATCTCTTACGGTTTGCCAGTTACACAAAAGTCATCCAAAATGAATAGGTCTTCAGAGGCTATCATAAAAATACCTTAAACATGCGGCATTTTAAACAAAATAGTTACAGCATTTTTGAAAAAATCAAAATTTTCGAAAACTTTTTCATGGAAAGAGTAGGTGAGGGGATTTTCTTGAGAATCTTCATGTCGCATCCTCGGAAGGTATTAAACTTAAATACCAAAGATGGTATTTAACGGAGTTTTCGTTTTTTAGCTATGCTGTCAATAGACACACAGATACACAGACACACACACACACACACACACACACACACCCGCGCGCGCGCTTGAATTCAGAAGGTCCCAAAACATGTATTTCTGGCGAAATCTTGGTATCCAATATACTATGTACATAATATCTGTAGAGAAAGTAAAAATACCTTTTCTGGATTCAGGTGATCTCATAACATATATTTCCGGTGAAATCTCGGTATAGAATTTTAGTGTAATACAATACCTTCTTTATACACTATGTACATAGTATATATATAGAAAGTAAAAATGCATATGACATGAATTGTTGTTCTAATAAGAACTTCATTTTTCCATAGTAAATTTTTGTCTATCTCTTACGGCTTACCCGACATGAAAAATCATTTAGAATGAAGAGTTATTCAGAGAATATTCCCAGGAAATTGGAATATACATTTTATTTCCATTTTAATTGCGGTATTTTAATTAAAATCGTTGGAGCCATTAATTTTATATTTAATCGATAGTTTATGCTATCTAGAAGCTCAGAGACACACTTTTTCAGGGGTCTTTAAAACGTAAATTTCCTGTGAAATCTCGTTATCAGTGGGTCAATACAATATCTTCTCCACCTACAATGTACGTAAACAGTACTTGATAGAGAAAGTAAAAAGGGAAGAAAAGCGAAGAGGAGTTAAAATGGGAAAGGTTGGGTTTAGTCCGAGAGAACTTGCCAAAGTTATGACCGACACAATAGTATTTATGATAAAATTAATACTTGCCCATTACTTTGGGGAGATGTGGCTGACCTTCTAGCCAGTCTCGTAACATTTGGAGTGATTCTTCTCTTTTGTGTTTATCCACTCCCATTTGGGTCCAAATCTTCTCAGCATCTTCTTCAGTAATTTCGTTGAATACCTTCTTCATATTGGAAGTTCAGCACTGTGTAAACAAAAGTTAAATTTAGCATAATGCTCTGGTTAAGGAACGCCGGTGTAACGTACAACCGTGTTAAGCTGCATTCACAATCGATGCAAGTGGAGACATAACGCAGCATATACGCAGGCACTGGGGAAAACCATTCTAGCGTAAAGCTAGATCTGTAAATTACATACGGTTATTTTCCAAGCGTACTGCGAATTTAAAATTGAAAAGCATAACTAACAATACCATACAAGAAAATTCACTCAAAGTTCTGAAAATTAATAAATAAGTTATGAAAATTACATGTACACAACTGATGTTCGCAGCAGTGACGTCACAATAATTGTTGAGACAAAATATAGAAAATAATGCAATTATGGAGACTGCAGAAAGTGATAAAGCTGCGCCTTACGATTTGTGAGAGCAAAAAGAAAAAAAAAAAAAAAAAAGAAGCTAGACGCAGATAGTGGGCATATTAACTAAATTAAAGCAGAATTCTCTTGGGGGAAACGAGAGATGGCGCGGCACGGCCAAATAGAAGAGCAGTTTGTATGTACATAAGGTGATCTCAAATCCCGCATAGCAACCGTCTGCTTTCAAGCAGCAGGCAATACATAGAGGAAGGAATTCAGAATTCATCCTCTATGTATGTAGCGCAAGGTTAAAGTTTGGAATTTGCAAACGTTTGCATTGCATTGCGTAGCGTGTTGCATGAGTCTAAGTGAATGCTACCATTGAATAACCTGGGTGCAAACTCTTAGCAGGCTTACTTCGAAAAGGAAGTAATGTCGGTGTTACCATGTTGTAAATTTACGGCACGTGCAAGTACCTCAAGGCTGATAAAGAGGCCACTGAGCAAAATAGGCGATCTTTCTCGCCCAATAGATAATGGGACGCTGAGAACCACAGCATTTAATAAGAGTCCTTAAATAATCTCAGTTTTTAAACATTTTACTACCACTAATTGTTTTGTATGTTTAATAAAAAGCAAAAGAGGCTATTTCCTCAAAGGTTTATCTCCTTTAAAATGAAATAGTAGATATAAAGATAAGTTCCCGTGAGTATAATTTCTATAGACAGTTAAACGACAGAGGGTAGAGAAAGCATGTGAATATAAGACATCTTTACTAAACATACTCTTATGTCTCATAATAGAAGCGTTTGCAGAAATTTAAATAATCAAGAAATTGATGATAGTCACACTATTGAAAAATATTTATCTGTTGATTGAGGTTTTAATGAGAGAATCGCGTGGTAAAGAATTCTAATTGTGTGGAAGAGAACTTATTACTCTCCTAATATGTTCTTCTTAGAGGTATTACAAAGAAAAAGTAAAATATGATGCAATCCATTCACATGACTCTCTCTACATCTCTGTAACAAATTATTGTTAATAAGCTTATTCTTCTATCTATTTCATGCTAAAACATTAGCAGGAACGATATTATGAGTTAGTTAATTTATAAATAGAAGGCAAATAAGAGAATGCACTAGGTTAAACCCACAGTAAAATGCTGTAAAATGTGGTTGTTATGGGATTGAAATACGTTTCCTTGCATGGCCAAGCGTTGATAGGTTTATCTATGAGAAAAGTTTTGGGGTTTATTAAATTTGGAATCAATAACAAGGAATATCTCGACAGTGGCTAACTCCACGAAAAAAATGTATATGACATAAATTGTGTGCTTTATGGTGATCTACATTTTTTATGGTTTACCAGATAGGCAAAATAAAATCAAATCATCCGGAATAAAGAGGTCTTTAGAAGATTCAAGATATACATTTTATTTGCATGTCAATGTATCAAGTATTAGAGAATTTAATCAAAATCATTAGAGCTATTTTTGAGAAAGTAAAAAGTTTCGAAAGTTTTTCCTTGTGAAGGATAGTTTGGAGTGGAGGGATTTTCTTGAAAATCTTCACGTGTGTATCCATGGAAGATATCAAACTTAAATACCAAGTTTGGTATTTAATGGTCTTTTCGTTTTTTAGCTATGCTATCCACAGATACATACACGCACACACGCACAAACGGACCTCTTTCCAAGAATCTAGCCTAGGCTAGTTTGCCACGTGGTCACGTCCTTCCGAATTGGTACCCACACCTCGCCACATCCTGTATGGTAACGCTGCCTCTCCACATGGCTCAACAAGACCGCCATAATATTGTGGTGATGTTCAATCACGGACAGATTAAATTTTCAGCCAAGACTGTTGTTCTTGTTTTGTGAACATGGCGAAACACAACCGTTTAGAGTGTACACTAACAGGAGACTAACTCCAACTCAAGTGACAACATTAACTGCGTCTCGTTTCGGTTTTACAGCATTGTTGTGAATTATAAAAGTTACACCTTAAGTACATGTTATTTGTCAGATAAATATAGGTATTATATATAAGTGATTTTAATCAAAATAATTATTCATTTTTGAGAAAATCAAAAAGTTTATTTTTTTTTTCAAATAAAGGATGGGATTATTTTTAAAAATCTTCGTGTCGCATCCTTGGGAGATGGTAACCTAAAAATCAAGTTTGGTATTTAACGGACTATTCGTTTTTTAGTTATGCTGCCCACAGACACACACACACACACCCACACACATACACGGACAATGTTTCCAAAAATGCCTTTTTGGATTTTGGAGGTCCCAAAAATACATTTCCGGTGAAATCTCAGTATCAAATTTTTGGGTGCAATATACTACCTTCTTTATACACTATGTACATAATAAGTAGAGAAAGTAGAGAAAGGGTGTAGAGAAAGTAAAAACCATGACAAGCGAAAGTTTAATCTGCCAACGCGCTAACCTATTTCTGGTTTTTAAAGGGGCAGTTTCATCCATATACTTAGTTATCGTAAGTTTGCTACCGCTACGTTACCAGTGTGTGCATTTTATATTATTTATCTTGAAAAACTTAAAATATCTCCGCAAAAAAAAAATCAGAAAATCAGAAAAAATGAAATATACAAAATATATTCCAAAGAATGAAATCTGTAACTGGTTTAAATTAATATAGTGACTTCCCTTCAAGCACTAATATATGGTTCCTAATGCAGCTTTACTATATTATTGCTACTGCAATGTTGTTCAAAATGGCAAGATGAAATGTTTTAATAACAGAAGTTATATCTTAGGAAATTGTACTTGTTTTATACTTGTAACACACATTTTGAATGTAATTTACGTAAGCGACATAACGAGATAGAACCACATACTTATCAATTATCATGCTTGAGACATCTGGGTTCTTCAAGGTCTCTCATAAATTTGTCTGTGCTTCTAGGCAAGTTTTGAGTAATGTTATTTACTTTTCCAACATTTTCTGTGATATCCGATTGTTAATTATTTCATCCGGCTGACGGCGGAACAGTTTTCCCATAATATTTCTCTTTTGTGACACATGTAATTGTTTGAAAAAAAGGCCCACCTGGGTAGCGTGGTGGTAGCATGTCTGCCTCACGTTTAAAGGGTCGTGAGTTCGAATCTCGCTTAGGGTGAGTTACCCGGGTAAGGTCTTTTTCGGGGTTTTCCCTTATCCTGAGAAGACGAATGACGAGTAACTTTAAGCTCCATGGACCCCGAGATCATTTGAGCATCATATCATCAATTGCATTCATCGTCCGATATGACCAAACCAGGTTAAAGGACGTTACATTACAAAAAAAAAATTGTTTGAAACGATGGTAGGTATAAGCGGGAAGTGTGAGCAAATTATGTACATGTACCTAACTCATGTATACATTTTCTGTAGTTTCTTGAAAAATTAGTTGTTTCTGAAAAAGGTTTGATAGATAAAAATAAAAACGAAAATGACTGATGTGTGTCAATCGCATGACTTTCTTTACATCTCTGTAACAAATTATTCTTAAAAACTTATTCTACAATTTCGATATAGTTACAATTCCAATCAGCTTAAGATTCAGGGTAAGTTTTAATTCCTAGTGTTGGTAGTACTTGCCTTATTATGCCACTGCAATGTTGAAGATCTTTGCTCCTCCTATCTTTTTCGCGAATACATATTTTTGTGCTACAGAAATATAACAGTTTTCTTGCTAAAAGTTAGTTTTAAGTGATCCTATAATTTTTTCTGGTTTCTATAGGCTTTCTTAAGCTAAATAGCTGCGTAGGCTTCCACGACCTGTGTCTTGATGTGTCTTCTTAGCTTCTGGAGAAGGCCGCCTTATCTTGCATGGGAATGCCGACGTTTCGCTCATCTTGCCGTGACCTTCTTGTGCGGTGGTTGCTTATTTGCTCTCGCTTATATAGTGGCACTGCCACCGCCAAGAGCCCAGAAGAAGCTCACGGCAAGATGAGCGAAACGTCGGCATTCCCATGCAAGATAAGGCGGCTTTCTCCGGAAGCTAAGAAAACACATCATTGCTTGAGCTATATTAGTGAGGTTAGACACTTGCATTTCATTCCTGCGTGTTTTAAGACAATCATAGTGAAAGACTGTATATTCCGCTATCTCTTGTCATAGTTCAGTAATATTTACTCACGATTTCACTCCTTCAAATAGTACATTTTCGATCAGAAAAATGGTACAATTTTGACACCGCAGTACAGTTTTGATAATTGCAATTGTTTTGTTTAGTCGGTTACAATTAATTACTAGGGAGATATTATACAGATACATGTTCAATTGCTAGGTATATTTAATAATATTTTTAATCAAAATCGTTGTAGTAACTTTTGGGAAAACAGAAATTTTGGAAAAATGTTCCATGTAAACAGTAGTTAAAGGTTGAGGGATTTTCTTGAAGCTCTTCGTATCTCATTCTTGGAAGAATTCTTGGTTGGAGTCAAATATAAAGTTTGATATTTAACGGATATTTCTTTTTTGAGTTATGCTCCCTCTCTCTCTCTCTTTCTTTCTCCCTCTCTATCTCTCTCTCTCTCCATTTCTTTCTCTATTACGCACGCACAGATACACAACGGTACTAGTACTCATTTTTTTAAATAGGTAAACGATCTTTAACCTGATTGGTCATATCGGACGATTAATGAATGAATGAAATTGGTGAAATGATGCTCAAATGATCCTGGGGTCCATGGAACTTAATATTACTTAACATTCGTCTTCTCAGGATGAGGGAAAACCCCGAAAAAAAAAAAACGTTATCTGGGTAACTCACACTAAGCGAGATTCAAACGGGCTTTTTTCTAAAATTGATTTTAATTTAAGAGACCCTTAATATACTTCCGGCATACAATTCTGGGTGGAATAGAATACTTCTCTATCTCTACGTATTTACATTGGTTGATATGATTAGGAAAACTTCCTCCTAAACCGCTGCTGGTAATAACATGCTTGGAAACCATTTTAAAACCTACAAGACAACAATGCTAAAGGTATTGTTAAAATCAGAGATACACACCTTCTTTTTTTTCTTTACTTACTTACCTGTAGTAAGTATAGGAAGTTTTGCATTCATACAAGTATTTGGTACCAATTTTTCAGTCTGACTCTACCAATCCAACTCCTGTCCTACACACGGTTTTTGTGAGAAAACAAATAAATTATCACAGGTGTTCATAATAGTTGGCTATACTATGAATCATGGGTCTTGAAGTGCTTATGACATTTAAGTCGCCATTGGGTTTTGTTATCTCAAAATAATTTGAAATCACCTTGCGGTTTACCGGAAACATGCGAGTCAGTTGAGAAATGTAATACCGTACCGGAAAGTTGCCATGGTAGCTCAGTGATAGAGCAACCGGATAGAGGCCGAGAAATCCGTGTTTCAAATCCCGGCTGTGGCATTGAAATTTTCTGTCTGACTGTACCTATCCTATTTGGTACCAAGTTTTCACAGAAATACACGTATTGAAGCTCCTGCAATCCAAAAAAGGCATTTTAAAAATGTGCTTATGTGCTTGTACATGAAAAGTATGACTCAAAAATGAAACTTATATAACTTTAGTGTCCTTCAAGGACGCGACGCGAACGTTCAAAAGAAAATCTTGCTACTCCAAACTACACTCTACTCGATATTTAATTTTGTTAAAAATTGCTTTGACAGTTTCTATTCACAAAAAATATGATGTGTTACACTCACATCACTTTCTAATAGCTGTTCTACAAACCTCTTATAAAATATTACTCTTTCTATACAAAGCTAATCGAGATAAACTTTAGTACAATGTTCTTATTGCTTGAATCCTTATAAATAGAAGAGAACTAAGGGAATGCTCTAGACTGAAGTAATAATCAAATGTTTTAAAAGCTATCATTATTATCATTGCAAATCACTTCTTTGCTTGTCTAGGAGTAGAACAAAGGAAAAACGGGCACTGCCTGTATGAGAAGAGTACTTCACAATTGAAACAATAACAAAGAATATTTTGGAAATGGTTACCTGCACAACAAAAACGTAAAGGACATCAATCATATATTTTGTGAGATCTACATTTTTTGTAGTAAGTTTTTTTTCTATCTTTTACGGTTTAGCAGTTATGTAAAATTCGGTAAAATTCATCTGGAATTCTTCAGAGGCTCTTCACAGAAAATTCAATTTATACATTTTATTTGGGAAGTAAATAGATTTTATATATGTGATTTTAATAAAAAGTGTTAGAGCCACTTTTGAGAAAATCAACATTTTCGAAAACTTTTCCATATAAAGTGTAATTTGTGGTTGATGGATTTTCTTGAAATTCTTAGTGTCGCATCCTTCAAAAATATAGAACGTATATACCAAATTTGGTATTTAGCGGTCTTTTCGTTTTTGAGCTATGCGGTCCACAGACACACACACATACACACACAGACACATACAGATATTTTTCTAAAAATCCTATTTTCGGACTGAGGGAACAACAAAACGTATTTCCAGTCAAATCCCGACATCAAATTTTTGGGTGGAATGCAATATCTTCCCTATCTACTATGACATTGTAAATGCAGGATAGAGAAAGTAAGAATATATTTAAATTGTCTGCATGATAAATTAAATGTAGGTTTATGTAGAATTTTCTACCAAAAATTTGAGAAGTTCTCTTCATTTTAATGGTCTTAGTGTACATGGTAAACGAAAGAGATAAATTAAACTTTACTACACAATATGATGTGCTCGATTCACAAGACCTTCTCTACGTCTCGCAATAAATCTATTTACTTAATGCTAATCGAGAATAAATTAACAGAAAGGGTATTATTATTTGCTTCCTTGTAAGAAGACGACAAATAAGGGAGTGCCATAGGGTAAAGCGGTGGGCAAACCTTCTAAAATCTGGTTGCTATGTGATTGAAGTTCCTTTGTTTGTAGGGAAAGAAGTTGACAAATTCGCGTATGAGAAAAGTATTAAGTGTTTTAAAGTTGAAACCAATAAAAAGGAATATCTCAAAAACGGCCAACTCCACGAAAAAATGTATATAATATAAGTTGTGGTTTGTAACGAGCTCTACATTTTTAGTAAGCTTTTTCTATCTCTTTCGGTTTACAGGGAATGCAAATACTTGTCTTCAGAGGCTGTTCCCAGAAAATTGCAGATATACATGTAATGTGTCATATAAACATCTTTAATATACGATATTTTAATAAAATTCGTTAGAGCCATTTTTGTGAAAATTAACATTTTCGAAAATTTATCCACGTAAAGGGTAGTTTGAGGTGGGGCGTTGTTAAAAATCTTCCTGTCGCATCCTTGTAGATACCAAACCTACATACCAAGTTTGATATTTAAGATTCTTTTCGTTTTTGAGCTATGCTGTGTGCAGACACACACAGACAGGCACACGCATACAAGGACCTTTTTCTAAAAATGCTCTTCAAGAACTTAGGGTTCCCCAAAACATATATTTCAGGTGAAATCTCGATATCTAATTTCGATTGGAATACAATACCTTCTACATCCACTATGTACATTGCATATGCGGGCTAGAAAAAGAAAAAGAAGGATTCATACCTTCACGCTATTCCTTACCTCTTTCCAAACATCTCTTACTTGGCCATCCCTCTCTTCTCCTCTTATCCATTCCAATTTCTTGTGGAATTCAGTTCGTTCCATTTAGGGTTTATACCCCTGCATTTCTAAAAACTGTCTGAAAATATTCTGCACTGCCATTAATCTTATTCTATACCAATATTTTAATATCCTTTCTATTATCATCCTATTACAACCCATTCTTCCCATTTCCAGCAATGCTGTACATTTGTTCATGATATGAATAAACCCAATACCTGTTTACAAAAATACCTATATATTTTATCCATCCCATACTACTCTTCTTTACTGGCCCAAATCTCTAACCATCTTAGCTTCCACGACCGTTTTATATACCCCTTCCAACCAGTTGGTTGTATATCTAGTATCTTATGCAGATATGATCTTATAGCATTAGTCGCTGGTATTCCCTTAGCTAAGGCAGTAATCCTGTGATCATTCCACAGATAGTCAAAGCAGTGGACTGGATGGCACACTAACTCCATCTGTTTATAGCGAAGCAAAGTAGTATGGCATAATGGTATATGACCTCAAGGGCTGGTTGTACTCCACCACATGAATGCGGATGATGGAGGCAACAAAACTTTAGGCCATTTGACTGCAGATGGTGACAGCAGCTATATTTTGGAATTCTAACGCCACCTGCTTGGCGCGTAGTAAAAGTTGTAAAGGGATGCCGTCCATATATATCTTCAACGAGGTATCTTACCGAATACATCTTTCGTGATATGACTAAGTTGTTACACAGACATAAAATGAAATGTATTTAAAAATTAAATTTCGTTAAAACTCAATTTTAATAATTTTATTGCTGCGTTAACCATTTCCAAAATGTTCTCACTTTGTTCCAATTTTTAAATACTTCCACTTTTTCAAGTTGCTATTCGTTTATTTTACTAATGAATTAATGAACATGGAGCTTCAAATTCGTCAGGAACCCACTTTCTAAACATTGACCATCGCTTTAGATCAAACGTGTAATGGATTATATCTCAATACAAAAAAAGGAGATAGGAGAATAAACATTTGTAAAAATACTTCATAGAAGAGTTAATAGAAAAAGTGATTTGAATAATAATATTTTTCGTGGTAATTAATAATATTAGGGATAGGCAAGTAACCGACCTCTTATAATATTAAGTGCAGGTACAATGAAGATATTTGAACATGTATTTGAATTGCCATAAAATTAATGTAGTTTATATACACAGATTAGAGAAATACTAATGATCTCGACTAATAATTTCGTTTGGCAAACTGTCTGCAATAAACTTAAAAATTATACCACAAAGCGATTGCATCAGAAGTTTAAAGTAATATATACGTTTATGGAATATTTTTGCAATGGGTATATAAAGCTGAAAAATCTGAAGTGTTCCTTTCACATGATTTTCTCTATCTCTTCTACAACCTATTATTATAAAAGATTATTCTTCTATCTCCTTCATGGTAATCGAGCGGAAATGTTCTTATTGTTTAGTTTCTTATAAATCGAAGGAAAATAAAGGAATTCACCATACTACAGCGATAGTAAAATATTTTAAAGGCTGTCGCCATGCGGCTGACAAATGAAAAGCAAATAACCATTCTGTCTGAGAAAACAAAAGCATTTTAAACTTTAAAGCAATATTAAGAAATATCTCGCAAAACGTTAATTCTACAAAAAAATGTTTATGCTTTAAATTGTGTATTTTAACGAAATCTACAGTTTTATGTAGTATGTTTTGTCTGTCTCTCTCTCTCTCTCTCTCTCTCTCTCTTACGGTTTACCAGTTACGCGAAAGTCATTAAGACCTCAGATGATATTCCCAAATAATTCAAGATATACATTTTATTCGTCATCAAGTGCATATATATATCATAGTCAAATCATTAACATTTTCGAAATTTCTTCATGAAAAGAGTATTTTGTTGTGGGGGTTATCTTGAAGATGTTCCTGTCACTTGTTTTCATGAATATCTTCTTTGGAAGATGCTAAACTTAAATATAAGTTTGTTATCCAAGCAACATTTAGTTTTTGAGTTTTCTAAACATACACACATGGACCTCCTTTTAAGAATGCGTTTTATTGACACAAGGGACCCTAAATGGTGCATTACCAGTGAAAAGTCGTAATCGAACTTTTGCGTAGAATGCAATACCTTCTATACTTATGTACAAACTATGCAGGAAGTTAATCATCACTGAGAACTATCCAATTTTGGAATACAGAATGTCCCTATATTGTTTATTCTAACCCTGTTTAAATGGAGGTGTGGCCCTATGTGGTGTAGTGGTTATCATGCTAGCCTCGTGTACTAAAGGTCGCCGAATGATGGCGAGGATACTGAAAAAAATCTGATGTGTTCCATTCACATGACTTTCTCTATATCTCTGCAACAAATTATTGTTAAAAAGCCTATGCTACTACTTACTTCATGCTAATCGAGAAACAATTAGTAGAAATAGTCTTATTCCTTGCTTCCTTGTAAGTAGAAGCGAAATAAGGGAGTATCATAGGTTAAAGTGATAGTCAAAAGCTGGTTGCTATGTGACTAAAGTTCCTTTGTAGGCAGGGATTGTTAAATTCCTGTATGTAAAAAGTATGTTTTTGAAAGCTGAAACCAAAAACAAGGTATATCTCAAAAACAATCAACTCCACGAAAAAAATGTATATAATATAAATTGTGTGTTTTAAAGTGCTCTGCATTTGTTGTGTGGTAAGTTTTTGTCCGTCTCTTACGGTTTAGCAGTTATGCAAAATTCTGTAAAATTGACCCAGAATAAAATAGTCTTCAGAGGCTATTCCCAGAAAATTCAAAATATGCATTTTATCTGTCAGGTAAACATCTTTAATATACGATGTTTTAATCAAAATCGTTGGAGCCATTTTTCAGAGAATAAAAATTTTCAAAAAAATGTCCATGTAAAGGGTAGTTTGGGGTGGGGGGATTTTTCTCAAAGTCTTTGTGTCGCACCCCTGGAAGATACTAAACTTAAATACCAAGTTTGGTACTTTACCGACTTTTCGTTTTTGAGTTATCGTGTTCACAGACACACGGACACACGGACACCCTGATACACACACGGACCTTTTTCTGGAAATACTTTTTTTTGATACAGGGGACCCTAAAACATATATTTCCGGTAAATTCTCGGTATCGAATATTTTTGATGGAGTGCAATATCTTCTCTATACATTATGTGCACAGTATGTATAGAGAAAGTAAAAATACTTATCATGGAAGTAAAGCCGTATGTGCCGTATCGTGGTTGTATGGCATGTTAAAGAACCTCAAGCCTGAGAAAGACCTCTTTAATCCAGCTTGGGTAGTGTTTTTTGTTTTTGTTTTTTTGTGCTGGTTTTCCCTTATCCTGAGGAGACGAATGCCGAGTAACTTTAAGCTCCATGGACCCAGAGATCACTTGAGCATCATTACACCAATTTCATTCATCGTCTGATGAAGACCTATTAGGTTAAAGTACGTTAAGCTCAAAAACATTATGTGTTCCATTCACATAATAATTTGTTACATCTCTGTAACAAATTATTTTAGTAAGGTTATTCTTCTATCTACTTCATGTTATTCGAGATAAACATTAACAGAAACGGCCTTATTACTTAGTCCTTGGTAAAATATAACATGGCTGGGTTTGTAGGCCTGGTAAATTATTTTAATAATTTTAATATTGACCATGTTATATTTTACCATAATAACACCGGCCGTGAAAGCCTATGAGCATACTTAGTTCTTTATTAACTAGAAGGAAAATAAGGGAATACACAAGGCTAAACTGACAGACATATCTTTTAAAAGCTGATTGCCATGTAGTTGAAATCCGTTTCTATGCATGGCCAAATATTACAAATTTCCGTGTGAAAAAAGTTTAGGTGTTTTCAATCTGAAACAAATAACAAGGAATATCTAAAAATTTGTCAACTCCAGAAAACACATACAAACTGTGTGTTTTAACAAGATCTACATGTTTCGTGTAATAAGACCATGTCTATCTCTTACGGTTTATCAGTTACGCAATATTAAGCAAAATTCACTCAGAATAAACATGTATTGAGACTATTCCCAGAAAATTCAACACATACATTTTATTTGCCACGTAAATTCATTGTATATAGAGCATTTTAATTAAATTGGTTAGAGCTATTTTTGAGAAACTCAAAATTTTCGAAATGTTTCCATGTAAAAGTAGTTTATGTGGGGGGATTTTTCTCAAAACCCTTGTCACATCCTTGGAAGATACTAAACTCAAATACAAAGTTTGATATTTTACGGATTCTTCATTTTTAAGTTATCGTGTTCACAGAAACACGGATACACTCACACACAAACAGACCTTTTTCTAATTTTTTGGATACACGAGACCCTAAAACGCGTATTTCCAGTAAAATCTCGGTATGGAATTCTTGGGTGGAATGCAATATCTTCTCTGTACACTATGCACATAGTACGTGTAGAGAAAGTAAAAATCTTCTACAATATAGATCCTGCCGAGATTACTTTAAAGCCTTAATTAGGTATCTTACTCATAGCGCTTATGTAAACATTAAAAGGACAGTTGAAAAACATGCTGGAATAAGCCTTTAAAAATTGGCATTTTCTTACCAGCAGAAGTAGGATGTTACTGCTCTATCTCTGTAATGCAACTGAACAATGAACAACTGTTTCGCCTGCTGGGAAACAACCTTGATATCCTCGCCTAAAAACTAGTCATGGCAGTACTGCTAATTCTTGGTGTTCGAGGCCAAGTGCTTACTTTTACTTTCTTTCGAATCAAGGGAAATATTTTGTGTTTATAATTTCGTTTCAGGCATACTTACGCTAAGTACATTTAGGTAGATACAGAATCGTAAATAAAGCTAGTTTCTATTCTTTCTCTGCACGTACTAAGCACATAGTGTATAGAAAAGGTATTCCATTTCACCCAAAACTTCGATACCGAAATTTCACCGGATATAGACGTTTTAGCGTCCCCTGTATCCTAAAAAAGGAAGTTTTAGAAAACGGTCCGGGAGAAAAGTAGACAATATACTAATCTTGGTGTTTAAATTTAGTATCTTCAAAAGGATTGTATACAAGGAATTTTTGAAAAAGTCCTCATATGGCTTTTTTTTTTATTTTCTCTAAATGGCTGTAACGATTATGATTAAAATATCGTATATTAAAGATATATGTGGAAAATAAAATCTACATCATGAATTTTCTGGGATTAGACTCTAAAGACCTCTTTATTTTGAATGAATTTTGCTAAATTTTGCGTAACTAGTAAATTCTAAGGGATAGACAGAAACTTACTACATAAAAATGTAGATCACGTTAAAACACCAATTTGCATCATATACGTTTTTTCGTGGGATTGGTCACTACTGGGATATGCGTTGTTATTTGTTTCAGATAAAAAATTGTTACATGGAAAGCTGCAAACTCCTGGCCCTGCATAGAAACCAGCTTTTAAGAGATTTTACATTCGTTTTAGTTTAGTGAATACCACTATTTTCCTCCAACTTACAAGGAAGTAAGTAATTAAGAACATTTATGCTAATGTTTATCTCGACTGTCATAAATTACATAGAAGAATATGCCTTTTAACAATAATTTGTTACAGCGATCTGGAGAAAGTCTGTGAATGGAACACATCAGATTTTTAGAAAAAGGTCCGTGTGTCTGTTAACATGATAACTCAAAAACGAAAGGTCGGTAAAATACCAAACTTGGTATATAAGTTTAGTATCTTCCAAGGATACGACACGAAGAGTTTGAAGAAAAAGCCCTCACCCCAAACTACCCTTCATATGGAAAAGTTTTCAAAAATTTTGATTTTCTCAAAAATGGCTCTAACGATTTTGATTAAAATGCGGTATATTAAAGATATTTACACGAAAAACTATATATATATATATATATATATATATATGTGTGTATATCTTCAGTTTTCTGGGAATAACCTCTGGATACTCTTTATTCTGGATGAATTTTGCTGGATGTTGCATAACTAGTAAACCGTAAGAGATAAATAAAAATTTACTACACAAAATATGTAGATTTCATTCAAACACACAACTGCTTTACATTAATTTGTTTCTAGAACAAACCATTTTTGAGATAGTCTTTATTTGTTTCAGTTTTAAAATACTTAAATTTTTCACATACCGGAATTTCTCTACTCCTGGCAATGCAAACAAATGGATTTCATCCACATGGCAACCTGCTTTTGAAAGGTTTAACTATTGTTTTAGCCTAGTGTATTCCATGATTTCCCTTCTGCTTACAAGAAAGCATTTATGACATGTTTTAGCTTAAAGAAGACAGAAGAATAAGCTGTTTAACAGCAATATGGAGAAGGTGATGTGAATGGAATATATTAGACTTTTTTTCTTTACTCTTAATATCACATTAAGGTTAGTATATTAATAAAGTACTAATTCTAGCGAAAGGGAAATTGTAACTTATTTCATACGCCGGGATATTCTATATGCTTGTTTGGCACGAAATTAGAGCTTCCTTTATCATTTACATGTGTAAGTAGGGGAAATATTGTGTTTCATCCATATCGATATACCATAAAAAGCCATTTGAATCCAAACACTCGACCGTTTAGAAAAACCTCTTTGGGCATATGTACTAATAACTTCATAATTACATAAAACATTACAATAGAATAAATACCCATTCTTGTTTATTTTTATTATCTAGCTACTAAAACTATACTTATAAAATAACTTGTCTACTACGTATACAAAGTATGGGAAGTATTGTATTCCACCCAAAACTTCTATGTGAAGAAATACATATTTTTGAACTCCACTAACTAAAAGAAAATGCATTTTTAGAAAAAGTTTTGTACACATGCTTGTACATTGTGGCGTGTGTTTGTCAATATGTGGCGAAATCAAGATCTTCTAAAAGGCAAATTTAGTATTTATGATATACATCTTCCAAGGGTGCAAAACGATTTTTCAAGAAAATCCCCACCCCAAATAAGCCTTTACATGAAATATTTTGCAAAAAATAAAAAAATGGCCCTAACAATATTTATTACAATATCATAGCTTAACCTCATTTATTACAAATAAAATTCCTATCTTGAATTTTCTGGAAATAGTCTCAGAAGTATTTTTCATAATTTCCATTCTGAATGACATTTTTATAAACTGGTAAACCAGAGATATAGAAATTTTACCGAACAAAAATCTTATATATTCCATTTACATGAACTTCTCATCTGCTCCGCAAACAAACTTTTTTATAAAACATTACTCTTTTATCTACATCATATTAAACGAGATAAACATTAGCAGAATTAGTATTATTGCTTGCTTCTTTATAAGTAAAAGGGACATAAGGGAATATACCATCCTAAAGCAAGAGCAGAATCTTTTAAAAGGCGATTGCAATGTGAAACAATTAAAATCCGGTATTCTTTGTTGCTATGAGTAAACAAAAGAAAGACGGAAAGAAAGATAACCTTCCGTTTGAGAAAAGTTTAAGTACCTTAAAACTCAAACCAATAACACGGAATATGCTGGAAACAGTAAACTCTACACAAAAATGTATGTGGCATAATTTGTGTGTTTTAACTAGTTCCTTATGGTTTGTGATAAGCTTTGGTCTATCTCTTAAGATTTACGAGTTATACAAAAGGTATGCAAAAGTCATTCATAATGAAGAGGCCTTCAGAGGCTGATTCCAGAAATTTCAAGATATTCGTTTCATTAAACATATCTATGGAATGCTAATCAAAATTATTAGAGCCATTTTTGAGAAAATTAAATTTTTCAAAAGATGTTCCCTGCAATTGCTAGTTGGTATGGTGGGATTTTCCTGAAAATCTTTGAAAGCAATGGATAATGCTAATGCCACATTTGGTATTTAACTGACTTATCGTTTTTGAATTATACTATCCACACATTAAAACACACACATAAATACATTGACCTTTTTTTCTAAAAAAGCCTTTTAGGATTCATGGGATCTCAAAACATATATTTCCAGTGAAAACTCTGTATCGAACTTTTGGGTTCAATACAATACCTTCTATATACACTAAGTATATAGTACATGTAGAGAAAGTAATAATGATAATTGTGATTATGCTGCCATCTATCCACATACAATGAAAGCAGGTTGAACGGATAGCGCCCTCTGCTTTTCGCGGAAAATAAAGTAGATTGGTGTATAAGGTATGAGACCTAGAAGGTTGTCTATACGCATGCCTAGCAGCCAGATTGGATAACACCCTTGCAACAACAGCTTGGTATGAAGTGAAGGTTTATGGCACGGAGAAAGACCATACAGATCAAACGAGCATCACCAAGAGAAACATCCCGATATCATCAAGCGCCTAAAGCGACGTTTAATAAGTTCAAGATGATACTCCACCATTTCAAATAGAGTTCAATGTAGAATACTCATGTTCTTAGAATATGAAACATTACAATATAAGGAAGAAAATAAAACCAATAAGCAAACGAACATAAAAGAATGGCGTAAAAAGATATTGCAATAAATATATAAATAAATAAGTGATTAAAGGTATTAAAAAGAAATACATTAGAATAAGAAATATTGTTACTAGTTGTAAAGAGTATTTATTCTGTACATGAAAAAAGTATTGCTGAAAGGTAAAGCCAGAGACATAAAAACATGAGCTGCAAGATTTGTTTGGTAACGTGGGTCAGAAAGCCATTAGCAGAAAATGAATAGATTAGAATTGTACAACTTTTGTGTTCAGAGTTTGACAAAGTAGAAACATTAAGCATTAATGACCAAGAGCACTTTAGACCTGGTGGTGGCTCACTTGAGCCTAATGCTTTCTCTATGAGCTGAACCCGATTTAGAAACCCTTGACAGGAAATTGTAATCAATAGAAATTAAGAAATGTTTAACTTCGTACCAATTCGTGTCAGATCATCGAAAATAGGAGGAGCTATAAGAAATGTTTCGAGGCACGAGGGGAGGTTACGATCACCAATTGAGAATGAGAGAATTTACTTGAAAATTATCAGTGGTGCTGAGTAGACATGTTGCATGTTAGGCTCTCGTAAAATATATTTTAACTTCAGTGCAGCGAGACAATGTGTCAGTTTATATTAGGAAAGTGAGTGGTGGACAAAGAGTTCTTTCTCCGAGTTCACATGGGAATTAGAACAGAGAATAGTCGGAAAATAGGGTAAATCTGGGTAAATTCACAAACGTTTATTGTAAGAAATGCATTCAGTGTAGGGGAATAGCATTAATAAAGAAAGTTAGAGGGGACAAATATTTGTCTATGCGTGCAAATGGATAAACTGGGTTAATCCGAAAAAAATACCATATTTTTTTTTCTTTACACGTACTCTGAGAAAAATCCTAAACGAGATCCTGTTTTTAACAACCCTTCAAATCTTTTCAAAAGCCTGCCATAAAATGGTCTGCCAAGCATAAAATTCCCACCACAAGTTGGTCCAACATTAAAGGGCACTTACAGACCAGGAGCTATTTCAGAGTTTGCAAGAATTCCGACATTCCACCGCTTTTCACATCATTTTGTGTGCATGTCACGTTTTTTTCATCCTTTTTTTAAATATTCGGGACCGGGTGTGGTTAAAATTACAGAAGATAAAGGAAAGGATTTATTCTAAACACCTTTGAGATCATTGAACAATAATTTCATAACATACTTCGTTCGTCAATAAGGTTTAAATATTCTATATGTTCCAGTCACATTTCTCTACTGTTCTACAAAAATAATATTCTTACAAAAGCTGTTCTTCTATTTGTTTCATGCTGATTGAGATAATGTTTCCAAAAATCATATTATTACAACAGTCGCATTTGAGGTAAGTACAGACTAAAGTTCGCCGCAAATTTATTTCTAGATACACAGAGCACCTGCTCTACTAACAGTTTTTGAGTAGCGAAGACATCACGCAAGCAGGATCAGTAACTGCCAGGTTACAGACTCCGCCCTTTTTCTCCCATCATCTATCCCAGAGTTGCAATTTTTCAGGTGTCATCCCTTCTACCCTTTCTAATTATATTTAAGTAAAGGAATTCACTGGCCTAAAACCATAGCGATAATAAAATATTTTAAGTTCTGGTCCCAGGAGAGGAAAAACAAAACGAATCAATTCTAAGAATATATTTTATATAGCGTTTAACACCCGTTTTTACTTCGAATGGCACCGCAGGCGATGACACTGATGATTCATGAAATGAAGATGGAGTATTGGTGGAAAGCGATGGTGGGGAAAAACGGAGAACCCGGAGAAAACACACCCCTGCGCCGCTTTGTCCACCACAAATCCCACATGCGGTCGTTTGGGATCGAAACCGGTTCCTCTAGGGGAGAGGTGAGTGGTCTAACCACTTGGCCACGGCGTGGTCTTTGTAAGAATAGTTTGTTTGCAGACAGTTAGAGAAAGCCATGTGAGTGGGAAACCTCAGATTTTTTACTAATAAGTATATCATTAATAACTATGTTCCAAAGAATATGTCTATTTCAAGCACGTGCACTACATACTCGTATTCATTTATTAACAAAAGCAGAAAATAATAATGAAATGATATTTTGCTAACATGAATTACTATTCTTTTTATGAAACACGTGTCAAAGATTTACACATATTTCAAAAATATTCTAAATGCACTTAATACATAACAACAGGTCAATTCACACCGTTTTCTTCCCATAAAAATTTCTACACATGGACATTATATCAATCCAAAGTTAGTTGTCTGAAGGAACCTTCGAAGCCAAAGAAATCAGAGCCACATTTGGAAGCCGCTGGTCGCTTAGATTCGTCAGCCTTCAGGTTTTCCTGGTTGATAAACCAGTCTCGATGTTCAATTAGAAACTCCTTCCAATTTTCTAGAAAAAAAATGAAAACCCCAAAAAATTAAATACAGAAACAAACTATATTCCTATAAACTTTCATCTTGAGGGCCAGGACAAAAATAGCAATAACATTTTATTTCTAAAAATAAAGTATTATATGTCTAGTATACTTTCAGTGTGTACTTTTTATAAATCCAAAGAACATTTATTTGAGAATATACGAAGATATAAAATGTTTATACGTTTATTATCTTAAGAATCACTAAAACGATTTTGATAATTCTACCATCAACGTAACCAATCGACATCACTTAATTCTTTACAAAAATACTGGGACGGTTTGAAACTTCTGTGGTGTGGTGTGGGTTTGAGTCTCAGGGCTGCTGTATGGCTGGGAGTCGTTTTTACGAGTTTTAAATTTGATATTGGTCACGCTTGCTGTTGGCGAGACTGGAATTAACTATTTGCGCCAGACTTGATTGTTGGGCAGTTGCAAGCTTAAATCGTTGAAACAATGTAGTGAACGCTACCTAACCTGATCTCTTTTTGAGAAAACTGTGCCAAATGTTCACTTTCTAATATGTACTTACAATAAATCTCTTGCTGATAATCAATAAAATACAATATTTCACGCTAAATTGCTGTATTAGAGGTCTCGATTTACGAGGTTAACTCTTAGCGCCTGAATCCCTTTCTTCTATCTTGTAGAACGCGTCCCGGAACCTCTTAAAAATTTACACATATATACAAAAGTTGAAGATCGTTGTTTTCTAACATTGTAATCTGTCCGTCAACATGGAGACGACAGATTTCCACATTTCGTGAAATACGTATTTACAATAAGTTTTTATACACTCATAATAATTCAAATTAATACATATGTATAATTTACATGAAAATGTTCTTATAAATAGCTGTCATTTCTAAATCAATTATTTGTTTAACTTTGTTCTTAGGCTTTGTTACCGGTATAAACAAATAGCAGCATCCGGTATCTCGTTCGCCTTTATTCTTCTTCTCTCATATTACTAGTTTAATTAGGTTTTATTATTAATATGCTTTTCTAAACAGCAACTCTTAGCTATACATTATACATTAAAATGCATTGTATTCGTTACATAGCCTTGGCTATGTTATTTTCGTAAAAGCACGTCATATTACGCTATTTTCGTGCGTATCGTGAGACGATGACGTCACGCTGCCATTTCTGTACATACAATATTTTGGCTTACATTGCGAAACAATATGTTTTATTATTTTATAACATTATTTTAGGGCAATATTGTTTCATTTTCTCTTGATCTGATTTATTTAACATTAAATCCTGCGTCAATACAACGACATAACTTTTGAAACGACATAACTCAAAAACGAAAGTTCTGTTAAACACTTAAGTTGGTATTTGTAACCAAAAATAGTGTATATGGAATTTTTAATAACAGTCTCAGAAATCCTCTTCAGTTTGCAGAAGAGAGAGATTGTACGGTATAGACAACATCTTAGTACACAAAAATGTAGATCTCGTTAAAACTCACAATAATTTGTGTCCTATATATTTGTTTGTGGAATTAACCATTTTGAAATATTCCTGACTATTGATTTCAAGTTTAAAATACTTACACTTTTCTAAAAAGGAAGATCGTCATTCGTTTCATCTCTCTTGTTTTAAACCTGGGCCATGCAAAGAGAACAATTCCAATGCCATCGCATGAAGACAGATTTTAAAAAAAATTGAGTATTACTTTAGCCATGCACTGATCGTATGTTGCCATGGTAGTTCAGTGGTCAGAGCAAATGGACGGAAGCCAGGAGATCCGTGGTTCAAACCCCGACTCTACATTGAGTTTTTCAGTCTGATTTTAAATCTATAACTTCTGCCCTGCACAATTATTAGTTCACTTCTAATAGTTGGTCAACTATAAAGCCCAGTACTTAAGTATTTTTGGAATTTGTAAGTGTTTAACGACCGCTGACACTGATGATACATGAAGATGGAGGCCCGGTGGAATGCGATGGCGGGGCAAACCGGAGAACCCGGAGAAAACCTGCCCCTGCACCGCTTAGTCCACCACAAATCTCACATGCGGTCGCATGGGATCGAACCCGGGCCGTCTAGGTGAGAGGCGAGTGGTCTGACCACTCGGCCACGGCGCGGCCGCAGTCACCATTTAGGTATGACATCTCAAAATAATCTGAAATCTCCTTGTGGTTTACCGAATTAGGTGGAGTATTTAATTCCGTGTCGGCATGTTACAATGGTAGTTCAGAGGTCACCGCGACTGGACGGAAACCAGCTTTAGCATAGAATGTTTCATCTGACTCTTCCTCTCCAACTGCATAGTATTTTATTAACAGTTCAAACGTTTGTTAAAGACGTGGAAATAAAACAACATAAAAATATGAATTGTTCCTTTAATATGATTTTCTCTTCCTGTTCTTGCAAACAAATTATTTTTACAAAATAATATTTATTTATCCACATTACATTAAGCTGATCGGGATAACCATTAGCAGGGATTGCCCAATTACTTGCTCCCTTGTAAACAGAAGGGAGCCTGTCGCATTAGTCAAATCTTTTAAAAGCTATCGCTGTGTGAAATAATTTAAATTTGGTTTTCATTGTGTAGCTAGAAGTAACAAAAAAGAGGTCTGAAATGAAAGATACTATTCGTTTAAAATTGAAACAAATAACAACGGATATGACGTTTTAACGAGATCTAATGTTTTGTGTAGTAAGTTTCTGTCTATCTATCACGGTTTATCAGTTACACAAGACATCCAGAACGAAGAAGTCTTCAGTGGCTATTTCTAGAATATGCAATATATTCATTTGTTTTATCATGAAAATGTGTAAAACATATGGGTTTTAATCAAAATCGTTAAATCCATGTTTTAGTAAATCAAAGTTTTCGAAAAATATTCCATATAAAGGGCATTTGTAGATGGGGAAATTTTCTTGAAGCCGCATCCTAGGAAGATACTGCACTTAAATTTAAAGTTTGGTATTTAACAGACACAGGCATTTTAGTAAAATGATTTTTGTGAGATTCA
The DNA here is from genome assembly GCA_030762935.1 of Hymenopus coronatus. Lineage (NCBI taxonomy): Eukaryota > Metazoa > Arthropoda > Insecta > Mantodea > Hymenopodidae > Hymenopus > Hymenopus coronatus. The sequence continues at coordinate 124,776,178 of CM060896.1, read as the reverse complement.
AGAAGTCTCAAAACATGTACTTCAAACGAAATCTCTTATCGAATTGTTGAATGGAATACAATACCTGTTCTATCTAGGATGCGTGTTTTTTAAGTTAGAAACCGCTTTGATATGTAAAAAACACAAGTAAACTTTTTGTACCAATTTTATTTTAATTTCAAATACCACATTTTAGTCTACTTTTTCACATAATTTCCACAAGTGTTAAGGCACTTATCATATCGAACAATAAGCTTTTTATATTCTGTCGACATAGTTTTCCGCTTGATGACAGCCACTGCAGCACGACCGTTTTGATGCTATCGCCATCTGATCTCCGTGATGCTTCTTCAGTTGCAAAAACACGCGGTACACTGGTACACTGGGCACTAGATCGGGGCTGTATAGAGAATAATCAAATGTTACCCAGCCAAATGATCTTCCGAGTTAGATTGGTCCCATGTGGTTGAGCATAGTCATGCAGCAAAACGATTCCTTTAATCAGAATGCCGCTTGTTAGTTTTGAACTGGGTGGTGTGATTTATTTAAAGTCTCATAATATGTTTCGGAATTCATTGTGGCACCAATAGGCAAAAAGTGAACAAGCATCGCCAAAGCAGCCCTTTTCTGCCCCAAAACACAGTACGCATGATTTGTCGGGCTGAAATTGTCTGCTTAAATGTGCAATACACGCCGAAATATGCAAAAATATTTAAAGTGAAACTTCATTATAATAAACTGCATATTTTAATTTGTAGACTTTTTTTGTTTGCGTGTGCCCATAGAGTAATAGAATATGTATAAGTAATTAAATTAGAATTGGAGTTTTAACTATAACCCTCTCAATGACAATCCTAGGCTGTTACTCTTACTCACCCCATCTCGTTGCCTCCTCCCCACCTCAGGTCCTCATGTTAAGTAAAGACGCCGATGTTTCGTCACATTAAGGGTATGTTCAAACATAAAATATTTACAGGAAAGTAAGAATCTGCTTACCTTTAAGATTATCAGAAACTAAATGCAATTTTCTCTTTGACAATTTCTGGTCAAGTTATTCTGGTTGCTTGCCAGCTAATGTTTTTAGAAAATTCATAAAGTGATTAATCGTAAGGTTCCTTCATTTTATTAACTTACTCTTGATAGTTTTCTTTATATCTATCTTTAGACTCTACACTAAAATTTACAAATATAGAATACATAGATATTAAAATCCTGAATACATACCCCAGTGTTTCAGAAGAGGACCTGCATCGCCGCCATACTCCTCGGGAAGAATTTTCTTGTCGATAAATTCGTGAAGAGAATCCAGTCCTTTTGAGTGTACATGTATCTGCAACAAAATATATTTAATTTTCTTTTGTTTTAAAGAATTGATTGTGAGTCTAAAATGAGTATTTAAAATAAAGTAAGAATATGTGGGATTTCATATTAAAATTGAAATAAAAGATAGACTAAGCGTTTCAAAATAAAGTACAGGCTTTGGAAGCATGCTGATGTTAACATAAGATGTTCTCTAAATATTAGGCGATCGTCATATATTAGTTGATTAGCTAGTAAACTGCTACACAAGATAATTAAATAAAAAATATGATAATGTGGGCAAAGTATGAGGGTATGCCCTGCAATATTTGTTTACAATTCTTATACTGGTGCAGCCAATGTGCAGTCAACCCTTCCATCGTTCAGATGGTTGTAGAACACAAGCAGGCAATTCCAAGTACACACCGGTCTGTGGCGGTGTTAGCTGATAGCGTGAGCCATTTTTCTTCCACCCTTGCTTCATATCAGCGGAAACGTTGAGGGAAACGCGCTCTCTGAGAAGCAATTCGCAGGCTGTACTAAAGTACGTATTGATAAACATGAACAGTATATACAACGGAAAGGATATTAAAATGTTTTCTACTACATGTTTGAGTTCTTATTTCTAAGAGTATAGAGTTACCGTTTAGACTGACAAGTAGTTATAACTTTATTTCACTTAACATCTGCCAAGAACTAGTTTTGTAGTTGGCATACACTGTTCTTATTTAACATTAAAGGCTAGATCTAGTGTAAGGTAAAACCAAAACATTAAGGTGCCTGCAATAGAACACGTAGTGTTTCAATGCATTAGTTTTATTATTATTATTACTATTATTATTATTATTAGTAGTAGTATCATTATCATTATTATTGTCATTATCATCATTGTCATTGTTATTTATTGTTATTGTTATTATTTTATTATTAATATTATTACTATTATTATAATCATTATTACGATCATATGATATCAGAGCAACTCAAAACATGGAAGCGAATATTTGCAAACACGAATTACGTAGTGTTTTACTGTATTATTATTATTGTTATTATTACCATTATTATCATTATTATCATTATTATCATTATTATTATTATTATTATTGTGGTTGTTGTTTTACATTGTACAGAACGAACTAAAATTTGAAAATGTCGCATCTACAAACATGCAAAAAAGCAAGTAGGATTTCATTGTTCCACATGTCTTTTGATGTATATTTTCGTTTAAATGTTTTTATTTATTGTACTAAGCGTATACCGCGTAATAACATTAATGATAATACAGTGAAATACTGCGTACTTTCGTATTTTCGTTACGATACTTTCATGTTTTATTTTTACTCTGCTAAGCTACAGTGCAAATTATTATTATTATTATTATTATTATTATTATTATTATTATTATTATTATTATTATTATTATTATTATTATTATTATTAACAGCAATAATAATAACAACAACAACCACAAGTTGTGTGAATTGAAGCCTGATGAATTCTGTGTTAAAGTTGTAGGAATATATTTCACAGAGAAGAATGCATAAAAGTTTGAAAATTTTGAACTGGTAAATAAAAATACAGAAGGTAATGAAAGGCTTACTCTTTCCCTTATTTTCTCTTTTGAGATGACACGTTTGAGAAGAGAAACAAAGGCGTCTAAATAAGCAGGAGCATTCACCAGATGAATCCCCGCTATTCTTGCATTCATTGCTTTCTGAAATCAGACAGTAACATAATTGTTTTAACAGCCATATATATTCTAATATGCACTGAAAAAAAACGAAAAGTAATTAAATTAAATGTTATTATGTTATTAATATGAATTTCAGCATTCCGGAGATCAGTATTTTAATAAGTTTCTTTCGTGAAAATAATCGTTTGATTCTAACAAAACCCATGCAAAATGTAACAATATTTTAACAGAAAATTCAGACACATTTAAATTTAAACATTTTAACGCTTTTTAAAGCCTTAATTTTAAAACATATGTACTTGAATTCTAAAGAAACTATGAGTAATAAGCATGATATTTACTCTGCTATTACTGTAGTGTTCTATGTATATATTTTTCTCTCTGTAGTCAATATATTTGAAAAATAAAAAAATTAATTCCCTAGGTTTTGAGCCAATATTTTCAGGAATTTTTCTAAATATTCATGTTTATGTTTACAATAAAATAGCAGTCTAAAAACTAAGAATGGGTACTTGCTGTAACATTTCCACATTCATCACAATTAAGAAGCTATACAACGAGGGTATATTAAAAAGTGAAATAGATAATAGGATGTTCCTTTTTTAATCTATTAGAAAATAATTTATAGCATATCAACTAATTAAACACCTACCAGGTAGTCATTTTATATTTACAAGACTTTGAAGCTGGTTTAAAATTTTGTAACTCCAAATTTCAGCTTTCACAAATTTTAAATTACAAGCATGGTTTATTGTAAACTTAATTAAACCAAAAGTAAAAGTGGGAAAACCTATTAAAGGTGTTTCAAAATGGAAAAACTAATTAAAACTTATATATTATAAACTTAAAGGAAATCGTTATAAACATATCGGACATTTCAATGTACGAAGATCATAAATAGTAGTAATCTCTGCAGATGTACCCAAAAATAATAATCTAAAGGATTGAGCTTCGTCCTAAGAAAGAAACACATTTAGATACTCTTGATTTGTAAAGACGGACACAGTTCTGATACAACCAGCTGTAATGCAAGCTGTAGCGGTACAACATTACTGTCAACATTCCTGGCCTTTAGCCTAGTGTATTCCCATATTTCCCTTCTACTTACAAGAAAGCAAGTAATAAGGTCTGAAATAAATAGAAGAATAACCTTTTAACAATAATTTCTGTCAAAGTGATATAGAGAAAGTCATGTGAGTCGAACCATCAGATCTTTTTCAAGAATAATAAGCAAAGAAAGTCATGCACAAGTAACATATTATATTTGTTTGTTTAGAAGATCTCACAATCAACACTGCCTTGAAATTTCAATATTGAATGTTTGTATGGAAAACAATAGTTCAATAGAATACTTCCTCTATTTACTGTAGGCATGTGATAAAGAAAATACATATACTTACGAGACAAATGATTTCTGCTTTCCTTAGAAGAGGTGGATTGAATTTGGCGATGATTGCCGGAGTAACGCCCTCCATATCCACGACGTATATATCTCCAAGAGTTACATCGTACGTATACCTCAAATCGGATATCATTAAGAGAGTCTTCGTTTGTTCCATGGCGCTGAATATGGCAGGATCATTGTCAAGGTTTCGGAATATAACTATTCGGTGATAACCGTCTGTCAATCTGGGCATAGGAACAATGGCACTGCAGAAACAAAACCATTTGCATTAACATTTAAATGTCAGACAAATCAACTAGTGAGAAAATATTGCATGTGTGTGTCTGTCTACCAGTCTGTGTGTCTGTGAATAAGACACAGATACACCCACCCGCACTGCTGATCCAGGAAACCCGAATTTTTGTGTAATCTCAGATATGCTATGACCCATGCGAAAACGGACTATCATCCCACATTCAAAGTCTTGTAATCGCGTCGTGTTGACATATTCACCTGTCTGTAACAAACAGCTCAGATATTGCGTCTACACGCATCTAGCCATAGCATTCGGCACATTTTCTAATGGGACAACCCTCCTCGTAGCTTTTGGCCCCTCAGTGTACCACTTAAGAAACTATTCTTTCACGTTGCTTTGTTCACATTTTCGTAATCATTTAATTTTCGATCCTTGTTCAAGTTCAGTAACAACTTTAGCTTTACTCTTCCAGACAGTTTTGTATGTGGGATTAACTAGGCCAAATTGATGACACACAAAACACTTTAATGTCTTATTTCAGCATTTGGGGATACCGAAGTATAACAAAAAACATTTTAAAAGTATTAATATAGAGGTGCAATTTTCTGTAGAAGTATTACTGGCAAGAAAAGAAGTATTCATACCAGTTTAACTCAAATATGCTTTTAATGTTGTACATACTAATTAATTTATTCGTTTTAATTAACTAAAATCAAATTCTGTCTTCTGCTACACATAATGAACTACATTGACCATATTTAAAATTATAATCTTTAATACGTTTATAATGCATTTTCTGGTCGACATTTTTCAACAGTGAGTCGTTTTTTAATGTTTTAAATAACTTATAACTTGGAATTGTTAATAATTTAGCATGTTGTTACATAATACTTGTTTTTTAAATTGATTGCAATTTCAGAACACACGATTTAATTAAATAGAAGACTGCACATGATTATACTAATTAACCTTTTAATACTAAGTTGTGTTCAATGTCACACTTCCAATGATACATTTTATTACACACATTTTACAATAGTTCCAAAAATATTTTCATACTTCCAGCTCTAATTTTGGGGACAATATAGATTTTTAAAATGGGAAAGTAACAAAGGAAACTGAGTCTGAGAAAAGTGTCTTTCAAAAGTGTCATTAAGCAGCACAATGCATTAAGACGGTGTCAAAACTATTTGTTATATCCACCCTAAAATATTAAACATTACAAATGTGTACTTTAAAGCTTGGTGCATTCTTTCCACCGAAAATTCAAAATTCTTTTACAAAAACTTCTAAAAAGAAGCACTTTGTGTACCCTTTAGAGAATCGATGGGTAAATTTTCCAAAGCTGAAATTATTTTACTGAGGTTTTAAATTGTGTTACGCCAATTTTGAATGCAACTTAAGTCGTTCCTAGACTATCTGTTTCCAAACACAAATTATCATCAGTAATACTACTAGTGCTTTCATCTTGTCCATAATTCACGACCGGAGCAAAGCGACGGGAATGAATTGTCTTATGAGATGAAAACAAGGGTTGTATTAAGACAATTCAGCGAAATAGACTATTAATAAATTATAATATATAGGAAGAGAAATTTTATCAGGCTATGATTGTAATACTTAACATTAGTTCTCAAATGGTAGATGACGCATTTAACCATGTTTATTTACCGAATGTTTTTTTGTTTTTTTTTTTGTTTGTTTTTTTTTTTTGTTGCTTTTTATTTTCCCTAAACCTGACTCTACCTATTTAACTCCTGTTCTACTCACGCTTTGTGTGAAAAAACAATTAAACCAATTCTTACAAAGGATTATTCCTCTTTCTACACAAGCTAATCCAGCATTGTGTATAAATTCTAAACATTAGCATAATATCCATATTACTTAGCTCCTTATAAGTAGAAGAAAATTAAAGAAATGCGCTATGCTAAAGTGATAGTCAAAAGTTTTAAAAACTGTCGCTATGCCAGCTTAACCAAGAATAGAACAAAAGAAAAACGAGCGCTTCTTGTCTGAGAAATGTATAAGTACTTTACAATTGAAACCAAAAACAAGGAATATCTCAGAAACGGTTACCTCCACAACAAAAATATAAAGGACATAAACTGTGTGCTTTGACGAGATCTACATGTTTTGTGTATTAAGTTTTTGTCTATCTCTTACGGTTGAGCAGTTAAGTAAAATCGGCAAAATTCATCCAGAATAAAGAGGTCTTCAGAGGCTATTCCCAGAAAATTCAAGATATACATTTTAGTTGTCAGGTAAATATATTTAATATACAATATTTTAATCAAAATCGTTAGAGATATTTTTGAGAAAATCTAAATTTTCGAAAACATTTTCATGTAAAGGGTATTTGGAAGTGGAGGGATTTTCTTGAAAATTTTCCTGTCGCATCCTTGGAAGATATTAAACCTATATACCAAGTTTGTTTTAAACGGACTTTTCTTTTTTGAGCTATGCTGCACACAGATGCACACACGCATACACACAGACAGACACACACACACACACTGTACATTTTTCTAAAAATACTTTTTTTTGGATTCAGGGAGTCTCAAAACATGTATTACTGTACCTTCTCTATACACTATGTACATAGTGCGTGTAGAGAAAAGAAACAGAGAAAAACCGTTGAAGCAATATTTTAGCAAGTGAGAAGAAAAGAGAAGAGAAATGCATATTAGTGCAATAAACTACATTGTATTTAACTGGTTATATGAAGTACACGAGGTGTTGTAGTTAAACCAGCACAGTACATATATACCAGTACAGTAAACACAAATTATCCAACTACCAAGAGTGTAAATTCAATTCTTACCCGGCAGAGCTTTGTATCTGAAACCACTTGGCCGTTGGATCCCTGTTGCACATCATCTCTGGTATCACATTACGTAGAGTATAGTACATATCAATAGAGTCTTTGGTTCGTTGAAGGCTGCCTTTGCAAAATGCTAAACGTCTGATCAATTCAGCATCCTCTGGAGAAAAATTACTGTATTTTAAACACAATTTAAACCTAAAATTTCAATATCACCAGAAATAAACCTTTTGAGCTACCTTAAAGATGCATTTTTACTTTCTCTAACATGTATATGCAATGTTCATATAATGCAGAGGATTTTCAGTCAAAAAATCTATACGGAGGCTTCACTGGAATACATGTTTTGGGAACCCCTGAAAAAGGACATTTGTATGAAAAGTTGTCTATGGACAGCATAGCTCAAAACTTGGTATTTAAGTTTAGTTTCTTTCAAGGGGGAGACAGTATGTAAGTAGTACCGCCCGCCTCTTCCTAGGCGGCCCAGGTTGAGTCCAAGCGCCCGCATGAGGGATTTTTGATGCAAGAAGCGGCGTCTGGGCGAGCTTTTTTCGGGTGCTCCGGTTTCCCCCGGCAATCATTCCATCAACTGTCCCATCATCACCTTTCCTATCATCCATTTTGTTTGCATTTCATATCATCCACTTCCTCACTCTCATGCCACTTGTTCCAGGTTCTCCACTCTGAGGTGTTGTACCATTGGCTCCCCGACAGGCTCCTGACCCCAAGGCATCCACTTGTAAGCTATAGGGGAGTGTCAGTCCTAAATAGGGAGGGTACGCAAACTACGAATTTTTCAAGGGTGCGATACAAAGATTTTCAGTAAACCTCTTCATCCCTAACTGTCCATCAAAGGGAACATTTTTCAAACGTTTCAATTATTTAAAAAATGACTAACGATTATGACTAAAATGTAGATCAGATATCTATCCATAACAGGTAACATTCTTCAAACATTTAAATTTTTTATAAAAATGGCTCTAACCATTATGTTTACATCGCAATTAAAATGTATATCTTGACTTTTTTTGGTAATATCCCTTTAAGTCATGTTCATTCTGAATAACTTTTGCGTAACTGATAACTGCAAGAGACAAAAATGTGCAGATCTCGTTAAAACACACAATGTATGCATAAAAAGCTTTTGCAGAGCTAACCTATTATTGTTTCCAATTTTAAAACACTTAAAACGTTTCTCAAATGGAAAGCCATCGTCCGTTTTATTTGTCATTTGTTTATTCCAGGCTATGCGAAGAGAATTGGGTAACAATGACAATCATATACGACAGGTTTTAAAATTTTTGAGTGTCATTTTGGCCTTGTGTATTTCCTTATTTCGCCCCCTACTTATAAGGAACTAAGTAATAAGACTATTTCTAGCAATGTTTATCTCTAATTAGCATCATGAGATAAAATAATAATTTTTGTAAGAATAGTTTGTTGCAGAACAGATAGAGATATGCATGTGAATAGAGCATACCAGAGTTTTACTTTTTCTACACGTACTATGCATAAAGTGTATAGAGAGATATTGTAAAGCACCCAAAAATTCGATACCGAGATTTCACCGGAAATAGTGCATGGGTCCCCTTGAGTCCCAAAAAAGCATTTCTGGAAAAAAGGTCCGTGTGTATGAGTGTATGCGTGTCTGTCTGTGTGAGTGTATGTGTACGGGTGTGTGTGTGTGTGTGTGTGTGTGTGTGTGTGTGTCTGTGGACAGCATAGCTCAAACACGAAAAGACCGTTAAACGCCAAACTTGGTATTTAAGTTTGGTATCTTGCAAGGATGCGACAGTATGAAGAGAACTTATAGGCTATTCCCAGAAAATCGTGATATACATTTTGTTTGCCATATAGGTATATTTAATATACGATATTTTAATTAAAATCATTACATGCATTTTCGGAAAAAATAAAAATTCTCGATTTTTTTATCCATATAAAGTTAGTTTGAGATGCGAGGAATTTCTTGAAAATGTTTATGTCCTTGGAAGAAACTGAACTTAAATGTCAAGTTTGGTATTTAACCAACTTTTCGTTTTTGAGTTATCAAGTTAAAAGTCATACAAACACACACACATGGATTTTGTTTCTAAAAATGCTTTATTTTTATTCAGGATACCCTAAAACGTGTATTTCCAGTAAAATCTCGGTTTCACATTTTTGGATGGAGTAAAATACCTTCTCCGCCTATATACGTGTACTACATGGAGAAATTAAAACAAAATTCGATTAAATACTAAAAGTGTACTCAGAAAGTCTTTCTATTGATCATTGTACGTATGTATGACAGAGGCATTGTTCTCCATGACTAAGTTGGGGAAAACGACATTCTGACGTGAGTAGCTTTGCCCGCGTTGAAGGTTACATAAACCCTGTGATTATGAGCATACATGAGCAACTATGTATATTGATTAACTAGAATTATCGCCACCCCTAGTAAAATAAAACATTATAACATTCTTGTTATGTTGTTAGCAGAGCAGGTTTGGTTTTTTACCGGTTGTAGTGAAACAAAACGAATATGCTTATATAAGTTTTAGGCCAAAATTGTTTTCATTCTTTCAAGCAATACATACATTTATTGTCTGGAAAGTTCCAAGGCGTTACCGGTTTAAGATCTGCGCCAGCTCTGATGTGACCTTCACAACAGATCCCTTTGTTACATTCATAAAAGAAGAAAAAATCAAATTGTTTTGCACTTACTGTAATTTACTTCATTATTGCCATTGAATAAGTGTAATTGTGTTTAGGTTTGCATGTACGGGTAAAACCTGTAACTGATTGTCATTTGTTACCTTAACCAGAGTTGCTCTAGTAGGATTTTATTAACTTCATTTATCTTACTGCAGTTTCACATCGAATAATTGCAGCATGGCCTAGAAGAGTTGTAGGGTTGATTCCTTTTATTATAATTATTTTTTTTAAATGCCCGTCATATTTGTAATAACTGATGAAGCCTAAATTGGTATTCACGCAGATGCATAACCTCTTAAGTACCACTGGAAGCAAGTGTCGCATTGGGGAACAATATTGTATACTTTTGAAACACCGAGCGAATATACTAAATCTGGTTTAGAAGATGTTCTTAGAAAGTACTTGTATGTTATCTGCAAACCCGTGCTAGCCTTCAGGCAAAGAATCAAAGAGCAGTTGCGTACTTAAAAGATGGGTCGCACAATTTCGAGGAATTCTAGTAACTCAGTTATTGATATAATTCTTCTTGATACTGAATATGCTACAGCCTATTTCTTTGTTGAATGCGAGGCATACGTATTTTGCCTTAACCACCAGTATCTTGTACTTATTCTAATCATTCTATTATAAGCCTAATAGTAAACTCTCAACAACGTGCGGCAAACAATAAGAACTTGCTGTCCAACATACAAATGTTTCATTTAGAATTATGAGCTAAAACAGCAAAATCATTTTTGCTGTTTGAAAAATTAAACACAGTGACATCTCCATATAAAATTGTAGATGGAATGCAATACCTTCTATCTATATAGAAACAGAAAAAAGTCAAAATACCTATTTAAAGTTCAGGGGTCTCAAAACATGTAATTCCGGTGAAACACGATATCGTATTTTAGGTTGAATACAATAGTCTCTGTATATGTAGCAGAGTACAAAGGTTTATTCTTAGAAAATTTAATAAAGCAACAGCAAGGAATGGTGGATGTTGAAAGAAGAGGACATGTTTAGTTTTATATTTAATATTTTGTTAGTTTCTGATGGTAGTTTTGCTTCTGTTTATCAGTTCCTTATGTCCATTCTCAAGATAATTCATGTTAAATTGCTTCCAAAGAATAGTATTAGCGGCATATGTATCCTAGCTTATGTTTACTTTTTCTGCTTAATACATAAATAGAGAAGATATCGCACTCCACTCAACATTTCCATACCAAAATTTCACCGGAAATACGCGTTTTTAGGATCCTCTATAGCCAAAAAGAAAACATTTTTAAAAAAAGGTCCAGTGAGTATGTGTGTGAGTTTGCGTGTCCTGGTGTTCGTGTGTCTGTAAACAGGATACCTTAAAAATGAAAAGATGGTAGAATACCAAAATTAGTACTTAAGTTTAGTACCTTCCAAGGATGCGAAACACAAATATTGAATAAAATCCCATTACCATAATCTACCCACTTTCGAGAATTTTAATTTTATCAAAACGGGCTCTAACGATTTTGATTAAAAATAATATAAAATAAATGTATTTAAGAAAAATAAAATTTTGAATTTTTTGGAAATAGCGTCTGAAGACCTCATCATTGGGATGACTGCACGATGACGTGAAGAAAACAAAGAAAGAAAAGCGGAGAGGAGGAGAAATGAAGAAGTTTGGGTTTAGTCTGAGAGAGCTGGCCATAGAAATGGCCGAGACAATGATCGTGATATGATGCACCCTGCCTTGCCGGCACATAAGCGCCGCACGTGTGATTGTTTTGTAATGCTTAGAGCTGATTGTTGCAACTTGCGGTTGGCTTCCTTTATGCCGTTAATTTAACACTTGAAGAGCGGCCGCAGTATCTCAAAGTCCTTTATGATACACCTGGGTAAGTTGACACGTGCGAGTATGTTCTCTGCTTCTGGAAATGTTTTGGCCACGTCATCGATAGCCATAAATGAGAGAGAACGAGTCCCGCAAATCAGTTTTGAGTGCGCAGTTGCATGAGAGAGAGAGAGAGAGAGAAAGAGAGAGAGAGAGAGAGAGAGAGCAGTGCAATGTCTTCCCGTTGAAATGACGAAGGAGTAGCCCGCGGTACAGAGTTGCTTTAACATATTTTTCAGCAATAAAGAGTTTTGTGTTGGCATATTTATGGCAAAGTGAATGCTTACCCATAGCATTAGGGAGATGTGGCTGACTTTCTAGCCAGTCTCGTAACATTGGAAGAGATTCTTCTCTTTTGTGTTTATCCATCCCAGTTTCGGACCAAATCTTGTCAGCATCTTCCTCGGTAATTTCGTTGAACACATTCTTCATTGTGGAACTTCAGCACTGTGTAAACAAATATTATATTTAGCATAATGCCCAAACAAAGAACGCTAGGCTAATATAAAAATATCTTATGTGCTCTACTCACATGACTTTCTCTACATCCCTGTAAGTAATTATAGTTAAAAAGCCTATTCTTCTATCTACTCCATGCTAATCGAGAAAAAGTGCAGAAATGGTCTTATTGCTTATTTACGTGTAAGTGTAAGGGAAATAAGGCAGTACCATAGTGAAATAGCTTAAAAGCTGGTTGCTATGTGATTGAAGTTCCTTTGTTGTATGACCAGGAGTTCACAAAATCCCGTATGAGAAAACTATAAATGGTTGAAAACTGAAACAAATCACAAGGAATGTCTCAAAAGCGGTTAACTCATGAAAAAAGTATATAACATAATTATTGTGTTTTAACGAGCTCTACAGTTTTTGTTACGTATGGTTTTGTCTATCGCTTACGGCTTACCAGATATGCAAAATTCATCCCGAATAAAGATGACTTCAAGGTTATTCTCAGAAAATGCATGAAACAACGTACCCACCTGAACTGGGAGAGGGGAGACTGTGTTATTATCCACACGAGTCTTTAAAACAAAAAACAACACACACACGACAAGCGAAACTTTGCCAGCGAGTGCGTTTTATGTTTTCGAAAAACGTGAAGCATCTAGGCAGAAATGCTCAATGGAAGTAAAAATTACAGGTATAAAATGTGTCCCGAAATATTAGATATTTTTTTAAATTGATATAATAATTCCCCTTACAACCGGCAAACTATATAGGATATAAATGTATCCTATTATTCTTGCTGCAATGTAGTCCAAAACGACAGCAACAGTGAGTATGCCATTTTACAATGCATTAACTAATGGGGTATATAAAAGTTTACCATGCTTCTCCTAGTATTTGACCCCGTCTCGATATATGAAAACAGAATATGCATATTTAGAAATGGTACATTCCGACATTTTTAACATACATGTGGCGATAAAAACCACTCATTTTCTCATGCTACACTAAGCTTGAGAGTTCTGATTTTTCAAGGTCTCAGACATTGCCTCTCACAAATTTGCTGGTGCTTCTTGGTCAAGAATTCATAATTCTGATATGAAATTTTCCCATATCCTCTGAAAATATCTGATTTTAATAGCTTTTCCCGGATAGCGGTTCTCTGTAAAACTATTCTCTTAGTGTTAATTTTTGTGACATATATTAATGGTGAAACTATAACGTGTTTTTTTGAGCGTGTTAAGACGAGTGGAAAGTGTGGTCAGTATATGTTCATAGTTACCTCTAGCTGAAACTCAGAAATTAATATAAAGTAAGCCTGTATTATCAGCATACGTATCAGTTTAAATTTTCATAAGGAATACTACGAGTGTTTTCACCTAGTCGATAATTCACGACCGGAGCGAAGTGACGGGAGTCAGTTGTCCTAAGAGATGAAAACACAAGTTGTATTTGATAGGAAAATTCAGCGAAATAAACTATTAATAGTTTATAATATATGATTATAATACTCAACTTTAGTTCTCAAACGTTAGATGACGCATTTACTTAGCGAATTTTTTCCTCCTTTCCTTCTTCACTGCCTCCTGAATCATGATATGGCCGACTGTGTCTACACCCAATGCACGAATATCGATAGCAACAATAGAAATAGAGAACAATTACTGTATTTCAACTTTTAATAACTAATACATGAAATGGAAACAAGCGTTATTTTATTTGAGATTATTGCACTCATCTCATACATAAGAAATAGAAATGTTTATTCTCACTCCTTTTTTTAACTAAATTCGTTATGAACTAGATAGAATTGTAAATAAACGTTGTAGCTGAATTAATTGAAAGTACAATTGTGGAACTGATAATTATTAAAAGTGAAGGTTGGCTGCCTGGATTGTCACCTTGTTACCAATAACCAAGACAGGAGATTAAACATACGAACGTCAAGTGTGACAAAATATCAAGGAAATGATCAACAGCTGCGATAAAATGTTTGACAATATGGCTCCAGTCAGATGACCTCGGCAATTTCATTGGCGCTGTAATAGCTGAGAGCTGAAGTGTCACTCATACGAGTATGTACTGTAGTTCTGAAAAACGTTTGACAGATAAATAGAAAAATACTTTTAGCTCCTTTTTCTCAATTTATAAGAGTGTATTATCTATTTCATTTATACAACCCCTCCTTTAACTTCTATCAGGGCTTTGCTTTAGAAACCACCATTGATATTTTTTTCGCTAAATTGTAGGATTTATTAACTTCAGTACTATACTATCAATCACGTATACATTTACTCTCACATGCATACTTCCAAACTCTATGAGGGATAGAGAATGATTCCCGACGCAGCCAGGAATGAATCCGGGACCCCTGGTTGAATAGCCACCATACTAACCACTCGACCAAGGATGCAGTGCCAGAAAATATATATGAAAGCATTTTATCTCACACCACCAAACTAACGACATTAAACTGCTAATAGTATTTCTATTATAAATATTATTTTACTCTATAAAGAAACTTAGCCAATGGAGAAATATAAGCTGTATCTTTTTAAGGGGATGGTTAACCAGCCGATCGTACCACCCCCGCTCCGGGAGACGGGTTTTAATTCGAAGTACCTTCTCCTAGGTAGATTGCTAACCAAGGCTATATCATGAAATTTATAAATATTATCAATTAAGGATGAGATGTAAGGAAATAGAAGAAATGAAAGGATCATGTTGACAGAATAATGATGATGGTGAAGATGAATATGATGATGATGATAATAATAATAATAATAATAATAATGATAATATTAATAATAATGATGATGGTGATGAACCATCGGACGAGTGGAAAGAGAATAGATGATTCAGACCAGAATAAATAGGTATACTACTTAATTCTTGTAAGAATAAGATATAATTATTCCAAATTTGCATCTAACTTTCAAAATTTTAGAACATGCTTTACTTAAAGATAACTCTAGTTTAATTTATTTAATATATATCACAAATGTGTGCAAAATTTCAGCCTTGGAGCATTTATGGCCATTGTAAAAATATGGCGGGCCGTGGCCGAGTGGTTAGCTCACTCGCCTCTCACAAGTTGAACCGCAGGTGGGATTTGTGGGACAAAACGGCGTTTGGCGTGCTTTCTCCGGCTTCTTTGGTTTCCGCCAGTCACCTGCTCAATAATCAGTTTTCTTTCATTCATTTGATAGTCATGTCATACCATTTTGTTCCTCACTCTCATATATTGGACTGATCACCCACCCTGGCTACTCATTTCAGTGTTTCTCAACAAATGTCTGTTCTATGCCCTGGATTGTAATTCGTCTATTTGATAAGGGAACTAGCGAAATATAAAGTAAAAGGATCTTTGGAAATGAGATAGTCTCATTTGAAATTTAAGTTCTACTATTTGATAATGTAATGTATTCATCATTAACTGAACCTTTGCTGCTTGTTTACAATTGATGTCTTACGACCGGAGCAGCTTAGATGGAGTCCTTTCAACAGATAATATGCGTTGAGATACTTAAATATTTCATAAAAGAGGCGTGGAACCCCAAATTTAAAGCAACGCATCGTACTTTTAGGGATTTTTAAAATACTTAATTATTTTAAGTATCCCCAAAACCAGATATAACCTGAAGCAGGTAGAATCATAAAATCTTTCCATTTAAAACAGAAAATGAGAAATGACAAAAGTTGTGCTTTTACCCTACTTTGTCCCTTAATGAAAACTATAATTTCTCTGTACCAAGGTATACAAAGTTTTGAATTGATTGGTCCGTAATTTGTAAAAAGTTGAAAATAATGTGTGAAATTTTTGGCCTAGTATACTATTTTTGTAGCAACTTATATCTAAGTGCGCCAAATCTCGTTCAAAATTTTACAAAAAAGTAGTCCTTGATTATACAGTCCAGTGAACACTCTCCGATAACTCAAGCATAGAGTATTTTCTGCCTCCTCATTAACCCTTTTGAGCTGGAAGTGTCTGTTACGTTCTACCTATTCTGCAGTAACTATTCACAGAAAAGCTTATTCTTTATACAATTGATTTTTCTAGCTGACAATCGGGGTAAATATGAGCAGAGTTTTAAGTTTTATTTACGAGTATTTCTTTGTGGGAACAATAAAAGTAAGAAAATACCTTAAGCTAAAGCAATGGTCAAATCTTTTAAAACCTAGCCGTGTATGATGCTAATGAAATTCGGTCACTTTTGCACGCCAGGAGTAAAAGCAATGACGACTTTACGTTTGACAAAAGTTTTAAATGAAACCAATAAAGAGTATTTACGGGAACGGTACTTCTATAACAAAATACAATTTTACATAAATTGTGTGTTCTGACGAGATATATTTACATTATTTGCGCAATAAATTTCTGTAAACCTGTTACGGTCTACGACTTAGGCAAAATTAATTAATAATGAAGAAAACTTCAAAGGCTCTTCCCAGAAAAGTTGCACATTTTAATTTGTCCTAAAAAGATATTACTTAAAACTTTGGAATTTTAATCAAACTCGTAGAACTATTTTAGAGAGAGTAAATATTTTCGAAAAATAGTTTATGTTTGTATAGGATAGCTTACGATGGTGGAAGATCCTGGGAAGATTTTGAACTCAAATATGTATTTATAAAGTTATTACATGTTTTGAATTATGCTGTTCACAGACACACATATACCTCCAGTCACTGTTTGTTTCAAGGAACCTCAAAAATTGTGAAATCTCGGTATCAAATTTAAAGATGGAATACAAAATTTTTCCTACATAATACGTACATAGTACATTGTAGAGAAAGTAAAAAGTATCAATGCAAGAATTTGATAAACCGCCACTGGTTACAACATGTTTGGAAACTGTTTTATAAACCATGTCTGTCGAGAAGAATAGTGTTTTACAATGCTAAAAAAATTATCATGATCACAAATAATTCCGTTTTTACTTTGTATAGGTCATATGTATATACAATGTACATATTGGATATAGAAGATATTGTATTCCACCCAAAAATTTCAAACGAGATTTCATCGGAAATATGTGTTTTGAGGTAAAAAAAAAAGCATTTCTAGAAAAAGTTCCATATGTGTGTGTATGTGTCTGTGGATAGCATAGTTCAAAAACGAAAAGAACTTTAAATACCAAACTGGGCGTTTAAGTTCAGTATCTTCAAGTATGTGACATCAAAATTTTCAAGAAAATACTCCTACCACAAACTACTTTTTGCATGAAAATGTTTAGAATATTTTATTTTCTCAAGATGTTATTTACATTACAAATGAAATGTATATTTTGAATTTTATAGAAATTATCCTCTAAAGAGTTCTTTATTCTGATTGAGTTTTGCTGAATTTTGCATAACGGTTAAACCATACGAGATAGACAAAAATCACTCCATAAAAGTGTAGATTTCGTTAATAACATAATTTATGTCACTTTTGTTTTTCTTGTAGAGTTGACCGTTTTCGAGGTATTCATTTTTAATTGTTTCAGTTTTAAAACTAATTAACTTTTCTCAAACGGGTCCATGCAAAGCGAATCCAATCTCAATTGTTTTACATTGCGACCAATGTGTTTGACTACCCTTTAGTCTTGTTTATTTCCTTTCTACTTACAAGCAACTAAAGAAACTATTTCTGCTAATTTTTATCTCATATAGCATGACGTAGATAAAAGAAATATCTTTTGTAAGAATAGTCTTATGTGAAACAGCTAGAGAAAGTTACTTGAATGGAACACAACAGAGTGCTTTCACTACTTAGCTATAGAAAGTATACAAAGTTTTGCTTTCCATCTAAATTTTCCTCAGAAAAACAAGTTTTGGACTTCTTGAATCGAAAAAAATGAAAAGTTGGCTAAATAATACATTTTTGTACTCGTATTTCAGTTCAGCATCTTTCAAGACTGCGACACGAATATACAGGAACATCCTACACACGGCTGGTGTGAAAGAAACATTTCATATTAATTGACCTAATAGTTGGTGAAATATAAAGCACGTGACTTATATGCTTAAGGCGTTTGTTAGTATCCATTGAGGTGGATCATTTCAAATAATTTGAGGTTTCCTTGTAGTTTACCGGGGTAAACATGAGTCATTTCGAGACTTATGGTGCCGTGCTGGCATGTTGCCATGGTAGCAGTTGCACGGAAACGAGGTCAAATCCCGTCTGTGGCATTGAATTATTCAGACTGCCTCAATTTCCATATCCAAGCAAATTCCACTATTATAGACTTTATTTTTCCTGTCTAATGCCCCATTTTACTACACAAGGCACCGCAGGCGAGGACACTGACGATACGTGGAATGAAGATGGAGTACCGGTGCAATGCTATGGCGGGGTACCTAAAGAACCCGCTTTAACCCCCCACAAAACGCACATGTGGTCGCTTGGGATTGAGCCCAGGCCGCCTAGGTGAGAGGGGAGTGGTTTGACCACTCGGCCACGGTGGCCCCTACTATAAACTACTGTTTACATAGAAAATTGTTCGTTTTTTTCTCTTAAAACTGCTTTTTCGGTTTTGATTACAACACGATGTATTTAAGATGATTGCACAATAAATTCAATGTAAATATGTCTTAAATTTTCCACTAACACTTTGAGAAGTCCTCTTCGGCTGAAGACTATAAATGGTAAAACGTTAAAATATATACTAAATCTTATACACAAAAAATCTGATGTGTACCATTCACCTGACTTTCTCTACATCTCTGCAACAAATTATTCTTAAAAAGCTTATATCTCTATTTACTTCATGCTACTCAAGAACAAATTAGCAAAAATAGTCTTATTACTTGCTTCCTTGTAAGTAGAAGCGAAACAAGGGAGTACCATAGGTTAAAGTGATAGTCAAAAGCTGGATGCTTTGTGACTGAAGTTCCTTTGTTTGTATGGACAGGAGTTGACAAATTCCTATATGAGAAAAGTAACTTTTTCATAGCTGAAACCAAAGACAATGAATATCCCAAAAACAATCAACTCCACGAAAAAAAATTATGTGACATAAATTGTGTGTTTTAACGTGCTCTACATTTCTTGTGTAATAAGTTTTAATCTAAGTCTTACGGTTTAGCAGTTATACAAAATTCCGTAAAATTCGTCCAGGATAAAGTAGTCTTCAGAGGGTAGTTTGGGATGGGCGTATTTATTTCAGACTCTTCGTGTCGCATCCCTGGAGGATACTAAACTTAAATACCAAGTTTGGTATTTTACCGACTTTTCGTTTTTGAGTTATCGTGTTCACAGACACACGGACACACTCACGCACACACACACGGATCTTTTTGTGAAAATGTTTTTTTTTTTATATAAGGGACACTAAAACATATATTTCCGGTGAAATTTCGGTATCGAATTTTTGGGAGGAGTGCAATATCTACTCTATACAATATGCACATAGTGCGTGTAGAGAAGTTCAGAGTTTTCCACTCACATGACTTTCTCTACCTATTCTGCTTCTTACAAAAGCTATTCTTCTATCTACTTCATATTAATTGACATAACCATTAATAGAATGACCTTATTACTTATCCCTTTATAAGTAGAACGGAATACACTATGCAAAGGGGAAAGATAAATCTCTTAAAAGTTGTCACTATGCCATTGTCATTGAAATGCGATTCTCCTTCTACAGTTAGGAGTAAAACAAAGTGGAATGAAAATGGATAAGGAGTTCCCGATTAAGAGAAACTAATAACAGGTACTGTTTACTCTAAATGACATAAATTATGTATTTTAGCACAGTATATCTACGTTTTTAGCGTGGCCAGGAGTAAAACAAAATTAACATGGATAACTTAAAATGAGTTTTTTGATGACATTTAATATTTCTGTGCAGCAAATGTCCGGTTATCTCTTACGATTTACCAGTTATGCAATAGTAATCATAAATAAAGAGGGCTTCAGATGCTTTTCCCAGAAAATTCAAGATAAACATTTTTACTTTCTCTACGCATACTATGTACACAGTGTATAGAGAAGGTATTGTATTGCACCCAAAAATTCGATACCGAGATTTCGCCGGAAATACATGTTTTGGGTCCCCCTGAATCCAAAAAAAGCATTTATGGAAAAAGGCCCGTGTGTGCCTGTGTGTATGTGTGTGTGTGTCTGTGGTTAGCATAGCTCAAAAACAAAACCAAACTTGGTATTTAAGTTTGGTATCTTCCAAGATGCGACACGAAGTTTATCAAGAAAACCCCCCACCCCCAACTGCGCTTTACATGGAACTTTTTCGAAAATTTTGACTTTCTTAAAAATGACTCTAACGATTTTGATTAAAATATCGTTTATTAAAGATATTTAGCTGACAAATAAAATGTATATCTTGAATTTTCTGGGAATAGCCTCTGAAGACTACTTTATTCTGGATGAATTTCACGGAAATTTGCATAACTGCTAAACCGTAAGTGATGGTCAAAAGCTTAACACACAGCAAATGTAGAGCATATTAAAACACACCATTTATCATATATATCCTTTTTTTCGTGGGGTTGATTCGTTTTTGAAATATTCCTTGTTTTTGGTTTCAGCTATGAAAAACTTATACTTTTCTCATACAGCAATTTGTCAACTCCTGTCCATACAAACAAAGGAACCAGTCACATAGCAACCAGCTTTTTATTATTAGTTTAGCCTATATTACTCCCTTATTTCCCTTCTGCTTACAAGGAAGCAAGTAATAAGACCATTTGAGCTAATTTTTTTTTTTCTGGATTAGCATGAAGTAAATAGAAGCATAAACTTTTTAACAATAATTTATTGCGGAGAGTAAGAGAAAGTCATGTGAATGGAACACATCAGATTTTTTTTCTTGTAAATATTTTTATTATACGGAATTTTAATAAAAATCATTAGAGTCGTTTATGAGAAAGTAAAAATTTTCAAGCGTTTTCCATGTAAAGGTAGTTGGGAAGTAGGAAAGTTTTCTTTAAGACCTTCGTGTCGCATCCTTGGAAAATACCGAGCTTAAACACCAAGTTTCGTATTTACTCGAATGTTCGTTTCTGAGTTATGTGTCCACAAGTACACACGCAGACACTCATACAAATATCTCACAAACAAGTAAACTGACATTTTTTTCTAAAAATGCTCCTTTTAGATTTCCCAAATTATGTATTTCTGGTGAAACCTCTGTATCAAATTTTTGAGAAAAATGCATATTGTACATATATTCTAATAAAATATATGCGTTAGTAAAACTATAGGCCAAGCGAGGTGACACCACGGTAACGATTGCGAATTGCATTCAGGAGATTTCGGGTTCAAATCAGATGTGTCGACCAATCTGTTTGCCATATTTTTCATCCCCCCCCCCCTCTGTTGCCAAGGTAAATACCGGATTAGATGTTTAATGCCACGCACGACTAAAAGTTCCAACTTCGGTTTAAAATAGTAAAACCTGAATATAAATGATGATTGTGATTGGCGGATCATCTATCCACAAGTAGTGAAAGCGGGTAGACTGGATGCACCTTATCCCAGCTGTTTGTTGCGGAGCAAAGTATAAAGGGATATAATCTCGAAGGCAATCACCTAACTGCGGTTGGTGATTGCAGCTAGACACTAGACAACGAAGACTGGTTGTACTTCACCATCTGACTACGGATGGTGAAAGCAGTTGGACTTTGGCATCTAATGCCATCTGCTTGGCGCAAAGCGAAAGTTCCATGGTACAAGTTTGTAGCTTAAAAGACAACCGTCCGCCACAAACAGTCAACGAGGTATTTTATCGAACACATCCTTCGTGAAATGACAGTTAAAGGGACGTAAAACAAAATATATTGTAAACATGTACAACTCATTAAAATACATAATTTAAACAATTGTATTCATCGGTAACCATTTCCAAACTGTTACTTGGGTTATTTTTGTTCAAATGTTTAAACTTTTAGTTTTGTAAGCAATGGTCGTTTTTGCTCGTGGTGCTGTAAAGAACATGACATTTAAAACCCATCAGAAATCAGTTTTATAAACATACAAATGATTTAACGCAAAAGGGTTCGACTTATACCTAAAAATACGAGGTGTACTGCAACGCTACTGTCGTGTGTCCAGAAAGTAAAGTCCATTTCGTTCTACTGCCACCATAACGCTAGTGTCGCAGTTCCATGTATGCGCACACATCGCTATGGTTCTAACCACTGCCGAAATGTCAGCCGGATCGTGTATGTTTACAGCTGTTAGTGATCGTTCAAAATGTTTAAGAGAATTTCTGAACTCGCCCACTGTGAAGTGCCTTCCGCAATACAGTTTTTACACACAAGGAATTTCTAAACTAACTGAAATTTATCGTTCACTTATAGAGATTTACGGTGAAAAGGCTATGACAGATGGAATGCTCAAAATTTGGCTTAGACAATTCAATGATGGACGATCCAATATTCATGCTGAAGCATGGAGTGGGCGGCCTTCTGTTGTCACTGATGGGTTGATTAAACAAGTTTACAATAAGAATGATTTGTGATATGTTTCCACAAATGTAAAGAACTATTTAGCAGTGACTGTATTCACTGGTGCCAGTTTTCTTTGAAGAGAGCATACAAAAGTTGATTCCCTTCTATGACAAATTCCTTAACAATGCTGGCAACTACATCAACATCAGGCTAAAGAACGTTTTTTCATGTACAAATAAACTTTGTTGTGAAAACCAATACTTTATGCCTTTTTTTCCTAACCGGGATTTGCTTTCCGGACACGAATAGTAAATGTGTCAATGTGGCATGGAAGTTTATCTCAATAAACAAGAAGGAGATAGAAGAATTCATTTGTAAGAATGCTTTGTAGAAGAGTAAGAAGAGAATTTTGTTTTAGCAGAATAACAAAATTTTCGCTTAAAAATATTAGAAATTCCCACACGCACCGATCCCTTATAATATTAAGAGTAGATACAGTAAATATATTTGAGCATTATTTGAAATGTGTATAAAATAAAGGCAGTTCAGATATACACAGGTTTGAAGAATCTTAAGTTTCTAGAAGTTCGGTAATAAATATGGCACTTTACCAGAAATTGTTGCATAAGAAGTGTAACGCAATGCAAGAAAAATATAAGAAATTGCTATATCTGGTATAAGAGGTTCAGTTTCCCTTCTTGAAATCATTTGTACATATAGTCACCATTTTTAGTATTTTCACGGTCTATATTGCATTGCTATAAATTATTTATTGTATAATAGTTTTTATCACGTTTAATAGCTTTTTTACACTTTTTAGTTTCCTTATTGATTGCTATACTAATGAGAACTGTCGATATTGTATTATTTTTATTGAAAAATTTCAATTTTAGTACTATTTTTTGTTTTAGATGCTTCATTTATGGTTTGTCTGATTTACTTTCTTCTTGTTGCCAGACCATAAATATGGGGATTTTTATTGTTATTGTTTCAATGAATGAATAAATAAATAAATAGATAAAATACTTAGTTCCTTATAAGCAGAAATAAAATAAAGGAATAAACAAAACTGATAGTCAAATCTTTTAAAAGCTGTTGATACGCAACTGACTTTGAAATTCGGTTCCCTTTGCAAGACCAGAAATGAAAAATCAAACGAT
The DNA here is from genome assembly GCA_030762935.1 of Hymenopus coronatus. Lineage (NCBI taxonomy): Eukaryota > Metazoa > Arthropoda > Insecta > Mantodea > Hymenopodidae > Hymenopus > Hymenopus coronatus. The sequence goes on along the minus strand of CM060896.1, from coordinate 124,752,192 downwards.
GACGACTTTCGCTTTAATAAAAGTATAAGTATTTTAAAATTGAAACCAATAACAAGGAATATCTCGGAAGGCGTTAAATCTTCTTAGGTTTACCAGTTATGCAAAAGTCATTCAGAATGAAGAGAACTCAAGGGGATGTTTCCAAAAAAATCAAGATATAGATATATTATTTTTCATATACGTATCTTTAATATACGGTATTTTAATCAAAATCTTTATAAATATTTTTCCATGCAAAGTGTAGTTTGGGGAGGAAGAATTTCTTGAAGATCTTCGTGTCATATGCTTGGAAGACTTGAACTTAAATGCCAAGTTTGGCATTTAAGCGCTCTTTCTCTACATGTGCTATGCACATAGCGTATATAGAAGAAATTGTATTGCACCCAAAAATTCAATACCGAAATTTCACTGGAAGTACATATTTTGAGACTCCCTGAATAAAAAAAAAAACATTTTTAGAAAAATATCTGCAGTATATTTGTGTGTATGTATCTGTGAACAGCAGCATCTGTATCTTACATAGAAGATTTTCAAAAGAATCCCCCACTCCCAGTTATCCTTTCCATGCAAACATTTGCAAACATTTTATTTTCTCAATTTTGATTAAAATATCGAATATTAAATATATTTAGATGATAAATAAAATGTATATCTTGAATGTTATGTGAATAACCTCTTAAGACATCTTTATTCTGGATGAGTTTTTTGGAATTTTGTATAACTGGTAAAACGTAGGATATAGATAAAAATGTACTTAACAAACATAATTAGAGATTGTTAAAACACATAATTTATGTTATATGTACTTTTTCATGTAATTCACCGTTGTTGAGATACTCCTTGTTATCAGCTTCAGTTTTAAAATACACCTGACCACGTAAAGAAACACATTTCAATCGCATAGCAACCACATTTTAAAACATTTGACTGTCAGTTTAGCCTAGTGTATTCCTTTATTTCTCTTCTACTTACAAGGAACTAAGTAATAAAACCGTTTCTGCTAATGTTTATCTCATTAATTAACATTTACTAACAATAATTTCTTACAGAGATGTAGAAGTAGTCATGTGAATGGAGCACATTTTTGAGTTGTGTTAAGGACATACTACAACACGGACCTGTTTTCCAAAATTTCTTTTGGAAAAGCATCAATGAGAGGGATCCAATTTCCCTATATAATTTATTCGTGCTTTTTTTTAAATACAACACCTTCTGAAGATTCACTTCCTCTTCATCATGTTTATGAAAACACCGAAAACAAAGCACAAACACAAATTGCTATAAACCTTGTAAAGTTGGCACTTTCTTACCAGCAGAAGTAGGATGTCAACTTGCTCTCTCACTGTAACACAACTGAACAAATGAAAAACTGTTTCACCTGAAGGGAAACTTTAGCCTTGATGGGGTTTTAAGGAGAACTCGCCTCAAAACCAGTCGTAAACTGTCGGTCCACCTCTACAGCTGATTACTGCTCAACAATAAATCGCAAAAACCGGTGTTGGAGGCCAAATGGTTTACTTTTACATTCTTTAAACAATACGGAAGTCGTTTTCTGTTTGTTTTCTGAGATATAGGTAGTTCATCTGCATATATTTGGATAGATATAGAAACGAAAACAAAGCATAGTTCATATTCTTACTTTCTCTACATGTACTATATATATAGTGTATAGAGAAGATATTACATTGCAATTCAAAATTAGATATGAGATTTTACCGGAAATGCACTTTTATGCTTCCCTGGGTAAAAAGCATTTTTAGGAAAAGGTTTTCGAGCGTGTGTGAGTGTGTGTGTCTGTATGTGTGTATCCGTGACTCTGTGAACACGATAATTCAAAAACGAAAAGTCAGTAAAATACTAAACTTGGTATTTAAGTTTAGTATCGTCCAAGGATGCAACACGAAGACTTTCAAGAAAATACTCCCACCCAAAGTAATATTTACATGGAATATTTTACGAAAATTTTAATTTTCCTAAAATATGCTCCTAACGGTATGGACTAAAATAAGCTTAAACTCGTTAATTACAAATGCAATTCTTATTTTAGATTTTCTATGAATAGCCTCTGAAGTACTTTTCATAATTTTCATTATGAATGACATTTTAATAAACTGTTAAACCGTAAAAATGTGTGTAAATATTCCTTGTTATTGTTTAAATTTTCCAAAACTTATACTTCTCTTCAATGAAAAGTCGTTATTCATTTTTGTCCTTATAATGTAGAGAGAGGGAAATTTAAAAAGCATATAGCTTACAACTCTTAAAAGATTACAGTTACAGCGTGCTGTATTCTCGTATCCACATTGCACCTCAAGAAAATATGTAATATTTCGATATCGATGGGTGAAATGCTATGCATTGGCACATAAAATGTGATACATTCAGCTAATTTCAAGTTGCAACACAAAATAATCTTCAAATGATAATTTGTTTATTTCATATCTTCTCAAAAATGGTTTCACCTCTGTTTATAGAAGTGGCAAGTACCTGTGAAAATGTTCTGATTCATAAACTACATGCTTAATCAAATTTCTGCATCAAGGTTTTACAATCAGATTATTTGGAAATTAATGTTTTATAACTTCGTATGAATTAGACAAAAATGACTTTCTTTGCCCATTCTACAACAAAATATTATCCCAAAAGGCTATTCTTATCTCGTACTTCATGCTAATCGAGATACACGTCGACAACAATAGTTTTATTACGTATTCATATTGAGTAAAAAAGTAATAAGGGATGAACGTTATTAAAGCCATAGTAAAACCTTTGAAGAGGTGGTCGCTAGACCATAAAATTCCATTCTCTTTGCGTGAAGCAAAATATAAGAAAAACAATTGACCAGTGTACATTTCAGAGAAATATAATTATTGAAACATTTAATAATAAGGTCATCTCGGAAATATGTAGTTAACTTCTCCAAAAGTGCATTTAACATAAATTACATGCTTTAATGAGACTAATTTTTTCTCTAGTATAATTTCCTAAAAATTGCATGCTTTAACAAGATATAACTTTTTTTCAGTAGTAAAATTTCCTCTATGTCTTGTGATTTACCAGTTAAACAAAAGCCATCCAGAATAAAGAGGATTTTAAAAGTAATTTCCAAAAATTCCAAGATATACATATTATTTGGCAAAAAATATCTTTAAAATATGGAATTTTAAAATATATGTTAAATATATTTTAAATAATCAAAATTTTCTTCAAAATATTCGTGTTACATCCTTGGAAGTTGCAAAAGTTATATATGAAGTTTATTATTTCAGGTACCTTTTGTTTACTCGCTGTTACACACAGAAACACACAAAGTTTTTAAAGATGTTTTTTCTGAATCAGGTATTTCAAAACGTGTATTTCCAGAAAAAAACTTGGTAATTAACTTTTTGGTAGAATGCAGTAGTTTCTCTGTCTTCTATGTACGTGGTAATTAAATCTCAATAACATAATTTTTGTCTTGCCTTTTAATGTGATTTTAACTGTTTCCACGATTATAGTTCTGAGTTCGAACTTTCCAACACTTTATGATTTTTAAGTGCTGCGTCACCATAACTTTGTTTGTGATGCCATGTAAAGTTAATGGAATTTTAAAGCCAAATCATGGAGACCCACTTTTTAAAGAATGAACTGGCGTTTCAGATTTTGTATCTCAAAACTTCTAAATGCGCAGCGAATTGTTCGTGATGCGCAGGGGTCTGCCTGCAATGTGTAAAGCAGCTGGGAATTGACTGAATCAGCTGTTAGAATGAACCAATAAGAAGCTCAAGTCTGGCATATGATGTTTGCCAAGTGACATGTTGGCTATCACGTGCCTCTCCAGCCGGGCGCCGAGAAATGTGACTGCTACGAAAAATCTCGCTTAAAATAAAGATGGCAAGTATCTAAAGTTGTATTCATATGACTTTCACTAACAATTCTCCAAAAAACTAATATTTAAAAAAACCTGTAATCTACTTATTGTTAATTGAGAAACCCGCTTAGGAAAATGTTTTATTACACACTTCTTTGTAGAGACAAGAGGGATACAGAAGTCTGAAGGGAATTTCAAAAATCAGCTTGCTTTGTTACACTTTGATAGTTCATTGTTTATATGTAGGCGAGAGAAAAAAATCGAATAGAACTTTTATTATAACGAACGTATACGTATTTCAAATGAGAAGTCGTTATTGTTTTTTTTTTTTTTTTTTTTTTCTGCCGTTCACACAAAGAGAACGGAGTTTCAAAGTCATCACATAGCGATTTGGCTCTCACTTAAGGCTACTCTATTCCACTATTCTCTTTGTATCTACAGGAAGGATATAATTAAATTTCTGCGATTGCTTATATCAATTAACGTAAAACAGAGAGATGAATAATGTTTTAAGACAAGTTGCTAAAGAACGGGTAGAGAAGGTCACGTGAATTAACCGCAGCACATTTTTTCTAATTTTATGCCAGATACATCCAGTGGAGTATGAGGATGCCAAAGTACTTTAATAGCCCTCATGCAAGAAAGTTTGTTTTATTTCCTAAATATTTATTTGTAATAAATTTCATGATTAGAAGAACTAAATAATTATATAGAAAATATATTCAGCAGAGCGATAGTTTATACTTACTGAGAGAACTATTTCTTTTTTCGCTGAGTGTGGTACAAAGGTTTAAAATTTATCCTACTACACTAGAGTGTGAAAGTTAAGCATAATTCGAAAAATAGAGGACTGGAAGAGAAAAAGGTGAGTGAGCATCATTAAACATTATCTCAGTGTGTGTCGCCCTCCGTGGTGTAGTGGTTACCATGCTAACTTCATATACCCAAGGTCGCGGGTTCAAACCCGGCGGAGGACGATGGATTTTTTCGGGCGTAAAAATCTTTAGCATGGCTTCCTTCGGAAGGGAAATAAAGTTGTGGGTCCCGTGTCGTAGATATACGTAAAAGAACCTCAAGCCTAATAAGAGAGGCCTCTGAGCAAAATTAAGCGGCCTTTCACGCCCAATCTAGAATGGGACGCTGAGAACCAAAGCAGTTAAAGAGCGTCCATAAATAACACGCCATTTCATTTTTCTCAGTGTGTGCCTTACCTCACTTGTAATCTCTGATAGGTAAGGGGGTACTTAGTTCGAAGGTCAACAAAACCAGAGTAGTCAAAAGTATCAGAGTATTTGACACAGTATCTGGCTCATTCGTTATTATTCTCTCGTTGAAAACAGATGTTGTTTCTTCACAAAGCCTTAACAGGACAGTACCAACATGCCACAAAGACGTCAACAGTACCCTGTTTTGAAGAGTAGAATTATCGGAAATCTAGCTCTAGAGGCAGGACACAGACTGCAGTCTCTCGAGGCCTGAATGTTCGGCAACAGTTACAAGGCCCAGAAAATGTTCTTCGGATGTCTGTATATAGTCGCCTACGGGTCACAATGTCGCAACATTACCGATATTTGACCACAGCATGACGACATCGCAGGATGCCTGCAAGACAACTGTCATCCTTATCCGAGGTTGAAGCTGCCTCAGGCGTTCGAATTTTGAGGCAAACTGTATCACGATTCAGGGCAGTAGTTTTATGTCAGATGCCCAGCAGTGTGTGCTGCACACATTGGACATTCGGTCCCGTTTATAATGGAATCAACAATATCAACATTGGGCCTTGAATGAATGGAGGAAAAGTGTTGTTTAAAATGAGTCAGGATTCAGTTTGAACAATTCAGGATTTAGATCCTGTGGCACAATAATATCGAGAGAACGTGGAACACGGTTTCATTCCACAAATATCGTGAAAGCACGCCCATTTGGTGGTACTGGTGGTGGTGGTGATGGTGGTGGTGGTAGTTGTGGTGCTGGTGTACTCGGCACATCTTGGACGGTAGTACTGTGAATGCTCAGAGGTAAAGACTTGAACCATATAAGCCTTTTCAGAGGTTCAGTTGGTCCACACTCCAAGACGTCATCTTTATGGCTGATAATCCACATAGTCCGCATAGAGCACCCGGTGGATGACTATCTTGAGAGAGAAAATATCCATCGCATGTACTGGATGTGCCGGATATGAACTCTGTGGAGTATGCCTGGGATGTACGAGGGCCGTTCAGAAAGTAACCTCCGATCGGTCACAGTGCGGGTAGTGGGGGGAGTAGCGACGCCATCTGTGCATTCACGCACTCAGCAGGTCAGTCGGCATCAAGCCGTGGTCGAGTGAAAGTCGTACATGCGCTAGTTTAGTGTTTGTGGCCGTTTGAAATGTGTACTGCAATAGAAAACCCCGCCAAATGTGAAGTGCGTGCTGTTATAAGGTTTTTTACAGCCAAAGGATATTCTGCAGCAGCTATTCATCGTGAGCTTTGTGCCGTGTACGGACCAAGAGTTATGAGTGAAGGAGTGGTCCGTGAATGGGTACGTTTATCTAAAAGTGGACGAGAAAACGTTCATGATGAAGAGAGGAGTGGTAGACCATCATTGGTCACGGACGAACTCGTTCAGACAGTTGATGCAAAAGTTCGTGAAAACCGACGTTTCACAATGTCGGAGTTGTCTACTGATTTTCCACAGATTTCTAAGACTCTCTTGTATGAGATAGTGACAGCAAGATTGGGTTACCGTAAGTTCTGTGCACGATGGGTGCCCAAAATTCTTACCGACCACCACAAAACTCAAAGAATGGCCTCTGCATTAGACTTTCTGTCACGTTATGAGGCCGAAGGTGAACCATTGTTAAACAGAATCGTGACCGGGGACGAAACCTGGATTAAGTACGTGAACCCTGAGGCAAAAGAACAATCAAAGATGTGGGCACATTTAAATTCGCCTACCAAACCAATAAAAGCCCGGCAAGATTTTTCTGCCCGAAAATTGATGGCAACGGTGTTTTGGGATGCAAAAGGGGTGTTGTTGGTTGAATTCATGGAACGTGGGACGACCATTAATCAAGACGTGTACTGTGAAACACTAAAACAATTACGACGGGCTATACAGAACAAACGCCGTGGTATGCTGACTTCCGGTATCGTTTTTTTGCACGATAACGCCCGTCCTCACTCTGCTCGCAGAACAACAGCCCTTCTTGAGTCCTTCAAGTGGGACGTTGTCAACCATCCACCTTACAGCCCAGATCTGGCGCCAAGCGATTATCACCTCTTCATGCATATGAAGAAATGGCTCGGGTCCCAGCGGTTTGATGATGACGAAGAGCTCAAAGATGCGGTCACAGGCTGGCTCCAGGCACAAGCGGGTGATTTTTATGCAGAAGGAATTTCAAAGCTTGTGAACAGATACGATAAGTGCCTCAATCGTTATGGAAACTATGTAGAAAAATAGTGCAAAGATGTAGTTGTAAGATGTATATATTAAAATATTTTTATTTAACTTGGTGAATTTCTTGCAATCAACCGGAGGCTACTTTCTGAACGGCCCTCGTATTAAGAAGACGAGCTGCAACCCGCCAGCCTCAATAGAGAACACTTCCAGATTTTCGAAATGCTCTTCGTGAGGAATGGGAACAGCTGCCTGCAGAGCTGTTGAACTCATAGAGAGATCACGCTATTATAGAGAACATGCCAAGGTGTTGCAAGGCCTGTGTATCCATAAGGGTTCACCACAGCTCATATTAACCACTCAGCACCATCATTGTTATTGTATAGGTGTACAGAAGTACAAAATCATAAGATCGCTTGCACAATAACAATGAAGGTGTTCCAATTATAAAATTGTTTACCATTTCTTACTGTATTACATCACAGATCATATTCCAGTTACAACATATTGCATTATACTTAATTTCTGTACACTTGTGATAGTTTGGCAAAAAATGAGTTATGCTTAGCTGTTGGACACTAGTGTATATCTAAAGAATTACTCGATCACCGAGCAGGATGGCTCAGGCAATGACGTCTGTGGTCCGCCTTCGGGAAAGTCCTGGTTCAATCAACGGTGTGTTTTTCGTAAGTTCCTTCAGTCACCATGGTTGGATATTTAATATTACCAGATTGGATATGTAATACAGCGATCCAAATGTCCACCTTCAGTATAAAACAATAGTGAAACTGAAAAATAGTAATTGTAATTACACCGTCATCTACCCATAGACAGTGAAAGCAGGTAGACCGGACTGTACCACAGGACCAGTTGCTTGTCCAGTAGCAAAGCAGTGTGGTTATAAGGTATGAGACCTAGAAGGCTGGCTGTACGTATGCTGTGGCAGCCAGATTGAATGGCACCCTTGCAACAACAGCTTGGTATGAAGCGAAAGTGTTATGGCACGGGAAAGTACCATGAAGGCTACTGTCTAATAAACAGATTAAACGAACATCACCAAATACCGCGATATGACCAAGCATTTAAAACGACGTTACATAAATGGAGTTAAAGTAACACTCCATTCCAAAGAGAATTGTTCCAAAACCAAAGAGCACTTACCGCCGATGTAGCTATTCCAGAATTTGGAAGACTTGACACATTCCGTCATGTTTCACATCCCTTTGCATGAATATCACGGGATAGTAACATCCTTTATTTGAAATATTCAGTACTGTGAGTAATTGCACTTAGGTACAGAAAATGAGGTCGTCTTCTTAGCGGGGTGGTATGGCGGCTGCTTGGCAAGCTGGAGACGTGAGATCGATTCCGGTACCCGCCGGAAGGCCTGGTCCGGGGTGCATTCAGCCTTGTGAGGTCATTGGGGGGCCAATTGAGGAGCTACTTGATTGTGAAGTGGCGGCTCCATATCAAGAAGACCGCATCTACCGGCCGGGAGGGACTGGAGGCGCTGATCACGTCTCACCCTCCAGCACTATATCCCATTTATGACGCCTTCGGGGATGCAGTGGTTAGGCGACAGGCCATGGTTCATTGTGGACTGTCGTGCCATGGAGTTAATGTTTAACGGAAATAAAGGGAATGATTTACTCTAAACATCCTCGATGTCATTGTACAATATTGTTGTAAAAACAGGGGAATTAGTTACAATTAATTCGCGAATAAAGTTTAAAGGTCCTAGATCTTCCAGTAACATTACTTATTCTGCAACAAACTATTCTTACAAAAGCTGTTGTATCTGGTTCATGCTGATGGAGATACACTTTAGCAGAAATCGTCTTAGTACCACAGATCGCACTTGAGGTAGGTATAGACTGAAGTTCGCCGCGCTTTTATCTTAGACACACACAGCACCTGTTCTACGAACGAGTTTTTGAGCAGCAAAGACATCAAGCAGGATCAGTAATGTCACGTGAGCGGACTATTAGGGTACGGACTCCGCCCCCTGTCTCTACTATCATCTATCCCCGTAGTGGTATTGACTTGCAATCTTTCATAGGTCATCCGTTCTGCCATTTCTAATCAATACATAATTAAGGCAAGTAAGAGAATACGCTGTGCTAAAACCATGATAGTCAAATTTTTAAGGGCTGGTCTCTATGTAATGCAAATGAAATTCTTTTATGTTTGTAAAACCAGGTAAGGAGAAAGTTAATGACATGTGTAAAAGTATAGATTTTTAGTTTTATAACATTTAAACAAACAAGAACTATCTCGATAATGGTTAATTTAAAAAAGCATCTGAAACGTGCCCTTTAACGAGATCTACATGTTGTGTGCGGTAAGATTATTTTAAGAAATTCTGCGTAGTAACGTTTATTTATATTCTGTGGTGTAACGACAACTACTTGTTTTGTTTCACGATATTCTAAACTAAACTTCAAGGCAATCATGTTTTATAGCTACAATGTGTTTTCATGCAAGTAAATCTTTTTAACGTTTAGTAATTTATCGTCTGTCAGAACAATTGGGGTTTCCAGTAGTGAAAGAATTGTTAATTAATCTATATTGATAAACAAATTCCTTTCTATATAATATATTAGTATGGATAATATTAGTACAGATTTGAAAATTCAGAGCAGTAACAAATGAAATCTCGGAAATGAGAAAATTATTTTACATGATTTTTGTCCTTTAGCGATAAACTTTTTGTGAAGTGAGACTTTGTGTATCTCCTTTCGGTTTACCAATTATACAAAAGTAATTCTAAACGACAGGACTATTGCAACAAATTTAAGGTGTAAATTGTATTTGTTATAAAATATCTTAATAGAAAATATTTTAATCAGGAGCATTAAATCTACTTTGAGACAGTGCTCGGTAACGGAATTTTCTTGTAAATGCTCCTGTCGTATTTTTGAGAACATTCATTATAAATATAAGTTTTATCCCCTGAAATCTTTTTAAAATGTTAATTCAGTATTAATATGTATGTGCGTAAGTGTGTATGAGAGGGAGAGAGACAGTAGCATAACTCAAACGAAAAGTCGATTACAAACCAAACTTGGTATTTAAGCCAGCATTTTATGAAGTTGTGACATGAAATGTTGTTTTTCTCAGTACGGTTTAACGATTTTTATTAATATACCAAGTATTTAATATATTTTCATGGCAAATGAAATGAATGTCTTGAACTTTCTATATTGCCTCTGAAGTTCTGTTTATTCAAAATTACTTTTACAGAACTGGTAAACAGTAGGAGTTCAAAAACGGGAGATCTCGTTAAAGAAAGTTGGTTGTTCTGAAGTTAGCCATTATAATATTTCTTGTTATTTGTTGGAATTTTAAAATAAATGGTCAACTTTTCTCAAATAGGGAGTAATTTTCTGTATTTTCTTTTCCTCTTGGCCATCTAAAGCAGCCGCAATTTTAAAGTCATCTCATATGAATTCGTTCTTAAAAGGACTAGATATCATAGCTAAAGTTACCTTTTTCTTCTAAACCACTATTGTGTTTCTATCTAGCATTTCTACTAAAGTCTAGCTCAGCTAAAATGGTAATGTACAAGAATAATGTTTGTAACATTAATTTGTACAAGAGCAGGTAGAAAAAGTAACATGAATATAATAAATCGTATATTTTTTAAATTTTTTTCTCTGAACCTCAAAATATATATTTCCATTGATATTTTATATTACGTTTCTAGCTGAACTACATCATTTCTACATCTATCTTATAAAATTAAGTTGTAGAAGAAGTAAAAAAGCATCTGAAGTGTCCCATTCTCATGGCTTTCTCTACATCTATGTAACGAATTATTGTTGAAAAGCTTATTTTTTCATGAAATCATTAAATATAACTGGCTATTTTTTCTATCTACGGCATACACTAGTCTAAAGCGATAGTCAAATCTTGAAACCTGATTGCCATGTGGCTGAAACCCGTTTTTTGCATTGCCAGAAGTTGTCAAATTCTTGTATGAGAAAAGAACTTTAAAACAGAAACTAATAACAAAGAGTATCTCAGAAATTGTAGCTCCACTAAAAAATGTATATCTATGACATAAATTGTGTGTTTTAATGAGAGCTACAATTTTTTAGAGTATGTCTTTGTCTATCTCTTACTGTTCATCAGTTATACAAAAGTTATACAAAAGGCATCCAGAATGAAGAGTCTTTAGAGTCTATTCTCACAAAATTTCTGATATAAATTTCTTTTGTCATGAAAATATCTTAAACATATGGCATTTTAATCAAAATTGTTAGAAACATTTTTGAGAAAATCAACGTTTACGAAAACTTTTCCTTGTAAACGATAGTTGGGTAGATTTTCTTGAAAATCTTCGTACTGCATCCTTGGAAGATACTAAACTTAAATCCAAGTTTGGTATTTAACCGACTTTTCGTTTTTGAGTTAAGCTGCCGGAAGATACATAGACACATACTCAGACTGACAGGCATATAGACAGACAGACAGACAGACAAACCCACACATAGTAATGTTTATAAAAATGCTCTTTTATTCCAAGGGTCTCAAAATATATATTTCCAGTGAAATCTCAGTATCGATTTGTTAGTGGAATGCATACCTTCTCTATACACCATGTACATAGAAAGCGTCGAGAAAGTAATATGACTTGCAAGATCGTTTAACAATTTTACTTTCTGGACTACGTACGTACAATGTACATGGAAGGTACAGGGGATATTGTATTTCACTCAAAAATTCGATACCGGAATTTCACAGGGGGATACTTCTCTTGAGACACCCTAAATCCAAAAATAATATATTTTAAGAAAAAGGTCTATCTGTGTGTATGTGGGTGCCTCTGGCTAGCATAGCTCAAAAATTAAAAGTCGATTAAATATCAAACTTGGTATTTAAGTTCAATATCTTCCAAGGATGTAACATTTTCAGGAAATCCCCTAACCTCAAATACTCTTTACATGGAACATTTTTCAAAAATTGTTATTCTCTCAAAAATGACTCTAATGGTTGTTATTAAAACATTACATGTGTAAGATATTTTATGGCAAACAAATATATATATTGAATATTCTGGGAATAGCCTCTGAGAGCCCTTCATTCTAGATGACTTTTGTATAACTGGTAAACCGTAAGGGGTAAAAAGCTTACTACACAAAAAATATAGATTGCTTTAAAATACACAATATATGCAATATATATGTTTTGTAAACTGTTGCCGAGATATTCCTTGTGTTATTGTTTCATTTTCAAACTCCTTAAAACTTTTCTCAAACGGGTAGTAATCCTTCGTTTCATTTCTCTTTTATGCTACACTAAAGAAAGAAAAGAAAAGAAGAAAGAAAACCTAATTCAATTGCTTCACATAGCGAGCAGCTGTTAAAAGATCTGACTATCGCGTTAGCCTTGCTACTTCATTTCCCTTGTACTTAGAAGAAACTAATAAAATCATTTCTGTTAACGCTTATCTCGATTACCACGATGTAGATAAAGGAATAATGTTTTGTTAACAACCGTTTAAGAGAAAGTCATATTAATGGAACGCATCCACTTTTATGAAACAATAAATAATGTTCCTTTCGAGTTTTAGCATTATACACGCCGACGGACTGACCGGCAATAACCTCTCCTCCTGTTATGTAAGTAGCACGTGATGAGAAGATAAACATAGTAAGCTAAACAACACACGATTAGTATCGGTTAGAAATGTTAATATATTGCCAAATATGTAGTGGAGGAACTTACCAAAATTATTTAAAATTAAAAAGATAAACAACCACTATCGTTCCAGGTCAGGAGCGTTCGTCCCGGAACAGAATCTCCCACAAACTCCAGCGCCCAAAGTTGAGCGGAGGAGAACGGAACTCCCGAAAGCACCGCCCGATGTGGTGAAAGAAGGAACGAAAGGAAAAAAATCTGATGTGTTGCATTCACATGACTTGCTCTACACTGCAGTAACAAGTTATTGCTAAAACGTATATTCTTCTATCTACTTTATAATAATCGAGAAAAACATTAGTAGAAATGTCTCAGTTACTGCTGGTCTCCATGGCCGCGCTCGCTAAAGCGCCTAGCCTTGTGTGTTTGTGAAAGCGTATGTGATAAGCACAGAAAGTTTAGGAAAAAAGGAAAAAGAAATACAGCACCGGAGTCCCGACCAGACTCCGGAACTGTATTTGTTCATTTATTAAAAAAAAATGTAGGTAGAAGAAAAATAAGGGAGTACACTAGGCTAAACGTGTAAACTTTTTTAAAAGCCGACTTCCATGTGGATGAAATCCATTTCTATGCAGGGTTTAAGTTTAAGTATTTTAAATCTGAAATAAATAACAAGGAATATCTCAGATATGGTCAATTAAACGAAAAATTCATTCAGAATATAGAGGTCTTTATAGACTATTCCTATAACAAGATATACATTTTATTTGCCATATAAATATCTTTAATATTCGGTATTTTAATCAAAATTGTTAGAACTATTTTTGAGAAAAACAAAATTTTCGGTTGGGGTGGGTGGATTTTCTTGAAAATCTTCGTATCGCATCCTTGGGAGATACTAAACTTAAACATCAAGTTTGGTGTTTAAGGGACTTTTAGTTTTTTGAGCTATGCTGCCCACAGACACACACCATACAGATAGACACACACACACACACACACACACACACACACACACACACACACGCTGACAGACACAGAGAGACAAACAGATATTTTTCTAAAATTACTTTTTTTGATTCAGGGGTCTCAACATATATTTCCGGTGAAATATCGGTATCGATTTTTGGGTGCAATACAATACTTTCTCTACACGCTATGTTCATAGTACGCGTAGAGAAGATAATAAAAAGCCAATTAGCATCGATTAACATCGTTCAGAAATGTTGATATATTGCCAAAATATGTAGTGGAGAAACTTACCAAAATTATTTATAATTAAAAAAGAAAACCCCGCTGACATTCCAGGTCCGGAACGTTTGTTCAGGAACAGAATCCTACACAAACCCCAGCGCCCAAAAGTTGAGTGGTGGAGAATCGAACTCCCGAAAGCAACGCCCGATGTGGCGATAGTAGGAACGAAAGTAAGAAAATCTGATGTGTTCCATTCACACGATTTTCTCTACCTCTATAATACATTGTTCTTACAAAATATTATATCTTATCTACATAATGCTAATCAAGGTAAGCATGGCCAGTAACTATCATTTTATTTAGTTTCTTTTCGTTTGAGAAAAGTTTAAGTATTTCAAAATTTAAAGCAATACGAGTGAACATCTATTGAATGCTAGCTCTGCAAAATTAGAAAAATAAAAAAGTGACACACTGTGTGCTTTAAGGAGATCTACAACTTTTGTGCAGTAAGTTTTTGTCTATCCCTTACGGTTTACCAGTTATACAAAAGTCATTCAGAATGAGAAGGAACTCAGGGGCTGTTCCCAAGAAATTCAGAACGTACATTTTATTTATGATATAAACTTATTTAATATACGTTATTATAATCAAACCATATTAGGCATTTTTATAAAACCGAAAATTCGAAAATGTTCCATTTAAAGGGATGGAGAGACTTTCCTGAAGGTCTTTTTCATCTTATTGTTCTTCTACTTCCAATGAGTCAAGTAACACACCCATTTATGATAACGCTTATTTTGATTAGCATCAAGCACATAGAATTATAATGTTTTGCTCGGGGATAAAGAAGAAAAAATCATGTGAAGAATTCTTCTGTCACATCAAACCTTGATTATTTAGTTGCTGTCCAAAATACTAGTAAAATTCAATTAAAGCCTAAGAAATGACGTAGACAATATATGTATATAAAGCTATTATAATACAAACATTATAACCATGATTTTTTTTGGTTGCGTCAGTCGAAAAATCCAATGACGCCAAAGGCGAATAACCATGGTAAACTCAGAGCAATGAACTAATATTATTCTCTGACGCAGAACGTACAACGCACAAGGTCAAGAGAGTAATTTTCCTCTTCCAGAGCACCTATGTATTAGCGGCGCAATCAAGCATAATTAGAGCTAATAGTGAGACGTCTAGCAGAAAATATGAAGTTTCTAATGTCATTATGTACATCAACATCTTATGTATTGGTTTAACTGTTACTTTCTCTACAAGTACTATGTACACAGTATATAGAGAAGATATTGCATTACATCCAAAAATTCGATACCGAGATTTTACCAGAAATATATGTTTTGGGTCCCCCTGAATCCAAAGAAAAGCATTTTCAGAAGAAGGTGAGTATGTGCGCGTGTGTGTGTCTGTGTGTCTGTAGACAGCATAGCTCAAAAATGAAAGACCGTTAAATACCAAACTTGGTATTTAAGTTTGGTATCTTCCAAGGATGCAGCACGAAGACTTTCAAGAAAATTCCCCCCACTCCACTACCCTTTAAATGGAAAAATTTTAGAAAGTTTTGATTTACTCAAAAAGGGCTCTAACGGTTTTGATTAAAATTTCTTATGTTTAAGACAGTTACATGACAAATAAAATGTATATCTTGAATTTTCTGGGAACAGCCTCTAGAAACCTCTTTACTCTGGATGATTCTTAATGAATTTTGCATAACTAATAAACTGTAAGAGGTAGACAAAAACTTACCTTACAAAACTGTAGAACACGTTAAAACACAACATTTATGTTATATACATTTTTTTTTTTTTTCGTGGAGTTGATCGTTTTTGAGATATTCCTCGTTGTTGATTTCAGCTTTAAAACTTATACATTTCCCATACATAAATTTGACAACCCCTGTCCATACAAACAAAGGAATTTCGGCCACATAGCAACCAACTTTTGACTATCACTTTAACCTATGTTACTCCCTTATTTCGCTTCTACTTACAAGGAAGCAAGTAATAAGAATATCTGCTAATTTTTCTTAATTAGCTTGAAGTAAATTGAAGCATAAGCTTTTTAACAATAATTTGTTGCAGGAATATAGAAAAAGGCATGTGAATGGAACACATCAGATTTTTTTTTCACACAAGCCATGTGTAGGACAGAAGTTGGATAGGTAGAGTCAAACTGAAAAATGCAATGCCAAAGCCGGGATTTGAACCACAGATCTCCCGGTCTCTAGCCGGCTGCTTCGTGGTAGCTCAGTGGTAGAGCAACGGACTAGAGACCGAAAGATCCGCGATTCAAATCCTAGCTATGGCACTAAATTTTTAAGTCTGACCCTACCCTATCCAACATCTTTGTGTTCAGAGGATCCTCTCTCATCACTTTCTAACAGTACGATGGGCATAGAAAGTATAGATACTAGTGTATTCACCCAAAAACTCAATGTCGAGGTTTCACCTAAAATATGTTTTGAAACCCCCTAAATCCCAAACAATCACTAGTGTACCATTCAAATAACTTTCTCTAGCTACTCCACAAACAAATGTTTCTAACAAAAAGATTATTCTTATATCTACGTCATGCTAATCTAAACAAACATTAGTAGAACTGGTAAGTTATTTCTTTCTCAGACACAAAAACAAACATATACACACACGCACAAACCCATGGAAATTTTCTAAAAATGCTGTTTTACTTACTTAGCCCGTATGTACAATGTACATAGTGGATGAAGAAAGTATTGCATTCTTGTAAATACGAGGTACGTTCAGAAAGTAAGTTCCGTTTCAATTTATCTCCGCTGCAGCGCTGCGATCGCAGTTCCGCACAAGCGCGGTAGACGCTCTGTATCAAGGAGAAGAAACGTGCGCCATTTTGAGATCGTTGTCAGCCACATACGCTTTGTTGTGCTTGTTTACAATGTCGGTGTTGATTGAAAATCCCGCCGGTTGTGAAATCAGATCTCTGATTCGTTTTCTGAATGCTAGGAAAGTTAAACCAATTGAAATTTATCGACAAATTTGCGAAGTTTACGGACAAAATGCGATGTGTGATTCAATGGTGAGAAGATGGGTCCGACAGTTCAATGAAGGACGTAGTGAAGTGCACGATGAAGAACGAAGTGGGCGTCCATCTTTGGTTACAGAAGAACTGGTTCACGCGATTGATGACAAGATCCAGGAAAACCGCAAGTTTACAATTAGTGCTCTCGCTATGGAATTTCCCCAAAGCTCACGTTCACTAATTCATGAAATTGTTACCGAAAAACTGACATTTACTAAACTTTGCTCACGTTGGGTACCAAAGATTCTTACTGAGCAACACAAAACGGATGGGTAGTGCACTTCAGTTTTTAACCCGTTATGATGAAGACGGCGAAGAACTTCTGACACAGATAGTCACAGGAGATGAGATTTGGGTTTCTTACGACACCGCTGAAAGTAAATGGCAATCAATGGAATGGAGACACACTTCATCCCCAGCAAAGGTTAAGCCGAAACAAATCTTGACACCTCGAAAAATAATATGCACAGTGTTCTGGGTCTGAAAAGGCATCTTACTCATTGATTTCTTACTGCGTGGTCAAACAATCAAAGCAGATATTTATTGCGAGATACTTAGGAAATTGCACCGCGCAATACAGAATAAACGCCGAGGATTGCTGTCAAAAGGTGTTGTTTTTCTTCACAACAACGCAAGACCATACACTGCAAATGTGACGAAACATCTCCTACAGGGATTTGGCTGTGACGTGTTTGACCATCCTCCGTACAGCCCTGACCTCACTCCTAGCGACTTTCATCTGTTCTTACATCTCAAGTCTTTCTTTGGCGGTCAACACTTCAACAATGATGAAGAGCTGAAAGAAAATGTTTGCAACTTTTTGGAGAAACAGGTGGCAAACTTCTATGAAGAAAGTATACAAAAACTTGTGCCACGCTATGACAAATGTCTGCAAAATTTCGGCAGTTATGTGGAAAAGTAATTTAACAGTTGTAGAATTTTGTGAAATAAATAAATATTCTGTATCTGCACACAATTTAATTATATTACCAAATGGAACTTACTTTCTGGACGTACCTCGTAGTACGAAACAAGGGAATACGTAAATTGTGATTTTCTCAAAAATGGCTCTAACGATTTTGATTAAAATATCGAATATTTAAAATATTTACATGCTAAATAAAATTTTATATTGAATTTTCTGGGAATATCCTCTGAAGACTACTTTATTCTGGATAATTTTTTTTCAATTTTGCATAACTGGTAAACCATAAGAGATAGACAAAAACTTACTAAACAAAGATGTAGATCACGATAAAACACACAATTTATGCCACATACCTTTTATTCGTGGAGTTGATCGTTTTTTAGATATTCCTTATTTTTGGTTTCAGCCTTAAAAAACTTATACCTTTCTCATACAGGAATTTGTCAACTCCTGTCCATAAAGCAAAGCAACTTCAGCTGTATAGTAACCAGCTTTTGATTATCACTTTAACCTACGGTATTCTCTTATTTCGCTTCTATTACAAGGAAGCAAATAATTAAACTATTTCTGCTATTTTTTCTCAATTTCCTTGAAGTAAATTGAAGCACAAGCTTTTTAAAAATAATTCGGTGCAGAGATATAGAGAAAATCATGTGAATGGAACCCATCAGATTTTTTTCGTGGAATTGACCATTTTTAGATATTCCTTGTTTTGGTTGCAGTTTCAAAATACTTAAACGCTTCACATACGAGAATTTGTCAACGTTAGGCAATGCAAAGAAACGGATTTCATCCACAAGGCAACCCGTTTTTAAAATATTTGACTGTCGTTTTAGTCTAGTGCATTTCATTATTTTCCTCTACTTACAAGGAAGAAGTAATAAGATCATTTCTGCTAATGTTTATTTCGATTAGTTTGAAGTAAATAGTAGAATGAGCTTTTTAACAATAATGTCTTTACTAAACGTAAAGAAAGTAACGTGAATGGAATATCAAATGTTTTCATTTTTCTTCCTAATGTCCAATTTTCAGTATCGTAAAACGAAGTTGATCGTGTCATAACTTTATAAAATTTCAATAAGTATTTTTTCAAGGTTTTTTTCCTAATGTATTCCTAATGACGTATGGTTGCAAAAAAGAATTAATATATATATATATATATATATATATATATATTAATCAGTTGATTATCTATTTCAGAATTTTACCATAGATTACATTACAACCTAGATATTAAATATATTTATTTGTTCTATTATTTTATCATCTATTAAACTATTTGCGCTAATTGCGTGGTATCCACTTTCGTTTTCTAGGTTAATATTTTTATTTATTTTATTATTTATTAACTGTACATAATTTTGTCGGTGTGGATAGCTGGTCTTCTGATCTCAAGTTCATCGTGGGTTCGAGTCCCGCCTTGGGCATGAGTGTTTGTGTGTTTGTAAATGTGTATGTTTGTGTATTGGAAGCAAACAAAAAAACTCCGGAACTGTTTTTTTAAAAAACAAAACAAAAAAATTTCGCGGGTTTTTTAACCCGTTCCCGACGGATGGTTTTTAAGTGTGCTTAAAACCGACAATATCAGTAGATTTACTGGGATGTAAGAAAAATTCTGCCGCACAGAAGTTCGCTTACCGGCGGTGCTGATATAATCCTGGCAACTGACAGCGCCGTTAACATACCAAAAGAAGAGTGCATAATTGCAATGCCGGCCTATGGTAACCTGGTCGTCTGCAAAAAGCAAAAATAATGTTTCAGAGATTTATATTTATAACTATTTAATTATAATTGGAATAGCATATAGTTATATTGCAGTATAAACAAGAAACTTAAATGACAGTATAACTGGATTGACAGTAGAGAGATATATGTTAAAGAAAGGAAAAAAACTCAATAAAACATATGGTGATTCGTTTTGGTTGAATAAAAACAACTGTTTCAGTGAAAACCCATTGGAAAAATCTATACCGGTTTTCTCGGATCATGTATGCGTTAGATGATGGTCTTTCTGGCCAAGCATCGTCTGACTTGTTCACCGGTCGACCTTGAAGATTCCTGTCTAGTGAGTGTTTTAACATTTTATGGATTATACCCGTGTAGGCAGATCAGTACGCGAGTAAAACAGGATTTTCTGCATTCTAATTGGCAATGTCTGCAATAATATACCTTTAGTATCACGATAGGCCACTCAAAGGCCACTAGTTTGTTTAGGTCTCAAAATTCTTTACGCCTGCTCTTTTGTAAGAGTACTCCAGAATGACGAACGAGATGACTGGCTCTCATTCGTGAGGTATCAGTTTGGATTCCCGGCAACGTCAGCTCTATCGTGTGCTTTTCTTGCTTTTTATCAAGACCACAGTTCTCCATATCCCTCAATTAATTTTCAGTACATATTTTGCTTTCAGGTCCTACAGAGTCGTCTTGCATTTTGGAATGATTTCTCGCCAGAGTAAGATGTCTCACCTGATAGGGTCGCTGCGTCACCCTCTTAGGATTAGGAGCGCGAGAAACGTTAAGAGCTTCTGCGCGTATCTGCGGGCCAGAGACCTTTCCAGCTCCACCTCTCATCCCCACCTACCGAGGGCGTAGCTATGGTGTAGCGTGAGAGAGGCATAAATGTATTAGGTAAAAATCTGATGTTACATTCTCAGGAATGTCTCTGCTGAGTCTTGAACAAACCATTCTGACAAATTTCAGTATGCTAGCTACTACTGTTTAATCCAGATCAACTTTTGAATAAAACTTAGATATTTTGTTGAGGAAACAGTAACTAATAAGAAGTCAGATTTTAAACAGTATCACACTTTGTACATAACGAAGAGAAAAAAAAACAAATAACGATTTCCCATTGAGAAAAGTATAAGTACTTGGGCATTCTAACCAATAACAAGGAATGTCTGGGGAAGGTTAATTCCACAAAAAGTGTTTTGGTCTGATCTAAATTCTTGTCAGCTAAGATGCAAATCTCCTATGATAAACCAATTATGCAAAGGTCATTCGAAATTAAGAGAACATTCTATTTTTCATGCACGGAAACAATTTCAATCGAAATCGTTAGATACATTTTTATGCAAATCAAATGCTGTCTTGATTCGATCTTATGTAACAACAACAAAAACAACACAAAATTAATTAAAAAAAACTGTATTTCTTTATCTTTCGTAGCATAATCGTTTCGAAAGATATGATATTGTATTTTTATGTTTTTCTTAATTCAAGGAAAATGCATTTGATGCTTCTTGCTCAATTTTATAAAATTTTGTGATATTAATATTTTTCAAATGCTAAAAAAGAAGATTGGGTAATTTTTAAGATGTATGAATTATCAAAATCTGAGATTATAAACACAAATTCACTGGTTTTACATTATTTACTTTCAATTTACAGAGTAAGGAAAGGCTATGTAAATGTTGCGGTTAATAGTTTTTCTTTGGTTTAATTAACAAGTTTTTAAGAACCCGTCTGCGTAGTGTGATCGTAGCGTGACCGCTTCACATTCAACAGGTCACGAGTTTGAATCTCGTTTAGGATGAGCTACCGAGATAAGTTTTTGGAGGGGTTTTCCATTATCCTGAGAAGACGAACGTCAAGTATAGTTCTCTCCAAAACATGATGGCCCCCTATCAGTGGGCAATAACCAATTGGCAAACAAAAGGCGAACCTTGGGCTAGAGACGCGAGGCAACATAGTAAAATATGTTTTCTGGAGAAAGTATTTGTAAGTCAGGAATCGTGCCTGAATTAATGGACCAGTAAGTGGAAGACTTGGCAACAGCGAGGGAAAATCCCCGCAAACTTTAATGTCACACCGACTTTGGAAAAAGATTGGGGCAGGGTCATCATGTTCTGAAAAATACGGTAACTTTAAGCTCCATGGGCCTCGAAATCACTTCAGCAATTCCATTTATCATCCGATATGACCAACTTGGTTAAACGGCGTTAAGCTACAAAAAAAAATCTGATGTATTCCATTCAAATGACTTTCTCCACATCTCTGCAGCAAATTATTATTAAAAAGCTTATGCTTCTATTTACTTCATGCTAATCGAGAAAAACTTAGCAGAAATAGACTTATTACATGCTTCCTTGTAAGTAGAAGCGAAATAAGGGAGTACCATAGGTTAAAGTGATAGTGAAAAGCCGGTTGCTATGTGTCTGAAGTTCCTTTGTTTGTATGGACAGGAGTTGACAAATTCCTGTATGAGAAAAGTATGTTTTTAAACATGAAACCAATAACAAGGAACATCTCAAAAACTATCAACTCCACGAAAAAAATATATATGTCATAAATTGTGTGTTTTATCGTAATCTGTATTCGTTGTGTAGTAAGTTTTTGTCTATGTTTTACGGTTTACCAGTTATACAAAATGCAATAAAGATCATTCAGAATAAAGAGGTCTTTAGAGGCTATTCCCAGAAAATTCAAGACACAGTTTTTTTGGCATGTAAATACCTTAAATATAAGAGATTTTAATCAAATTCTTAGAGCCATTTTTAAGAAAATCAACATGGTAATTTGGGGTGGGGTATATTCTTGAAAATGTTCGTGTCGCAACGTTAGAAGATACCACTCTTAAATACCAAGTTTGACATTTATCGGTCTTTTCGTCTTTGAGCTATGCTGATTCACCCACATGCACAAGCATTCACCAACGGAACTTTTTCCAAAAATGTATTTTTGGTATTTAGGGGGACCCAAAACAAGTATTTCCGGCGAAATCTCGGTATCGAATTTTTGGGTGGAATACAATACCTAAGTAAATATACGGCCTAAGTAGTTCTACAGAACTAATCTCCTATATTTGATCCAGTTATTCGTGTAGAAACATGTCCAAATTGCTGCTAATACGTGACTTCATTTACACAACACACGACAGAGAAATGCAGTATTCCTTGAATTAGGGCTTTCGGCAACCTTGAATGAACGCAGCTTGTTTTCTCTGTGGCTGGCAATGCCAAAGAAATTACTGACGGGAAATGTTACCTTTACTATATTAAATAATACTACTCTTAATTGCATCACTGATTGAATATTACTACTTGACTAAATTGGTGAAGTTGATTTCAGAACTGGCCTTCGTTTTCCTCTATCACTTTTGGATAAGAACGAACCAGATATATCTGAAGTTTTGCATGCAGGCGACTTTTTACTTTCTCTAGCACGTATGTACAATACACATAATGGAGAGAGAAGGCATTCTATTCCATCCAAAAATTCGGTGTCGAGATTTCACCGGAAATATGTTTTGAGATCCTCTGAGTCCGAAAAAAGGCAATTTTAGAAAAACGTACGTGTGTGTCTGTCTGTAGACAGCATAGCTCAAAAACGAAAAGATCTTTACATACTGCACTTGGTATTTATCTTTAGTAGCCTTCAAGGATAGGAAATGAAGAGTTTCGAGAACGCCCCCCCCCATCACAAACTAATCTTTACTGGAAAATGTTTTGAAATTTTTGTTTTTCTCAAAAATAACTAAGAATTTTGATTAAAATACCATATATTAAAGATATTTACTTCAAAGTAAAATTAATGTTTTGAATCTTCTGG
Source organism: Hymenopus coronatus (assembly GCA_030762935.1). Classification (NCBI taxonomy): domain Eukaryota; kingdom Metazoa; phylum Arthropoda; class Insecta; order Mantodea; family Hymenopodidae; genus Hymenopus; species Hymenopus coronatus. The sequence goes on along the minus strand of CM060896.1, from coordinate 124,728,574 downwards.
GAATAGTCTCCGAAGACCTCTTTATTCTCATGAGTCTTATAAAACTTACATAATGGTTAAACAGTAAGAGAAACTTACTATACAAAAGATGTTGATGTCGTTAAAACACACAATTTATGTCATATGTGTATTTTTTTTGTCGTCTACGTGGTCTAGGGGTAACATACCAGCCTCTAATTCCCAGAGGCTCCGAGTTCAAACCCGGTGGAGGGCGATGGATTGTTTTGGGCGCAAAAATCTTTGACATGCCTTCCTGCGTAAGCGAAGTAAACCGTTGGTCCCGTGTCGCAGATTTAAGGCATGCAAAAGAACCTCAAGCATGGTTAAGAGGCCTCTGAACAAAATTAAGCATTCTCCTTGTTATTAGTTTCATTTTTAAACTACGTATCTTTTCTCAAAAGACCCATGTAAAGCGAACCTAATCTCAATTATTTCACATAGCAAACATCTTTTAAAACATTTGGATATCGCTTTAGCCTAATGTATCCCCTTATTTCCCTTTTATCCAAAAGGTTTAAGTGATAGTCAAATCTGTTAAAAGCTGCTCGATAGTAAACAATCGAGGTTTGGTTCACATTGCAAAGCCCTGCTTAAAGAAAACTTAGGTAGTTTAAAACCAAAACCAATAATAAAGAATATTTAAAAAAAATATTTTGTACAACAAAAATGTATATATTATAAACTATCTGTTTTAACGAGATCTACATTTTTTTTGTTAAGTTTCTATCTATTACGGTTTAACTGTTATGCAAAATTGTACAAAAATGATACACAATAAAGAAGTCTTCAAAGGCTATTCCCAGAAAATTCAAAATATATATTTTATTTCTGATGTAAATTTTGATACTATTTTTGAGAAAATAATCAACAATAATAAAATATGATGTGTTTGATTCACATGACTTCCTCTACATCTCTGTAGCAAATTACTGTTAAAAAGTATATTCTTCTATATACGTCATATAATCAAGATAAACATTAACAGAAATTATCTTTACCACTTGTTTCCTTGTAAATCGAAGGAAAATAAGGGAATACACCAGGCTAAGGCGATCATTTAATAGCAGGTTGCTATGTGTTTGAAATTTGTTTCTTTGGATGGCTAGGAGTTTACAAATTACAGTATGAGAAACGTTTAAGTATTTTAAAGCTGACACCAATAACAAGGAATATTTCGGCAATGGTCAACTCTACGGAAAAATGCATATAGAAAATTGTATATTTTAAGAAGAGCTACAATTTTTGTGTAGTAATTTTTGCTATATCTTACGGTTTACCAATTATGCAAAATGCATCACAATTCATCTAGAATAAAGAAGTATACAAAGACCAGAAAATTAAAAAAAATATACATTTTATTTGTTTAAAATCCGCATTTAATTAACATCGTTAGAGTCATTTTTGAGAAAATAAAAGTTTTCGATTTTTGTAATGCAAGGGTAGTTTGTGCTTGGTATTTAAAGATGTTTTTAAGTGCTTGAGCTATACTGCACAGACACAAAACAAACACACGGAGCTTTTTGAAAAAATCTGTTGTGGTCCTCCACCCCATGTTCCTTACAAAAGATTATTTTATGTTCGTCATACTAATGAAGACAAACATTGGCAGAATTGGTTTTAACTTGCTTCTTTGTAAGTAGAAGGTAAATTGAGAATACACTAGCTAAAGCGATAGTCATACTTTTTAAAAGTCCGTTGCTAGGTGAAACAATTGAAATTCCCTTTGTTTGCTAGGAGTAAACAAAAGAGAGACGAAAAGAAAGATGTATCCCCTTTGAGAAAAGTTTAAGAACTTCAAAACTGAAATCAATAAATTGTGTGTTTTAAAGAGCTCTACTCTTTGTTAGTTTGGGGTGGGGGATTTTCCTCAAAATGTCCTATTACTGGAAGTTTAATCCCTGATAAAACTTAAACACCAAGCTTGGTATTTGACGGTTTTTTATTTCTTGATCTGTTATCTTAAACATACAGGATGTATATAATTGAATATCGGGGTTTTAACCCTTTATAATATTTATTACATTCAACTTAAGTTATGAATGATATATCAGAAGAAATCTCTATTTTGAAGTTTATGTTGGGTTGCAATACTTCATCTACTTACTATAGACAAGTGGAAGAGAAGGTAAAAATGAACAGTCACGCTGACTTTGTATTGTTCAAAATACTATATTGTGGTAATTGGTAATAAATAATAATCACTGTATAAGGGGAGGCAATGTAGAAGTGACAAATCTTTTGCTGTTTAAATGGCAGCTTTATCAGGTGAAATAATGAAAGTTTCTAACATAAGTAGACTACAACAACACTTTAATCTAAATCATCTGATGTGGTACACTCACATGACATTTTACCCTTCGCAAAACTTTCATGCGAAGTGCAAACGGTCTCCCCCCTCACCAGCCATAGCCAACTTTTATTTGCAAGAGTTTGAACACTTAAAAATACACCTCTTGCATGTGCACACTTCTTCTGCTAAGTAGATGATACATTTGTAGTTTGGCCATACGGGAAAGACACTTTGACTGCCTTCCTGAACTACTGAAACAGTAGGTATCAATATCAGCATCAAGTTCACAATGGAGATAGAACAGAACAGCTGCTTACCGTTTCTGGGCTCATTCATCTTCTAAAAGGAAAATGGCCACCTAGGACACTAAGTGTACAGAAAACCCACGCACACTGACTTTTACCTCAACAATACAAGCTGCCATCACCCAGCACATTAACATTAAGTACTTTCTACACTTATACACCGAGCGATAACAGCCTCTGATAAACATAACCTTCCAGAAGAAATCCAACACTTACGTAAAGTCTTTAGACAGAACCAATATACGAGATGTCAGCAAGGCTTTTAGGAAACTCCACCACAAACCAAATGACAATGCAGAGAAAAAAGAAAGTTTAGTTATAGCCATTATTCCGTATGTGGGTGCAGTGTCTCATAAAATAGCAAGAATGCTGTCTAATCAGAACAGCTTATAGCCCCCTGCCAAAATCAAACAACATCGGTCACAGACAATCTGAACCTCCATACTGCCGGTACTTAAAGAATTCAATGCGAATGTGGGAATATTCACACTGGTCATATGGAAGTGCGCATCAAAGAACACAAACGCTGCATCCGATTGGGCTACCCAGTAAAGTCCGCGGTGGTACAACATACTTACGATACTGTCCATGAGATCAAATTTTCATCCACTAAAATAATAGAAAAATATAATGGATATTTTGACAGTCTGATAACAGAAGCAATATACTAAAAACAAACAAGAATAATTTCAACAAAAACGAATGTTTACAAATAAGCAAAACTTGCTCCATCTTCCTCAATCCCCATTGGCTAGCCCCGACCAATGAGCGCGTGCGTGGATCCTTCACCCTTCCCTTCCGGGTATAAATTCTACTTCCAGAGCAACTTGCCTCCGCACTCCACACAACACCAATTACTTCGACTGGTAGACGAGGTCTGCACCGCCTTCAACAGGAAACAGTGCACCTCAGCACTTCTGCTGGACATCACCAGAACCTTCGATAGCGTGTGACATGATGGTCTACTCTCCCGACTTATAGAATATGCAACCCCTCCTTATTTAATCCATCTTATCCACTCCTACCTTCAACACAGGACGTTCACTGTCTCCCTCAATGTAGTGTCCTGGAACTCACGCTATTTCTTCTGTACACCAACACCCTGCCCTAGTTGCCACGATGCACGCTGTACTTGTTCGCCGACGACACCGCGATCACCTCCACATTTACTCAGTTGGAACTGCAGTCCATAAAATCCAGCAGTATTCCGATCTCCTCACCACATGGTTCAAGCGATGGCGCCTGCTCGTCCATCCACAGAAGAGTCAGGCAATCAACTTCAGCCGACGCCACCTGAAGGAGGTAGCTCCCATCCGATTGGCTGGAGAGGAGGTCCACTGGAGGACGTCTAGCCAGTACTTGGGAGTACTCTTGGACTACAAGCTGACCTGGAGGGACTACTTTGACATTGTGGCGAACAAGAAAAGGATGAGGATGTTTTATCCTTTGTACAACCGCGGCTCGGTGATGTCCGTGGACAACAAACTGCTGCTCTTCAAGCAGGTTTTCCGGCCTGCGAAGTCTGGGGCGTCGCCACCAGAACTCACCTAGTCCACCTTGAAACCCTGCAATCCGGCCATCTGCGAATAGCCACCAACTCCTCATGGTACCTTCCTAACCGCATAATCCGTCTGAACATCCCGACCCTGACTGATCTCATCCTGCGCCTATCCCGGTCCTTTTTTTTTAAAACTTTCCTAATAATTTCAACGCCCTAATCCGCGAGTCTAGGCGAGTAAAATATTGACCCATGAGAACGCTACAAACGCCCCAGACTCTTTCTTGGCAACTAAAAGGTCTTCCGCATGATCCCTACATATAGCAACTTCCGCACTTTCCCTCCGTAATCGAATATCCTCCACCATATCATCCTCCCGCTATTCCGGTCTCTTAAAAAAGAAAGCCTCACCTCCAGTAGAGGGCCCAGCCTTGAACTGGAAGCAGACGGAAGCAGGCTTGCCTCCCTCCAACGTCAACTCGTTGCTTGCCTCCGCAGATCACCACTAGGCCCTAGGTCCTGGTCGGGTTCGACGCCAAGTCCAGGTCCTAGCCCACCGACTACCCGAGACACTTTTTTGTGTTAAGAGCATTTTTATGTAGTCACCCACAAATCCCAAGTTGCTACGGCAGTACCTGCCTTAAACTTCACCTGCTTCCTGACCATCTCTCTAGGCAGTAGCTGTAGACCATGATAGGGGAAGCGATGTAGATCCCTTTCGTATAATCACCACCGGGGATGGCGGAAGAGGGGCCACAGCTACGGCCCCTTCGGAGGGCAATTAGAAAACAAACAAAAGAAAACTTGGCTCCAGTTCCCTGATGATGGTGAGAGAGTAGTCTTTGAAAGCTCGGAAATTAATTAAACACTTACCTGAGAATCGTTAGAGACGTTTTTGAGAAAATAACATTTTTAAAGATGTTCTGTGCAAAGGACAGTTTGGCACAGGGGATTTTCTTGAAAATCATCGGATGGAGCATTAAAGTATCAAGCTTAGTGTGTAGTGGATCTTTCGTTTTTATGTTATACTATTCACACACCACACACACACACACACACACGACACACACACACCACACACACACACACACACGACACACACACACGACACACACACACACACGACACACACACACACACGACACACACACACACACGACACACACACGACACACACACACGACACACACACACACACGACACACACACACGACACACACACACACGACACACACACACGACACACACACACGACACACACACACACACGACACACACACACGACACACACACACACGACACACACACACACGACACACACACACGACACACACACACACACGACACACACACACGACACACACACACACGACACACACACACACACGACACACACACACACACGACACACACACACACACGGACACACATTAACATAGGGATTTTGTTTTCTAAACTTGATTTTTTATTTTGGAGACTCCAAAACGTGTGCTCCGTGTAAAATCTTGATATCCTATTTTTGATGAATTGTAATACCTTCACTACCTTCTATGTACATGGCAGAGAAATTAAAAATGATTTCAAATCCTCCACGCTTAAAAGCACATCGCGAAACAACTGAATGACGAGAGGGCACTTTCAAAATAAATTATGAAAGATGCAGAAAGTCAATGAAATGGCATTGAACGTCTTATATCGCATAATTTGTGTATTTTAAGTAGAAGTGTGTCTTTCTGTGTAGTATGTATTTTTCTTTCTCCTTGGTTTACAGAAGCACATAAAATTCGTACAGATTAAACATTATTTATTAAATTTTGCCAGAAAATTGGGGAAAAATATACGCCTAATTAGTGATGTAATTTCGTTTCCTTCGAGTGCTATATCTATAAACTATGTTTCATAAAATAAAGAATAACTAAACTATTCTATAACGACGATTTTTATCATAGAGACATTTATTTAAAAAATTCACGTTGGGTTCTTGGAAGATACTGATCCTAAATTCCGCGTGCGTATATTAAAATGTCATATTCAATTAAAATCTTTTGAGCCATTATGCTATTACAGAATTTTCAAAAAATGTTCCATTTAAAGGCTAAATTAGCGTTAGAGATTTTCTTGAATATCCTTGTGTTCTATCCTTAGTTGATATTGAACTCATACCAAGTTTGGTCTTTATCCGATCTCTTTTTTAGTTCTGCTATTCAACACTCACAAACACACACGCACTCTCACGAACCTTTGTTCTAACAATTTTTTCTTTGGTTCAGTGTCCTCAAAACATGTATTTCCCGTGAAAGCTCAGTATCAATTTTTTGGGTGGAAAGCAATATCTTCTCTACCTATTATGCATATTGAACGTGGTAGTACAAGTAAAACCGATTTTTCCGGGTCAGGGAACCTCAAAAATATATTTTCAGTGAAATCTTGGTACCGAAGTTTCGCGTGAAATAGACTACGTCCTCTATTTAATATAAGTACACTATGGAGAATATAAAATCAGAAAATGAAACAAATATTGAACAAACCTTTTGCTGTTATTTAAACTTATAAAATGTACTACAACAAATTAAGCAAACATAAAAATCATTATTCCTTCAGAGAAGCTAATCCATGGAGAGTTGTCTAAAGGAACCTTCAAATCCAAACAAATCGTTGCTCGTGAGTGGCTTCACGGGCCTTTTGGATTCATCTGCTTTAACGTTTTCTTGTTCAAGGAACCAATCTCGAAACTCCAGCACTGTCTCCTTCCAGGCGTCTGTGAACAAAATGCAACACAGTGAATCCCTTACAAACTGCATAATCTATTAACGGTAAGAGTAGTTTAGTGGCTCCTTCAGGGTCCACGAGACGTGACTGAAGCAGTGAAAGTAATGCCAAAGAGCACATGGACCTCGACAGTGTCATCTCAGAATCCGGGGAAACCTTACACCCTCCGAATTGAAAGGCAGACATTTTACGTAATTATATTGATGTTTCCAGCTAAGTCTAATCGATAAGCGTACATTCAAGATATACCAGGTGTTGAAATAAAGAATTTTTTTAAAAATCTAAAGTTTTCAATAGGCATTATTATTGATTTACAAACCAGAAGTAATCCTTGACATTCTCGCATACGAGAAAATAAATCCTTGTGGAAGTTCGGCGTACTTGACAGGTATAAACAGATGCACGACAATCTATTAGAAATTAATGGCGGGCTGTCTCAAAGTTCCAATTGGAAAATCATCGAGGCAGAATTTCAGCCTGAATATTAGGTTTTGATTATCCTTGATGGCAATTACTTCCTGTAATTCAGACCTATGGCCTGCTGAAAGCTAGTAAATAAACAAACACTTAAATAAGCATAACCAAGAGGAAAATAATCAAAATATAGTGCACACATACAAAACCTTTCTTGTGTAGTTGGAACTTGGAACTACAGTTATAAGAGGGTAAAATATATTATTTTCACAGTTTTCCTCTAAAGTACTACAGAAATTAAGGAACTAGATAAATATACTACCATACCTGAAATCTGAGTAAATAATGTATTGGAAAATACGTATTTTGGACATTCTTCTAAATCCTATAACTTCAAAACTTAAGACTGGATTTGCATTTAAAATTAATTTTCGTAAAAATAATAATTTTTAAAATGTTTGTATCACGGTAAATATGGACTTTATTTATTTAAACAATTAGCATTTGCAAAACACACTAAATAAAATTGTATATGCTAACAATTTGGCTCTACATATCTGTACGTGCAACTGTTTTCACAAATATTATTATGCAAAGTCATAATACAGAACATCGGTTGATGAACTGAAGATATATCTATCGGAGGTAACTTAGATTTTAACAAAATAATTGCAAATACATGAGATTTTAATTTTAAAAAATCCGATGTGTTCCATTTACATAACTTTCTCTACCCTTTCTCCAAACAATCTATTCTTACAAATAATTGGCAGAAATACTTTTACCACTTATGATTCCTTGTATCAAGCGGGGAAATATGGCTAAAGCGATAGTCATATCTTTTAAAAGCTGGTCGCTGTGTGAACAAAGAAGTTCGGTTTGCTTTGTAGGACCAACGGTAGACAAAAGTAAAATGAAAGGAAAGGTAACCCCGCTTGAGAAAGTTTCGTAGTTTAAACATGTAACCAATAACGGTGAATATTGGAAATTGTCAACTCTACAACAAAAATAAATATGACATAATTTGTGTGCATTAACGAGATCTAAATTTTTATGTGGTAAGTTTTTGTATATTTCTTACAGTAATCCAAAATTCAGCAAAAATCATCCAGAATGAACAGGTCTCCAGAGGTTATTCCCAGAAAATTCAATACATACATTTTGTTTGTGATGTGCATAGTACGTGTAGAGGAGGTAATAGACATTGTTTGTATTATTTGTTGTAGTCTAAGCTGCATATAAAAGAAATATATCTAAGAATCAATCCCTGCACTTATTGCCTGCTTGTTTCCCCATCTACCGATTCGTTCAAACTATGTGGTGTAACTGCCTTTGTGGGTTTCTTTCAAATGGCTCGATGTTTGCTTTGAGTATAGTCACATAACCTTCTATAACCACCAAGCAAGATTTCTCAGTGGAAACGTGGTATAGTGAATACCATGATAGCTAATAACTAAAGTTGCGTGCTCAAATCCGGCGGAGGGTGATAGATTTTTTGTGACGTATAAATCGTTAGCATGTCTTCCTTCGGAAAAAAAGTAATGCTATTCCACCTTGAAAGAAAAGATCAAAGCCCAAATTTTCCAAGGTTCGCTTCCACAAGTAGTGATTTTGTCCCTCGTCGCCAAGCGTGAATTGGAGAGCTAGAAATTCCCTGACCAAGAAATTGCTGTAAAGGTGCCATAATATACGCTGTCATTACTGAATGGAACCTGAGATATAATTGATGGAAATTGAGATATAAACATAAACCTCCTAAAAATAATTTGTACACCCACTAATAACAGATAGGACCAAGTGTATGTAACACATCAGGTCTTTTTTCCACGCAGCCGTTGGTGTAACTTTTACTTTTACTAGCACCTATGTACAATGTACATAGTACCTATAGATATATTGTATTCTGCCCAAAATATGATACCGAGATTGCACCAGAAATACAAGTTTTATAGCCCCCTGAATAAAAAAATAGAAACGAATATGTATGTGTGTGTGTGTTTTGTATACAATGTCTGTCGGTGGGCAGCATAGCTCAAAAACGAAAGTCGGTTAAGTGCCAAACTTAATATTTTCAGTATTTTCTAAGAATACGACCGAAGATTTTCAAGAAAATCGCCTCACCCCCACTTACGTTTTACATGGAACATTTTTGAAATTTTTTATTTTCTCAAAAATGGCTCTAATGATTTTTATTAATATGGAATATGTTTAAGATATTTCCATGACAAAGGAAATGTATATCTTGAAGTTTATAGATCTTAATAAAACACACTATTTATGGCATATATATTTTCTTGTACCATTAACCGTTTTCGAGATATTCCGGGTTATTGGTTTGCGTTTAAGCTACTTAATTTTTTCTTAAACGGGAAGAAATATTTCTTTTCGTCTCCTACAAGTAAAAAGAACATACTTGATTCACTTAGCGAGCAGTTTTTAAAGATTTGCCTATTGCTTTAGCTTAATATATGCCTCGATTTCTCTCCTACTTACAAGGAAGCAAGTAATATGACTATTTCTGGTAATACATATCTCGATTAGTTTGATATATTAAAAAAATGATCTTTTGAATTAAGAGTTTGTTTGTGGAACAGCTTGAGAAATTCATGTGAATGGAGCACAACAGTTTTGTAGGAAGTCGTCTATGATGAATTTGGTTGTTTATTATCAAACAAGGAGCATTTATGGAAGTTCCAATTAATTTATTTTGTAGAACCTGTAGATGTCACTGAAGAATTCTTGTCCCGAAGGAGCAGCATACGTCATCGCTGAATGAATCAGTGTTTATGTACAACATGAAATATTTCAGTCCTAGCTTAGGGCGTCTATTAACCAAAGAATATAATTTGATGATTCTTGAGGAAGCAGGTGAAACCGGGAGTAATATGTGCATTTGAAATCTATTTTGTCTAGCAGAAGTTTATTGGTGTTTCAGATGGAAATAAAGTTATTCATGAAGTATTCTAACTTGAGATTTATCTTTCTGTATATAAATATTAATTTCAGAAAATTTAGCAGCATTATAAAATGAACTTTACTAAAACCTATAAAGAAAAAGTCGGTAGGTGTGAAAGAAACTTGACGTCTACTCACCCCAATGTTCCTGGGCAAGACCTGCATCGCCTCCATAATCCTCAGGTAAATACTTCTTGTCCACAAACTCGTACAGACTCTCCATTCCTTTGGGGTGTACGTGTATCTAAAATAAAATACCATAATAAATAATATCATAAATTAAAGAAAGACATTGACGTTACCACTTACTCTGAGAATATCAACATTTTCAAAGTTATATTGTGATATATGCTTCCATATAGACATCAGGCTATTGCAGATTTTTTTAACTCACAGATTTATATTACATCTAACCATATTACATGCGTTCATTCTATAAGGAATTGAACATGAAGATATTGGAAGTTTATAGTCGTAAGTAGCCTTAAACGTTCAAAGATTCCAAATTTGTACACAAGGTTTTCAAATGTGTTACTTCACATTTTAAGAACGTTTATTTGTTTACCTGCTTCATTTTAATTGAGGTAGCCTTTATAAATATCCTATGATATATTTCGTTATAAATTAAGGGAAACAAACATGGTCCAATGTTTTAAGATTTGTGTTGTATGCTTGCCTTAAAATTCGATTATGTTGGCATGGAATCATGAGAAACAACTGATAGTAAACAGGACTTGAAATGACTAACAGAATATTGAACAATTCGAAAAATTAATCATGGATAACTCATAAATGTCAGTAAAAACAGGTGTTTGAAATAATATGTATTTTAAAGATATTTGCAATTTTGTACGCTGTGACTTCATCTATCGTTTAAGAAATGTACCTGTTACATATGATTATCAGCATTATTTCCGAATGTAATGGATTTCATTTCTTCCTGCAGAAAGTGAACCGTAACGTGAAAATGCTAACATAATCAGCAACAGCTCATGTTTTCTCAAGTATTAAAAATTCTGATGTTACATACAAATGACTTTCTCCACCAACTTTATAACAAATTATTCCTAAAAATATATATATTCTATCAACTTCAGGTTAATCGAATTAAGCACTACTAGAAATTATTTTATGATACATTTCTTTCTGATAAAATGAGAATATAAGAATACAGTAGACTTGAGTGATAGTCACCTCTTCTAAAAATGATCGCAATATGAGTGCTTTGAAATTTCGTTTATTTTACTTCAAAAGCGAATAAAGAAACTAATAACGACTTACTATTTGAGAAAAGCATTATTATTATTATTATTATTATTAAATTTAAACCAATAACAAGGAATATCTGAAAATGGCTAACTCCATAAAAAAGTACATTTCATATAAATCGTATTCTTCAACCAGATACATCCTTTTTAGAGTAAGCTGCTGTGTATCTCTTACGCCTTACGGATTATGCAAAAGACATTCAAAATGAAAGAAACTTCAGAAATGTTCCCATATAATACAAGAAATGCGTGTTATTTGTCATGAAAATATCTTAAACACATCATATTTCAATCATTGTTGTAAAAATTATTTTTTATACATTCCAAAATTACAAAAATAATTCTATCTAAAGGGTATTTTGGGGTGGGACAGTGTCATATTACATCCTTGGAAGATGCTGGACTTAAACACAAGCTTGGTGTTTAACATACACACACACACGCACACACATACACCCATACACCATACACATAACACACAGGTTGATAAGAATACTTCACAACCTGTATTCCCAGTTAATGGAATGTAATATTTTTTCTGCTTATTAAGTGTATGGTAGAGAAATTAAAAATAAATAAAACCACAATATTTCTTTAACTCCTTGTATTATTGTCGATTTTCACAACTACTATGTCAGGTAATTTTGTAATGTTTATTACTTTAAAACTGAATACTTACCCTTTCTCTGACCTTTGGTTTGTTAAACACAGTTTTTAAAAGAGTCACAAAGGCGTCGATGTATCCAGGTGTGTTAACAAGGTGAATTCCTTTAAACTTTGTGTTGAATGCTTTCTGAAAAAGAAAAAGAGTAGCCTTAGTTTATTGGCTCTGCATAACTAATAGAGGATGCTAATATAATCATGAAGAATGCTTTGAAAACATTTAGAAGTTCCTATAATACTTTTAAGGGACACTGTGAGTTAAATGTTGACCTCAGCGGCTAAAAAACAAATTATTATATAATGTGAATGGTTGTTCTAGCTATTGAGTATCCTTTGCGAATCAACATTTGACTGCCTTACCTAGCTTCAAGCTCTACAGATCGTAAAATACACGTTTTAATAGCATATTATTTTATATAACGGCATTTTTCTCAAAACTACATACATTTGTACACTTTCAAAATGTTCTACATGTGTTAGTTTTTTTACAATACAACTAAAATTTCCCAGAATGTTTATATGTATCTGTTACGATATTAAAGACCATAAAATTAGCCTTAACCTGAATAATAATTTGTCAAACAAAATATTTTATGAAAATAGTATATTATTTTAGATATTAAAATGTATAACGTTAAAAAATTATAATTCAGTAATAAAGTTGTTGAAATATCACCGCATACAGATATTTGGTTTAGTTCAAAGCTCAATTCCAAAATTTCCAATAACGTTTATTACATTTTGAAGCACGTGGAACATTTTGATTATGTGTATATTTAAATAGTAAACTGTATGAAATAAGTTGTATGTTCCAAAATACTTATCCTAGTTGAATGAAATTAGGTGTGCATATTAACATAATATAAAAGCAAGTACAGTAAACGTTTTAGAAAGTTCTAAACAAAAATGTAAAGATTTGTAATTTCTCTCCCAGTGTCCTACAAAACACATATGTGCGATAATAAATTTAGTGGGAGTACTGAAAATATCTGTGATAGCTATAAACCTAAGCGTTGATGCAGATGATGATTGTAAAACATGAGTATCTCTAGAAACCCTTTGAACCTCTTATCCTTTAATCAAAATTGGTAGTCCGGATAAAACGGAGCACATGTTTGATATCTGTCTTTATTAAGGGTATTTATTCTCTACTCCGAAGAAAAAGGACCCCAGGAATACAGATATAGCATAGCGAATCCTTCGTTTTCACATATACTCTGTCTACGCCTTGATGTAAAGATTCCAAGAGGTTGTGAACTTCCCCTCAATCTAATGCGTCACTAATGACTTGAATATAATAGAAAGGGTTCTCTCGGTATAATGTTAAGGGGACACTTTCTATTTGTTCAAATCTTTAGCCCAAATTATGTCATGGATTGTGGGCATCAAGGGAAGAACAGAATTGTAGTATATGCTGGAAGGTTTTAACATTCCCTTCGTGGGGTTTCTCGTGAAGCACAACTATTATCTACATAGAAGGGATCGCCGCTTACGTATTAGCTAAATGGGAAGAACATCGACAATCTTTGTCGGGTCAACAGAGTCTAGTGTGCATTCTTCCAGCTGTTCGGCTGGCACAAAAGGATATTGAAACGACTTCTCACAACTCCACAAATAATCATGTCTTGGTGTAGCCATTGTTCAATGACTTTCACGACCACTTCCACATCGAAACCAACAGAAGGGGTTCAGATGTTCGCCCCCACGTATCTCAAGTAAAGACAGAAGCACCATCAATGCATAGGATGCGCAAAACCCACAGCATAGCAGCTGAAGGGGCTGGAACCCACCTCCTGCGAGTAGGCAGGTGTGTAGTGGGTGTATAGTTAGCTAAATATGTGGTTTGGTGGGTGGATAAGTAGGCAGATAGCTGGGTGGGTAAGTGGGTAGGTAAGTGGGTGGTTGGGCTGGTGAGTGGGTAGGTAGTAACAACTTAAGTACCATGAATGCATAAGGTACGCAAAGCCCACAGCATGGCAGTTGAAAAGGTCATAATCCGTTCATTGCAAGTGTGTATTCACATAGATAGATAAGTGGGTGGGTGGGTGAGTTGGTGAGTGAGTAGATAGGTAGGTAGTAACGACAGCCCACAGCAAAGCAGTTGAAAAGGCCATAATACGTTCACTGCAAGTAGGTAGGCAGGCAAGCAGGTAGGTATGCAGTTTAGTGGTAGGTACATGGGTTAGTTATTAAATAGATAGGTGGTGGGTGAGTAGGTAGGTGGGAGGGAGCTAGGTAGTAGATATGTTAAATGGATAGAAGAGGTAAAAGGGGAAGAGAGGGATTGTGCTGCATTTGTAATACTTACGAAAGCTATAACTGCTATTTTCTTGAGCAGAGCTGGGGTGAATTTGGCCAACACTTGAGGTGTGATATTCTTGAGATCCACAATATAAATATCACCTGCAGGGGTATCATAACGTGTTCTAATATCGATCACCATATAGAACATCTTGGTTGCATCTACTGCGTCCATGTCGGAAAGATCAGAAGCTACTGCTTTGAAGATACAAACACGTTCATATTTATCCGTAAGTCGAGGCATTACAATAAAGGCGCTGAAACACATACAGGTGTATCTAAGTTATATATCTATAGGAGAGAATACACTACAAATCAGATGTTAAATCAAAGTGTTATATAGCGTTTGTATAATAAGTATATCATTTGGCACAATAGGAAATAGGGATAAAAAGGGAGGATAGCTATAGCATAATTCAACATCATAAAACGTTGTATATTTGAGTCTAATATTCCATTGCAATATCAAACTGGCCAACCTGAAAATGTTGCAGAGGAAAGTAAAAAAAACTGCATTTCTAAAAGTGCGTATTATAAAAATAAATATCAGCTAAAAAAAAAACACGGAAGCATTGAAGTAATGGTAGGGTTTTGCGGAATAAGTCCTTCATGTTTTATTACGATATATTAAATGTTGGTCTACCGACAACCAGATAACGATGATGACGAAACAGTCAATTGGATGATAATCATCCGTTTCCAAGCCCCTTACGGATCTTTAAATGGAACAGTGGGCAATAAAAAGAGAAACAATGTTACGGTTGAATCACAGAATGATAATACTGAATAATTTAGATATGTGGCGAACAATGCATCGCCGCTTCGGCTTAAAAGAATTTGGGGCGTTCAAGACATCCTTAGAAAACACAAGAAATTATACTCGTAGTATTGAGAAATTTTTGTATTTAGTAACCCTGTCTCTTAAAGTTTCAGCTATCCATAGTATCGTTGTCATAGGCGATAGAAACAACAATCTTGTGCTTCTTTAGAAAGATGGGGGAAAAAATAAAAAAATAAAAAGAGTTTAGTGCGGCGATTAAGCCATTCTATTTAAAAGGCTTAACAGCGAAATAGATAAAAGCTGAGTTGAATGAAGTTCATGGCACATCTGTTACTGCGTTTGCACCAATTTATAATTGGATAAATGATTTTAAACGTGGCAGTACATCCACAAATGATGAACGTCCTTCCAGACGTCCGGTAGAAGTGACTTCGTTCGAAATTGTTGACAAAATTCAGGATATGGTTTTGAGTGATCGACGAATCAAAGTTGCCAAAATAGTAGAAGCCACAGGCATATTACAAGATACACTGTTCTTAATCTTGTACCAAGAATTAGGTCTGACAAAGGTCTAGACAAAATGGGTACCGCGTTTGCCGTCAATGGAGAAAAAACACATCATGTGATCGATTCGGAAGCTGGTCTAACACTTTTCTGTCGCAATTCCTGACGAATTTCTGCGTCGATACATAGCTGTGGATGAAACAACGATACATTACTATATTCTAGAGACAAAAATTCTGTAAAAAAAGTGGTTTTAAAGGCGAACCGGCTCCGAAGAAGGCAAAGCTGGTGAAATCTGCAGGCAAGGTGAGGAACTCGTTTTTTTCTGGGGGGGGGGGGCTGCACGCGGAATCATCTACATTGAACACTTACAGAAAGGAAAAATGATAAATGGGGAGTATTATGCATCGTTATTGCATTGATTGAACGGAGAAATCAATAAAAAAAACGCCTTCAACTGGTAAAAAATAATATGTTCTCTTCCATCAAGACAATGTACCTGCGCAGTTTTGATGGCGAAAATTGTAGAATTAAGGTTCAAATTCCTACAACATGCCCGCATTCACGATATTTGGTCCCCAGTGACATTTTTGAATTTTTAAACTTGAAAAAGTGGCTCGCGGAAAACGATTCTCGCCTAACGAAGAGGTCATCTCCCAAACAGATGGCCATTTTGAGGAACATCCGAAATCCTACTTTTTGGAAGGCTTAAGTCAGTTGGAAAAACGCTGAGAAGAGAGTATCGAGCTAACAGGATATTATGTTGAAACATAGAAAAAGGTCTACCAAAAATAATTTTTTGTTTTCTATCTTTTTCTAATGACTTATTAAACGTCCCTCATAAGAAGAGCGTTGACACCAGCGCGAAACAAAAATAACCAGTATACACAGTATAGATATTATTGCAGTACGTTGTGCTATTTGTTGGCGCTCGACGCTGTCATGTGCAATTTTAATCATATACTCGGAGCAGGTGGAATAATACTTGCTCAATCTGTCAACTTTTGCCAAAATACTCCAAATTTTCACAAGAGGTGGCCCTGTCTGATTTAGGCATGTTATCTCTTTCTCTTGCTTGCCTGTTGTTTCTCCTGGCAGCCTGGGTGCATTAGGCCCGCTTCACACTGGGACACTGGGGACGGTCACCGGTAGCGGTCACCGATAGGGATACATCCGTTTGAATTGGAGCATTCACACTAGGACTTTCACCTAGTCACTATGACCCAGGAGTATCACCCTCGTACACGGTCACTGTGTTCAGTGCAGTCACCGCCGGACATTCATTAGTTTAATTAAATTGGAGTGTTCGTATTGGGACACAGATCACAGACACAGTGTTGCAGATTTGCCAACAGATAGTCATTTTTGAGCACAGCTAAACATTCATTTTACATTATACTACACCCATTGTAACTAGAGTTTAGATTTAATTGATACGGGACATTTTACAAGTGAAGTAGAAGTCATCGTGCTATTTGGGACATTAAAAGCGATGACTATAGCAACAAAGTGGTGAAAACGAAGGCGTGGCAAGAAATTATAAATGTGTGCCTGATTTCAATGAGAAGAGTATAAAAGAAAAAAATTGGTAAGTTCGGCGTTATTTTTTCAATTTAATACGGTGTTTTTCGTACTATAATACTAGCGATATTTAGTCTCTACTCTTGTACGAGGCTAGGAAGTTATAACCTTCAAGCACATTTGCATCCCTCACCCCCTTTATTATGCTACTAATAGCAAGTGTACCGTTATGCAGTCTCAATGCGAGAAGAATGGACTAAATGTTCAAGGACGTTAAGCTACAACAACAAAATGAAATGAAAAAATGAATGAGTGCGGAAAACATGAACTCACCTCTACAGGGCGAATGAAGGGAAATTTTAAAAAATAATGTTATTTCAACATTTTCATAACAAAATTAAGGATGCGTCTTCTTGTCGTGTTAAGGTTAATCAGTTGACAATGCCTGCAGTGTCAGACATCAGTGATCTAGAAGTGTTCACCACAGTCACCGGTGACCGTCATTCGTGTTCCAGTGTGAAACGAGCGTAACACTAGAACAGTTTTATTGCAGTACAATTCAATGTTGAGATTTCACCGGAAATATGTGTTTTGAGGACCGTTGAGTTGAAAAAAGGCATTTTTAGAAAAAGGACTGTGCGTGTTTGTGGACAGCATAGCTCAAAAACGAAGAGATCGTTAAATGCGAAACTTGGTATTTAGCTTTAGTATCTTCCAAGGCTGCGACAGAAGATTTTCAAGAAAATACTCCCACCACAAACTACCCTTTACATGGAAACATTTCAGAATTTTTTTTATTTTCTCAAAAATGGCTGTAACGATTTTGATTAAAATACCGTATGTTAAACATTACAAGTAAAACAGCCTCTGAAGACCTCTTTATTCTGCATGAATTTTGCCGAATTTTGCTTAACTGATTAATCATAGGAGATAGAGAAAACCTTTCTGCACAAAATATGTAGATCTCGTCAAAATAGACAATTTATGTCATTTACATGTTTTTTGTGGAATTAGCCGTTTCTGTGATATTCCTTGTTATTGGTTTTAGTTGTCAAGTACGTATTCTTTTCTCCGACAGTAAGTGTCCGTTTTTCTTTTGTTCTACTCCTGGCCAAGCAAAGAAGTAATTTGCAATGATAATCGCATAACGACAGCTTTTTAAACATTTGGCTATCGGTTTAGAGTGTATTCCCTTAGTTCTCTTCTACTTATAAGGAACTAAGTAATAGGAACATACTGTCAATGCTTATCTCGAATAGCATGGTGCAGAAAGAAGAATAATCTTTTGCAAGAAGTTTGTAGAACGGTAGAGAAAGTGGTGTGAGTGTAGCATATCATATTTGTTCTTCACATTTAGCGATTAGGTTTTGAAACGTTATTGTTGGATTACTTATATAGTAACTCATACAGTTACTTCGTGAGATAGCTATCATTTCGATTATTGCCCATACTTGCAATATCAATAAGTTTCCGTGAACTAGTTCGAATACGTCACACTTGACCTTTGGGCTTTCCCAGAGGTTCTAGGAAAGGTAGTTAGTTTGTCTGCGTATAATATTAATCTGGAAAGTCCCAATGTTTGTTAAGATGAAAAGAGTAACATGTGTTTCAAGAATGTACTAGGCCTTCCTTGAAAATTGCCCAGACGTGTTTCATGGGCTACTAGCAATAGCCGAAGGTGAACACCTACATTCTTCTCAAACCATATTCTTACTAGTATATTATTTTGGAAGAGTATTTAGAAAGAGTTGGTTTTTTCCATATTCTTTTAATGAGAACCACAAATAAAAAATATGATCTAGCGCTTCAGAAGATGTATGGTAAATCATTGCAAACATTTTAAAACAACAAAGCAAGTATATCAGAAATATCTATGCTTCCCTCTAGTAAACTTTGGTCTATATCTTGTCGTTTATATGCTAAACAAAACTACAAAAGGCTAATTTCAAAAGAAGACTGAATCGGCTATTATCGTACAATTCAATATATATGTTTAGTTTACATAAATATTTTAAAATAAGTATTTTAATAATAATCGTTAGTAGCATTTTTGATAAAATGAAAAATAACGGTAAAAGGGATGTTTGAGGAGGGAGATTGTTTTTTTTTTTTTTATACTTTTGTGTTTCATTTTCATACTGAACATAAATGTCGAGATTTCCCCGTTATTTCGTTTCTCAGCCATATAGTTCCCATAGCCAACGCATTAAAACAGACACACAAACACACACGTGCATACGTTTTTCTTAAAAGTCTAAAGTAACCAAGTTTAATGTTACCCGACGTTCCGTTTTTAGTTATGCTGTTAACAAACACATACGTCCGCACACTTACGGATACAGGTATTAATAACAAAGTAATATCAAAGACAAAAACAAAGATAATTCAGCACAAACACACATGTATGCACACCTATCTTTTTCTAAAATGAGTTTTGGAAAATTCGGGGTTTCAAAGCATACATTTCTATTGGAATCTCGACATCGAATTGTTGGTTGGAATAAATACTTCCTCTTCTTTTATTTGCTCTTAAAAAAGAAATAAAGAAAAGAAAAATATTAATAAAAGAAAAAATGAAGATATCTTTGAGGCACGCAATTTCTTTCCAAGACTTTATTTGTGCGTCTAGCCAGTATTAATTGTTATATATTAAAATTTGTTAATACTTTATCATTTTATTACTGCTGTCAGTATTCGGAAGTTTCTTGCTATGTCAAGCAAAGAATATGGAACTTCAAAGTTAGCACATATCGACCCGCTTTTAAAGTATATGTTTATCGTCTCAGTCTCCAATGTCGCCTTTTTATCCAAGGCGACGTAATGAAACATTTTCTGGAACTGTTTATGTTGCCTAGCACAAAGTAGATGGAAAATAGTTCACATAAGTGAAATTGCTTGAATCAGATTGCACATCACATATATGCTTCGTTTATAACTAAGCGAATGAACTAGCATATTTTACAACTAAACAGTTCAAATAAAATATCTAAACAAAATGTTTGGGGGAGGGGGTAAAATGTAATTTAAGTATCGTTACTACGAATGTACATAAGAATTTCCGATGATTAATAGAGATATGCCTGTTTGCATAAATTTCTTGCCTTAAAGAAAGCTATAGACAGTCACGAGAGACTTTTGAAATTTAAGAATTTTAGATATTAACAGAACTCAATAGAAATCTGGATATTTGATAAAAGACTTCAACGAGTGAACAGAAAACGAGCAAATGCACACAGAATGTATGCTTTTTAGGTTAAAATAGTACATTTTCTCTCCAATTTTCTCATTTATCCAAAAATAGAATCACATTTTCTTTCTCTACCACGAATATAGTTGGTAGAGATTATATTTCACTCGCCTAGAAATCTTATGCCGATATTTCTCGGTAAAAACACGTTTTGAGGCATGTTAAATCCAAATATCAGTTTTAGAAAAAGGTACTGTGTGTATGTGTGTTTGTATGCATCTGTGAGTAGCATTACTAAAGAAAGTAGGTTAAATAACAAGACTAGGTATTTTAATTCATCTATGAAAGATGCCACACGAAGGTTTTCAATAAAATCCCCCAAAGTTACATGGAAAATACTTCCAAAATTTTCTCTGAAATGGCCATTTTAATGTTTTCCGAATTTGGTTATCAACAAACCATATTTAACACATTTTCATGACAGTTAAATGTACAATCATGAACTTTATAGGAATAGCCTTTTAAGCCGTCTTCATTCTGGAAGACTTCTGCATAAGTGGTGAGCCGTAAAGCACACAAATTATTTAGATACCCTTTTTTGGGGTCTTAACCATTTCAGAGATACTTATTTTTATTATTTTCAATGTTAAAGTATTTATGATTTTCTTACTGTTTTACTACTTATGATTATTAATCATATTTACAGATTCTAAATCTGTTACACATACTTCTGCTAAAAATGCATATTAATAAAATTCAATATCAATAAAATTATTTTAAATACATAGACCTTGCATAAGATATATTTTAATAAAATTAAAGATAATATACCCTGTTCAAATGGGGAGTCATTATTTTTTTTCTTTAATTAAACAAAAAGAATCGAATTTCAAGCGATACCAAGGCGATTTACTCTTAAAAGATTTTACTGTAGCTTAAAGCATATTACCACAAGAGTAATGCAATAAAATGCACAAACGTTTATTTAGATTAATATAAAAAATTGAATAAGCCCTTGAAGCTAGTTGCAAAATTGATGGAGAAAGCCATATGATTGCAACACAATTTTTTTATGTAAGAGGTAAAAACCTGACAATAATTGATATAATTTAAAATTGCATAGTTAATGAGACATAACAGAGATACATTGGTTAGTATTTTGTTATTCACTCTTATTTGCGAGCCGGGGAGAAACTACTACATTAATAAAACTCAAATAAAAATTTCGAGGGGGCTATAAACAACTCTGGATGCACTAAATTATCCGAAAGTGACAAAAGAAAAGTTGCAATTATATTAAAATTATTACAATTCCTGAACTTAACTTCAGAAAAGTTACGACTACCAGTGAGTCGTCAAAACCAGTCAGATGTTAACAAAGTAAAATTAATTATTAGAAATGTTACAAAAAATAATTTATGTTTCTAAGCTATAGGTATAGTTTTAAAAAAGAGGAACTTCTAACCTCAAGTCAAATATTTGTTAAATTCTATATGTGTCCATACAAGAATGGTAGATAACGGCTAGAGAAAATCATATGAATATAATATATCAGCTGTTTCTTTTTGTTGTAAGTACTAACCCTGTGATCCCTCTTTCTCCATATCTATCAAGATATTCGAACTTTCAGGGTTGGTCTCTAATTAAGAGATGTTAGTAGCAGAGTCATACGAGACTCATACTACGTAAATCTTATTTTATCAAACTGAGGCATGCGCAAAAGTATTTAAGCGTTAATTGTATCGGTAAACTAACCTCTACGAGCACTTACCCAAGGCTGGTGGCTTTTTCGAACCACTCCGATTTAGGATCTCTATTAGAGTATATCTCAGGAAGAGCTGTACGCAGTGTGTAGTACATGTCAATGGCATTCTTGGACCTCTGGATACTATTCTTGCTCCAGATGAAGATTTGTCGATATTTGCAATCCTCTACAAATAAAATAGAATACATATTTTTAAATAATATGTGATTTAATACTTTGATTTCATACCTTATATTTCATACTTTTGTTTTTGAGAAAGTAGTGAAGATGTTACAGAGCCTAGCTTGCAAGAAAATTCGTGTCCCTCTATAGTAAGATGAAGGGTTTTAGTATCCTTTGCCATTAGTAATATAATTAAGTATTACTTTCTCTACACGCACTACGTACATAGTGTATAGAGAAGGTATTGTAATGCACCCAAAAATTCGATACCGAGATTTCACCGAAAATACAAGTTTTGGCTTCCCTGAATCCAAAAAAAGCATATCTGGAAAAAGTTCCGTGTGTGTGTGTGGCAGCATACCTGAAAAGCAAATACACATTAAATACCAAACTTGGTATTTAAGTTTGGCATCTTGCAAGGATGCGACACAAAGATTTTCAAGAAAATCCCCCAATATCCTTTACATGGAACTTTTTCGAAAATTTTGATTTTTTCAAAAATAGCTTTAACCATTTTGATTAAAATATCGTATATTAAATATATTTACCTGAAAAATATTATGCATAGCTTGAATTTTCTGGGAATAGCCTCTGAAGACTACTTTATTCTGGATAAATTTTACAAAATTTTGCATAACTGTTAAACCCAAAATGATGGCAAAAACTTACCACACCAACAATGTAAAACACATTAAAACACACAATTTATGTTACATATATTTTTTTTGCGGAGTTGATCGTTTTTTGAGATATTCCTTGTTTTTGGTTTCAGCTTTAAAAATTTTATACTTTTCTCATACAGGAATTTCTCAACTCCTGTCCATACAAACAAAGGAACTTCAGTCACATAGCAACCAGCTTTTGTCTATCACTTTAACCTATAGTACTCCCTTATTCCGCTTCTACTTTCAGGGAAGCAAGTAATAAAACTATTTCAGTTATTTTTTTCTCGATTAACATGAACTAAATAGAAGAATTAGCTTTTTAACAATAATTTTTTGCAGAGATGTACAGGAAGTCATGTGAATGGAACATATCAGATTTGTTATAAAATACGTTGCTATTAGAATATTAAGAAATTTACTTGAAATCGATTTTGAGTCTCAGGAATGCGCCATACACTTCTTAGTTTTCGCAGATATAGGATGTTTTTAGGCCTCGAATTAATTTTCACTCAAAGTTTCCATTATAGGTTTCCTCGGCAATACGTCATATTGTCTTGTATCTAAATTCGTTATGTTTCTGCACTGTTACGATTTTTTTTTGCCTGGAGTTTGTAAACTGTAACTTTACTGTTGCTGCAAAAAGCAATACATATTAATTGAACTGTTCTATCATACAAGCCATGTGTAGAACAGGAGTCTGACTCTACCTATTCAAGCAATAGATATGTTGGGCAACGCAGTCATTTCTAATTCGCAGAAACTACTAAATTATTATTATTACTATTATTATTATTATTATTATTATTATTATTATTAAATAGTATTATTTATAATTACTTCTTTTTATTATTATAATTTATTATTATTTATTAATTATTATTATTATTCATCCGAAACACAACAGCATCCACATTGATACATCAGAAAATTCTTCCTATGTTTCATTTATTTATTGACTTCCAATTATTCATTGATGGATCCAAAACAGCTAAAACTCGTGCATGCTAAGATAGTATTGATAAAAACTTGTAATAAATGTATTCTGAAATAACCTTACCTTAATTACTCCGTTTTCCAAGTACTGGATAAGTTACCAGTGGAAAGAAAATTCATCACACGTAATTCACGTGAATTTTAAAGCAGTTCTTCTTACAATTGAAAACAAAAGGAACAACCTATTCACTCTCGCACAATTAACCTCATTAGCAACTGGTCCCACAGAATGCGACTGCGAATGTGTGCGTATGTGATATACTGACTAAAATCAAGACTAATAGAAAACCCAATGATATCAGTGCGCAAATTTACAATATTTAACATAGACAATATGTTCTATAGGGAAATGCCGCTGATAGGACTATAGCAGTTAAAGGCGGGATATAAATACAAAAATAAAAAAATCTAAAGTACTCAGTTCACATGTCTTTCTCTAGATATCTGCAACAACTTGTTAAAAACTTATGCTTCCATTTACTTCAAGCTAATCGACAAAATAGTCTTATTACCTGCTTCCTTGTAAGTAGACGCGAAATAAGGTCGTACCAAGGTTAAAGTGATAGTCAAACGCTGGTTGCTATGTAATTGATGTTCCTTTATTTGTATGGACAGGAGTTGACAAATTCCTGTACGAGAAAAGTTTTTTAAAGCTGAAACTAATAACAAGGAATATCTCAAAAACGACCAACTCTACGAAAAAAAAAAAAAAAACGCTATGACATAAATTGTGTTTTATCGCGATCTTCATTTTTGTGTTGTAAGTTTTTGTCTATCTCTAACGGTTTACCAGTTATGCAAAATTCAATAAACATCATCCAGAATAAAGAGGTCTTTAGAGCCTATTCCCAGAAAATTCAGGATATACATTTTATTTAGCATATAAATATCTTAAGTTTAAGAGACTTTAATCAAAATCGTTAAACCCATTTTGGAGAAAATCAAAATTTGGAAATTATTCCATGTAAAGAGTAGTTTGGGGTGAAGGGTGGAGTTTCTTGAAAATCCTCTTATCGCATTCTTGGAAGATACCAAACTTAAATACCAAGTTTGGTATTCAACGGTATTTTCGTTTTTGAGCTATGTTATCCACAGACAGACAGACAGACAGGCTGACAAACAGACACCCACACGTGGACCTTTTTCCAAAAATGTTTTTTTTTTTTTGTATTCAGGGGGACCCAAAATATGTATTTCGGTACCGTCACTATACACTATGTACACAGTACGCGTAGAGAAAATAAAAAGTATATATTTATTAGCCTCCAATGAGTTAAAACCGATGCAGAACTTCAGGGGAATGAAACAGCGGATTACCTCTCAAAAATTGCCACAGACTGCCACCAAAATTACTGACAGACTGCTACTTAAGAATTCGAATTCGTCCTACCTATAACAATTGCGAGTAAGGATTCTGTAAAAAGACCTTCAAAGAATTTGGAACTAGACCTTCTACATTAGTAACGAAGAAATATTCCACAACACCACCTTTATATCCAATATAGGTCTTAAGATTTCTTTATGCCTAGTCCAAACGACTCTCAATTCCTGAATATCCACGTTCTTTCCAGAAATTAAATGTAGTTTTATTTATGGACGCTCTTTAACTGCTGTGGTTCTCAGCGTCCCATTCTATACTAGGCGTGAAAGGACACTTAATTTTGCTCAGAGGAATTTTTGTCAGAATTGAGGTTCTTTTACGTGCCGTAAATCCAGAAATGGCACAAACGGTTTACTTCTATTCTAAAGAAAGCCATGCTAAGGATTTTTTACACCCGGAAAAATCCATCATCCTTCGCCGTGTTGAACCTGCGACCTTTGATATCATATGAAGTTAGCATGGTAACCATTACACCAGTGGGGATGATGTTTTTTTTTTCATATCATACTTGCATAAAATTTCTGAAAAAACATATAAATGACCGATACATCTGATAACAGTATGCACACAATTCGTAAAATGAACTAAAGTCCTATTGGTGGTGCTCAAAAACACCCCTTCAACACCACTGACATTTCAGAGTAATCATGATTGTTACGTATTTTATGATTTGCACGTTATGAGGAAACGCGTAGTAAGTAATTATAACAGTAAGAAGCACATGTTAACTTTATGATTAGGCAAAGTTATGCTTCCCCAAGTTGTACCTCGAGATATTGATGACGATAAAGTACTTCTAAATAATGAAAATGCTCTTAGCGCACATGATGCAATTTATGTACAACAATTCTGTAATCACGAAGCTTAAATGATGACAGAATTTATATGATTAATGATATTTTCCATATTTTTTTGTTATACTATGCACAATTATTTTGAGTATACTATTAAATGAGTTTCAGTTTCGTAAGAGCATTCACTTTTACGTTTTCTTACTTATGCATGTCGCCCTCCGTGGTGTAATGGTTACCATGCTAGCTTCATATACCCAAGGTCACGTGTGCAAACCCGGCGGAGGACGATGGACTTTTTCGGGCGTAAAAATCCTTAGCATGGCTTCCTTCGGAAGGGAAGTAAAGCTGTGGGTCCCGTGTCGTAAATTTACGGCACGTAAAAGAATCTCAAGCCTGATAAGAGAGGTATCTGAGCAAAATTAAGCGATCTTTCACGCCCAGTATAGAATGGGACGCTGAGAACCAAAGCAGTTAAAGAGCGTCCATAAATAAAAGGCCATTTCATTTTTTTTCTTTTTTTCATTTTTACTTATGCATTGTTTTACCTTCTCCCTTTCAAAAAATGCATTAGTGAAGTTCAATTAAACTGAAAGAAAACATGAAATTATGTTTTCTTCTATTCATTTTGTTTGCCTTTCATACTTTGATATACAATCAATTTACGGATTATTTCAGATTTGCGCAGCTATTTAAATAAGCATTATGATCACTTGGAGTATTTAAGTCTCGTACTGTATAACATTATTTTGGATTTTTCAGTAAAGATTGGAAATTATTACTAAAGGAATTCAAGTGTTCATATGTAAGATGAAAAATGCTGATTTTATCGTCTATAATTATTATAATTTTAATTGCATAAATAAAAGGTTTATAAATGCGAAAATTGTTTTCAGTATTCATAATTAGTATTTATTAACTGCAGTACTAAAAATTCATACAACTCATGTAGCATTTACAATGCAATTACAATACTATTCTGTAATATGCATGTAAATTCTCTCGGACGAAATCTGTGTTTTTTAACATTTTCCAAAGATGAATTGTCTTAAATACACTTTAAAATGTCAATCAGAGTCTCCCAATATCACATTAATTTATGATAAATTTACGTTGAATCTATTCGGACTTGTCTCGGCTGTAGAATGAAAACAGGGCATTTTTTTAATTGCATTAAAACTATTGTTGGACCTAACGTAATTTTTCTTAATTTTGCGCTGCATTAACTATAACGCAACTACTGGCATCTCTATTTCCGTCTTTTCATCCAAACTTAAGAAACAAGCCATTACAGCAGTTAGGAATTGAAATATCGGTGTCGTTCAAATTGGTTTGAAATCGGAGGAAGATTAAGGGAAATTCAAATGCAGAGCCTCCTAAAAGTAATCAGTCTTTTGATAAAGCACTCCATTTTCAAAATGTATGTTTTACACACAACTTTTGAAAAACATTTATCCACTGGACTGAAATGTGTTTGAAATCGGTAAGAAATTTAAGGTAAGTGAGACAAAGAGGGTCGAAAAAATGCCTGGTATACTTTATCAGTTACGTAGATGATTGCTTACATATTATAAATGCAACCAATTTTCCGAAAGAAATACGACTATCTATTATACCTGAAAGTGGTTAGTCTTTCACAGACTTGGGATTTCTGGTTATTAGCAAAACTCAGAAATTTGTGACATTTGGCTGGAGACTTCAACGAGTGAATAGGAGAGGAGCTCACGCATACATTGTGTACGTTATTTATAAGCACAAATAGCACATTTTATCTCCAATTTCCTCACTTATCCAAAAATGTAATAACCTTTCCTTTCTCTACCACATATATAGTCGATAGACAATATATTCCAGTTCACCCACAAATGTTATGATCCAATAGAAAGTCGGTTAAATATCACGCTAGGTATTTCAATCATCTTTGAAGGATAGGATATGAAGAGCTTAAAAAAAAAAAAAGCCCCCAAAGTTACATAAAAATATTTCCAAAGGATTAATTTTTTCCAAAAATTAAAATGTCCAACAATGCATTAGTAGATTTACCAACATCTTAAAATATTTCTTCATGATGAAACTTCGGTTCTCTTTTATGATTATGTTTAGGATCTAACGATATTGATTATCAACAATCGTATAAAAAAGTGATTTTCATTAAAATTGTACAATCATTAATTTGTTGGTATTAAGCCTTTGAAGGCATCTTCTTTTTGGATGACTTTTCTGTGACTGGTGAACCGTAAAATTTATATCTCATTAAAGCACACAAAGTATTTAAATACAATTTTTGAGGTCTTAAACATTTCCGATGTGTGTGTGTGTGTGTGTTCGTAATTTACTTGAGCCCTACGAGAAGGAATAAATACGCTATTTTATTCATTTATTGTTATTAGAAGCAGAATAGAACCAATGCAATAACTATAACAAGCTCAACACAGTTGTAGAAACAATTCTTCCAAAAATTAAAAATAATTTAGGTGTTAAACTTCCCTAAAAATTCTATGTTCATGGAAATGTTTTTCCCTGATGATCTGAATTAAAACATTTTTAGTCATCTCTCTCTTGCCAAAAGGAAACAATGATTCTTTTTATTTTACTTCGTATACGGTACATCTGCAGAGAAGGTATTGCATTTAACCTAAAAAGCCAATACCGAGATAACACTTGAAATATACGTTTTAGCTTCCCTTGTATAAAAATTAATTATAGAAACAGATCCCTGTGTGTGTGTGTGTGTGATGTGTGTTTGTCTGTGCGTGCGTGAGTGTGTATATACATCCTTATGACAGGCTGCCCTTGTGTGTTTCTTTGAACAACATTACTCAAAACGTGTTGCATTCACACAGCTTTCTCTACATCGCTGTAAAAATTATTGTTAGAAAGCTTTTATTCTATCTACTTAATGGTAATCGAGATAAACATTAACAGAAATTACTTGCTTCCTTGTAAGTAAGGGAAATAGGGAATACAAAGGCTAATTGCCATGTGGTTGAAATCGGTTTCTATGCAGGACTTTCCGTGTGAGAAAAGTTTAAGTATTTTAAATCTGAAACAAATAACAACGAATATCTCAGAAATGGTCTATTCCAGGAAAAAGAAATGTATTTGACATAAATTGTGTATTTTAACGTAATCTATTTTTTTGTGTACTGGGTTTTTGTCAATTTCTTACGGCTTACTAGTTACACAAAAGTCAGCAAAATTCATTCACAATAAAGAGATGTTTAAAGCCATTATCAGAAAATTCAAGATATACATTTTATTTGTCATATAGGTAAATATCTTTAATATACAGTGTTTTAATCAACATCGTTGAAGCCATTTTTAAGAAAATCCGAATTTTCGATTTTTTTCATATAAAGGGCAGGTTCGGGTAAGGGCTTTTTTTTCTAAAGCTTCATTTTACATCTCTGTAAAGTACTAAACTTAAATACCAAGTTTTGTATTTTACTGACGTGTCGTCTATGAGCTATTATGTTCAAAGACTCGGACACACAGAACCTTTTTCTAAAAATGCTTTCTTTGGATACACGGGACCCTAAAACGTGTATTTCCGATGCAATCTCGGTATCTAATTTTGGATGGAATGCAATACCTTCTCTATATATTATGTACATAGTGCATGTAGAAAAAGTAAAAATGAAAAGTCTATTATTTATTTTTGAGTTCAATATCTTCCACATTTTAAAGAAAATCCCCCATTGCAAACAACCCCTTATATGGAAACATTTTCAAAATTTTAGTTATTATCAAATCTTGCACACCCACTCGTAACCTCAAAGACAGATCTCACAGCTTAGCACTGGGCAGCCGGTAACAGAGGAAGGGAACAATTTAATGTGTAGCTAGGCTTGTAAAACGCTTATGTATGGGATGAAATACTTTTTTATGCTATCCTCTAGACTTCATGTACACATTTCATGTATCCTAGGAAACACGAACATGAATATTTCATTGTAAATTATTTTAGCTCCTTCGGCAGCTCCCCATTCTTAAAATAATGAAAAGCCCTTGACATACAAGTCCTTCTATTTTTCGGGTAACAAAGCAAGTACAGTTTTTTAGCTTAATCTAAACCTTCTTCGGGAATATCTATTTTCATTCATTTATTGATTTATTTAGTGCAATGTAAGCAACCAGAATTGCAACTGTTTTTTCTGGTGGGGTTACGCAGAAACGAACAAAGCACTAACTACGTCACGACTAAAATTCAATTCCCCGAAATGATGACTCTAATAATATTAATAGATATAAGAATATTTCAGTTAATATAAGAATAGAATAAAAGTATATAACATGTGGCTTATTATACTATTATTTGTTCTTGAGAAATTAGAAAACTCGCGCGTAGCATGTACTAAACATCACACTCACAAATAATGGTCTATTTAAGCCACTTATAATATAAATAAGTATATTTGGTTATAGGACGTAGTTCTATTAATGAGAAAGCAGCAGCAGCAAACGATTATTGTAGAATTTCATTCTATACTTGGAAAATACAATATCATGGGCTTCATGCTGTGCATGCTTTTTATCCCTCACATCTTAAAATAAGAATAAAGTAATAACTATATGTATATATGGTTACTACACAATAATAATAATAACAATATAAAAGAAAAAAACGGCTGAGTAATGATAAAGAGATTATAATTACAAATTTAAGAGTCACTATGACTGAAATTTTGGTTATAATCGATCAAAAAATCGAAAATTGCTTTTTTATTACAAATAGTTCTTAACAGTTTAAGGTGTCCATAGAGAATCAGCATCTTGTGTCTCCCCTTGCTTTGGGTTTAAGGATCGTATATTATAGCGCTTTCAAAATGTTTCACGCATTTCAGTTTTTATGTAAATGCAACCAAAATATGCAGAAGTATTTATTGCAATATTACTAAGGACAATTATTTCCCTAACACCAATAGTAATATTTACAAAAATATTTTTAAGAAAAGGCTAATAATTTCAGTCATTAATATTCTGACGTTTTAAAAACGATAGCAATTCGTTACAAAAGCTATAGCATCCCGTTTAAAGCTTTTGTGTGTGAATAAAGGTACAATTGAGAAAAAAATACAAAATGTTCTCATTGATTATGCATTTACTAAACACAGTTTATGAAATAATTTATATCTTTCAAAGTATTTATCCAATTTTAATTAAGTGTGCTATTCGTATCCACATAACAACAAACTAATTATATAAAAAAATCTGAAATTTCAATTTCTACCCTTATCATTATATAGGTGTTAATGAACTACACCGAAATAATTTAAGAGATTATAGATGTGTCTGATATAAGCAATTTCAGATAGGAGATGCATGATCCACAGCTAAACATAAAGCAGTTATAAGATATTAGGCAAATTCGTTTCAAATGCAGATAAGTCGATGGTAAATTAAATAGATGAAAACCTGACTTGGAATATCTTTAAACCTGATACGGGAGTTTAGAAATATGAATTTTAAGCAACTCGTTATTCGCGTTCTGGAGATTTACTGTCATAAAGTTCTCTCAATTCTCGAATAGATCACTTGAGAGTGCGACACTGTCCATAGATTAACTCTCTTTCAACGTTATGTAACCTACTCTATAGGCATTTAATGAATTTCTCTTGTTGCTTAATGAGTGACGCTAAAAGCTGATGACTCGAAGGTCATGGATTTAGCTTTTCCTTGTTTTCTTTTAAGTCCATACGAAGAAATTCTGCTTCGTAGAGAGATTTGATTTCCAAAAGAAATACAGGCCATTGTACAAACTGAATGTCATAACCATTAACACCAGAATTCTCTAAGGGCCCTTCGTTTTTGATGCCGTGTTCTCGAATGGTATCATCATCAGCTATTGGCGGGCTGGTACTTAAGAAACTTATAACCGTAATTTCGAAATTTGAACAGCTAGACTAGAGATCTCCTATCTCATATTACTTTTTAAGACACCTCTTTATTCTCTGAAAATATTTCGGTGCAGCTCATCAGCAACCGATACACAGAGTGTTTCAAAAATACGGGGCATAATTTCAGGTATGTATTTCCCACATGTAGACGATCAAATTAGTTCATTATAACATGTGTCCGGAAATGCTTCATTTCCGAGTTATGGCCTTCACAACATTGAACACGTTTTTCTTTCCGCAGGTTGTTGTCATTACAGAAGATGTTCAAAATGTCCCCCTCCTGCTTGAATACAGACCTCACATCGATGTCTCATTGATCCCAAACTCCAGGAGTATTGCGTATGTCCTCACAACTTGCCACAATTCGATTCCGAAGGGTTTCCAAATCCGGCACCGGAGACGAATAAACCAATGATTTTAAATGGTCCCACAAGTAGAAATCGAGAGGGTTCAGATCAGGTGAGCATGGAGGCCAAGCAATTGGGCCACCTCTACCTATCCATCGATCAGGAAACCTTCGATCCAAGTACCGGCGAGCGCCATCATGCAAGAAGTGAATGTATTGATGATTTATCAGTGGAGTGTCTTCGAAAACGTCAGGTATGGTGTTTTCCAGGAAGTTTGTGTACGCCTGCCCCGTAAGTCTGTTTACAAGTACATGGGGTCCAACTAATCGATCACCAATGAAACCGGCCCACATGTTGAGGGAGAACCGCACCTGGTGATGAGATACAACAGTTGCACGTAGGTTTTCATGCGACCATACATGCTGATTGTGGAAATTTGTTATGCCATCTCTTGTGAACTGTGCTTCATCTGTAAATAATACGACGGCAGAAAAGTTCGGATTTACACCACAGTGCTGCAAGAACGACTGACAGAACCTAACTCGTGCAGGGTAATCTGCTGGTGACAGGGCCTGTACACGTTGCAAATGATAAGGATACAATTGATACTCGTTCAACAGTCTCCAGACAGTCGTATGAGGAACATTGACTTGCAACGCTAACCGTCGTGTGCTGATAGAAGGAGTCCTGTCCACAGCCTCCAGAATCTCCTCCTGCACTTCTGGAGTTGTAGATATTGGTCGACCCCTTCCTAAACCAGGAGAGGTGAATGTTCCATACTCGCACAGACGGGAATGGAGACGTACAAATGTCTTCCGATCTGGACATTGTCGCTGTGGGTACCTCTCCTGGTACAAACGACGAGCCAGCGCAGCATTGCCGTCCGCCTTACCGTACATGAAGTGTATCTCTGCCAGTTCTTGATTTGAATACATGCCACACAGTCTTAACGCCTAAAGAACACTGAATGTAACCTTCCTCAGAATGAACTATCAGAGCGCCCTCCTAACGTCTCCTTTGACGGCAAAGACCTGCGGTAAGAAAAACGTTCCAGTGAATTCCAATGTTGTGAAGGCCATAACTCGGAAATGAAGCATTTCCGGACATGAACTATTTTGATTGTCTACAGGTGGGACTTTCAATGATGTAAAGGCCATAACTCGGAAATGAAGCATTTCCGGACACATGTTATAATGAACTATTTTGATTGTCTTCATGTGGGAAATACATACCTGAAATTATGCCCCGTATTTTTGAAACACCTGTATAATCACACACTACTCCGATTCTTAAAAACTATAGAACCCTCGCTCTTATATACAGCTCCCCACTCTTCCGTTTCTATGGCAATTAATCTCCGTTACCGAAGCCTAGATAAGAGTGACCCTTTTTAGGATACAAAGAGTCCAAAATTACATACAAGATGGCCTTTATTCCCCTAATTGGAATCCAGAAACTGTGGTGGTAAATATTGTTTTCCTAATAAGTCTATTTCTCTGTGCTATGCAAGAG
Source organism: Hymenopus coronatus (assembly GCA_030762935.1). NCBI lineage: Eukaryota > Metazoa > Arthropoda > Insecta > Mantodea > Hymenopodidae > Hymenopus > Hymenopus coronatus. Next base: position 124,694,605 of record CM060896.1, on the reverse strand, counting down.
TATGACTCCAAGTTTTCCCTTACATCATAGAGTGGATATACTCTTACTTCGGAATGTGCAAGCAAGTAACAGTAGTGAAGGTTTATATACCTAATGTATTTAAATTGATTTAAATATTATAGTAGTTTATATGTAGAAACTAGTAACAATGTATGTTTTGTTTCGAAATTTTCATAATATGTATAATAAGCTCCATAACCAAGAACACAAAATGATGTGAACATTGTGTTCAGTAGAGTGTACCGAAATATGGTTTTGGCTTCCTATGTATTCTTCTTTATTTAAACTGGCAGAAACTATAATCTGTGCCCTCACCAGCTTTGATTTAGCCAATTTTGTTAATTTTACTTCCTGTTCGGCACACATGCATTAGTTTATGAATTAAGTCAGCACTAGGTTAGCGGCGAAAGAGGAAACATTACGCCTGAGTGGAATGCTATGCATTATCGATTTACACCAGTTCTTGGATGAGCCTGCTCGTATTGGTTTGACGTCAACGTCCCTCAAACATTAATCTATGAGCATGTTTTGGTTTCAGGCTCAGGAGCTAAGGAAAAAAGGAGAGCAAGACAAAGATTAAGTGGAATACTATACACAGATAAGATCTGGGCGTGGCAGAGGCGGTTTAGTGTTTTTTGGCCAATATTATCGACTGTGCAATATATCGGCACGATTCCATGCTTTTAACCGTACATTACAATTATGTCAGCGTCTGCTCCTGCGCATGTTGTTGTTGAGATGATAATGGAGAGATGATAAATATTATAATGGTTTTAATAAATTAGCGTTAAGTTTGGAGGAATAGATGTATTTGTGCTATGCTTGATAGATATCTATAGGTACACTGTAATTGTTCGGATGAACGAAATAAGGAAAGAAAGAAAAAGGGTGGATTAAAGGAAAGAAGAAATAAAGAAAGACAGAAAACACGAAAGAAATGCTCTGGAGATTCATGCATTAGACTATGGTTTTACCAAACATTTATCGCTCAAAAATGATAAATGTATTTATACCAATATTCTTAGGAAGATGCGGTTGAGTGGCAACCCATTCCTTCAGTATTTCTATGGCTTCATCTCTCCTCTTTGGTTCCATACCAAGCATAATCCACACTTTGTCTGCATCTTCATCGCTGGGTTCCGGTAACACCTTAATTTCTGTTGACAAACAAACACACTGCATCAGATTCCATTGGTAATATACGTAAAAACATCTTGCTTACGCAAGTTTAACATCCAAGATTTTCCAACAAGATTTTCTCAGAAACTTAAAACATAATACGTAATAACTATGTAAGTATTATAACTGCATTACATATTATGTTTATAATAGTAATAATAATAATAATCTACAACTATGTGTGTGCTTGTGTGTGTGCTCGCACCCGCAGCATAACTCAAAAACGAAAACTCGGATTTTCTAAGATGACCGAGGAATATGTTTAACAAAGCCCCCCACTCCACACTCTCATTGTATGGAACAATTGCTATGTTCTCAAAATAATTTGTATTTATTATGGTAAATGTTTCACAATTGCGTGAAAGGTATATGTTTAACCTCTTCATTCTGAATGCATATTAATTTTTGTTACCCATGAAGTTAAATATAGAGATAGTCTAAGGCTCATACACATCTCGCTAAAATACTCAATTTCTCAAAAAATGATAGAATCGTAGCATCATATACAAGTTATGATGGTCAAAATCGTGCACAATTGCGTCTTTGTGTTTCGGGTACCACGTTGATTGGTTAGCAAGTAATAAATCTGTAGAATCTTAACACTCAAAATTCCACAGCTATCTGTAATATCTTTCAGTGCGTATTTATTTGAATTAACAATACGGATTACTATGTTTGGTTTCTAAAATATTTAGGGACGACTCTAAATACAAATTCGTGGTTGCAGCTAAGAAGTATACAGTTTTTCATTTGTTTTGCAATATGTAATGCTACGATTACGGAATTTCAAGGTCAGTATAGCTAACCGCATTTGGCAATCTCTTCTGCCTTAAAATACCATAGGCTTTCCTTCGAATATAGGTTAAAATTTTACAGAAAATGTTTGTATAAGAACAATAATAAAAAATCATATAAATGTTATGAACTCAATTTGCAGAAATATTAATGTTAACATTTAAATATTTCTTAGAATTCTTATTGTATTAACATTTCAACATTTAAAGAGCGTGTGGACAAAACAATTTAAATATAATACATTATATTTGTACTATGCATTTGTGGCATCTATCATGAAAGGTATGTCACTTACAGTTTTAGATTAGTATATTCGATCAGTAGCAGTGCCATTTCTGGAACTTTTAGGACCAAACACAATCTTGTACTTTATTCTGCTTTAAGAACATGCTTCTGATTTTGTTTTTATGACATCAACTAGAAACAGATTTTCCAATCCTGAATTGCTTCTAGAAGTTCCATGGCTGTTATGTAATTGTGACATAATACCGTGCATATGTATTAAAATTTAAATCGTATGCAATGACGACAACTGAGCAAGACACCGATGCGTGCAGATACTAAATCTGTAAAATTGTATCAGTTTAAAACACCGCTCATTCTTTTCTTAACTCGAAAGAATACATAAGAATTCAATTGTTTATTGGAAAACTGGAGAGCAAAGAAAATAACTGACAATTGTGGTGAGAAGATGTATCCATTCTGTGCTGGAAATGAAGACCAGGTTGGCAGAATACACACAATGGAAAAATTAACATAAAAACAGTTAGAAGGAGCTTCTTATGTTGGGATCTACTGGTAGTCCAGGGATCTGGCAAAACATGAGCAATTTCCTAGCTAAAACGCGCGAAGCCAAATCAAACGAGACTGTTTAGTCAAAGGACTTTTATTTCTATATTTTTCCTGTCACTTTTAACATGTATCTTAAATGACCATATATGGTCATTGCGTTAATGTTTGCATAAAACTTTAATTATTTTACATAAATAAATTTAATACTTTCGATCAAAATACAAAAATATAGACCTTATGTAACCAAATAGATAAAAGACCACACACAGAAAATTACGATTTCGTTAAAAAATTATAATAAGCATTACTTCTGTTTACATTGATTATTTCCCAATTATTTTATTCTTTTCCTTTGAATTTTTCAAAAAATCCTTTATTTATACACCTTAATCAACATCAATTTTGTCTCAAGATGCCATAAAAACCGAGGAATTTCATAGCTATCACACTGTTATCCGCTTTTTAAACATTTGACTATCACTTCAGCCTCTTTTATCGTTTTCATGCCTACAAAAACATAGATACAAAATGAAATAGGTATCAAAAGTTGGCTTTGGTTAATATGGTTTGTGAGAGGGCATGTGACGGTAACAACTCAGATTTGAACTTTTGGAAAACAAGAAAAATATTTTTGATAAGTATTCATTGTAGTTTTCCGGTTACCATAGGAAACTGTGTAGTTCAAATTGTCTAAAAGATATAAGAGGGAAAATGTGTTCAATTTACATGACTTTCTCTACATCTCTGCAACAAATTATTATTAAAAAGCTTATGCTTCCATTTATTCCATTCTAATCGAGAAAAAAATAACATAAATAGATAGTCTTATTACTTGCTTCCTTGTAAGCAGAAGCGAAATAAGGGAATACCATAGGTTAAAATGGTAGTCAAAAGCTGGTTGCTATGTGACTGAAGTTTCTTTGTTTGTATGGACAGAAGTTTTTCAAAGCAGAAAGCAAAAACAAGGAATATCTCAAAAATGATGAACTCCAAGAAAAAATGTAGGTACATAATACAAATTGTGTGTTTTAACTTAATTAAGTTTTGCCTTTTTCTTACGGTTTACCAGTTATACAAAATTACGCAAAATGCATTAAGAATAAACATGTCTTCAGAGGCAATTCCCAGGAAATCGAAGATATACATTTTATTTGCCATCTAAATATCTTAAATATAAGAAATTTTAATCAAAATCGTTAGAGCCATTTTTGAGAAAATCAAAATTTTGGAAAATTTTTCCTTGTAAAGGGTAGTTTGGGGTGGGGGGATTTTTTAAAAAACCTTCGTGTCGCATCATTGGAGGATACCAAACTTAATTACCAAGTTTAGTATTTAACGATATTTTCGTTTTTGAGCTGTGCTGTCGACAGACACAGACACAGACAGACACACACAGACACACACACGCATACACACACAGACCTTTGTCCAAAATACTTTCTTTGGGATTTAGGGGAACCCAAAACATGTATTTCCGGTGAAATCTCGGTATAAAATTTGTGGGTGGAATGCAATACCTTCTCTATACACTGTGTACATTATACGTGTAGAGAAAGTAAAAATGGAGAGGTTGGAGGTAGAAATAAATGAGGATAAAAAGAGAAATGGAAATCTCAGTTACCTATATCAAAAGGCTGCTTTTACTAGTTTTAAGATAAATATAGAAGAATAAAGCCTAAGGAGAAGAGAGGATAAGGTTGGAAACGCTTGGGAGAAAACGACACGCACTTAACAATAATTACACTAAATAACCTTGAGAGCTGAAGGTTAAGCTAATAAGGTCGAAGTTAATCATGCAACTTTTTTATGATTTTATTTTAGCTTCACGATGTTTATCAACTTCCTCGTCTAAGTGGGTTATATATAATTCTTCTGTCAGTGAAAATATGTATACCAGAAAATTTTTCCATTGCAGAACATCCTTACCGGAAGCTCAAATTATTATGGTTTTTTTGTTTTTCTTTTTTGTTTTTTTACCCACAAGATGGACATCCAAAATTATATATACCTGTGAATATTATAGCTACCTACGGAGTAACTCGAATTAGAGAGATCCCGGATATAAACTCTCGGCGCCGTTTAGCTTTTACTTTCTCTATTCTTACGATGTACATAGTGAATAAAGAAAAAGATCCGTGTATATGTATGCGTGTGTGTGTCTGTGAACAGCATAGCTCAAAAACTAAAAGATCATTAAATACAAAACTTGGTACTTAAGTTTGTACCCTCCAGGGATGCAACACGAAGATATTCAAGAAAATCCCCCCACCCAAAGCATCGTTTACATGGAGACATTTTTGAATATTTTCATGTTCTCAAAATGGCTCTAACGATTTTGATTAAAATACCGAATATTAAAACTATTTACATAACAAATAAACTGTATATCTTGAATTTTCTGGAAGTATCTGAAGACCTTTTCATTCCGAATGAATTTTGCCTACTTTTGCATAAGTGGTAAATCGTAAGAAATAGACAGAGACTTACTACACAAAAATGCATATCTCCTCAAAGCACACAATTTATGTCCTTTGCATTTTTTGTTGTGGAGTTAACCGTTTCTGAGATATTCCTTGTTATTGGTTTAAAATTTGAAATACTTATACTTTTCTCAGATAGGAAGTGTCGGATTTTCTTTTTTCCTATTCCTGGCCAAGCAAAGAAGTAAATTACAATGTCAATCGCATAACGAAGTTTTAAAACAATTGACTATCAGTTTAGCTTAGTGCATGCCTTTAGTTCCCTTATACTTATACGTAAGTAATAAGAACATTATGCTAATGCTTATCTCGATTAGCATGGTATAGAAGAAAGAATGGTCTTTTGTAAGAAATTTGTAGAACAACTAGAGAAAGTCATATGAGTGTAAACATCAGACTTGTTACATTTTTCTCGATCGCCAAGCGAACGGTGTGATAGATAATTTAATCCCAAATTGTCTTATCATACTTTCATCACTGCATTTCATGTCCCTTTTCCTCATCTCAGTTCGAGCTATTGATTGGAAGAAGGATATGCTATGAAGAAAATTTACTTACTCCACGACAGGCTGCTGAAAACAGCATTTTTTATAAGCTCTTGAGGGTATAAGTCCTACAAAGAGGAGGCTAAGTCGTATACACAGACAATAGCGATAGTCAAAACTTAAGAACTGTGCGCTATAAACTGGCCTTAAAATTCCATACTGTGACTTTGTCCATGCTTTTAACTTCACTTCACTAGTTGCCACTGTGTAACAGTAATATGATCTAGCTAACTTTTTCAATGCCACTTCACTGAAATCCGTCTGTCTTCGTAATATGATCTAGTTCAACATTTCACTGCCACTTCACTAAGTTCCCACTGTGTCTTTGAAATATGATCTGCTAGGGCCGTTCAATAAATCCTTAGAAAATCCTAAAAATTACACTCCAAGCATCGAAACAAAATTGTATTTAGCAACCGTCGTCTCTTACTAGAGGGCAATTAAATTTTCACCACTATCATCACGCGATTTTGTTTCCATAGTCCACTGAACCAACAATTATGGGTTCTTTAGAAGCATGTAAAAAAATGTGTTTCGTGCGGTGATTAAACACTTCTATTGGGATATGTCATCTCAAAATAATTTGAGATCACCTAATGGTTTACCAAGAAACACGTGAGACAGCTGAGAAATTTAATTCTGTACCGGCATGTTGTCATGGTAGCTCAGTGGTAGAGCAACCGGCTACAGAACGGAGATCAGTGGTTAAAATCCCGGCTATAGCATTGCATTTTTCAGTCTGTCTCTGCTTATTCATCTCCTGTTCCTCACAAGGCTTGTGTGAAAAGAACAATTAAATTAAAGGCTTCTATTTAAAAGGCTTAACGACGAAAACGATAAAAGTCGAGTTGATTGGCATTCATGGCACATGTGCCCCTACGTCTGCAACAAGTTACAATTGGATACATGAATTTAAACGTTGCCGTACATCCACAAATGATGATCATCGTTCCGACTTCCTCCGAAATGTTAAAAGAAAAATCCAAGATATGATTTTGAGTGACCGATGAATTAAAGTTTGCGAAAAAGTAGAGGCCACAGACAAATCACAAGGAACAGTGTTCTCAATTTTGCATAAAAAAATTAGGTCTGACAAAGGTTTCGGCAAAATCGGTGTGACGTTTGCTCTCAATGGAGAATAAACGCAATCGTGAGATTGATTCGAAAGCCAGTTTGTCACCTTCTCGTCGCAATTCTGAGGAGTTTTTGCGTCGATTCATAACTACACTCCAAAGACAAAAGTACAGTCAAAACAGTGGTTTTTAAGGGCAAGCGGATCCGAAGAAGGCAAAGTTGGTGAAATCTGCACACAACGTATGACCTTTTTTTGGAGGATGCACTCGGAAACGTCTACATTGATTACTTGTAGAAAGGAATAACGATAAACGGAGAGTATTATTCATGTTATTGCACCGGTTGAACGGAAAAATGGAGAAAAACACTATCATTCGGCAAAGAGAAGGGACTCTCTTCCATCAAGACAATGCAAGGGTGCACACCTGCGCAGTTTCGATGGCAAAAATGGCAGAATTAACATCTATCACGTTCACCAGATTTGGCCCCCAGTGATTTTTATATATGTTTCCAACTTGAAAAATTGGCACGGCGGAAAACGATTCACATCTCACGAAGAGGTAATTTCCCAAACAGATACATTTTTTGAGAACCTTCCGAAATCTTAATGAGGTATAAGGAGATTATGTTGAAAAATAAAAAAAGTCTACCAAAAATAATTTGTTTTTCTATCTTTTTCTAAGGATTTATTGAAGACACCTCGTAGTTAAACTTTTCACTGGCATTTCAGTAAGTGTCTGCTGTGTTTTCGTAATGGCACCTTACTAAGTTTGCGCTGTGCCTTTGCGATATGGTTTAGTTAAAATTTTCACTGGAACCTCTCGAAGTTCAGCTTTTCACTGGAACTTCTCTAAATTCCCACTGTGTCTTCGTAATATGATCTAATTCAGATTTCCAATGGTATTTCACTAATTAATTTCTTGAATCATACAGTTATAAGATTTGTTTATGTGTACTAAGCTCTTTACAGTATTAATATTGATGGAGCAAACCTAGGTTTTAACCCGACTATACAAAGTAATATTAACATACCATCTATAACTGCACCTAATCAAAATATCTAGTGAGGAACTACATGTTATCTGATGAATAATGAAAAGACAAAGGGTAAAGGTAACACCAAAAGTAGATTTTATATATTGAATTAGAAGCTTTACTTTTCCTACTATTTAAATCCGTCAGTACAACAAGTGGATCAGCCTGGTATTAACACCTCTGCATCTATTTGGTATTTTATTCTTTAAGACATAAATGGCAGATTCAACAGTATTACTTCCAACGCTTCTACTACGAAGCCTATTTTTATAGATCCACGACTCAGACGTTTTAATAAATATTCCATGTTGTTTATATAATGTGGATATAAATTTAACAATCGCAGTTTTTAAGTACTGAAGTTCATCATTCATATGCCTCTGTATTAACGGCAATTAATATATCCTTAAATACTATAAGCAACACTATGATCTGTTGATGTTTTTGTTATTAATCCATGACATCACTGAATTGGATATCGGGCATTTGTATTTTTTTTTCTACTGACTGAGATAATACATGCTGTATCACGGAATTAAAATATATTTATAAGGGAGATATAAATTACGTTAAGAAAGGACAAATAAGTACCTATTTGAAATGGCCAGGGAAGAAATGTTGTAAAACACGTCAAATGGCAAGCACCCCGGGACATGTGCGTTACTGGAGGGAGGCTGGACATGATAAAAGGGAAACAACGGATTTCTTGTCGGCCGAGACAAGCGTCACTTGCTGCGAGAAACGCAATGAGATAAGGACGTGCTATGTGATTTAGCAGAGGAGACGAACGGGCTATGTATAGCCGCTATGCAGTAAGTATGCTACAAAACTTGGCCGTCAGGCGCACGCTCCGTCTCCCGGTCACGTACTGTACACTTGGCCGACAGTCGCACGGCCCGTCATCCAGTCACACATGCAGTTATCAGATAAGCACAAAAACATACCTTACCACAATATTGTATCCATTTATTGCGCACCATACCCCGATATTTTGAACATGCAGTTTCAAGAACGAAATTGGGTTTATATATAGCATAAAATTGGTTGTGTTATGATGAGTCATGACCATGTAAATGAAACTGTGCTGCGTCAATGAACAGAATTAATCGTGGATCGATTGTCTCATCATTAACATTCCTCAAAATCCAGTTACAGAAATTTACCCGACTCTGGTGATCATGTCTAACAATTTCTGGACAATAGTAACATTTTTAGTTTGAGTTTTAAAAGTGTTGTTGCTTTCCATGCTGAAGCTTTTGAAATGCCAGTTTCTTGTGCAAGTTGCCTAAGGGATTTTCGAGGTGATTTCGATTTCGTTTAATTTCTGCTCTGTAAGCACACGCCTGTTTATCTTTCTTTTCCTGTCACAAATTTATCCAGTATCCCTGATGTATTTACAAGCAAACAAACGCCGCCCCTCCCCTCCCCACCCCGACTTGGAACACGCACCCCAGGAAATTTAGTTTCAAATTGCCTTACCACTTCCTTACAAGAAGATGTAAGCACTTACATATCGTACATAAAAACTTCTTGTGGTACTGTATAATGTATTTTGAAAGCACTTCAAGCAAAACTAAACACTTTTTAGCATTCCTAATGTTATTCACGTGTGAACTGGATTAGAATAGAAGTAAGACTGACGCATGTGTGACGACAGAACGGATGTTGGACGCGCGTAGAGAAAGGTAGTGGTCATACGGGCCGTGCTACCGGCCAAGTTTTGTAATAAACACACTATAGAAAGAGTGTTAATCAATACACCATAATAAGTGTCACAAGTAATAAATGATGGTAGACGCGTCAGCGTAAAAAGTAGCGCAATTGTGGAGAACTTAGGAAAAATGGGTGTGTGTTCGATAAAAGAAAATATCCAACAAAAGAGACAAGTTCAAAAGCAATCGTAAATTCAAAGGGAACTACTTGTGTCTTAACACCACTCCTGAATAGGATCCCATGCTGACATATTCTGAGTTAGGATGTTCCCACTTTCACAGCAATTTCCTGAAGCGTCACGCGGGATTCGAACCCGAAACCCCTTTAAAGCAATCTACCATGCCACCTAGCGGCTCTTTTAACAAAGTACCAAAACTCCGCTGAAATAGAAAAACTGCTTTCCTTTGCATTATCATAGCATTCATAGATCCTCATCGTCCGATAATTATAATTAATGAGTGTTTTATGAGGTGTAAGCACACATTCTCTGCACCCCGATCATCGTATACTTCAGTGACTTTCGCCACTGTACGGCACAGCCATAGTGCAAGGAAATAAGAGTGCTGCACCCACGGCAAAAAAAAAGAAGTGCAATGCATAAACACGAAACAAAATTTCAATATAACATTCAATATCCTCCAGAGACTCATAAATGCTTTTTAGGATGAAATAATCTTCTTAAAATGTGTTATAAACATTAATGGTTTTGAATTGTGTAGCAATTTTAGTGGCACGTGCCCCTGTACGCTTTAATACGGATAGCCCCTGTTAAAATCTCAAAAGAAGGTTTTCAAGAACACTTTATTACCTCACTACCTTTTGCATGGAGGGAATATCCTTATTACTTTCTCTAGCATTGTTGAACAATGTATGTAGTAGTTAGAGACGTACTGCATTTCAACCAAAAATTCGATATAGAGATTTTACCCTAAATACGTTTTATGAGAGCCCCTGAATTCAAAAAAGCATTTTTGAAAAAAAAATGATTGTGTGTCTGTCTGTGCGTGCGTCTGTGTACAGCAAAAATGAAACGACGGTTAAAATAGCAAAATTGGTATTTAGGTTCAGTATCTTTCAAGGTCACTACACGAAGATATTCAGGAAAATTCCCCCACTCCCAACTATGCTTACATAGGTAAAATATATTTCAAAATATTTGATTCTCTCAAAAATGGCTATAACGATATTTCTTAAGATGTCATATGTTTAAGATACTTTCATTGCAAATGAAATATATGTCTTGAATTTTCTGGAAATAGCCTCTGAAGACCTTTTATTTCTGGATGACTTTGTATAACTCATAAGCCATAAGAGATAGACAAAAACTTACGATTGTTTTAACGAGTGCTACATTTTTGGTTAAGCACTGTTTTTCTATCTTCTACGGTTTACCAGCTATGCAAAATCAGAAAAGTTCATCCAAGTATAAAGAGATCTTCAAAGGCTACTCCCAGAAAATTCAAGATATACATGTTATTTGTTATGTAAATGTCTTAAATATAAGAAATTGTAATCAAAATGATCTTCGTGTCGCATCCTTGGAATATACTAAACTTATATATCAAGTTTGGTATTTAACGGACCTTTCGTTTTTGAGTTATGCTATCTAAAGACGCACACACGCACGCGCGCTCACACTTTTCTAAAAATTCCTTCTTTTTATTCAGGGGGTCTCAAAACATATATTTCCGGTGAAATCCAAGAACCGAATTTTTGGGTACAATACAATACCTTCTCTATGCACTATGTACATATGTAGTATGTGTATAGAAAATGAAAATTATACAGAACATTTCTATACAAAAGTGTGTATCTGGTTAAGGAATAAAATGTATATCAAATGTTTTTGAAGCTTCTATCAAGCGTATACAATGTACGTATAACAGAGAAGTTATTGTATTCCACCGTATCCGTGTGTGTGTGTGTGTGTGTGTGTGTGTCGGTTGTGAACAATAAACACACAATCGAAAAGTCCATTAATTACCAAACAGTATTTAAGCTTAATAGTTTCCAAGAATGCGGAAAGAAGATTTTCAGAAATATTTCTCCACCCCAACCGCTCTTTGCATACAAATTTTTTTCGAAAACTTTAATTTTCTATAAAACGGCTCTAAAGATTTAGATTAAAATGTAATAAGCATTAGACATTTCTATTACAAACGATATGTATATCTTGAATTTTCTAGGAAGAGCCTCTGAAAACCTTTTCATTCTGGATGACCTTTGCATAACTGGTAAAGCGTAAGAGATAGACAACAACTTAATACATAGAAAATTTAGATCTTATTAAAATACACACTGTATGTACTATACATTATTTTGTAGAGTTAACCGTTTTTGAGACATCCCGAGTTATTGGTTTCCGTTTTAAACCAAAGGAAACCGAATTTCAATTGTTTCACCTACGACCGCCGTATTAAAGATTGACTAGCTTTAGCTTAGTGTATTCCCTTATTTTCTCTTCTACTTACAAAGAAACAATGTAATGTGGTAATTTTTATCTTCATTAGCATATAGATACAAGAACAATCTTTTGTAAGAAAAGTTTGTTTGTGAAACAGCTAGAGAAAGTTATGTGAATGGAACACATCAGGTTTTGTGTATGCCATTAGGAGTATAAAGGAATGTTAACACCATTTCAAAGTTGATAAACCTTCAAATACATGACAAGGTCATCTTGAATATGGCTAATGACAAAAAGCATGTAATTTAAAAAAGTCTGTATTTTTATGTGCAGTAGGGTTGTTGGTCCCTGTCTTATGGCATAGTCGTGTTACAAAATTATAAAAAATTAATTCCTAACGACAAGGGCTTTACACACTATTCTCACAAAATTTAGAATTTTATTTATTTATAACTAAAACAGATACGTTTAAATCAAATGGGTTACTCTGCAATTTTGTTTAAAAGTTCCATATAAAATTATTTCATGCAGAGGGTACTTTGAGGTGAGGGGATTATCTTTGTATGTATATCTTGGCATATATTTTATGGCTAATTACCAATTTTGCCATTTCTCTGACCTCCCTCTCCCTCCCCCACTACCGCACCACACACTTACTCACACACAAACACACAAACAACTTTTATCAAAAACTGATTTCGATTCAGGGAACTTCAATGTAGTTATTTGATGTGATGTGCATTAGTTTTTTTCTAACAGCTAGGCATAAAATGGGAAATATAATGAATATGACCCTTAAGAAATATTACTGCAGATTTTCTGAGTTTCTCTCGTTAGAGTAATGCATGTGTGGAATTAGACCAACATTATAAAAAATTATTTTGTTTTACAATAAAATGAAAAGATTTCTAAAATTTAAGAAATATATTTTTTCACTACTTGGCAGGCTTTAGCCATAAGTTAACCAAAGCTATAGATGGTTAGGCACATGCTTATTAATAGGCTTTCCCAAATTTAAACCTTTATTTTGTCACAATGTTTTTTTTTCTACCACTTATAGAAGCAATTTTTCGCATATTTGTTTCAATATTTTTGCACTATATTTCAGAATCATAGTAAACAAAATGATCATATTGCTCTTTCAGATTGACGAACCACTTTGATAACCAATTATAAAAATGTTCAAACCAAGAGTTTAGTAATTACTTTTCTACAATAATTAGATAAAATTATAATAATAAATATAAAATAATTATAAAATATAATATGACATCTATTTGTGAACTCATTTTACGTAAAAATAGAGCTTGCTATGTGAATATTTTTAAAAACACATCACTTGACTCCGTTTTATTATAAAATGAATTTAAACAGTAAAATTAAAGCTGAAAAATATTACTATTATTATATAAAAAATTCAATAAGATACCTTATACATTGTGAATTTTCCAAGTTTCATAGAGGTATCACCCTAATAAATCTTAAACGGTTAATAATATATTATCCTCTGATACCAGAGATACTCACTCGCTGGATACATCTGAAGCGTTCACCTCTGGGAGCTGCAGAACGAAACCTGCTGCTTCGTAGGAGCTCTGAAACCTGTTTGAGACGACAATCCACCCAGCACCACTTCTGACCAATTATTAGTATTAAATCGCCTCAAGGCTAGGGAAACCTGTGTACAGTCTTGTGTAAATTTCATGCGTTAATTGGACACTTGCTTTGTGTTTCAACAATTAACCCCGTTTACTGACACTAAAGCGCGGGAGGCCAGATCACATTTTCAAGTAGTCAGTTAGAGGCAATTAATCTCCAATTCTTGCTTCCTTTCTGTTCTGTTTATTTTTGTCACCTTTAACTTGCAGCCTAAAATGTGTACTGCTAACGATTCAGAGGAAAGAGAGAAACATCATAAAAATGTTGAAGAAGGATGGGAGAGAAACATAAATTTAATGGAGAGGGCAGTAAATAGAATAATTGAAATAAATAAGAAACGTAAGATTAGAACAGGAATGCATATGAAAAGGACATAAAGAGATAGAAATAAATAATTAACTAATAAAATGGTAATAAATGATTGCAATAAATTTGAGGAAACGTAACAGATGCGAGTGCAGAATTGGGCACCAGAATTGTAAAGCTAGCAGACCAGCTGCTAAGCGCTGGGTATTTTCTATAGAATTAGGCTCAGAAAATCATTAGCAGGTAAACCTGAACAAAAGAAATTGGAAATCTTCGTGCAACTGGGAATACAATAGAAAATAAACACAGAAAAATGTCATGAGATCTTTAGACATATTTGAGACGCTTTGCAAGCGTCTGAGTTTAATGTTTGTTTGAGATGTTGCCACATATATTGTAACGCTTTGTAAAGTGAAAGGAAACACTAGGAATAAATACGTATTTCAGCCAATAGAATTAGAGAGCATGTAGAAGTTCGTGTAGGTTCGGCTGATATCCTAGAAAACACGCGGAGCTTATAGAAAATGTATAAGCCGGGAACGGCTAGAGGAACAAAATACGATGTGGAAAGTTACTTATAAAAATATTCTTGGAGCGAGTTGTAATATTCTTGGAGGGGGAAACAGATATTTATAACATTGTCTAGTATTGCGCGCGTTAAGTTCAGCGGCTTAAGATAACTTACATGTAAAGTTGTGTAGTTAAAGATTTCTAAGAATCACGGGTGTAAGAACAGTGATAGTTAAATAAAGATATTAAAGGGGAAGCGAGTTGGAAATTGAAATTAATTAATTCGGAAATTAAACCCTAAGATAGAGAAAAACTATGTATATAATTATTCTGTAAACTTGTTTGAGCGGGGTTTTCAATATTGTAAATTTAAGGAAGTCAAAGGGGAAATTATTTGTTTGTGTGATACTGGATAAATAGGGCATATCCGGGAAAACAGTGATTTTTTGGTGATCCTTCACACAAATCCTGAGATCCCCGTCATCCGTCTCCTGCTCAATTTCATTCAACATTCCTAACTTCCTACAGAAGAACACTTACACTTATAAAACCAAAAATCCCGCCACAAACTTTAATGATTTGATGCCAATTAAGATATAATTACCTATTCGTCCGCCCATCCAAACTTCGTCCAGTCATCTATCCGTCTATTATCTCTACTAAGTATTTCGATACCGAGATTTCACGAAAAAGCACTTTTTAAGAGTACTTGTAGAAAATGGTTCGTGGGTGTATGTATGTGTGTCTGCATAAATAAAGATATTGAATAACAATCTAGCTTGTATTTAGATTAAATATTTTCTAAGGAAATGAATTAGACAAAAGTCTTTAATGATTGGTTTAAATTCCATTAAATATATTGATTTGTGTTGAAGAGAATTTTCTGATGATCAAAATTTATATTATATATGACATAAAGATTTAAAAAAAAAAATGTACCACCTCGAATAGATGGAAGAAATCAGGATCCATAAACAAATGCAAAGAGTGCGAGGAGACAGGGCTTTTATTGTTAATCTAGATAATGTATAGCTAGGAAGACAAATATTATTACTTTACTCTAAACGCAACCCCTGATGTAATCTATGCCAAGAGTCGCCTGGAGCCAAGGGAATTTCCAAGGGTTTTCCATTTGCCGGCACCTAGCGGGTCAACCCCAAAGGGAAGATTACTGAACAACCTCGGTGGGGGCGACATGTACTAGTTTGTGTCTACTAACTTTCCGGGTTAGTGTCGGAGGACATTGAGGCGTCTCAAAACTTCACCTGGCGTACCCTATCTCCCATGGTTATCGGGCCATTGCCTCGTCGAGCCCAACCCAATCTGAGCAGTCCCTTCTGGGAGGGGCTTGGTGTTCGGCTCACTACTTCTAGTAACGTCAGAAGTATCACAGGTGCTCGGGATCCGAAGCGCTCGAACCAGAGAAGTTTAAGAGGTCGGAACTTCCCCTAGGAAGCGGAACCCACTCCACTCACCAGGTACATTATGAAATTGGTAGAAAACGATGCCGTCGATTATACGTAGGGATGTACGTCTCTCAACGTCAGCAGCTTGATGAATAAAGTTAAACAAAATGCAAAGGGATCTTCTGACCTACTTACTCAGGCTTTTATAATAAAATTCATGTTTATGCCAGCATTGCATTAGGAGGGCACAGCTATGTCAGCTTTCAAATTCTTGCCACTAATAACAAATGCGGAAACTGTTGCCACACTACCTTCCTACTAAATGAAATCTAATTTATTCAAAATGACCATATCAGGTACCCTACAATAGGGGGAACCTCAAAACATCTATTTCTGCTTAAATCTCGATATGGAATTTTTGGTATGTGTATTTGCTACAGCTGCGCATTAGAAGTGAAAAACAGAGGTATTTTAATGTTTTGTCTGCAACTGTACTTTTAAATTTGCTGGAAAAGAATATTTCGACGCTCCTAGACGGGATGTACGAGTACATTAAAACACTAACGTTACTTGGGTTTACCCACAAAACTTGTTTTTGCCTCAATGCAAGAGGCACTTGCATTTAACCGGTTTTTGTGATCATTTGATTTTATTATTCTGAGACTGGTATTCCCTATCCCGTCTATATCATTTCTGTTGATCAATTTCTCAAATTTCTTCTTTGGCGGGACTATTTTCTGTGGAGTTTCATATGTCAAGATGTCATTTACTTTGCGCTAATCCAGTTAAGCGCGCGCCACTGTATTAAGATGACGCATCTGTGAAATTTGGAAAATCCGCAGTATATAAGATATCTTATTGAAATGTATACCAGTTATTATAGATTAATTATAGTGATACTTTTGACATGTCTGGTTATTTAAATAATCTTTATTATCTAAATTAATTGTTTTAATAAAATTGAGTCACGTGATACAGTTTTACTTTCTCTACATAGTGCATTATACTTAAGTAGAGAAAGTATTGCACTCTCGATACCAAGATTTCACCGGAAGTACACGTTTTAGGCTCCGCAGTAACAAACAAAAAAAAAACACGACACTCACAAACGAAAAGTCGGTAAAATACCAAACTTGGTATTTAACTTTAGTATCTTCCAAGGATGCGACACGAAGATTTTGAGGACAATCTTCTCACCTCAAATTACTCTTTACTTGGAAAAAGTTTCGAAAGTTAATTTTCTCAAAAAATTGCGATAACGATTCTGATTAAAATAACGTAAATTAAAGATTTTTACATGAAAAATAGCATTTGTATCTTTCATTTTCTGGGAATTGCCTCTGTAAATCTCTTATTCTAGAAGAACTGTTCTAACTTTTGCATAATTAGTAAACTGTAACTTATAGATAAAACTTACCTTCTTATTGGTTTGCTTAAGCTTTCTCAAACGAGAATTTCTACACTCCTGACCATGCAAAGAAAAGGGTTTCAACCACATGGTAACTAGCTTTTAAAATATTTGACTATCGCTTTAGGCTAGTGTATTCCCTTGTTTCCCTTTTGCTTACAAGAAAACAAGTAATAATACAATTTCTGCTAATGTTTATCCCGATTAGCATGAAGTAGATAGAAGATTGATGGTTTTAACGATAATTTGTTTTCGATATGTAGAGAAAGTCATGTGAATGGAGCAACTTATTCTTATAAAAACTTCACGTTTTACAACAAATGAGTTTACAAACAATCTGTCATATCATAAAATTTTATATTTTTCCTAATTGTTATAGACATTTATTTTTTCGTACACTCCAAATTTTTTTTGATTTTTCAAACTTTAATAATTTACCTCTCAAAATTGGAGTATTATTTCGAAAAACTATAGGACCATTTTGCTCAATGTGTTTTGTGAGAAGCGGTATAAAAGGTTTGAAACAAATTGATTCAAAGTTGCATCTGTAGAGGATTTTCAGTTTGAAAAACAAGCTTTAATGGATGTGTGGATACGCACGCTTCCACGACTTGTCTCTTGATGTGCATTCTTAGCTTCCGGAGAAGGCCGTGGGAAGATCCGTTAATAAACATGCGTCTGGAAATTTAAAGTTTCAGTTAATTGGTAGCTAAAATAGTCGGCTTTACCCTCCCCGTATTTTAGAACTGACAACCGCCTGGCTAGGGGTCTAAAGCCTGTCGGGGAGCCTACGACACGAATTCACAGAATGGAAAACCTGGAACGAGTGGTTGGCCCTTACCAGGCAAGAGCATGGGAAAGAGGATGATATGAAATGCAAGCAAAATGGATGATAGGAAAGCTTATGATGGAGCAATTGATAGAATTGTGGCGGAGGAAAACGGAGGACCCGGAGAAAACCCCCCAGACCTCGTCCACCGCAAATGTCACATACGGGCGCTTGGGATCGAGCCTTGGTGGGAGGCGACTGATCTATCCTTTCCGCCACATAGCCTATTATTTTAGTATGACAAAATATTTGTTGAGCTTTTACAATTTTTGGTCAAATTTTACAGATGGCTCAATTTAAATTGAATTAAAATAGATGGTTCTGATAATCTAAATTTGTGCTTTATCATCACTCACTACCTACCTAAATATGTAGAAGGAGTATTGTATTCCCCACAAGCATTTCGTACTTGATAGTTAATTGTTTCCTACACACAAATCATGTGTAAGACAAAAGTTGCTCATGTAGAGTAAAATTACAAAATTTTAACATGTAGCAGGGATTTGAACCACGGATCTCCTGGTCGCCGTCCAGTTTGCTAACCACTGAATTAACATTACAGCATTCCAGTATGACTTTAAATTCCCCAACTGACTCGAGATTTTCCAAGTAAACCACCAGGAGACCTGAAACTATTTTGAGATGACATACCCCAAAGGAAACTTACAATATCATAAGAACTATAACTCTTTAGTTTAAACAACTAGTAGGTCAATCACTGTCACTTATTTCTTTCACACTTGCTGTGGATAAGAGTTGGTAGGCATTTACATTTCATTTTTTTTTTTTTTTTTTTTTTTTTTTTTTTTTTGTAGAGTTAACAGTTTTCGAGATATTCCAGATTGTTGGGTTCAATTCTAAGCCTCTTTAACATTTCTCATACCGGAAGTCGTTCTTTTCTCGTTCCTCGTTTGTTTACTGAACCTCAAATGTTTCACATAGCGATCTTTAGCCTGTGCATTTTCTTATTCCCCTTCCATTTAAATGGAAGCTAGTAATAGGACTAATTATACTTATGTTGCTAACATGATTAGCATGACTTAGATAACAAATTAATCTTTTGATTAAGGAGTTTGTTTACCGAAAAGCTAGAGTACAGCATGTGAATGGAACACATTAGGTTTTTTCCCCTTCTACTTACAAGGAACCAAGTAATAAGAGCAATTTCTGCTATTGTTTATGTCCATTATTGTGAAGTAGATAGAAGATAATGTGTTACAGATATGTAGATAAAGTTATGTGAAATGATCGAATTAGATTTTTTTTAATAGAGATTCTTGTAGGCGAACGCAATACCATTGTAGCTACTATATACATTTCACGTGGAAGAGAAGGAAAAAAAAAAAAAACAAGGAAATGTATCTTAAATTTTTGTAGTTATGAATAGCCTGTTAATTGTTTTTTTTTTTTTTTATTTGTTTCATTTATATAGCCCCCTTTAACATCTAAGGTCATACCACTTGAAACAACTCGTTGTCTATAGGTACTTTTACGTTGGTTTGAATCATTTTGTTTTACTCAAATACGCACATATTCACATACAAACTTCCAGACTCTGCGGGGGATATGGAATAATTCTGTCTAAAGAAAAATTCCCCGCCCCAGCCGAGAATCGAATCCGGGACCCCCGGGTGAGAAGTCAGCTCGCTGACCACTCGACCATGGAGGCAGTCTTGTTAATTATTATTTTAGCCTTGAAGTAAAATAACTATACTAGTGTTATTCAGACATATATTATTTTGAGAACATAGAATGTATTTATATCTTTAACGGTTCTCTGGAAGATATTTGAAGGTTTTTGGGAGTAAAATTCTGGCAACGTTGCTGAGGCTGCTACGTCATACTGTATGGTAAATTTTGCTTTAAAATAATTTCGACATGAGTATACAAACATATTTCACCTTCACCTGCAAGCACGACAGTCAAGAATGTACTATGCACCCAACTTTACTTGGGCGCTGGTTTCACGGGGAAACGAGGATTGGTGAGAAGAAGAAAGAGATCTAGTGTTGATTTAATTGTTTTTTCACACAAGCTGTGTGTAGGACAGGAGTTGGATGGGTAGAGTCAGACTGAAAAATGCAATTTCATAATCGGGATTAGAACCACAGAAATCCTGGACTCTAGCCGGTTGCTCTACCACTGAGCTACCATGGCAAATGCTGGCCGTCATTAAATGTTTCAACTGACTAGCATGTTTCCCGGTAAATCATAAGCTGATCTCAAATTATTTTAAGATGGCGACTTATAATGTCTTAAGTACTTAAATCCCAGGATTCATAGTATAGCCTTTTATTATGGTCAATTAGTATCGATGTAATTTTTTTTCTCACGGTATCTTTTCCGGTAAACCACAAGGTGATCTCAAATTATTCGCAATCCTGACGAGTTTCTGCGTTGATACATAACTTGGATGAAACATTGATACACTTCCGAGACAAAAATATATTCGAAACATTAGGTTTTTAACGGCGAATCGGCTCCGAAGAAGGCAAGGGTGGTGAAATCTGTAGACAAAATGATGGCCTCGTTTTTTTTTTTTTTTTTTTTTTTTTTTGTTGTGATGCATGCGGAATCATCTACACTGGTCTCTTGCAGAAAGGAAGAACGATAAATGGAGAGTATTATGCATCGTTATTGTATCGGTTGAACCGAGGAATCAAAAAACGCCCTTATCTAAGAAAGAAAAAAAAGATCTCTTCCATCAAGATAACATAAGGGTGCATACCTGCGAAAATTGATTATTAAGGTTTGAATTACTCAACATACACGTTGTATTCTTCAGATCTGGTCGACAATGATTCTTTTTTATTTCCAAAATTGAAAAAGCGGATCGATTTACGTGTAACGAAGTCATCTCCCAAACACACGCCTATTTTGAGGACCTTACGAAATACTACTTTTTGGACCGCTAGAAACATTGGAGAAACGCTGGGAAAGGTGCATAAGCAGATTATATTGAAAAACAAAATAAAGTCTAGCAAATATAATTTGTTTTTCTCAGGGCTAATTGAACGACCCTCGTATTACATTTACAGGTAGAACTAGATTATCGTGGATGGGACTCCTAGTTACAGGGGCACCCAACGCACGTTGGCCATTGGAGTCCTTTCCGACTTAGGTGACCTCTGGAAGAGAGAGCCGAACAGAAGGGTGACAAGATCTGGATGACGTGGCGTACAATGGACTTATCCTTCAGTAGCCTTACCATCCATTGCGACTTCACCGATCAATCCTGGTTTCCTTATACTGTGCGAGGTAAGGTCAGAATTTGAAAATTACTGTTCGAAAATTACTGTACTGTAGGTTCGCACATAACATAACAAATTACTACAATATTGACAAACTTGAGAAAAGAAATGTGGTAGAAGAAAATTAAAATATGATGTATTCCATTCACATGACTTTCTCTACTCCTGTGTAAAAAGTATTGAAAGATATGTTTCTTGTCTCTTCATGCTAATAAAGATAAACATTACCAGAAACGGTCTTATTATTTGCCTCCCTGTAAGTAGAAAGGAAATAAGAGAGTACAGTAAAATAAAGCGATAGTCAAATCTTTTAAGGTGTTTTTTTTTTTTTTTTTTTTTTTTTTTTTATGATTCTTCAAATTTCTTTGTTTGGTTGGAGTTGTCAAATTCCCGTATGAAAAGGTTTGAGTAATCTAAAACTTAAACAAATAGCAAGGAATGTTTAAAAAATGTATATTGTTTGGTAAATCGAGTGTTTTAACGATACCTACATTTCTTTATTAGTAAACTGTTGTCTACTTCTTATGATTTACCAGATATACAACAGTCATCCAAAGTGAGGTCTTCAGAGGCTATTCACAGAAAATCCAAAATGTGTATTTTATTTTGAAAATATTTTTAATATCGTTAGAGCCATTTTTGAGGAAATAAATATCAGAACACTTTAGGAATTTTTCGAAGCAAAAATGTAGATGGGAATTTATCTGAAAATTTTTGTGTCACATCTTTGGAAGATACTACATTTTAATGCCAGTTAGATTTTTTACCGATTTCTCGTTTTTGAGTTAACGTGCTTACAGACAGACAGAAAGACACACGTTGAACACGCACACATACACACACATTTTTTCTAAAAATGTATTTTTTGATTCAGTAAAATCTGGGTATCAACTTTTGGGTAGAATACAGTACTTTCTCTGCGTGTGTATTGTGTACTGCTAGAGAAAATAATAATATGTACAACTGAGCACATTGACAGCACAGCTTCTTTGTTTAGACAAGTGACAGCTGTGTTCCGCGAAACGTATCCAGATAGTATTACTTTGAGTGAAAGTGGAGTGGTGAGAGTAGTTCAGCAGGAGTGGTGAAACAGAGTAGTTCAGGGCCTTGTTTTTTGTTTTTTTTTTTCCTCTTTATTGAGAACTTTCCTGTGCCAAGGGTACATTACAGTTGTGATAAAGAAGTACAAAACAAAAATGAAACGCGTGAATCAGTAGTCCCAAAATAAATACCTTCAGAAGAATTTACAGATAACAACTTAACATAATCGTAAATCGGAGTGCCATTTCCATCTCCGTTTTAAGGCAGAGCAGGTGTGATCTACAGGCCACGGAGAAAAGGGTTGCGATGATGAGTACAGGACGGAGTAAACGTTTATAGGTGGCGTGGGGGCAGGGCCTTGTTTTATTAAAAGGAAAAATATTGAAGTTGTATACTCCGAATCATCGTGTGTCTGTTCATCGCCATGGGAGATGAAATACTCCAAAGAAAAATCAAGGTTTTGAAAACATATGAGCAGTGTTCACAATGTATTTTTACTTTCTCTGTACGTATTATGTACATAGTGTATAGAGAAGGTATTGTATTGCACCCAAAAAATCGATACCGAGATTTCACCGGAATTACATGTTTTGAAACTCCCTGAATCCAAAAACAGCTTTTATAGAAAAATGTCCGTGTGTGACCCCGTAAGTTTGTCTGTCCGTCTGTCTGTCTGTGGGCAGGATAGCTTAAAAACTAATTTTAACAATTTTATAATTCCTTTATTATATCTTAGTCCTCCTAATTATTAAAATCGAAAATTTCTTAAATACCAAACTTTGAACTTAATTTGGGTAGCTTCCAAGGAAGCGACACGACGATTTTCACGAAAATCCTACCCACATCCAACTATCATTTACTTGGAAAAAAAATGCGATAATTTTGACTATCCCAAAAATGGCCTTAACGATTTTGATTAAAATGTCATACATTAAAGGCATTTACATGACAAATAAAGTCTTTATCTTGAATTTTCTGAGAATGGTCTCTAAAGACGCTTTATTCTGAATGAATTTTGCTGAATTTTGCGTAACTGCTAAACCGTCAGAGTTAAACAAAAACTTACTTAATAGAAAATGTAGAGCTCGTTAAAAAACGCAATTTATGTTATATACATTTTTCCTGGAATTGGTCGTTTTTAGATGTTCCTGCTTATTGCTTTCAGCTTTGAAATATCTATACTTCTCTGATATGGAAATTAGTCAACTCCTGTATATACAAACAAAGGAACTTGAATCACATAGCAACAAGCTTTTGACTATCACTTCAGTCTATGGTACTCCCTTATTTCCCTTCTATTTACATGGAAGCAAGTAATAAGACAAAATTAACTTTTTCTCGATTAGCATGAAGTAAATAGAAGAATAATCTTTTTAATAATAATTTATCGCAGAAATGTAAAGAAAGTCATGTGAGTGTAACACATGAGAATTTTTGAACATTTCATTAGTCCCCTTTAACTGCTAAAGTCTCATCGAGGCCTTTTCACTGAAACATTGATGATTTAATCTTTCAACTTTTACAGTAGGTTTTTTCATACGCGCGTTCACTCTCACATGCATACCATACCACAGACTCTATCGAGGGCAGAGAATAATTCTAATTAAAGAAAGATTTCCTCTCTACGGCCGGGAATCAAACCCAGAGTATCCGGATAAAAAGTGATATAATGCACAAAGGTTGCTCAGCAATTGGAGATCATCTAAAAGCAGATTAACAAAGAAATCTGCTTCAGCATCAAACAGCATCTTCAGCATCTTCAAAATTGCGGATTAATGTTAGATTTTCTGCTCCTTGTATTATTAATTATATGTAGGCATAAGTGGTTATTTTCTTCTTTTGTCTGATTTACATTACAGTTTAAATAAATATTCATCTACTTGATACTAGAAAATTTTGCCAATATAAAAATCATCAATATTTTGAAAAACTATAACGCACGTAATCAATAATTTCTGAGAAACGAAAAGCGATAACGAGTAGAAAAATAACATACCGCAGGAAATATCCTAGGTCTCTTGTGATTGGAGCAAAATAAGCATGTGATGTGTTCCATTCACATAACTTCTCTACATCCCTGTAAGAAACTATGTTACGAAGCTTCTTCTTCTATTTACTTCATATTAATCGAGATAAACATTAGCAGAAATGTTCTCAAGCCCGGATAGTAATTTTTCTTATACCGACAGTCAAATGGTTTAAAATGTGGTTGCTATGAGATGAAATCTGTTTCTTTGCGTGACCAGGAGTTGACAAGTTCCTGTATGAGAAAAGTTTCAAATATTTTAAAACTGAAACCAATAACAATAAATATATCCAAGACTGTAAGCTGCCCGAAAGAAATCTAAGTGACACAGATTGTGAGTTTTAGGGATATCTAAATTTTTGGTGCAGTAAGTTTTCGTCTATCTCTTACGGTTTACCAGTTATACAACATTCAGAAAAAAAAAATCATCGAGAATAAAGAGGTTTTCAGAAGTTGTTCCTAGAACATTCAGGATATACATTGTATTTTTCATGTAAATATATTAAATATAAGAAATTTTAATCAGAATCGTTAGAGCCATTTTTGAGAAAATCAAAATGTTCGAAATTTGTTCCATGTGCTGGAAGTGAGGGATTTTCTTGAAAATATTCGTGTCGTGTCCTTGAAAGAGTCTGATCTTAAATATCAAGACATGGACATTTATCTAAAAATGTTTTATTTGGATTCAGATGGTCCCAAAATATGTATTTCCGCTTAAGTCTCGGTATAGAATTTTTGGGTGCAACACAATACCCTCTCTATACATATGTACATATTACGTGTAGAGAAAGTAAAAAGCATTTGTTCAAGGTTGATTAGGACAGGTTGAAAAATTCAATGCCACAGCCGGGAATTGAACACGGTTCTCCCGCTCTCCATGAGGTTGCTCTAACCATTAAGCTTCTCTGACAACCCTAGTTCCTACTCAACTAATCAGCATTCATCTGTTGATCCAAATAAACTAACAAAGCCCACGAATTAGAGTGCGAATGCAGACCATAAAAGTTATCGCCTGAGCCATTCCGCTCGGTTACAAAATGGTAATTTCTACAAACACAGAAGAATAATTGATACATCAAACGTTCATGGGTTTCATAAAGTGCGCAACTGTAAGCATAATATCTCTTTAACTTCTTTCTCTGGCAAACACATTTCTGTCAATGCTCTGTAGTATATTTCTTCAGCAGGTAGAAAAATATTTTATCTCAAGAGTTTCTACGTCAGGGAATGTGCTTTATACATTCAGTTTTTCCTTACATTCTGGAAGAAAAACTCTGAAGTATTGGAATAGGTGATCTTGCATGCCAATTGATAGGTCCATTAAGTTCAATCCAGCTATGAGAAAAGTATTTTTACATGAACATGAACACTCAGTAACATAAAGAGGAGTGCCTTCGTTGGTATCACATGCTCTTTGCTTCTGTACCAATATTTGTAGGAGTTAATTTAACATTCTTCCCTCAACACTTTTTCGGCTTAGCGCTCTAGGCTTATGAATTTTATTATTATAATTGGCACTCACAGAAATAATTATTATTTTATATAATTTAGTTTATTGATAAATAATTAATCCTTATTTAGTTGAAATTCGAATTATAGACACTAAAATTGATAAACATAAACCCCTTTTAGAAGTTCTTAGGCTTGATGACTTTATGGAGGAACCTTTAATGTCATATTTTGGCAGTGTTTAGAATATTCGGAGTGGTTTATCAACAAAATAATAGCATAATATTATAACGATCCTCACGACTAAAAAGGGGCCGCGCCTTGACCGAGTGGTTAGACCACTGCCTCTCACCAAGGCCCGGGTTCGACCGCCGGCGACCGTATTTAGGATTTTTAGTGGACAAAGCGGCGCAGGGACGGGTTTTCTCCGGTTTTTCGGTTTCCCCTGCCATTGCATTTAACCGGTGCTCCATCTACATACCATGTATCATGAGTTTCAGTGCCTGGGTGTCATACTAATGACTGAAAAAGATTACTGTTTTGTGTAAATTTTACTTGTCCCAACTCTATTCTACTTCTTTTGTCACTTTTCTATAAATATCAGTACATTGTATACCACTTATTCCAAGACCGAACAAACTTCTAAACCTCAGAAAGTATTCAACAATATTTAGGCGAGGCAGAGAAATGTTTATTGAAGGGATTTTGTCCCTGTTACACTGCTGCTGTATAGATCAAAGGATTGTCAGTTGTGGTAGTTTATTCGCACACGTGTAACCTCAACATTTCGTCTTGTTTATTTATGTAAACGTGCAAGTGGTAACCAAAGCAATACTCGCCCTTCAGGATGACCTACCTTGATCTATTTACAATGCTGCCGCTATTCTACCGCCACGTTATTTCCAATGACAGGTTAAAACTGCAATTTTCTCAAGCGATTCTTAGAAACCTCTGATTTCTGCAGAATAATATTCCACAAATTAATTCATTACATACATATGACTTTTTATACAATAAATCTTTTTAAAAATGTCTATTCTTCTTTCCACTTCACGCTAATCGGAATAAATACTTGCAGAAATAGTGACTTTCTCTACTTAGTCCAAAGAATATAGGTAGGGATGTACCAAAATTCCATACTGGGACTTCACGGGAAATGTACGTTTTGAGATCCCCTGTATCCAAAAAAGAGCATTTTTAAGAAGAGACCCATGTGCATATGTTTCCATGTCTCTAAGAACAGCTTACTTCAAAAACGGAGAGTCCTTAAAGGCAAATTCGATATTTTAGTTTAGTATCTTCCAAAGCTACGACATTAACATTTTCAAGAAACCTGAACTACCCTTCACATGAAATTTTGTTTTTCTCAAAAATTGCTCTGACAAGTTTTATTAAAATATCGTAATTAAAGATATTTATATGATAAATATAATTATATATATATATGTGTGTTTTCTTGGTATAGTCTCAAAAAAACCTGTTCAGTCTGCATGACTTTTTCATAATTAGTAAAGAGATAAACAAAAGCTTACCATACAAAAAGGAAGATCAGTAATCAATATAGATGATTTCGCGTGCATCCCAACAAACCGAGGTTCAGCTTGTCTGTAGATTTCACCACCTTTGCCTACTTCGAAGCCTTTAAAAACCCACTGTTTCGATTGTACTTTTGTCTCTGGGGTGCAGTGGTGCATCCACGTTTCATACATAGTGTTGTATCGACGCAGAAACTGGATTGCGATGTAAAGGCACTAAACCAGCTTCCAAATCGATTACACGATTGCGGTTATTCTCCATTGAGAACAAACGCGGCACCCATCTTGCTGAGACCTTTGTCAGTTATAATTTTTGGTGCAAAATTGAGAACGTTGTATCTTATGATATGCCTGTAGCCTCTACTATTTCGATAACTTTGATTCGTCAATCACTCAAAACCATATGCTGGATTTTGTCAATCATTTCGGAGGAAGTCACTTCTACTGGAGGTCCGGAACGATGTTTATCATTTATGGATGTACGGCCATGTTTAAATTCATTTATTAAATTGTAAGTTGTTGCAAACGCTGGAGCAGGTGTGCCTGAACTTCATCCAGCTCGACTTTTGTCTCTTTTGCCTTTTAGTGTTTAATCACCGCACAAAACTTGTCTTTTCCCCATCTTACTAAAGAAGCACAAGATTGTTGATTCAATCACCTGCTGCAGCAAAACTCCTGATGGATATAGCTGAAACTTTAACTGTCATCTATTAAGGGAGGACGGTTATTAAATACAAACTTTTGTTTCTTGGATTTTCTAAGAAATTTTAAAGCCCCTAGTAAATTTGGATAAGTAAACTAGTTTAAGTAAAAGGATATGGTATACATTATTGTAAATGTAACCTATGTGCAATAAAAACGTTATTATCAATATATTATGATGATTAAATACCAACTGAAATTTATATTTTTCCCATTACATTGCATTTAATTTAAAACATAGAAGTAAGACAACCGTTGTCTGCCTGTGGCTAAATGCTAAATAAGTTATCTACTGGTGGCCTGGTGGAATCAAATTTGCCACATCACAGCCGTTTTATGTGAAACAGTTGGGCGTCTGGCAATACTAGCCAGGTCTTATTAGGAAACCTTAGAGTTTTGGGATCCCTACGTACTTCTGCTGTCCAAATCTACATCGCTTTGCGCCCCCGAAAGGGACTTGGTTTATTTCGAGAAATTTCTCTAGCTCATAAGCACAACGTATATATTAGATAGTGAAGGTATTGCATTTCACTCAAAAATTCGATACTGAGATTTCACCGGAAATATAAGTTTTGAGACCCTGAATCTAAAAAGATCCCTGTGTGTGTGTGTGTGTGTGCTAAAACAAAAAGCTGTTAAAGACAAAAATTGGTAATTGCGTTTAATATGTTCCAAGAATGCGATACGTAGATTTTAAAGAAAATGCCCCACCTCAATTTACTATCAAAATGGACATCTTTTGAAAACCTTTTTTTTTTTAATGCCTATAACAATTTTGATTAAAATACTATATATTAGGCATATTTACATTACATATAAAATGTATATTTTCAATTTTTTGGGAATATCTCTTCCATCTGGATGAATTGTGCTGAACTTTGCTATACTGGTAAACTATACAAAAATCTAGATCTCATTAAAACACACAACTTATAAATTACTCATAAGTATGTAGTAAGTATATTTGTAGAGTTAACCGTTTCAAAAATATTTCGTTGTATTGGTTTCAATTTTAAACCATCTTATTTCAAACGGCAAATTCCCTTTCGTTTCATCTCTCTTTGGTTTTACTGCTGGTTGGAAAAGCGAACCGAAATGTAATTGTTCGCATACCAACCAGATTTTAAAAGATTTGACTAACACTTTAGCCTAGTCTTTTTCTATTCAGCTTAGGAGGAAGCAAGTAAGTGAGTAATAAGGGAATGTTTATATCTCGATTGACATAAAAGAATCTTTGGCAAGAAATGTTTGCCGATTTCTTTTAACTATTGTATAGAACTCCAGCAATGGCTTGGAACCCAAGTCACGCTCTCCGGGTCAACAGGTAAGGTACCTACATCAAAATTAACTATAACCATCAACATGCAAAAAGACCATCATCATCTGTGTACCATAACGTAAATATAGTTCAGTTATTAACTCGAGTTACCTGTCTTGTAACGTTGTAACGTCTCATTTCAAGTAGCAAATTACTTTTTACCGCCTCGTCCTGTTTCCTACCTATTAGATTAAGTGCAGGATAATTGTAACTACGCCCATTTTATTATAACCCATTCCCTGCAGTCAATAACACTAAAACCCTGTTTCCGTCACACCTGTTTGAGACGCCCTGAGGTGTCACATGACGGCATGAAGCGTAGTGTTACAATATTCTAATAAAAGGGTCTATTTGTGGACATGTATGTAGGTACTAGGTTTTCACTGTGTGAGCCAATAGCTATGATTCTATGTAAATAAATAAAATTGACATCATTTTCTTTCTTAAATGCTAATTTCAATAAACAACACATCGAACAATTTTCATGGTATTATAAACAAAATGCAGAACATTTTAATAGAAGCTTTCTTAAAGTAAATACCCACAAAAATACCTATTCACTTTTACTTTAAGCTCAAATCTAATTCATCAAATTCACAAGAATTTGTTGTTCATTCTTCTAATACTATTCTTAAAAATGCTTATTGTTCTATTGCTGGACAAGCATTTATATAAATGGTAATTACATTTGTTTTAAGCTATATATTGGACAAGTTTGCAAAAAAGGATTTAGACTCAAAAACGCAATGTTCAAGGATATGGCATTGAATTTTTCAGTCTGATTATACGTTCCAACGATTTTCACAAAAGTGGGATCTACAGAAATCGTTTAATATCATATGAGTGGAATAGAGAATAATTAAGAGATCATCATGATTTAGAAGAAAAAAAACTGAAAATTGCGTGCCATGTGCAGACTTTGAAACTCTTCGAGTTTTTTGCATTACGATATAAAAAAAGAAAAGAAAAGGAGCTGAAAAATGTGTGTTGAAACATCAAAATCAATACTTATTTGATAAAAATTTATGGCCATAAAACGAGAATTTTTAATGTAAATGAAATACTTTAGCAATAGCTAAATTAATTCTGTCCAGAAATTTTGCGATGTACCAGTTCTAAAAATGTAATTAAGAATAAAGAAAGCTCATTGCAAACATAGTATTTGTCATGTAAATACGCTCTAAAGATTGTTGTATTTATAGAAAAATCGCTAGACGCATTTCCAAGTTTAGGCTTTCTGTGTTATGCTATTCAAAAACGTACACACGAACATACATATTTTTTTTTTATAAACCTGCTGATTTTCATTCCGGGGACTCCAAAACGTGTATTCCCAGTGAAATCTTGGAATTGTGTTTTCGGATGAATTTTAGTATTTCTCTACCTATTACGCACATGGTAGAGAAAGTAAAAATAGCTTTCACATGCTCATTTGAAATCCCCTATAGCACATTCCGAAACAATGAATGGCGAGAAAATACTTCAAAAGCAACGAAATATTTAGAAATTCAAAATAATAACATCGAATGTCTTACAGAACATAATTTGTGTATTTTAAAGTAAAGTACATTTTTTCTGTGTAGTATGCATTTGTTCCTCTATTTGTTTACAGAAGCGCATAAAAATCCCTCACAATCAACATTATTTCTAAGTTCTTACCAGAAAATTGACGAAACCTATACTTTTAATTAGTGATGCAATTTCGTTTCAGTCAACGTATTTTATCTTTAAACCCTTTGATAAAATAAAGAGTAACTGAACTTTTCTATAACAACAATATTTTATGCTAAGGATATTTGTTTAATATTTTCATATTGGATTCTTGTAAGATTCGATATCAATAAATATATATTAAAATGACATAATTGATTAAAATCCGTTGAGCCATTCTTATAAAATGGGAATTTTTGAAAACTGTTTTGTTTAAATTATAGTTTGGGGTTAGGGGTGGTAGATACTGAACTTATACCAAGTTTTGTCCTTATCCGATTACGGTTTTGAGTTCTGCTGTTCAGACACAAAGAAAACAGACACAAACACAAACACACACACACACACACACACACACACACACACTCAAGCACTCTCACGAACCTTGTCTTAATAATTCTTTTCCTTGATACAGGTGTCCTCAAAACATATATTTCCGGCGAAAGTCCGGTATTGATTTGTTGTGTGGAAAGTAAAACCTTTTCTGCTTGCTCTGAACAATGTACGTGGTAGAAAAAGTAACAATGATTTTTCCGGTTCAAGGAGATTCAAAAATATATTTCTAGTGAAATTTTTATACTGAAGTTTTGGCTGGAATAGAGTACGTCCTCTATTTAATATAAATAGAATATGGAGAATATAAAAATCAGAAAATGAAACAAATATTGCACTAACATTTTACTCCTATTGAAATTGATAAAATGTACTACAACAAATTAAGCAAACATAAAAATAATTATTCCTTCAGAGAAGCTAGTGAGTGGCTTCACGGGCCTTTTGGATTCATCTGCTTTAACGTTTTCTTGTTCAAGGAACCAATCTCGAAAGTCCATCAGTGTTTCCTTCCAGGCGTCTGTAAACAAAATGCAACACAGTGAATCCCTTACAAACTGCATAATCAATTAATAGTAAAGAGTAGTTTAGTGGCCCCTTCAGGGTCCACGAGACGTGACTGAAGCAGTGAAAGTAATGCCAAAGAGCACTTGGACCTCGATAGTGTCATCTCAGAATCCGGGGAAACCTTACACCCTCCAGATTGGAAGTCACACATTTTATTTAATTAGGATAGTCTTCTATTGACGTTTCCAGCGAAAACTAATCGATACGCACACATTCAAGTTATACCAGGTGTTGAAACAAAGGATTTTTAAAAATCCAAAGTGTTAAAATAGACCTGGTTTACGAGCCAGAAGTGATTCTGGATATTCTCGCAGAAGACAAAATATGTCCTGTGGAAGTTCGGCGTTCGCGACAGGTATAAACAGCTATATGCATAGTTTATTGGAAATTAATGGCGGGCTACAACAAAATTCCAATTGGAAAGTCGTCGTGGCAGAATTTAAGCCTGAATATTAACTTTGGTCTTCCTTGTCGGCAATAATTACTTCCTGTAATTCAAACCTTTGGCCTGTTGAAAGGTAATAAATAAATAAACATCTAATGAGTTAATCAACAAGAAAGTAATCAGAATATAGTGAACATTTACATATATATTGCAGTTGGAACTGGGGAAGGAAGAATTATAAGAGGGGAAAATGTATAATCTTCCCACCTTCCCTCCAAAGTATGGTGAGATCAAGGGAGTAGATAAATATATTACCTTACCTGAAGCCTGAGTAAATGATTTATTCAGAGATAAGTAATTTGGACCTTAAGGCTGGATTTGAAGCTAAATAAATATCCATAAAAATAATAAATAATGATAATATATTTGAACCAATATATATTGATTTACTTAAATACTCAGCAGTAGCAAAACACAATTAACTAAAATTGCATATGCTAATATTTTGGCTCTACATGTTTGTGTGAGCAACTGTTTTCACAAATGTTATTATGCCAAGTCAAAATACAGATATCGTTTGACTGACGAACATCGGTTCGCGTAACTGAAGATATATATCTGTATATATATATATATATATATATATATATATATATATATATATATATATATATATATATCGGAGGTAATTTAGATTTTAACGGAGAAATTGCAAATACAAGAGAGTTTAATTTTTAAATACCTGACATGTTCCATTCACATGAATTTCTCTACATCTCTGTAACAAATTATTGTTAAAAAGCTTATTTCTGCATTTACTTCATTTTAATCGAGATAAAATTAGCAAAAATAGTCATATTACTTGCCACCTAGAGGGGAAATGAGATTAAAAAAGCTGGTTGATAATTCCTTTCTTTGTATGGTCAGGAGTTGAAATGTTTCCAGTATGAAAAAATTTAAGTATTTTAAAGCTGAAACTAATAATAAGAAATATATCAGAAACGGTCACCTCTATAAAAAATACATAAATTATGTTTTTTAACGAGATTTATGACGTGATGGAGTTGACGTGCTCACTACCTGGCATCTTTCAATTTCTGCTAGTAGATAAACCAGTCAACACCGAAAGAGAACGCAGATTGAAAAATGTCGAAAATACGAAACTATAGGCATTTGACACTACACAAACCTGTAGATGATTCAATATATTTTGAATGATAGGAGGAGACCACTTTCTTTCAATACAGTAAATATGTATCTTATAATTCACTGCAATAAATTCTGCGTGTGATTTATGTTCATCGTCTTTTTAAAGCTCTGCACATTATTATCCTGATTTTTTGTATCAGTTTTATACTTTTATTTCTTAAAGTACAAGGCGTTTTTATTTAGTAGTAATATTAAAATAACTATTTCATTGGATTACTTTATGGATTAGAAGCATACATATAATGTCAATACAAGTAACGAGCCACTTTTGGAACAGACTATACCTCAACGTGTGTACGTTTACGCTATAAACTCCTCCCCACTACCCTCTACTTATACCGCTAACTGCTCTGTGTGTTCGTAACTTCGGAACCCAAAACTGAGCTCTAGCCATTATGGTCAAAATCGTACATAAAGTGTTTCTAGTTCAGGTACCTTAATAATGGTTAGCAACGTAGTAAATCTGTAGAAAGTTTTATTCTACAAAATTCTACAACCTTCCGTAATCTCCCACTTTCAATGCATCTTTATTTGAATTGGTAACGTGGACCAATATGTTTGGTTTCAAAAAACTTCAGCGATGATTCTAAATAGAAACTCGAGTTTCCAACTAAAGAAGTATAGTTGTGTATCCAATTGCTTCGCAATATGTAATGTTAAGATTTTGGAATGTTAAAGCAGTATGGCCAGCCGAATTCGGCTTCTGTCATTAAATATGATGGGTTTCCTTTGAACATAGGTTGCAACCTTACAGGAAATTATTGTTTAAGAGAATAATAAAAAATGATCATATGAAGTTAATGAAAAGGATATATTTGCAGGAGTATTAATCTTAACATTTTTAACATCTTGGTATTTAAAGAGTGTGTAAACTAAAAAAATTAAATGTAACTCATATTTTTGTTAAGCATTTGTTGCATTCATCATGAAGCATATTTCGCTTACAGTTTTAAATTAGAATATTCAAACAATAGCACTCCATCTATCAACGTGTTTCGACATTTATACTAACAAGACTGCTCTCTAGTGACCATTTCTGAAACTTTTAGTGCCACGAAACAACCTTGTAATTCACCACTGCTTCTGACCTAGTTTTTATGATTGGAAATGAATTGTTCCTAGAAGTTCAATAACTGTTATGCAATTTTTGACATAATACCGTGCCTAAGGGCTGAAATTGAAATCTATGCGAGGCATTATTTGAGCAGGATACCGATGAATGCAAATACATAACTGCAAAATGTTATCATAAGTAATATAACGACAGCTCCAATTTTTATCGACAAATTTGGGAGCAACTTGTTTTAAGCGAGAGAGAGAGAGAGAGAGAGAGAGAGAGAGAGAGAGAAAAGTTGTAGCTCCAGTTGTATTTAATAATACTATTTCGTGAAAAAAAAAATGATTAGTGTATATGGACACGAAGAATAATATTCCTAAAGTCCCATTTGTTTTGACGTATACTTGCACCGAAATCACTGCAACTTGATGTCCATATCATAAATATCAGATTTCTTTGTGTTGCTACGTTATATTATTGTGGCGTAAAATAAAAACAGATCTCTTTCTATTGCTTCATTCTATTATTTTGGCTTAGTAAAGCATGATTGCTATTATTATGTTATTGGAGCTTCCGCCATTATGTACGGGAATATCACTGCATATAAGTGAGAAAACAAATGCACATGGGTGCGATAAATTTAGAAAACAATTGCTCGTGGGTGTGATAATAAAACGATTAAAATGTAGAGATAATCAGTTCCGATTGGTTGGAATTTACGCGCCAATATACTGGATTGGCCAATTCCTACGATCACGTGCCATGAACAAAATAGTCAGTTTAAAACACCACTCATTCTTCTCTTAACTCAAAAGAAAACAAGAAGAGTTCTATTGTTCACTGGGAAAATAATTGACAGTTGTAGCAAGAATATATGGGTATTCTGTGCCGGGAATGAAAACTGAGTACATATTTTGACAAAATGCCCACAATGGAAGAACCAGCAAATAAATATGTGTACCATTCACATGACTTTCTCTACATTGATATAACAAATTATTGTTAATAAGCTTATTCGAAATACACATTAACAGAAACGGTCTCATTACTTAGTTCCTTATATGCAGAACTGAAGGAATGCACTAGGCTAAACCGACAGTCAAATGTTAAAAAACGTGGTTGCATGGGATTGAAATCCGTTTCTTTGCGTGGCCAGGAGTTGATAAGTACCCGCATGAGACAAATTTAAGTATCTTTAAACTGCAACAAAAAGTAAGGAATGTCTAGATAGTGGTTAACTCCACGAAAAAAGTGTATGTAATAAATTGTGTTTTATTGAGATCTTTTTTTTTGTTTTTTTTAGTTTTTTTTTTTTTGTTTTTTTGTAGTAAGCTTTTGTCTATCTCTTACACTTGACCAGTTATGCAAAACTCAGAAAAATTAATCCAGAATGAAGAAATCTCTATAGGCTATTCCCAGAATCTTCAAGCATTTTATTTATAATGTAAATATGTTAAATATAAGATATTTTAATCAAAACCATTAGAGCCATTTTTTTTAGAAAAACAAAGTTCTCGAGAATTTTTCCATATAAAGAGTAGTTGGGGGTGGGGATATTTTCTTGAAAACTTAGTAAAAAGCTTGGTATTTAAAGGACTTTTCGTTTTAGAGCTATGCTGCCCACAGACACACACACACACACACACACACACACATACGGACATTTTTCTAAAAATTGTCAGGGGGTCCCAAAATATGCATTTCTGGTGAAATCACGGTATCGAATTTTTTGATACAATGCAATACATGCTCTATACACTATTTACATATTACGTGTAGAAAAATTAAAGAGTGCAGTTAGAAGGAGCTTGGTGTCTTGGAATCTACTGGCTTTTCAGAGGAATTGGCAACACATGAGCAATTTCATGGCTAAAATGTGCAAGCAAAATCAAATATGTTTGGTTAGTCAGAGGTAATTTATGTCTAATTTCTTCCTGCCATCTTAAATAGTCATATATGGTCATTGTATAAAACTAATAATTGTATACAACTAACTAAAATAACTTACTACTCAACACAAAAATAAACAGCATAAGAAACCAAATAGATAAGACTATGTACAGAAAATACAGCTCTCATTAAAACCACACTTTATAATAAACATTAAATTTGTAGTCTTATTTCCGAGATGGGTTTTATTCCATTCCTTTCAATTTTTCAACACATTCTCTGTTTAGAAGTTACTAAGCGAAGTTGTCTCGCGATACCATGCAAGCAATGGAATTTCAGTCTTCACACTATGACCCATTTTTTACACATTTAACTATAACTTCAGCCGCTTTTATCCCTCTTATGCGCTCGAATAAATGTCTAATGCGACTATTTTTGCAATCGCTTATATCAGATAACATGAAGTATATGCAAAAAATTATATTTGTTAGCAGAGTTTGTGGAAAGTCATGTGAAAATAACAAACTCAGATTTCATGTTTTGGAAATCAGGAGAAAATTCTTTTATTGTAGTTTTTCGGTTACACAAGAAACGGTGTAGTTCTGAATGTCTATGGCGTACAAGAGAGAAAAGAGATAAATGTCAAGGAAGCTAGAAAGAGAAACGGGACAGACGAGAAATGGAACTTCACGGCTATCATGATAAGGGAAGCGAAGCTGCTGTTTTTACCAGTTTTAAGGTAGATATAGAAGAACAAGATGAAAGGATAAGAGCACAGAAGGTTGGAAACGCTTGGGAAGAAACAACACAATGCAACAATTATTATTATGCGATTACATACTCGTATAACCTTGAGCACCTGAGCGCTAAGCAGTTAACACACTGCAGTTTTAAATACAGAAATTCCATCTTCATTTGCCTCTGAATTATCAGCGATTAATATTTCCTGATACCAAAGCAACACTGGCTCTGATCTGTTGATGTTGTCTTTGTTATTAATCCATGACGTCATTGAATTTTACATCTATCAGCATTTCTAGTATATTTTGTTTCTCTTCACGAACTATGTACATAGTGTATAGAGAAGGTATTGCAAAAATTCGATACCGAGATTTCACTGAAAATATACGTTTTAGGACCCTTGTATCCCAAAGAAGCATTTTTATAAGAAGGTCTATGGTGTGTCCGTGTGTCTCTGAACACGATAACTGAAAAACGAAAGTCGGTAAAGTGCCAAACTTGGTATTTAAGTTTAGTGTCTTCCAGAGATGCGACAGGAAGCTTTTGAGAAAAATTCCCCCACCCCAAACTACCCGTTGCATGGAAAAAAAATTCAAAGTTTTTGATTTTCTCGAAAATTGCTGACAATTTTGATTAAAATACCACATATTAAAGATATTTACATGTCAAATAAAATATATCTTAAACTTTCTGGGAATTGCCTCTTTATTCTGGATGAATTTTGCTGAATTGTGCATAACTAATAAACCGTAAGAGATAGTCAAAAACTTACCAAATAAGTAATGTAGATCTCGTTTAAACACACAATTTATGTCATATACGTTTTT
Source organism: Hymenopus coronatus (assembly GCA_030762935.1). Taxonomy (NCBI): domain Eukaryota; kingdom Metazoa; phylum Arthropoda; class Insecta; order Mantodea; family Hymenopodidae; genus Hymenopus; species Hymenopus coronatus. The sequence continues at coordinate 124,656,429 of CM060896.1, read as the reverse complement.
TTCTGGATTTGACAATTTCTGGGAGATTTCATATTATTTGTTTGAAATTTAAAATACATACTTGAACTTTTCTCTGGCCATGTATAGAAACGGATTTCAACTACCTGACAATCCCCTTAGACTAGTGTATTCCCTTATTTTCCTTCTGCTTACAAGGAAGCAAGTAATTAAGACAATTTCTGCTGATTTTAAAGTCTATTATTGTATAATATATAGAAAAATATGCTTTTTAACAATAATGTGCTGTATCCCGATCATCGTGTACTTTCACACTCTACGGCGCCACCGTAATGTAAGGAAACATGCCGCGGCAGCAGTACTACAGAAAAAAAAAAGCTGTGTTCCATTCACAAGATTTTCCTTACATCTTTGCAACAAATTATTGTTAGTAAGCTTATTCTTCTACTCTATATCATGCTAATCGAGATAAACATTTGCAAGAACGATTGTATTACATAGTTCCTTATAAACAGAACAGAAATAAAGGAATATACTGGGCTAAACCGACAGTAATATGTTTTAAAATGTAGTTGCTATGGGATTGAAACCGTTTCTTTGCGTGGACAGAAGTTGAAAAGTTCCCGCATGAGAAAAGTATAAGAATGTTAAAACAAATTAAATAATTAGGAATTTCTCGAAAACGTTCAACTCTACGAAAAAAATTATATATGACATAGATTGTGTGTTTTAACGAGATCTACATTTTTTATGAATTAAGTTTTTGTCTATCCCTTACGGTTTACTAGTTATGCCAAATTCAGTAAAATTCACCCAGAATGAACAGATCTTTGGAAGCTATTTTCTGAATATTCAAGGTATGCATTTTATTTGTGATGGAAATGGCTTTAATATGTGATATTTTTATCAAAATCGTTAGAGTCGTGTTTGAGAAAAACAACAATTCGATTTTTTTTTTCATGTAAAGGGTAGTTTAGGATGGGGGAATTTTCTTGAAAATCTTCGTGAGCATCCTTGGAAGATACCAAAGTTAAATACCAAATTCGGTATTTAACGCTCTTTTCGTTATCAGCTATGCTGTCCATAGACACACACACACACATACACAGAACAGGAAGCCCAAAACATGTATTTCCAACGAAATCTCGGTATTGGATTTTTGAGTGCAATACTTTCTATACTATTTACATAGTACCTGTAAAGAAAGTAAAAAGTTGCGTAATGCATAAATATGAAATAATTTTTTGTGGCTTACAATAATCTCCAGCGACTCATAAATGACATTTAAGAATGAAATACTCTTCACAAAATGTTTCTGAACATTAATGGTGGTGAACTATGTAGCAATTTTAGGGGCACGGACCCCTGTATCCTTTAATACGAACGGCCAAGGTGAGAACCGAACTCCTGAGAGGTTTTCAAGAACACTTTATTACCTCACTTACTTTTACATGGAATGATTGTTCTTACTTTCTCTAGCACGAATGAAAAAACAACATTAAAGACAGAGAAACATTTCATTCTACCCAAAAATTCAATACCGAGATTTCACTGGAAAAAGGACAGTATGTGCATAACTCAAAAAGAAAATATCGGGTAAATACCAAACTTGTTATTTATATTAAGCATCTTCCGAGGAACATGATTTTTTAAGGAAAATTCCCCCTCCGCAGCTATGTTTTATACGTAACATTTTTCAGAAAGCTTGACTTTCTCAAAAATGACTAACGACTTTGATTAAAATACTAAATGTTTAAGATATTTTCCTAATGACTGAAATGTACACCTTAAATTTAGTAAGAAAAGCCTCAGAAGACCTCTTAATTCTGGATGACTTTTGTATAACTCGTAAGCCGAAGAAAGACAAAAACTTATTAGACTAAAGTATAAATTTCATTAAAACACACAATTTAGTCATATACATACATATTTTCTGTAGAGTTAGCCGTTTCCGAAATATCTATTGTTATTTGTTTCAGTTTTAATTACTTAAATGTTTCTCAAGCGGGAAGTAAACTTCCGTTTATATTTTTTATATTTTAATCCCAGGAATGCAAAAGAGAACCGAAATTAAATTTGTTCACATAGCGACGAGCTTATTAAAGATTTGACAAGTGAATAGCCTAGTGTACATCCTTATTTTAGCTACTTATAAGAAACTAAACACTATGGCCATGTCTACATTGCTTATCTTAATTAGCATTAAGTAAATAGAAGAATAAGCTTTTGTAAGAATGGCTTGTTACTGAATAGATAAAGTCATGTGAATATAGCACACGAGATACTTTCTTATTGTTATCTAAAGTGGTGTTAATTACTTTGATAATTCCATACCTTTTTCTTCATACTTTATACGAAAAAAGTGTGTGGCAGAATATGGATAAAGGCACATGAGAGTAATAAGTTGGGTTTTTTTTTTTTTAGTAAAATATGTTTATGTTTCTATTTTTTGCTACTTTAATATTTCTGAAAAATTATCTTCAACTATATTCTAACCTTAGTTCTGATATCGAATTTTTAAATATAATGGAAGGTAAACATATACATGTCTTTGATTGAAAATGTATATCAATTACTGTTAATGTGGACCTGCAAGACAAATAACAGTTATTTTCTTCAACAAAGTTGGTGTAAATTTCGCCAACATTATAAGGGTAACGTTTGAAAGATCCAATATGTAAGTATCCCCAATTACTACATCGTACATCACTTTAATGTCAACAATTATAAATATCAACTTAAAGTATTCCTCTGCATCTAATTCAGAACGGTGTTGAGCCATGCCTGTTATTGTGCATACTCTCTCGAGAGAGTTTTTGTAATGCGTGACATTGGTATGCAGTCACTGAAACTTAAACAATATAATATTCTTTTGAGAAACTCCAAATATAAATTTTATTGTTATATTTAAAAATATTCCTAGAACATTTTAAGATATTTTGAACGGCTGGATCTTTATAGCAAGCTCGTCCATACTAATAAGCACTAAACATATAACGATACACTTCTATTTTTACTTTCACTAGCCCCGTATGTACAATGTACATAGGGATAGAGAAGTATTGCATTCCACCCAAAAATTCGATACCGAGATTTCACCGGAAATACATGTTTTAGGACCTCCTGTATCCATAAAAAGCATTTGTGTCCGTGTGCCAGTGAACACGATAACTCAAAAACGAAAAGTCGGTAAAATACCAAACTTGGTATTTAAGTTTAGTGTCTTCCAGGGATGCGACACAAAGATTTTGAGAAAACCCTCCCCACCCCAAACTACCCTTTACATGGAACTTTTTCGAAAAATTTTACTTACTAAAAAATGGCTCTAACAATTTTCATTAAAATATCGTATATTAAAGTTATTCACCTGACAAATAAAATGTATATTTTGAATTTTCTGGGAATAGCCTCTGAAGACTACTTTTTTCTGGATGAATTTTTCATAACTACTAAACCTAACAGATGGACAAAAACTTAACCCACAAAAAATGTAGAGCACGTTAAAACACACAATTTATGTTATATACATTTTTTTTTTCGTGGAGTTGATCGCTTTTGAGATATTCCTTTTTGTTGGTTTCAGCTTTGAAAAACTTATACTTTTCTCGTACAGGAATTTGTCAACTCCTGTCCATACAAAGAAAGGAACATCAGTCACATATTAACCAGCTTTTGGCTTTCACTTTAACCTGTGGTACTCCCGTATTTCGCTTCTACTTACAATAAAGCAAGAACTAAGACTATTTCTGCTAATTTGTCGCGATTAGTATGAAATATATAAAAGATAAGCTTATTAACAATAATAATTTACAGAGATATAGAGAAAATCATGTGAATGGAACACATCAGATTTTTATATAAATATTCTCATTGCTACATACTTGCACCAAACTGTATACTAATTATCCTGAAAATACTGCAGACTCCACTTGGGAATTTCCAGAACAAATTTAATTGAAGCAAGTTTTACTTAGGAACGAAGTTTATCTGCCGTTTTAATCAACAATTAAGTCCCTGCAACAGTCTGAGGAAAGCTTACTGTCTTGAATAAGGCTAATCGCATATCTGCTCTGCCAATGTAAGCATAGAGAAGCAGATGTTATCAGGACGTACATTAGAGAATACATCATCACGAAGTTTATTCTTATTAACTTAATAATTGGTAGCCAGGCTTGTAGACCGTGGTCCAAATGGTGAAAGCCTAAGTATTTATTATTATTATCTTTTTCTTTTAAAGAAAGTGATGATAGTATACTGTTCCAGCTAGTATCAATTAATTTCGTGTGTAATACTTAGGCTGATTTTGTTAAACTATCTGTAAAAATAATTTAGTGGTTTTTAAAAGTCTCTTCAAGATATAAAGAGCCACAAATATCTAATATTTTAGTCCCTATGTTGATTAAACATCGCGGTTTGGTTACCGTTTGTTACCTGTACACTACATAGTTACAATATTTCCCATTCTATTGAATAAATCACTAATGATCTGTAATTTTTGTAGAATTATGAAAGGAGTCTATGTTTATATCTAATTTTTTACAAACTTTAGAAAATCTCCGTAAGCTCTTAATAAAGCTATAGAGAATAAATTTGAAATTACTTCAACAATCTGCAATAAGCAGAACTCATCTGTCCAGCTATATCTTTGTTAATGTTGCTGCCACATCCAACTACCCAACTATATGTATAATTGAAAAATGCTTCTCTGCAATATTGCCAACAGTTAATGGCTTAATGTGCAAAATTATTCATAAGGAGTGACAGAAAGAGTGGTGGATACATTCCCAACGTTTGCCCAACATAATGAACTATTGCTTTCTGACAATTTTAAATATTATAAAATTTATAACACTTTTAAGTTTAAAGTGACTTTTGAAAGGGACTTCGGTATCTCGCAGTGGTGATTTCAATGCATGCATTCAACGAACTTATTATTTGTGCAGCTAAACATCACGTTATTCAACGGAACCATTCACATACACTCGCCTAACGCATAGATAATGCAAAGGTTTGCAGATGCCAAAATTTATGCCATGGGTGCATAAAAGAAAAATCGTATGTGTTACACTCACATGACTTTCTCTAGCTACTCTACAAACTTTGCACAAAAAAGTGTTCTTTCTGCACCGTGCTAATTGAGATGACCATTAGCAGAATACTTATTACTTATTTCCTTAAAAGTAGAAGGGAACAAAGGAACTGCACTAGGCTAAAGTGATAGTCAAATGCTTTAAAAGCTGTCCATATGCGATTGTCATTGCAAATCGCTTCATTGCATAGTCAGTAATAGAACAAAAGAAAAACTCTCCAGTGCTACACATTCATGACGACTGCAATAGATAGATATGGGAGACACAGCGGTAGGCCAGCAAGTCTTGGCCCGACTTCGGGCTGTTGTGCCACGGAGCTTAGTTTTTAACTAGTTATTACAATTAATAATCTTAAAGTGTTAATCCTTATCTTTTATACTTACAGTTTTGGGCGTTTCTCTACAAAAGTATAGAAAAAGTTCAAAATTGAGAAAAAAGCATTGAAATTCCAAAGGGCTGTCAGGCCGTATGCAAAGGCACTACACTCGTGTAAAATAATTTGTGATAATTAGTAACAGTTAGCAAATCCGTATTATGAAACTAGATTATCACACTATGTTCCAAAAGCTATCTTTTTGCAGAACCCTTCAATGCGGTATTCTACTGAAGTATACTATAAGCTTATATTGAAAACTTCTAAAATGATAAAAAAAATCTTATGTGTGCCACTCACATGACTTTCTCTATATTCCTGCAACAAATTATTCTCAAAAAGCTTATATTTCTATTTACTTTATGCTAATCAGAAAAAAATAGCAGAAACAGTCGTATTACTTGCTTCCTTGTAAGTAGAAGCGAAATAAGGGACTACCATAGGTTAAAATGATAGTCAAAAGCTGGTTGCTATGTCAATAAAGTTCCTTTGTTTATATGGATAGGAGTTACCGACTTTTCGTTTTTGAGTAATCGTGTTCACAGACACACGGACGAACACACACACACACACACACACACACACACACACACACACGGACCTTTTTGTGAAAATACTTTTTTGAATATTGGGGACCGTAAAATTTATATTTCCGGTGAAATCTCGGTATCGAATTTTTGGGTGGAGTGCAATACCTTCTCTATACACTATGTAAACAGTGAGTATAGGGAAAGTAAAAACGTTTGTAAATTATTGTTGCTACTATTAGAGTTAAATATGAAGTCCTCAATTTATCCATACACATTGATGTGTTTTGATGTAAACAGTTAAATATTTCCTCAACTTTGGAACGTTTGTTAGCTGAAAGCAAAATACAGCGTTATCAAATATATACATAATAGACGCAACTGGAATTAGATTGACGGAAAGAATAAAGAAGTGATTTATTTAATGTTATTGTTATTAGAGGTGAAAAACGACCTCAACACAATCCAGCCGTAACAGTACCCATGTCTTTATAGGTCATTCATAACCATTCGTTACTTCTGTGGTGTCATTATTATGAAGGTCACCTGCCGCATTAACTGCGTTTCGATTTCATTTTCTTTTCACTCCTGATTCCTTAATGGTTACGTGATCTAATTATCCTCTGCCATTTTTTTTTTATGATCTAATTATTACAACTTCTGTTTCATGTTTTTGTGATGCTTGTAAATGCACTCAGGCATGTCCGGAGTGCCCAGGGTTCACTAAGTTTGGAAAGTTCTCATATCTGCCAAATGAAACATTTAGAAAGAAATCTTTACAAAAAGGAAACGACATTTTCAGCCATTGTTGTACAGTGTGATGTTTTTGACAGAAAATTTAAACGGCAACATATTCTTTTACTTCTTTTTTTTTTCTTATGTTATTGGGCTGCCTCACAATTTGCTTGTCGCGCACTAAAGTTTTGATTCCTATGGGAATACATCTCTCCTAATGCCTGCTAATTTAGAAGAATTAAAACGGAAGATCAGGAAAGAACACAGAGATATCCAACATAAATTCACGCTTCGTCTTAGCCACTACCAGGTGTAAATGGAGAGCATTTAAGCACCTTATTATTTCAATTGGTAGAGGGGTGGGTGTAAATTGTTGAGAACAATTTTAAATAAGCCAATAATTAGACCCATAGCAGTCAACCTGTTTGTATGAGAAACATATTTTTACTTTCTCTATATGCACTATGTACATAGTGTATAGAGAAGGTATTGCATTCCACCAAAAATTCGATACCGAGATTTCACCGGAAATATATGTTTTAGGGTCCCCTGTATCAAAAAAATGTATTTTCAGAAAAAGGTCCGTGTGTCCGTGTGTCCGTGTGTCAGGGTGTCCGTGTGTCTGTGAACACGATAACTCAAAAACGAAAAGTTGGTAAAATACCAAACTTGGTATTTAAGTTTAGTATCTTCCAGGAATGCGACACGAAGATTTTGAGAAAAATCCCCCCATCCCAAACTACCCTTTATATGGAACTTTTTTCGAAAATTTTAATTTTCTAAAAAATGGCTCTATTGACTTTGATTAAAATGTCATATTAAAGATATTTACCTGAAAAATAAAATGTATATTTTGAATTTTCTGGGAATAGCCTCTAAAGAGTACTTTATTCTGGATGAATTTTGCATAACTACTAAACCGTAAGAGATGGACAAAAATTTAACACACACAAAATGTAGATCACGTTAAAACACACAATTTATGTTACATACATTTTTTTGTGGAGTTGATCGTTTTTGAGATATTCCTTTTTCTTGATTTCTCCTTTGAAAAACATACTTTCCTCATACAGGACTTTCTCAACTCCTATCCATACAAACAAAGGAACATAAGTCACATAGCAACCAGCTTTTGGCTTTCCCTTTAACCTATGGTACTCCCTTATTTCGCTTCTACTTACAATAAAGCAAGAAATAAGACTATTTCCGCCAATATTTCTCGATTAGCATGAAATAAATAAAAGATAAGCTTATTAACAATAATTTGTTACAGAGATATAGAGAAAGTCATGTGAATGGAACACATCAGATTTTTACTTTCTCTATAAGCACTATGTACATAGTGTACAGAGAAGGTATTGCACTCCACCAAAAAATTCGATACCGAGATTTCACCGGAAATATAAGTTTTAGGGTCCAAAAAATGTATTTTCAGAAAAAGGTCCGTGTGTGTGTGTCCGTGTGTCCGTGTGTCTGTGAACACGATAACTCAAAAACGAAAAGTTGGTAAAATACCAAACTTGGTATTTAAGTTTAGTATCTTCCAGGGATGCGACACGAAGATTTTGAGAAAAATCCCCCCACCCCAAACTACCCTTTATATGGAACATTTTTCGAAAATTTTGTTTTTCTAAAAAATGGCTCTAACGATTTTGATTAAAACATCGTATATTAAAGATATTTACCTGAAAAATAAAGTGTATATTTTGAATTTTCTGGGAATAGCCTCTGAAGACTACTTTATTCTTGGTCAATTTTACGGAATTTTGCATAACTGCTAAACCGTAAGAGATGGACAAAACCTTACCACACAACAAATGTAGAGCATTTTAAAACACACAATTTATGTTACATACGTTTTTTGCGTGGAGTTGATTGTTTTTTAGATATTCCTTGTTTTTTGGTTTCAGCTATAAAAACATACTTTTCTCATACAGGACTTTCTGAACTCGTGTCCATGCAAACAGAGGAACTTCAATCACATAGCAGCCAGCTTTTGACTATCACTTTAACCTATGATAGTCCCTTATTTCGCTTCTACTTACAAGGAAGCAAGTAATAAGACTATTTCTGCTAATTTTTTTCTGATAAGCGTGAATTAAATAGAAGTATACGCTTTTTAAGAATAACTTGTTGCAGGGATATAGAGAAAGTCATGTGAATGGTACACATCAGATTTTTTTACTTTAGCTTCCATATTCTGGTAGGTCATACCGGACAAGAATAAATAAAATGGATAAAATAATGCTCAAATGTTCTCGGAAAACTATCCGGCATTTATTTTCTCAAGATAAGGATACACCTCTGCAAAGCTTGTTCCAGGTAACTCACCGTAACCCAGAATCAAACTTGAGACTTCTCGAAGGAGAGGCAGATACGCTACCCCTACACTACATAGATAGGCACCTGTTTAGTTCATGTAACTAAATACGATAAAATTATATTTCAAAAGAAAATAAAGAAAAAATATGTTGTTTAAAATGGTTTTCTAAAATGTCACATCTTTTGCGGCAGTGTTTATAACTTGTGTTTCCTATCTGTAAACGTTTCCTTTCAAAGAGTATGCTTAATATGCTTGAATACTGTTTAAAATGAGTTAATTTTAGTTTTATTTATACAATCTGTTGCTCATGAAAAATGCTCTGTATAATACAACGTTGTCTGAAAAATCCTACATAAACATTTAATGTATTCAACACATAAATTTCTCTACATCTGTACAACAAATTATTCTTGAAAAGCTTTTTATTCTATCTACTTCATGCTAATTGAAACAAATATTAGCATAAATTATATTATGACTTGCTTTGTTGTAAGTAGAAGAGAAATAAAAGACTACAGTAGCTAAAGCAATAGTCAATTTTTTTAAAAGTTGGTCTTTGCATGACCAGAAGTTGAAAAATTTCCGAATGAGAAAAGTTATTAAGTACTTAAAACTAAAACTAATAACAATAAATATCTCGAATTTGGTCAATTCCACGAAAAATTGTATGTGTTTTAACGAGATCTACATTTTACATGAAGTACCTTTTCGTCTATCTCTTACGATTTACCAGGCATGCAAAATTCAGCCAAATTCATCTAGAATAAATAGGTATTTAAAGGCTAATCACAGAATATTCAAGATATAAGTACTGTTTATTTGTCATGTAAATATCTTTAATATACGGTATTTTAATCAAAAACGTTAGAGCCATTTTTGAGAAAATCAAAATTTTCGAAATTATTTCCATTTAAGGGTAGTTTGGGGTCAGGGGATTTTTTCAAACTCTTCGTGTCGCATCCGCGGAAGATAATAAAATTAAATATCAAGTTGGGTATTTTTTTCCTTTTTGAGTTATCGTGATCTTAGACACATAGACACACACAGGAATCTTTTTTTTTAAAAATGCTTTTTTTGGCTTCAGGGGACCATAAATGTGTATTATCGGTGAAATCTCGATATCAAATTTTTGGGTGTTGACCTTCTCTACACACTATGCACATAGTGCGTGAAGAGAAAGTAAACATAAAACAAAACAAAATAGGAGTTTCACCTATTATATGGTCACGAAATTGACTCCTATATCCTTGTTAACCTCTTTTACATATAATCGCTGCCAGGGACGTGTAAATGTTTCCTCTGCTTTTAACTCTTAATTAAGACTATGTTTATACAACGGTAAAAATCCTTTTAAAAATAAAAATCAAGGTTAGAAGCACTTTGGCACTGTCTCACCTAATATTATCTTAGAGAAACTTAAATTTTATGATTTTCAGAATAATAGCATTCAATTTTAAGGTCTTATTTTAGCAATAGGAATCAGGCAACTTATTTTAATACATGTTTATCTGAATTTAAATCTGTAAATTATGGAGTTCCTCAAGGGTCAATTTTGTAACTTGTATTTTTTTAATTTATATTAATTTATATTCTTCCTGCTTCAATCTGTGATGAAATTTTTACTGCAGATGATTTAGCAATTACTTTCTCTGACAAAGATGAACACATATTAAGACCTAAAGTACACACGGTAACATCAGTTGTTAACAATTGGTGTAATGCCAATAATTTGAGCATAAACACTGGAAAAATTACTGATATTCAATATAAATTCAACACTGGTTTGTTTTGGAAACTCATTAAATTTTTTAGGTATTTATATTGATTCTGACTTGGGATGGTCAACGCACATTAATCATATTTTTAAAAAAATCACAACAGGAATTTTTATGTTGAGAATTTTGAGCTATGGTGTCACAAAGGATGTGCTGATGAAGGTGTATTATGCTCATGTTTATTCGCATGCTAATTATGGTTTGCTTCTTTGGGGGAATCACTCCTTGGCACGAATTTTTTTATTACATAAAAGGACTATTCGATTAATTTGTGGAGTAATATCCAAAAGAACATTGTAAACCACTTTTTATTGATTTAAATATCTTAACTTCGCCATCAATATATGTGCTGAACTGTCTCTTATATGTTAAGGAAAATGTTAGCAGTTTTACAGTTTGCTCGAATTTTCATAATTATTCAACACGAAATTGTCAGAACTTATATATAAACACATTTAAACATACGAAAATTCAAAACAGTTTTATAGTTGTTTCTATTAAACTTTATAATATCTTATTCCAAAGATTAAGGGAGCTCCCTATTTCAATTTTTAAAAGGATCATACGCCATACATTGGTGGCTAATCCATTATATTCTGTGAATGATTTTTATAATTTAGCTTGGTAACATTTAATTTATGATGTTGCTATACTGTAATGGTTGTTGGCAATAAACTCTGTCTGTCTGCCTGCCTGTCTGTCTATCTATCTATCTATCTACGCCTATCATTATTGCAAATGCGCTACATTCACATGCAGTTTTTTTTTTTACCCATTCTTTTGCAAAATACTCATAAAAACAATATCTTTCAACTTAACGTTTATCCAGATAAACATTTGCATAAATCCATGTATCAAATATTTCGCTTTATATGCAAAGAAATAAAGAAGTTCAAATTCTTTAAGATATGTTCGCTTTGTGATGGATTTGAAATTCCTTTCCCTTTGCTTGACCAGGAGAAAGATAAATGAATAGCGGCATTCCATTTGAGGAAAATTAACAATTATAAACCAACAACAAGGAATAAGTCGGAAATGTTTAACTCTAAAATAAAGTGTATTTGACGTAAATTGTTTTTAACAGATTTACATTTTTTGTAGAGTAAGTTTTCGTTTATCTATTAGGGTTTACAAATTATGCAAATTAAATCAATTGTCCTCAACAAGTGAAATTTAGAGGCTATTTCCATTATATTATAATGGACATTTATTTAATGTATTACTCATAGCATTAATTTTTAGAAAATCAACATTTAAAAAAACTTTTCCATATAAATATTTTTTTTTTTATTTCGTGTGTCGACGTAGGAAGATGTTGAACTTGAATACAGGCTGCTCGTTCCTTCTTCTAGACGAAATGACCTTTAGTGGTCACAGTGAGCTAGCCTACCCTTGATCAACAGGTCAGTAAATAGTTTTGTTACAATAACAAACTTTGCTTCCTTACAATTACGTGTCGAGAATACACCGCATACAGTTGGCTTCAAAGTGCTATGCTTTATGGTTTATATCATTGACAGTGTTCTAACTAGAGAGGCTTAGTTATTAATGAAAATGACAGCAATTCAGAAGAAGAAGAGGAAGAGGGATAAGTGTCGAGAACAGAAGAAATAAGGAAAAGTTAGGTGTAAAGTGTAGTGTAAGCAATAACTGAGGTTGAGGGTGAACACATGTGACACGTTACTGCAAGTGTAATATTTGCTTTGTAGTGATTGTACTATTGCAACGTTGAAACACGAGAATAACGTACATAATATCCAACTGCCGTTCCTGCTTCTGTTCTAGTATAGGTGAATAAGTGACTCGTATCTAGCCTCTCATTTAAAAATGTCATTCAAGACTGGCGCACGACCTGCGGACGACGAACACACCCGGACGGACACACACTTGGATCCTTTGCTCTTTTTATTCAATGATTTCAAAACCTGTATTTCGGTGAAATATCGTATCATACGTAGTACGTAGTAGAGAAATAAACAAGAAAAGTTGACATGTATGCTGTTCACATAATCATTACTGAAAACTATTTTCGGTTTACTCCGCATTCAACGTTATGACCGTACCTACAATCCTCTCTTGATAGATTATGGACTTTTAACTGAGTACTGCCGTAGAAACTAGTTCGCTAGTTACAATAATATTGTATTATCTGCACTCAAAGTGCTTAGGCAAATTACTTTCTTTCAAGAAATGCATGATATAATTGTTGTGCCGTTGGAGGGGAAACATCCTTGTCCAGACTTCCCCTACCATTACACTCTATCCTCTGACATAACGAGCAACTCCACAACGAATGAGTCAGTGGCTGACACACGATACATACCAGTATAGCAATAATGTTAACAAGCTATGTGTTTGTTCATTATGTAACTAGTGGAATATGAACACTAACAGCATATTAATCATGTTATTTTCAGATCATGTCTTACAGATATGTGTAGCTCCAAGTATGTGAATGTTGGGCTGTAATTTATCAGCATTTGAACGCAACACAACTAGCCAGAATCAGTTATACTCGGTCTGCTTTCGTTTTTAATGTGTTTTGATTTTTGGAAGAACCGCTGGCCATCAAACCTTGTTGATGTACGAGAGGACAATATCTGCAGATTAGGAGACAACTTACATTCACTATTTTCCACAACTCCAACCCTATTTCACGTGCTCCATATTCGTGTTTTATTTTGCATGTCCACGATCTTCAGTTCACAGTTTAGTGGAGCTGCTTCTGGTTTGACTGTTAATGAATATTCAAATATTAACATTTTCACAATCATATCTTCAGGTCACGAAATGTTTTCAAACTCCACTGAACGAATTTCCAGAACATATAGATATTTCATAACAACTCTTTTGGCTTAATGATGACTTCTACTGAACGAAATTTAAAATAATATACAGATAATAAAATTAATTTCGTAAATATCTTCAGACTCTTACCAGGTAAAAACGAAAGCAGTAATTAAACTAAAACTTTACTCATCTGCAGCCGTATTACTGAAAACTATATGTACTTCCGAAGCATTTAAAATGAAAACTTTTGGATACTTTTTTGGAATAACAGAAACCACTGCAGCATTTACTTGGCAATCCAGGAAAACCTCCAAAATAACCCACGCGTCAGAGTGGAAGGTCGCCAGGAATCAAACCCTGTACCTCCCAGATGCAGAGTGCCACATCAGTAGGTGAAGACACAAAATAACGTCGTTAAAATACAGAGTTCATCTTAATGACTTATAACATATTAGTTATCACGTATATAATGAAATACTTGATAACTATTGTATATAACTAATGCTTATTTTTAGTAAGCTATTTACGCATCAAGCTAATAAATGTTGTTATAAGATTATATAATATTAATAATAAGATTAATAATTAGATTAATAATCTAATTAAATTATAATTTATAATTAATTTAATTATAATTAGATAACATACAAAGAAGTTGAGTGAGTGTAGAAGACTATGTGTTTTGCATTTTGGGATATGAGTACGTATTATTTTCTTTTTTACTCGAGTTGAACATGAAACTGCAAACAGGTCTATCCCCACTCCAAGATGACCTTGTTAAACACACAAAAGCCTTTATTAAATGCAATTAATTGTTAAGCTCTGTAGAGTGCAGCCTGTGGCATTACTTTTTCTCAGATCTATTCGTGTTGCGGTCCTGGTTAAGTGTGGTATAATTTCTGCAGACAATGTATCCAAAGAGTAAGTTATTCATTTACGGCAGGACTTTACTTTTGAGGTATGACAGCATAGCCCAAAAACAAATAGTTAACTACTTACTAAACTTGGCATTTGAGTTTAGTATTTTTCAAGGAAGCTACATGAAGATATTGGGAAATATTCCCCATCACAACTACCCTTTATATAGACCATTTTTAGCAATTTTAGATTTTCTCAAAAAGTGGCTCTAACGGTTATGATGAAAATTCACATTAGTTTCTCTAGCTGTTCTACATACAAACTATTCTTACACAAGATTATTCTTTGAGATATATATACCATGCTGATTAAGAAAAACATTGCTAGAATTGGTCTTATTATCGACTTCTTTGTAAGTAGAAGAGAAATAAAGAAAATGCACTACGCTAAGCGATTGTTAAATTTTATAGGTGTCGTTAAGTGAAACAATTAAAATTCGATTCTCTTTGATTGCAAGGAGTAAATAAAAGAGGGAGAACAATAATGAACTCTTCACTTTTTTGAGAGAAATTTAAATTAAAACGGAAACCATTAACTCAGAATATCTCGCAAATGGTTAACTCTACAACAACAACAAAATTAAATGGCATTAATTATCAGTTTTAATAAGATCTACATTTTTTTATAAGTTTTTGTCTACGTCTTACGGTTTACTTACACAAAAGTTCAACAAAAGTCATCCAGAATGAAGAGGTCCTCAGAAGCTATTCCCAGAAAATTCAAGATATACATTTCGTTTATCATGAAAATGCCTTAAACATATGGAATTTTAATAAAAAAAAGTTAAGGAAAATCAACATTTTCGAAAAAATGTTTCATTTGAAGGATGTTGGAGGTTAACGAATTTTCTTGAAAATCTTCGTATCGCATTTATCGAAGATGCTGAACTTAAATAGCAAGTTTGGCATTTAACTTATTTTTCGTTTTGGAGCTATGCTGCCCACAGACACACACACATACACATACATGAACATGGCTCAAAAATGCTTCTTTGGATTCCCAGGGCTCTGAAAACATGTATTTCTGGTGAAATCTCGGTATCGAATTTTTGAGTGGAACAAATGCCCTCTCTATTCACTATGTACATTGTACAAACTGTTAGAGGAAGTATTAAAACATCAGATGATATTTTAATTCTGCTCATGCTAATCTGCAAGGAACAGCTAAACTATCAGGTACGATTATAAAATATTGACCTATATTTCAAGAAATAACGCCACAGTTTACATGATGATACGCTTTTATCAATACTTCTCTTTGGGTTCACAATTAAGCCTGACATATTTAGTTCAGCGTTCTATTATTCGACCGAAGAAAGCTCTGTGAAGCCTTATTTGAGTCAGAAAGACTGCAAGATATATTTTTACACGACAACTCCTCTTTAAAATTGGGCACCTCTGCCACTGCTGTACATTAGATGCCGAACAGCACTCTTAATTACAGCTCCTGTGTTTACCAACTCTCCAGGGCTACCCTGGGTTTCCTGGAAAATCTAAGCTGCAAATAACAAAATCTGAATGTTCCATTCACATGACTTTCTTTACATCTCTGTAACAAAGTATCGTTAAAAAGCTTACGCTTCTATTTATTTCATGCTAATCAAGAAAAAATTAGCAGAAATAGTCTTATTTCTTGCTTCTTTGCAAGTAGGAGCGAAATAAGGGAGTACCATAGGTTAAAGTGATAGTCTAAAGCTGGTTTCTATGTAACTAAGATCCTTTGTTTGTATGGACAGCAGTTGACAAATTCAGGTAAATATCTTTAGTATACGATATTTTAATCAAAATCGTTAGAGCCATTTTTTAGAAAATCAAAATTTTCGAAAAAAATTCCCTATAAAGGGTAGTTTGGCGTGGGAGGAATTTTCTCAAAATATTCGAGTCGCATCCCTAAAATATACTAAACTTAATACCAAGTTTGGTATTTTACCGACTTTTTGTTTTTGAGCTATCGTGTTCAAGACACACACACACACACACATGGACATTTTTCTGAAAAGCTTTTTTTCTTTTTTTGCATACAGGGGACCCTAAAACAAATATTTCCGGTGAAATCTAGGTATCGAATTTTGGGTGGAGTGTAATACCATTTCTATACACTATGTATATAGTACGTGTAGAGAAAGTAAAAAACTGACGAAAGATATCACTCCCATAACATTTTTAATTCCTCAAAATAAGATAATGTTTTATAGTATATCACATATGAAATGTATCTGCTTTGAGTATAAGGTCTTCACCCTTTGTATAAGAACAACAGCATTTTGACATTGCTACAACACATTTCAAACAGTATAAAATTTTGACTAGAACATACAATGTACACACGCGGACACAAAACATCAGCCAATCGCCACCTAATAATTCCTATAATTGTATAATTCTTTTAATAGTCTTCCTCGACAAATGCTTGTCTATTATGAAGGAAATAGAAGAATTTTTTTTTTTTTTTTTTTTTTTTTTTACTTATACGTTAACAAAGCAGTTGTTGTAATTTTTCATTCATTTATTTTAGAATTCATAGAGATTGCTTCAACCTTTCTTGAGTGAATACATATATACCTACAAATAGAATTTTTATATTATGTATATATATAAAAGTTATACAGTTTTTAAAATAACAAACTTTGATTACTGTTTAAAGGTTAGTGGTTCAGTAGCTACACTGACTGATTATAAATCAATAAAACTGATATCTATGTTTTTTCAAAGGACTGAAGGTTTTGCCGGAGCCCACTGAAGAAGTTGCAGAGAAAATTTGGCTTATGTCTGACTGTGACAGCAAGAGAAGGGAAGAGGTCTATCATACGTTGAGGGACTGGGTCTATACCCAGCCACACCTCCCGAAGAACATTGGTAAGCTAGTTTACTATATACAATTAAAGATGTACAACTGTCAACCTACCATTTCTAGGCTCGCATACTCCGCAACAGTGACGAGATCATTTCCTGACGTGAAAGGCTGGAGGCAGTCGTTTGTTTCTCCAACAGACCTCCGGACTATGAGCTATTCTGATATGCATGCAGGACTTCGCGAATGTATACGTCGAATAAAGCAACGCTTAGTTTGGAAATGAGCCTTGCTCGGCTGAGTACTCGAGAGTTCCGGAGCTGAACTGGAGGGGAAAAGGATAGTCAATACGTGTGTGCGAAGGTCATAGCAAAGTGTTTGCGCTTCCTGTCACTTCATACCTGTCTGACGAAGTTTGCGTGCTGCAGTCAGATATTGATGATTTTGAACAAACACTCCTTTATAATTTCCATTTGGATGGTTTGCACATTTCAGTGGCGAGAATTTCTTTCTTCATACATTTTAAAAGCATTTTCCGTATGTAGGACTTGTGGTTGACAAAGTGGCGCAGTGGTGGGTAGTCATCCGATCCTCCGGTTTCGCGTTTCATCGGTGCTCCATCTTCATTCCATGTCTCATCCGTATCATCGCCTGCGGTGCCAAGGTAGTAAAAGCGAGCGTTAAACTCTAGGAAAATATACCATTTTGGCATTTTTAAAAAAATAACGCAAATTTAACGTTGAACCTTTTATTCGTCTCTAAATTCTGACTCTTACACTAATATTCTTATGCGCCATTTTTTTATGCTTTGTAATTTGTAGGTGTTTCAACTTTGCTGCAAAGTAAATAAATACATAGAACCGTGAGAGTTTTTAAAATCTGTCATGTTATCGACTGTGTCAAGTTTCATCCAGTTGGAGGTGACGGAGATAAGAATAGTACCTTTGTGGCAACAATTTTAGGAAATTAGAATTTTAATAATAATTAATACATAGTAAAAATAGTAATAATAATAATAATAATAATAATATCTACATTTGCTTCTGTAGGTTCTTTGTGTCACCGGAATAGCAAAGCCACGGAAATGGCATTTGATCTATGGAGTAATAGATTTTTTTGCGTTGAAGAATAACTATTATATTGTTATAAAGTCCTAAATAATAATAATAAAATAATAAGAATGTATAAAAACACATTAGAGTACTTAAAATCAGAAAAGGGTGTTCAACGTAATGTTTGAAATAATTTGAAGAAAAATTTCCGGGGACTTCCAAAGTGGTAACGACTTATTATTTCAGTAATATTTGGAACATATAATTCTGGAAAGCAACCTCAATTTAACAGGTATGAGTAAAAATGAGTAGTTTATACATAACACGAAATACACGTTAACTGTGTGCAAAAGCAGGCAGGCAGGCAGGTAATGGGAAATGACGACACGCTTGGCCTGATTTGTTTACGTCACAAGTCTACACAAATAGTTATATATACATATAAGCTGACAACAAAACACACAATTTCTCATTTTTAAAAATAAGCATTAGGATGTTGTCGTATTTTATAACCATTAAATTAATAAGTCTCAACATGACAAGCAGTAGCGAAAGATACCAGAAAAGGATTTTCCAATACATTCACTCCTGGCGTTAGGTAGTATAATTTTTCTTGAGTTCCTCAGTATTCAGGAAAAGTGCGTACCTATGTGTTAAGTTAACCGGATAGGTAGGTGCTGGCTCTAAAAATTACAGATATACAATTCATAGTTTCTAAATCGGAGTGCATAAATGCCTGCCGTGTGATGTTTGCACTTTGCGCATGTTTGAAGAATGTAAATGATGATAATGTACAGTCTGTGTAGATCAGTAAAATTTCTCTATAATCACTGCAGCAATATTGTTTTTCAAATACTTGTCTATAGTAAGCAAAGGAAGAAGTGTGTTATACTCAAATATGCTGAGTCAAGATTTTACCGGAAATTCCCGTCTTGAGAAAATTTTTAAAATTCTTTACAAATAGGTGTGTATGTGTGCAAGCGCGCGTGTATGACATTTCGGATAAATACTAATTTGACTTTAAATTCAGGAATATTCAATTATATGTCACAAGCATTTTAACAAAATCTTGCAATTTCAAAATACTCTTTATATGGAATTGTTTCGTTTTTGTATTTCCCCAAGCTGGCTCCAGTGATTTAGTTTGTTTATATGGTGTATTGAATTGTCGGCGAATAGCCTCTATGGTTCACTTATTTCAGGATGAGTTTTGTGTACCTGTGCTTAGCTGGTAAACCCAAGGGATAGCCAAAAACTACAACACAAAAATATATAAATAGCATATAACTCATTTTATATAAAACGAAATTGTTATTTCTTTAACCATTTGCAGGATATTCGTTTATGGTTTTAATTTATAACATTTTTAGTGTTTATGAGGTGTTTAGGTTATATTCTTTATTTATGGTAGTCATCAAAGAGTAGGATTTAAAGGCCAGAATATGGCAAACCAATTTATGTAAATACATTTTATACAGAGTTAGGTATAAATACGTGACGGGTTTAAAACCACAAAATGTGCTTGAGCAAATATATATTTTAGTCACGTTGCAGTGCATGCAACGGCAAGGAGCTTTAGATAACATGGCTCACTGACGATTTGATTTAATTTGATTTAGGTTGGTAATACAGATAACATTAGTGATTGTGGTCAGACAGTGAACTTCCAGTTCAGTTGCGATTGAGCATTGGCCTGTAACAGAGCGTTTTCATTCAGTAGAAACGTATTTCAGAAGAAAAAAATCAGTTCTTTCATCACCATTTTCTAATCCCAATAATTCCCGCTGAACGAGTTTGTGTATCCGGTACAGGCCTACGCTCCATCGCAATTGAATTGTAAGCAGTGTATTGCCAGATCATAACCATAACTGTCAACCGTTACCAATCTGACGCAAAAAAAATCAAATCATGTACGATATCATGTAAAGCACGATGCCATTTTATGCATTACAATACGCTAAAATAAATCTTTGACCAAGTACACAGCGCTCCGATTGGTTAAAACCATTAGGTTTTTATGCCCCATTCTGAATTATAAAGTGGGTGGCCATATCCCCGATACTCCTGTCGTACGAATAATGAATTTGTTATACAACTACTTCAGCAAACCTAGTCTCTATTATTATGCAGCAGATAGAAAACCTACATTTTGAAGCAATACTTAGTAGAATAGTAGGTACAGAGCTTATTGTGGATGTAGATAACATTTCAGTTTATTTTTCTAGATGAAACCAAGTATCTAGGAACCTTCAGGTGGTGTAACAACAGCCTGGAGAGGACCAAGGGTTGTATTGACATGTATTACACTCTTCGTGGAGCTCTTCCTGAGATATTTGCCAACAGAGACCCAGCATCGGATGTGATGCAGAAGACATTAGCCTTGAGGTAAACACCCAAAGTAATTGACATATACATATATAATAATAATAATTGTTATTATTATTATTAAGGCACATGTACATATACACATGATCATAACTTAACAACAATCTAGTAAACAAAGTTCTGCGAATTCGTAAACCAATTCTGTTCCTTAAACCTACTATTGTTAATATTTTAATACTTTTTGCATAATACTACAATTTATAAAGGAGTATGTGAAGTTATAATGGTTATAGAGTTCTGTGTACGACAATGTCTGAAATGAGGACAGAACAGAAATACTGGTCGAGTGGTAAGCGAGCTGACTTCTCACCGGAGATTCCCGGTAGGGACGAGGAATTTTTCTTTAACCAAATTATTCCCTATCCCCCCACAGAGTTTGAAAATATGTATGGGAGAGTGAATGTGAGTGTTTAATGATATAAGATGATTAACCTAATGGCACAACTTATTAGTGACTGTTTGAGTATTTCACATGTCAAAGCCCCCTATATTACCATAGAATTTAAACAAAACAAATAAACAAGAGAAATGCGAATTTCAAAAATACCTTAAAATAAAAACAACAGCCTCAGTAATCGAGTGGTCTCACGCGAAGGTCCCTGGTTTGATACGATACGAAATACTTTTCTAAAAAAGTAATATCCATTTGTTGTAAAGGTATTATGGAATATAATTTTACATATCTGATGTATTCCATTCACATGACTTCCTTTATATCTCTGTAATCAATTATTGTTGAAAAGCTTATTTTTCTATAGCATAAATAGTCTTATTACTTGCTTCCCTGTAAATCGAAGAGAAATAAAGTAGAGTCCTATACAAAACAATAGTCAAATCTTTTAAAATTCGGTTTTATACCATTGAAATCCGTTTCTTTACATGACCAGCAGTTTATACATTTGCATATCAGGCAATTGGAAAAGTTGCAACTTTAGGCCAAAAGACATCCTTGACTTGAGCATCGGATTTAGAGGCTATAGTTCAGACATGCTGTTCAGACATTCTGGGCATATTCCTACTTCTACCTCTTTCACGCAAGGTAGCGTATAGTTGCAGATTGGCAACCATTGGCCTGTGTTGCTCATCATTGCACTTACTCTATTGTATTAACCATGTAAACAATGTTTATCGCTTTTGTTATCTCAAATCGACACGTAACAGCTATCAGAGAGTATCCTAAAGATCATTGTGGACTACATGTATTGCACTCCGAGTTCGATAAACACGCCCCCTATTCTCACGGTTCTGGTATCACAAGTACAAAGTTTGATAATTTGATAACTATTTTTCGCGATAGCTGCTAAGTGGCCAAATTAGCAAGAGGTTTCTCATAAACCGTAGTAGGTTACCAATTTTGTCTGCGAATTTCCCTTTCCTTGTTTTTGCTTCTGCCATTTAAGAAACTCCAAACACCACCACACACCTATTGACCATTATACTGGTTTAAAACTTCAAGTCTAAATTTACTGCTTAATTGAACATTTAATACAATAAAATCACTCAAATTAGTACTCTAACCTATGTATTGAAACATTTCTTTCTCCTTGTATTTTTCTTCTGCTATACGAGAAACCACAACCAAACACCACACGCGATTTCACCATTATACTGCTTTAAAACCTACAGTCTAAATGTACTGTTTAATTGATATTGAACCCCAAAAAATAGTATTTTTGTTTGCAGATTTACCCCACAAAAGAGCCGCACTCACCTCAAAACTGTAGAATCAAAATATGGAAGCTTGACAAAAATGTGCTTCGCCCTATGCATAAGGACAGGGCATTTCCTATCTATTCGCTCTATATCTATGTTCTGCTGCAGTGTGCTTCCATCTAAAGGCAATAACGTGAACTTATAGTTGACAGATGCATGTTTAACAAAAGAGGTACGTATTTTATCCATAAAAAAAATTATGATACCAGGTGCGCATACGCAAAAATTTCTAGGGGCAAAAATCGAGTTTAAGGGTAGGTTCAAACGCTGTAGATTTTAAATTACCACATGTACGCTGCATTTAATAGCACTGAAACAAAAAGTAATCACATAAATCCTCAAGGTGTCAAAAGCTAGAGTGTTGACGTGCTCCTGTGAGCTTATACAGTAGCCGCCACTGATATAAAGTTATAGCAATACCAATGACTTATATGGGAGTGAAAATTGGACCTTAAGGAGAAAGAGAGGAGCCGATTATAGGTAGCCCCAATGCTATTACTCCTAAGTGTAGCGGGAGTGTTATTCCGATATGTACCTATTGAATAAGAAGTATTGGTAGGGCAGCAAAAAGATGGTTACAACAAATAAACGAGCCGCAACGGGTTTAAGCCTAATGCTTGAAGAAGAAGAAAAATAAGACTTTGATTTTCTTCTGCATTGCTTAGCCATTACCGCCGTGATTCGTGTAGCTTCATATTAATTCATATAGCTGTAACTAGATCGCGCCTCTTCACACTCATTCCAGTGTGATCTGATTCATGGCCTGCTAGATATCTTACCATTTTCTTTGACAGAACAGAAGTAATTTCAGACAAATAATAAGACCTCATTAATTATCAAAACATAACGCTATCATAGCGCAGCCTAAGAGTTTGCGTGAGGTAAAATAATTCACAACTGTCTTAGACAAGAAATTAATGTCACTTTCCAGAGCATATACTACAAGTGTACATTTTTCTAGCGTACAGTATGTTTCAAATTGAATAACATAGCCAATAATATCGAATATTAATGTTCACCCAGTCTTTATAAATAAATCAATCATAAAAAGAAGTGAAGCAAGCAACATATCAGCCACTGGTATCAGCATTTAAAATGACGTGGCACAAACAAAAAGGAAAAGCTCTATGATGGTACAGCAAACAGCGTAAAACCTCGCTTCGCAATTGTATGTTATACAGAAGTCCGTAATAAATTGATACATACAAACTTCTTTCACGTAATCCATAAAATTTAGATTTTGAAATCTTTGATTACGTGCGCGTTGCTTCTATGTGAATGCTGTCATTAGCACGTTGCATAGTGTTGCGCTATGGTACGTTTGTACACGTACTATGTACAATCATGGAAAAAATGATTTAGCGTTGTAACCTTTCAAAGTATCGCTTCGGCCTCACGGAAGCACACGAAGTTACAAGCTGGGTTTACAAGTGCACGTGCGTTGTGCTACAAAACATGCTTTTATACAGCGAGGTAAGATGTAGTTTATTGCTCTGTAACATAAAATAGCAACCAGGGAACAATCAAAATAATTTTTTTTTCGCTAACATGCACAGAAACACTAAAAAACAAGTAAAACCTTGATAGTTGAGCTGTTTGCTACAGTTCTTTATGAACAGGGAAAAGAGTTTGATAGCTAGAGTCAGAGTCAGGGAAAAGTGTACTCAGAGTAGAAATGGCTCAGTGCTGTTCTGTTTGAAATTCAGTATGCTCCGTAGCGTAGGTTCGAGCCCAGAGACCCGAATAGGTTTTCTTTTTTTTTTAAGTGAATATTAGTACGCTTTACAACCGATGTAGATTACGTTATACCAATCATTCACTACTTGAAATCTGAAATATTTTATTTGCTGTTCTCGCAAACTGGAAAACAAAGAAAAACGCTGCAACCTAATCTTACAGCTTTGGTTTAAATGCAACCAAAGGCTAATAAACCAAGAGAAAAGAAATTCTAATACTTTGTGTGGTCCCCATTATTTGCTATCACTGCCCTCAATCTTCGGGGCATAGAATCCACCAGCGTTTGAAATTAATTTATGTCTTCTACTAATGAAACCCAAGTGTCTGTCATGGCACACCAGAGTTGTGTAGCATTATTCAATCTTGGGTTTCGGGAAAGCCTCTGCTTTACTTTCGTCCAAACATGTTCAATTGGGTTGAGATCTGCTGACTTTGGATAGTATCTGCTATAAGATGTTCGTGTGCTCCGAAAACCACTTTTGAACTTTGGCCGACTTATGGACCGAATGATTATTCTGTTGGAATTGAATAATACCTACAGGACAACGCTCTTGGGCAGATGGAAGTAGAACATTTTCTAGAATTTCAGAATAGGTTTCCCCATTTAGCTTTCCATGATCATATTCCAGGTTACCTGCACCTTCCCGAGATATATATGCCCAAGCAGCAACGCTCGTTCGACCACTCCTTGCAGCTATTGCAACTTTTATCAAGGAAATTCTGCAGGAGAACCATGGGTATAGCAAAATAATGATGTCAAATCAAAATTGAAATAACTCAAACTGAAGTAATTAAACAGGAAAAATGAACACCATGATGTCATCGTCTCTCGATGTAATGGCTCCAACAGTACCAAGAGACGTAATTATATATGACGGGAAGTAGGGCTTTTTAGTTGGTGAAAATCCAACTCCCACACAGTCTTTGAAAGATTTTCCCCTACTATAAAAGAAACACTCCTTGCACGAGTGGCCAAATAACTCATATCATATCGAGTACCACGAGACTACAAACACAGTCGAATTGACATTTGCAGTAGAACGAAGCTTCGTCGGAGAAAATTACTTCGGTCCAATCAAAGTTCTCGTACTGTACAGTGAATGCCAACCTGTTAATTTTGTGGGCTTCAGTTAGCACTTACATTTGACCAACACAGAAAGAAACACAATAACGACAAAGGAATCAACCTTATCACCAGTAGTTGTAAACGTAGGCTATTATACACAATATATATTTGCATATTATCTAATACTCAAATTATAACTAATATAGCGGAAACTCTGTATCAGTATAAATTAAGAATGTGAAATAGAAAATTAATAGAAGAAACAACATAAATGGGGGAGAAAAAATATATGCAGTTGCAGAGATGCTGAGAAAGTCATGTGAATGAAACACATCAGATTATTTGAACTAAATGCATTATGACCTGGATAAAACTTTAAATAAACATTGTAACTGAATTAACTTGTGGAACTAAGTTATTAAAAGTGAAGGTTGGCTTGGACTGTCATTTTGTTACACATCCAATACAGAAGATTAAAAATAGGAACATCAGCTGCGATAAGATTTTTCGACAATTTTGCTCCAGTCAGATGACCGTGGTTGATTGAAATTGCCTAATCACGGCCATTCCATTGGCACTTTAACAGTTGAGCTGAATTGCAAGGATAAATAGTACAGAGTTTTGTCCAAGTACGCTGGAAAGTACCTAAGATGGGATATAATTATGTCGAATATGAGAAATTTATCGTAATAAACATATAGTTTCTGTAGTATGCACGAGCTTGCTATCACCGTTCCACAAATGCACAATATCTTAACATGTAGTGTAAAGTTGTTAAAGAAAAAGCTTAAATTTATGTTTAAAATTTATCAACCAGAAATTATCTTTGCTATGTTGCAGTGCCTTTCTACCATTACCACGTCTAACTGAGAAACTCGAAAGAGTATGCATAATGAGAGGCATGCTTCCAGAGTTTTCTGAAGTTGTCGCAGAAGACACCGTTAAGATGACGTTTATGATTAATGACATTAGATCGATGTACGATACAGTAGTGGGGGATGTTTTCATTGTAGATCTTTCGAATTTCACTCCTGCAGTTTCGGCCAAATATACACCAACATTGCTGAAGAAGGTGGCTGTTCTTGGTTTTGTAAGTACACATTTAACATATATTTCAATTAGAAACGTGCATGTATTTTACCATGGGATTCTGACAAAATATTAAATAACAATATGCCTAAAGTAAAAATATGACTCTTTTTACTTTCTCCATACGCACTATGTACATAGTGTATAGAGAAAGTATTGCACTCCACCAAAAAATTCGATACCGAGATTTCACTGGAAATATATGTTTTAGGGTCCCCAATATCCAAAAAAAAAGCATTTTCCCAAAAAGGTCCGTGTGTGTGTCCGTGTTTCTGTGAACACGATAACTCAAAAACGAAAAGTCGGTAAAATACCAAACTTGGTATTTAAGTCTAGTATCTTCCAGGGATGCGACACGAAGATTTTGAGAAAAACCCCCCCACCCCAACTACCCTTTACATGGAACTTTTTTCGAAAACTGTTATTTTCTCAAAAATGCCTCTAACGATTTTGATTAAAATTTCGTATATTAAACATATTTACCTGACAATGAAATGTATATCTTGAATTTTCTGGGAATAGCCTCTGAAGAGTAGTTTATGTTGGATGAATTTTACTAAATTTTGAATAACTGCTAAACCGTAAGAGATGGACAAAAACTTACTACACAGAAAATGTAGAGCACATTAAAACACACAATTTATGTTATATACATTTTTTTCGTGGAGTTCGTCGTTTTTGTGACATTCCTTATTTTTGGTTCCTGCTATGAAAAACGTATACTTTTATCATACAGGAACTTATCAACTCCTATCCATATAGACAAAGGAACTTCATTGACATAGCAACCAGCTTTTGACTATCACTTTAACCTACAGTTGTCCCTTATTTCGCTTCTGCTTACAAGGAAGCGAGTAATGAGAATATTTCTGCTATTTTTTCTGATTAGCATAAAGTAAATAGAAGTATAAGCTTTTTAAGAATTATTTGTTGCAGGGATACGGACAAAGTCATGTGAATGGTACACATCAGATTTTTTAGTTTAAAAATGGAATATATTACTTCGTATGACTTTCATTATTATTCTAAAACACATTATTTGCACACAAGATATTTTTCTATAAACTTTATCACTGGATATAAATATTTACATACATGGGTACATTTCGTGCTAAATAAAAGTATCATGTAGAGCACTGAAGTGATAGTTGATAGTTTGAAACACCGGATCAATATATTCAACCAATTTAGGATATTTCATCACCTTTCTTTTCAGTATACATATACACTGCTCAAAAATTAGATGAACGTGTTTAAACTAAAACCAAAAATAAAATAGTAAGGCAATGTAAATGTTGAGAATCAGATGTTATGCTTTTTAGTATTATTTAAAACTACAATGAAGTCCTACTAAAAAGGTTTAGTTTCTCTCTTAAAAAATCAGTGAAGTTGAAAAATCTGTGAAAATCAAAGTGAGTGCTATTTGATTTATTGGTAAATAGGTTTTAACAGAAATCTGTGATAGAAAATTCTTATTTTGAGTTCTCTGAGGCTAATAAAGAGGAATGAAACATCCGAATGAAACATTTGTCGCACAAGCAGTTGCGTGGATTGAAGATGACAATTCCATTCACTTTGTCTCCAGGATTCATGTCAGCCTTGTGTCATGCATAGGGTTTGGAGACGATATACAGAGACAGGCAGGTTCAAGAGGCTGCCCGGAATAGGGCGTAGGAAGAATACAACAGCGTTTCAGGATAGAATTCTTGTCTTGTCAGCTATGCGCAAACGTAAATCTACATCCAGAGATCCGCAAAATGACGTACGAACAACAACTGGAGTGGCAATTTCTAATCAGACAATAAGAAACAGGCTGATGAATGCAGCGTTGAGATCTAGATCCCCGTCAAAGCCCCTCGTTTGACACGTCAGCACAAGGAAACCCGGCTGAGATTTGCTCAGAATCATGTCAGCTGGCAACTCCGCCAGTGGAAGGCTGTTCTCTTCACAGACGAGTCGCGGTAAATTGACGAGTTGTGATGATAATATGCGTGCATGGAGACGCTGGAGCAAGGCATGAACGTCTTGCTCCAGCAACTATTGTTGAACATAACAGATTTGGAGGCGGTTCGGTTATGGTTTGGGCAGGCATTACTGTTGATTCTCGGACGGAGCTTGTGGTTGTTCCACAGTCTATAAATGTTCATGTTTACATTAATAACATTATCCTTCAACATGTCGTGCCCTCTGCTTATGGAGTGGACCCTAATTTTCTTTTACAGCACAATAATGCTAAACATTATAAAGCACGGGGTAACCAGGTTGTCTTACAAAAATGCCAAATTCGGCTAATGGACTGGCCTGCATACATTCCTGACCTAAATCCGATTGAACATCCGTGGGATAAGTTGGAAAAACTTGTTCGCAAACGGCCTGCTGTGCCACAGAACCTGAGAGAAGTCGCAAATGCAATCACTGAGGAATGGGAGAAAACCCCACAAATTGCTATAAGAAGGATGGTGAGAAGCATGCCACGTAGGTGTTACGAAGTTATTGCAGCTCATGGAGGACACATTAGGTGTTGAGTGTTGAAATAACCATGGAAACATTGATTACAAAACAATGTTATCTTATATTTCCACTTTGTTTTGTGCATCAATCATTAATTTGATCGTATTTCCAATCCTGTGAAATAAAAATTTATTACAATGCACATACTAATTTTACAAAGTTCTTCAATTTATAATTATAAACTACCAAAAATTGAATTTTATCAGTGTTAGTTTTGAGACATTGGTTTAAACATGTGCTCCTCTAATTTTTGAGCAGAATATAATGAAATATAAACTTTTATCGCAATATATCGAAAATATTCAAGAATATCACTTTCAGAGCTCAAATTGACTCATAAGACAAATGCCCCACATCATGGAAATATTAACACTTTTAATTCTTTAAACTTTGCATTATTATTCCTCAAAAGTATGCTTTAGAAATAAAGATAACACTTCATATAACATTAAGATTATTTATGAAATAAAATAATAGCAAGATAATTTAAACTTCTAAAGGCTTAAAACCCCTGAGTCCGAAACTATGTTTGACATCAAACATACTCTTTTTGGATACTTTTTATTGCTCTTCAAAGTATGGCTGTATTGAAGGTTAAGAAGAATTGAACCAAAATTACATTAAGAAGAACATTTTAAAATGTCAAAAATATATATTATATATAAATTATTAATTTGCACAGGTTTAGTATAGGAAAGATATATAGTTTAGTATCCAAGCCTTAGCAGATCACAGAACAATGCATGAGGGTAAGAATGTGTTATTGTATATGCTCAGATTACTTCTTTTGTCAATACAGGTGCTTTTGTAAGAGCAAGGTTTTGGCGCATTAAAGTTCTAAGTAACAGGGAGTTTTTCAGAGACAGGTTTTTTTCCCCCCTAAAAGTCGTAGATTGAAGCTCTTTCATTATAAAGAGCGGTTACGTGATACTATATTTTCGCGCTGCTTAGTAACCAATCATAAATGAGCTCGATTGAGGGTATAAAAGCAGTGTCCATACAAAAATAGAGGCTGTATGTATGTTCTGTTTTGTATTGTTGGTTCTTGATTATGTGATATTCTTACGCGAAATATTGAGTTACCGCACTAGTTGATGTGTAAGTTTTATATCGCGTAATAGTGAAGTAAGCGATAACTATAGACAGCCGGGTCAAAGAGAAACTTTGTAGGCAGAAGAAATAGCACCAGTTATAATCATATATTACTAAATCTACAAGAACTAGGTCGGGAGTCTTTCGGCGGATTATTGTCTCAATAATGATGATGATAATAATAATAATAACAATAATAATAATAACAATAATAATAATAAAATAATAAAAAATAATAATTATTATTATTATGAATAAACAGCATAAATTCTGAGAAATTTGAGTGAAGTACTTACACATTTCTGTTAGTCTACCCAGTGTGACATACCCAGGTTCATTCTCCCTCCCCTCAGTGAGAGTCAATTTAGTGTGCTCTAATACCGATTTGCTTAGCCGGCGCATCACTGAACACTAAGGAGGGTATGTACACACTTATTTTAAAAGTATTTCACTGGCACTACTTCAGATCGACTCCAAGGTAGACGAAAGAGTTGCGATAGCCTTCACTGAAATATCCAAGACGCTCTGATTATTAGGCCACCTTCCTTCATCACCCCCCATAATGTTAATGTAAACCTAGTCGCCACACGGAGCTTGGTACCGCGCTGTACTTTTAAAAGTAAATATGAGATTTTATATAAATACTATTTTATTCCAATATAAAACAAGTATATTCACTAATGCAGTTCACGAGGGAGTCCCTACATTGTATTGATGTTAATATCTGTGGTATAACTTTTTGTTTTGATGCAAATAAAAAATATCGGCGTTTCACTTTTAGATTAAGTACAGATTAAACAAGAGCTGCTGCATAATGCATTGAAAGTGTTGTATTATGCTAATTAATGTAATTCTATGCTATGCTTTATTTTCAGAAAGCTTTCAGCGCAAAGGTAAAAGGAATCCATATAATTAATGCACCTGCATACGCTGATGTCTTCATTAATCTGCTTCGTGCTGCCATACGTAAACCAAAAATTAGAAATAGGGTAAGTGTTATTCTTATTCTGAAACTATGAGTAAACATTGAGAAAGTTCCATACAATGAGCTAGAAGATGATATTAAGTATAACTTATATGCTGTGGTTCTTATCTTCCCGCTTTATATTCCCGCGTGAAAGAAATTTTGCTCAAAAGGCATACATATCAGGCTTGGGGTTCTTCTTCGTCTTAAATTTTGACACATGATCAGCATTTTCTTTCCATCCAAAGCCATTATCATCTTTGAAAATATTTATAAATATTAAATTTTATTTTTAGTAAGATTAAATAATTATTCTTTTTAGTTGAATTCCAACCATTCATACAAGCCCTCAATTAAAAAACTAACGATTATGCTACCTTCCAAGCTGCGGAATTTTTAGCTCCCAGCCCTCAAAAAGAATCCATCACCCTCAACCAGAATTGAACCCACCACCTTGGAAACTAGACACTATGATGGCACCCCCTAGACCGTGGAGAATGACCACAATGACTTTGGGGACCCAAAGCGTTAATGAAGTAAAACTCCAAATAAAAGCCTTGGCCGAAGTTCTTGCTCGAGGTACAATTTGTGGCACATGCTTTTTTCGACTCAGGTTGGAACTTTACTGTCTTACCATTTACCGAAATCCTTGGAGGAACTATCGCATTCTACCCAAATCATTTTCTTAATTTATATGTTCATTTTTTTACCAATCGGCAAGATTGCTATTCCAGTTGGCCCAACTGCTCCAACATTAGGCGTATGCAGATATCCTTTCGTGCGCAGATATCAACAGGGTTATTTCCAGTTAAAACCGATTAGTGCTGAACTGACTGGGTGAGCTTCGTTATACCCCTCGTACTTATCAACGGAGACTATGCGAGTCTCGTTCATTCAGAAGGTAAAGCGAAAGTCGCACTCGCTAGTTTCCCCACTATCCGGTTTTAACTTCAAATAGTCCTGTTGAGTTCTACAACCCCTTTAACGCACCGTTTTGAGCCATCTGATACATGCCGTGATAAATTACTTTACATATGACAAATTGGGTATATGTGCCTCTATGATGTGCATTAGATAACAAGAAAATAGCATTACCATATGGTATATGGTTAACATTTATTAACATTTAGAGATTTGACCAGTAAAAAGGCAGTAATCAACATTTAAATACATTCAACTGTTCACAATGAATGACAGAAATTGATATTTGAATTAATGTGGCTAATTATTAGATTGAAAATCATATCTTGGTGCTCACTGAGGTGGAAGTCTGCAGACAAGTATCTATTTAATCCTCATCTCTGTGAGCTTTCAATTCCAATCTTCTTCGCGTGGTACTTCGTCTAATTTGAAGAATTGTTTTGACGGCAATTTAAAGCACTGTGGTATGGGGAGAATACGAAGTTGCTGATGGAGATCGACATTGCTTTAACATAATGGAACTTTTGCAATAGTGTACATGACTTTGTTTTGTATAACTTAAACTCGACGTATGCGAGTTTTGCTACCTCTACCCCACGGAGGAGAGATGAGGGGCGTGTGAGATTATAGGACGTATGGGAGGCTTGTAGAACAGCAATGATAGTTAAGACCAATCAATGCGTATTAGGTATAACCATCGGCTTCTTATATAGTATGATTCAAGATTATTCTTTTTAGAGTGTTTTAAAATACGGGGGAGTTACGAAATTTCAGCCTCAAGCCCCCAATAGCTGATATGTATTTATTAGTTTCGGGATGGTGATATTTACTTCTTGTTTTGTTTTAATTTTTAATTTTCATTAGCTAATCATAAATACACTAAATATTTTGGTATTTCAACTAAAAAGTCAAAATTATTCTAATATATAAACAATAATTTATATGATTCATATGTAATAAAAAAATAAATACTTGAAGCTAACGCATACTCATATAATAAGCAAATGTTTTCTACCTTTGTCCTTTGAACTGTCTCAGGAGTGACCAAGGAATTGTTCTGTCTGGAGCAATTCCTAGATTTAACTGGTGTTTATGGAGGCAGCTTTTTAGTGATCTACTTTTCCTGTACTGTAGGTTGGTTGTAAGATCTTACTGACGGTCCTGCTGGTCTTTAACTTCAACTTTTAGGTTGTGAACCATCTAGATAACAGAAATAATGATATTTGAAGCCTTTTAATTTTAATGTTTAATTCATAACATGCATAGAAAAGAACTGTGTCGCTTGCCTAGAATAGTTGTAGGATTTGTATATGGTTTGTCATATACGCTAAAAGTTTATTAAAAGACTTTTCTGTGAATTATTGTTTAGAGGTTCCCTGAAAAAAGCAAACCTTTTTTTTACAAAACTTATTGTGTTTCATCCATGATTCACTCCTACTATATATGTAGCTCTGTCATCATCCCAGGTGGGTAATCTCTCCTTCGACTCCATGGTGCATGGACAGCACTGAGAGATGAACGCTTTCTCATTCCATGGCACGTCCAAGAAGACAACTATCCTTCAACAGCGGGTAAATAAAAACAAATACCCTTAAAAATGTTAAATGTATTAACCAAGAAGTAGTAGACTTGTGTTTCTCGTCAATTTGTGATTACTAGAACCAAGGAAGGAAGAAAACTTACTTTGGTGAACCCGCATGAAATTCAAAGGCGTGTTGCTAGAACTACTAGTCCTGTGTAGTCATGTTATACACCTCGTAAATGTACGCTCCTTGAGGCAAAGTCAGGGTTCCAAGTGCGCCTGTGGTGCCACAAATAGCAAAAGCGGGCCTTAAATGCAACAAAAAATAAGAATGGTCCCAGGCACCTAAAATATTAAGAGTGAAATGGATGTTTTTTGCAAATTAGGAGATCCAGGATATCTTGCGGATCAAGGTATGACATCTGTAATAGAGTTCAGTGGAAAGCAAGAGAAGAATTATTGCCTTCCCTTACCATATTCGTTTCCTTTGATCGGATAGATCTCCCTCAAAGGATTTAGGTTGGGTATGAAACCATCAGCTGTCAGCACTTTGGACACATGATAGATTTTTGCAACGGGGACTATACAAGTTTCAACTCTGGAGACATCATGCACAGCATGTCCATCAGCTGCATCTTGTGTTAATTGTAGCGGTAACCATCAATCTACTTTCCAAAAATTTCTCTTTTGCAGAAGAGCTGCAAGAGATCAGAGTACAGAGGTGCTTCTTGGAAACTCGGAAAATGGTGCTCATCCGCCAACCCTCTCTCTCGAAGTCCAGTACTTTGGGACGGTAGATAAGAGGTCCACTGGTGTTGTGGATCTCAGGACTGCTGGTTGCTGGGCGTCATGGTATAGGCTGTGGATGGGTGTGCTATTTATTTTAAAACATTGTTACGGGTTTGGATTTGCCGCTGTATATGAAGTTGGTGACTCTTGCTGTTGTAGAAACTGGAATGAACTATTTGCGCCAGACTTGATTGTTGCAGCAGTTGCAAGGTTATTATCGGCGACGAATTGGTTTATTTATGCACAGCTCAACTACGTTTTTCGTTTTAAGTCTGCTAGCTTCAGTCGGTGAGTAAGAGAATCTTAACCTCCTTACTTGGACGGTAGGATTTAATAAAGCATAGAGTTAATTTAGGAGATTTCTATTAATTATAAACTTTTATATCGTTGAAACAATGAGGTGAATAAAGGCACGCTATTTAAACTGTACCCATTTTTTAGAAAACTGTGTCAAATATATACTTTATAATCTGTACTTACAATAAATCTCTTGTTGATAATGAGTACAATACAATATTTCACCTAAATTGCTAAATTAGAGGTCTCAATTTGCGAGATTATCTCTTGGCGTCTGTATCCCTGATTTCTATCTTGTTGACTACGTCCCGGAAGCTTTGTAAAAATGTTCGCATAAATACAAATTTAGCATATATGGATCAATGTTTTATAACATTGTAATCTGTCCGTCACCATGGGAACGACATATTTCTTTATTCCACATTTCGTGAAATACGTATTTACAATACATTTTTACATACTCACAATAATTAAAATTTATACATTTTTATAATTTACATGAAAATGTTTTTATAAATAACTGGCATTTCTAAATCAATTTTTTTACTCTGCTCTTATGCTTTGTTACTGGTATTAGCATCCGGTATCTCGTTCACCTTTTATTATCCTTCTTCTTCTCTCATATTACTACTTTAATTATGTTTTATAATTGATATACTTTTCTAAACATCAATTCTTAGCTATACATTGTACATTGCAATGTGGTGTATTCGTTACATAACCTTGGCTATGTTATTTTCGTAAAAGAACGCCATTTTATGCCATTTTCGTGCGTATCGTGAGGCAATGACATCTCGCTGCCATTTTTATACATACAGTTCTTTGGCTTACATTGCAAAAGAATATGTTTTATTTTATAATATTATAATAGGGCAGTATTGTTTTATTTTCTTTTGACTTGATTTATTTATTTAACGTTAAATCCTGCGTCAACCTATATATCAGTTGCAGATATATCCGCGCTATGTAGGGAGATAGAAACTCAGATAATAAAAACGGGACCACCAGCGCAAAGAATATTTTTCATAACTGAGCACTTCCAAAGCCTTCGACATCGGCCATCCATTCTGTATCGTCAAATTTCCCATACCTGCTAATGTAAAGAGCACTGCATTAAAATTACCAAAACCCGTCGATCCCGGGCAAGCCCGTAATATTTTAAGCTCCACAGTTAAAGCTTAAGACTAGTTATGACAGTACTGGCCTCCTCAATACAGGTGTAAACTCCGTTCCCAGGAAATCAATAGGAAGGTAAAAATTCACCCGGATCTCCTAGGAGATCTTCTACTTCCAATCGCCTCGAGAACCTCGAATCGAAATTAACAATTGCAAATGGAGAAGATAGAGTATAAGAGCTTTGACCATATTGTCAGAATGACACTGAAATGGTTACAGAATCATCCTGCAGAAAAGGGTAAATTAATTCGTCCACCGCTGCCTCAACATAGAATCGTCTGAGATTATTAACTTATTCTACAATAAACATCATGACTATCCTATAATACAGCATACAAGCTCGACTAGAGCTTGAACTGTTTCTCTAAAGGAATGAGCCTTTGATGGTATGTTTGCAAGACTAGGTTCCGTCCCCAAGACAGATTTGAAAGTCAAATGGTACATCCCTTTATAGTGTGATCTTTCGCCAGCAGAAGTGTCCTGTATATGCTATGATCCTTATCAAATATATTCTTGGAATCTTTACCCTTATATCTGACATCAGTCAGTGTAAGATTTAAACTGCCATTCACTCTATTTACCATTTAAATGTATCCAGAAACGTGTTCTTCCAGGTATATCGTTTTGGTTTTTTCGTGGACGATTTCGCCATCTATAGTGGTCCTCAGCGTTCACCGTTTTAGAAACGTCATTTGTAGTAATAGTTACATAAAAACGACTTTAATTTCTCTACTGAGAAGTTAATCTGCGTTATCTTCTGGTGCTGTAGAAGACGATTACTACCTTCGCTCCGAATTGGTCCAGATTTTCCACTGTTCGCAGGTGACACAAGCCTCCTGGAGTTGATCTTCAATAGGAAAGTTAGCTGGTCATCACAAGGAAAGCTGAATGTGTTATGTGAGCGTTGTCTGTATATTTTTGGGCAATAATTGCATATCTTTGAGAGCGGATGCGGCAGTTTTGCTGCAAATTTATTGCACTTTAATCCCATACAATTTAGATTATCCTTATAGATTTTTATCTCGAGGTCATGCAAATATATGGAAATTCGAAATCCGTCGCTTTAGCATAATATCACGAAACGTTTTGTTACATTTTATTTTGTATAACAAAAACTAGAGAAAGAAAACCTCGTGTGAATATATTATAGAAGTGAGAGCACAGAAGGTCATAAGTATACTTAAAATTAGGTAAATGCCTACTGAAAGAATGTTCTATAATGTTACAGATACACGTGCATTCTAAAGGATTTGAGAGCCTTTATCCCTTCGTGGACAAGAAAATCCTGCCTAAGGAGTATGGAGGTGATGCAGGTACTTTCCAGGAACTCTGGGGTAGGTATCTCCCTTGTCATGTAGATAGGAAGCGGCGAGAGTAAAATGCGTTTTAAAATTACAAAGAAATCAAAATTTATATTAGAGTCCCTCAGAGATAATATTTGACAAAGCTTTCAATTGGTCCGTTAGAAAATTCTATACTTCTTGGAAAGAGTCCACCTCAGAAACAAATACTTTAAACATACCCAGTCTACATAAGGTAAAAAAGGAAATATTTGTGATAGCTTCCCTTTCAATTATTAACACTTTAAAATGAACCAGTATAGGCTTATAATAACAAAGATATGTATGCATACCACTTCCGAGCGAGCTGGCGCCGCGGTAACGTGAGAGACTCATTTGGGAGGCCACGGATTGGATCCTAGGCGACCAAACGCTCTTAGTATTTTGCATGGTTGGTTGATTATCTACCGATTTGCTTTAAAACTTTATCAAGCCGTTTTCTTCTCATTTAGCATGGTGCCGGAAAGGTGAGTAGTAGTATGCCTTTCGATCGTTTTTATCCAAAAGAATGGTGTGCCACATGGTTTAGTGTTAATCGTGACGCTTTTGCTAAGGCGACTAATTCTGTATCTCAATGTGTTCCCCCAAGTGTCTCGTCCTGCTTATTTATAAACCGCTTTGCCATATTTTTAAACTTCTCAGCATCCGACGTTTTTAGAACGTCATCTACAGCAGTGCTTAGATCATCTTTCTGCTTAGAGTTCTAAAGACTGCTTTCGTTTCTCAACTGGGAAGTCACTCTGCGTTAACGTGTGCTGTAGAAGGTGATTGCCGCCTTCTCTTCGATTGGGGTCAGGTTTCCTTTCATTCGCAGATGAAGCGAGATTCCTTGATTTGATATTCGATTGGAAGCATTGCTGGTTACAACATATAGCGCAGCTGAAGAGAAATATGACCGATCCCTGAATTTTCTACGAGGCTAAGTGGAAAAACTTGTGGAGCGGGTCGGACAGTATTGCTGCGTCTTTACCGTGCATTGATCCGATTCAAGTTGTATTGTGGATGCATCGTTTATTTTTCACCACGACAATCTCTATTGAGCAGATTAGACACTGTCCACAATTAGGGCATCCGAGTGGCTGCTGGAGCTTTTCCAACCAGCCCAGTTGTTAGCCTCTAGGTCGAATTGGTGGAACTCCCTCTGCGATGTCGACGGAATGTCCTGCTAGGTAATTATGTATGTATGTATGTATGTATGTATGTATGTATGTATGTATGTATGTATGTATGTATGTATGTATGTATGTATGTATGTATGTATGTATGTATGTATGTATGTATGTATGTATGTATGTCTGTCTGTCTGTCTGTCTGTATGTCTGTCTGTATGTCTGTCTGTATTTATTTCTCTGCAAGTGGGTATCACCCGGTGGCAGAGTTATATATGTATACAAGATGTATAAACAATAAATGACAGCTGCCAGTTTATGGCTTTGTAAGCTAGATATAATAGTTATTTACGCAAATATGAAAACATTAATTTTTCTCTCAATTCAGATTAACTAATTTCATAATTAGAATCACCAACCAATTTAACATTTGTATTTACAACAATATGGAATCACAAGCATTTCATTTAAGGAATATTGACAAAAATTATCCAACATTAAAATCAAGACTTTTCTAAATTTCTTCAGAGACAGGGGATAACCCCGAAAGACTGCTCCAGGCAATTCATTCCAGTCTTTTATGGTTCTATTTACAAAGGAGAACTTTCCCACGTCAGTTCTGTATCTTCTACCCTTAATTTTGAACGGATGATCGTTTCGTGCATAGTAAGCTGGGTTTTCCAGTTTGTCAGTAACGTCCTCACATGCGTTTAAGCCAGCGTAAGCATTAAATAAAGCGCACAACCTCCGTTTCTCACGCCTAACTTTCAACGGCTCCCATTTTATCTCCTCAGCGTTTGGAAGCCCAAAATATTTACCCCTTTTTATGAATTTTGTAGCCCTTTTCTGGATCTTTTCTAACGAATCAATTTGATTTACTCTATACGGGTCCCAACAAGCTACTCCAAATTCCATGACCGGCCGCATTAGGACCTGTACGCGATTTCCCTGGACTTTGCACTCCCCTTTTTTAAAATCCTCATTAAGAAGTGCAGTGTTTTCCACGCTTTCTCAGATACCGAATTTACCTGCTCGTCCCATCCAGCGTTACTCGCCAAGTAAACTCCCAAGTATTTGCAGCTGTCCACCTGTGGAATTTTTTCCCCACCCATGTGATAGTTTTGCAGAATGTTTTTCCCTAGATCTATTAAATGCAATTGATTTGCTTTTGCCAGCATCCCAATCACTAATTGCATTTAAATCACCCTGAAGAGCAGTCTCATCTTCAACATTTCTAATTTTATTGTAAATAATACAATCGTCTGCAAACAACCTTATCTGGCATTTTATATTAACAGTTATGTCATTTACAAAAATAAGAAAAAGTAATGGCCCCAGTACTGAGCCTTGGGGTACGCCCGGGCTTACCATACCCCTTTCAGATAGCTCCTTGCCTACTTTTACCCTTTGCGATCTTCCTTCCAAAATTTTTTTAACCCATAGAACTACGCCTTTATCAATTCCTGTAGCAGTTAGCTTCTGGATAAGTAAATCATATGATACAACATCAAAAGCTTTGGAAAAATCTATCACCACTGCATCTGTTCTTCCCCCTGCATCCACCTCCTCTGCTAAATCTTGAAATAATGATGTTATCAGGCTTTCACACGAGTATCCAGGTCTAAACCCATGTTGCGCTTTATTGAACCACTTTTTGTTTTCTAATTCCTCCCGTATATATTCCACAATTAAATGTTCCATCAATTTGCACACTACTGAAGTTAGGCTGACTGGTCGATAATTATTTAATTCTGTTTTATTTCCCCCTTCATGAATTGGAACTACAATCGCGGTTTTCCAGTCTTCCGGTAAGGCACAGTTAGGTGCATGCCTTCGCTTCCAACGTTTAGCCCGTTTTCGATTCCGGAAGCTTTTCTGGCAACATTATATTGAACTGGCTCGCATGTTTCCTAATGGGTAGATGTTATATGCTGCATCCCATGTCAATTTCGGGATTAAGGCTTATAGAAAATCTGCTACGTCTATGTCTAGTATCCGTACTTGTTTTTTAGAATGTTTATCAAATTAAAGTGGCCATATATATACCCATGCAAGTAAGTGACCCAAAGAGGTTGGATGCGTCATTTTTACTGAGACCGAACTTATACTTTCGGTTTGCCTAGTAGTGCACCCATTTATTCTTCAAAGCTGTTTGCTATTTACCGTGCCGTTCTGTACATTCGCCTTCGAAACTTAGGTAACTGCCTTATTCTGGGCGATTTCCTTAATGGACTTCAGATCATTCATGCGCTATACAATAACTATCATCCTTTAGTGCAGCGCATTCAGGACGTCTTTGCATGCTTTCGGTGTTAATGTGGAGTTTATATTGGTTCCTGTGCACGTCAGTTGCCGGGGAATGAACTCGCAAATTTGATAGCAAAGACGATAATCACGTAGCAAAATGTAACGGTAACTCGAAGATTTTAGGGTAGTTGTCGGAGAGCAGCGGTGTTTTCGGGCTGGATTTTTGAATGGTCTGCTCTCCGCTGGAACAAGCTTCAGGAAGGATCTCCCATTAAACTTGGTAACTTCTCATCGTGAGGAGATTATTGTGACTTCATTGCGCAGTAGCCATTATTTTTTTAATCATACGTTTTTTGTCTTTGAAGAAACCACCATCTATCTGTCCGCTCTGTGTCGGCAAAGCGCTTTCTGTTCATCATGTCTGGTAGAATGTGCTCGTCTGGCACCACTACAAGCCACTCTGCACCTACGGGCCAGGCTTTCGGGCTGGACAATGATACCGGATGATACCGGTGGATAAAGTCTTTTACGTCTTTTTCTAAAGTGTTATTTTCCTTAACATTTTCACTGCTACGGTCGAGATAGCTCGATCGCGGAAGGGTATCCAAGCCGAGCTACGGACGAGTTAACTCGACCGGAGGTTTTAGCGACTATAAGTCTAAGGCTATCATATGTGAAAGCGTTTGAACTGTGCGGGCATAATGGTGCATCTGTTAGGATTTAAAAGAACTAACTTCAACCATGTCCCTGCAGGATTAAGAAATCTGAAAGGGAATAAAGCAAACCTATGCAGCTAAACTACGTCTTGTAGCTCCATATGCTGCTAACCACATGATCCGCGTGACGTAATCAGAGTTTTTCTAAAGCAGTTAGATAATTGCATCTTCAAGCAGAGTGCGGCGTTTCTAATATAGAATTATTAGACATTTTTGAGGCTTTACGTAGGATTTTTCGGATTTATCTGAGTTTGAGAATAATGGCAGTGATATTTACTTTCCTGGTAATAACGAGGAATCTGATAATGGTGAAAATGAGCAACAGACAACACCATCACAGCTGCGTAAGCAAGCACGCATAGCATCGTGTTTGTTCCAGCAGAACAGCGAGAATTTTTCTCCACAAGTTCACAGCTTCGACAGGGACCAGTCAGGTATTTCTGTAGCATTTTGTATGACTGTAGTGTGCTGGATTTTTCCAATTATTTTCCCTCCCCATTTAGTGCAGTATATCCAAATGAGACAAATAAGTACTAAACATTTCTAAATGAGAAAGTTCCACCAACTCCCAAATCTTGTCTACAAAAATGGGAAAATGTCACCCAGGAAGAACTATACAATTACATTGTTATGGCTAGGGTAAAACAATTGTCAATTGCGGAAAGCTGGTCCATACATCCATTGCTTGAAGCCCAATTCACACAATATATGTCTCGAACCAAAACTTCCTTAGAAGAGAAGAGAAGAGAAGAGAAAGCAGGTACACGTGTGCCAAATGTGGCGTTGCTTTAAGTGTACATCTCTGCTTTGAAAAGTGTCGAACACATTCGATATTCTGAGGTGATCTGTGAACCACAGTCATGTGAGAGAATGTTGTGAAAAACGTCTAAACATTTAGGTTTTCATTAAACTTGTTTGGACAAATCTAATTTGGAAAAGATACCTAAATTCAAATACACAATAATAGTTTTAATCACAACAGAAAAAG
The DNA here is from genome assembly GCA_030762935.1 of Hymenopus coronatus. Classification (NCBI taxonomy): domain Eukaryota; kingdom Metazoa; phylum Arthropoda; class Insecta; order Mantodea; family Hymenopodidae; genus Hymenopus; species Hymenopus coronatus. Next base: position 124,614,436 of record CM060896.1, on the reverse strand, counting down.
TGATTTCCTATTATAAAATCCAAGAAGTAAAAAAGTGGTATTGCTGGCCTCTATAGGACAACCCTGTTGTGTGTGTTGTGTGCTCAGTTAATATTTCATTTTCAATAGTTTGCATGATTTTCTAAGAGTTTTGAAATTTCTGAAACTTCTGAAATTAACTCAGCAAGGAGTTGTTGCTCGTCTAAGACAATGTTAACAGTGAAAAGTTTAAAAAAATAGTTTTATTTTTATTTTATGATTTTTGACATCAGACAATAGATATGTAGTGCTCATAAATCTTTCATCACCTGTGGCACTTACCTTGAGACCTTAGTTTTAATTACATGTGATTTTCCCTCCACTGTTCGCTACGGTTTCCTAGATTCAGATATGGCTTTCGCCGTTACTTCTTTTATTCACACTGGTTTTATATGTCATTTTAGCTGTCATTTTTTTCTCCGAGTTATTTTAATAGTTTTATTTCCTGGTTCCTTTCGGGAATTCATTGATTTATTTTAAAAGTGTTTTTATATCTGGTTTAGCCGATATTTTATTTTCTAAGGTGATAAAAACCTTGGTAGTTGATCACCCTTAAACATCAGTCATCACCATCAGCTATATACCCGTGTACACTAGACAGCTGCTTGCTAGACAGTTGATCGCTCTCTTTGGGCACATCCAGTAGTGGAACGGGTCTTCGACAGTGAAAATAATATGCACTTCCGCGTATTTCCCTGATCTATCTGCCTGCACTCTGTATACCCCTGTGGTTCCCTCACTTTATCTCTTACTCTTGAGGGAGCAGTAGCCACATTATGTGCGCCACCTAACCCATGCCGGCCTACAATTAAAATACTTTTTTCCTCAGGTTGTTAGGAAAATACAGACTATTCGTTAATAATTCCCATTTGAATGTCAAACCTTCTCAGTTTTGGTAACACTATAACTATAAAATGTGCTTTGGTTGACGTCTAAAAATTGGGGGTCATTCTTCAATTAAATAAAAATAGTGTTAAAATAATAATAATAATAATAATAATAATGATAATAATAATAATAATAATAATAATAACTGATGATAATAGGAATAGTAATGGTAATAGTAGTAATAATAATAATAAGAAGAAGAAGAAGAAGAAGAAGCCAAAAGAAAACTATTAAGATGTTGCTATCCATTTTGTGTTACTTATAAATACCCCAACAATAGATATAGCTAATTCCATAGGCCCTTCTTCTCATAGAAAAGAATTTTGCCCAAAATTCGATTAAAAAAAGAAAGACGAAGCATTGGTCTTGTAAGCAATTGTCTTAGTATATTGTTATACTCACTTTCCATAAATATATATATATATATATATATATATATATATATATTTTAATCTCTATCTTCTCCATTATTTTATATAATAGTTTTATAGGTTTATTCGAGACTGCTATAAAACTATTTGATGTAGTTACATCAGCCATGGTGTCGCAAACACTTTGTTGGATCTAATGGGAAACCAAGAAAGTAACAGTAAGTCTGCAACCCCATTGAACTACATCATGACATTGCTAATCCAGAAGATGTTAATAATTATTTACGATATGAGCGCTACATCATAGCACTTAACATGTAAACACACTAATTAACTAAGCGAGCGCAATGGTTAAACAGACGACGTGTATATTGTATCACAAAGTTTTAAAAGTAAAGAAATTCATCTTCAGTGTTCTTAGAACGGCAATCTAAAAGAAGACTTCGTTATTTCACATTATAGGAGAATTTTGTCTCTTTGATTGGTAACCATTCGTTGAAAACAAAACACGTTATGATATTCAAAATAATCGAAAGGTTTCTTATACACATATAAAAAATAAACGTTGTAAAGCTAAATCAGCATAAATCGTTTTAAAGAAATAACTATGAGCCTAGGTAATCTATTTCAGGTTTTATATGATTCATTCCTCTTAAATTAATTTTACCTGATTATTAAAATATTTAATGCTCCTTCAAATAGTACACATCTTTATCTGTTTAAGAATATAGAATAATTTTATATTTATCTTAGAATAAAACAAAATAAAATAATGCTATTTTGGAACTATATAGGTAGTAACAAATGCTCCCAATGCCCTCTGTTAGTTACGTTTATACGTTAACCCATATTACCATAGGTAACTGTAGACTCTTGCATTAAGCTGAACTGGGGAAACATTAGTGCTTTAATTTAATAGGTCAATGATATAGTTCAAAGCAGGTAACCGAATACTCATAACTTTGTATTTTGGTTTCAGATGACTGGAAGGAAACGCTGATGGACTTTCGAGATTGGTTCCTTGAAGAAGAAAACATTAAAGCAGACGAATCCAAAAGGCCGGTGAAACCTCTAACTAGCAACGATTTGTTTGGATTTGAAGGTTCCTTTAGACAACTTTCCGTGGATTAGAAAACGGTTTTTCGTTTCAAAGTGTACCCAAGTATACCTTCGCCAACTGTCCGAAAGGTCATTGATAAGGAGGATTTGATTTATAAATGTAGATATTAATTCTAAATAATGTGGAACAAAGAGTCTCAGATAAGATTTTACGGTTTAGATTATGAGCTTCGGCTACTTAATGAAACACATGATTTGTAAATAAAATAATAACCACATTGTAGAGCAAATTATTGAACTTAGGATAAATAAGACACATGCCTTCAATTTAATCATGAGAATGTTCCTATCTGTAGTAACCGTTGACTGACATTACCGACATTGTTTCTGTTTATCTGTCTTAGATTTGCACCCTCCACAAAGCATTGATAGTGTAAGAATTAAAGTTTGCCATCTATATTTCACTCATAATAGTCGGTAATTTTCTGGTATCAACCTTTCTACGCTTATTTCCCCAAAATGAAACATGACTGACACTAAGTGTAAGAAAGAAGGGGTTGGGGGAATGAATGCTCAGAGGTGCGCAATGCGGCAGACTTATGTGTGGCGTGTTGAACTGATCACCACGTTCGGAGCACCAGATGCTGCGTTTTTGGCTTCGTGCCCGGATTGTGGTGACGTTGGCGGTTCTCTAAGACTCGCTCCACTACCAATGAGTAGACCCACGTACCTGTTGATGTAAATCTACTACCGGTGAGATACCTCGGCGTTGCTCAGTCTGTACGATAGTTGATTCTCTCGGGGTGGCACAGCTAATGGGGGTAGTTCAGGGAGTGATCTTATAAATAACGTAGACATACGTAGCTTCACTTGATTTATTGTAACTAGGAGGCGCGAGACCAGAACTTTGCTTCACAATTCTGCTAGGTTAAACATTTACTAGGAACTTTAATACTTGATTATTCACACATACTTATTTATACTTCTTCTTCCTTGATTCCGCTTTACACAATTTAATTTTAATACACGTCACTGACTTTGAATATATTTGACGTAGAGCGATGTTAACTACTAAGTATCGTTAAGGGTTACAATGTTTGACTTTGTGCGAAGATTTAACTTATGTGACGTCTTCTTGAATATTGTCAAATTGACTGCCTGTAAATTTCATCATTGACACTCTCATTTTGGGAGACAATGTGCTAACCATGATGTGCCACCTGCGACCACAATTTTCAGAGAAACTTTTGGAACAAGCCAGGTGAAATACGGAATCTACGATTTTTTTTTTTTTTTTTTTTTTTTTTTTTTTTTTTTTTTGCGTTCGTGTTTTAAGGTTAAGCTCCATATGGGTTTCATCTGTAGAATGTATATATGCCCCTTTTTACACGTCCTTCCGGAGAATCGTCTCGATTAATCTTTCACAAAATGTCATTCGATCACTGAGTAAAGGTTTAACTGGTACCTTATAGGCATGTTTACCCCATTCAGTGGAATTTACATAGCCTGACTGTTGAGATCCCAATTTTCTTCTCACGTTTTGGAATTCAATCGAGAAATTCAGTTTCTTGACAACGCTTCTTATGACAATAACTTTATCCTTACAATATCCATTATTCTTATATTTTTATAGCATTTTTAGATGGTCCACCACTATCCACTATTGCTGTTCAAGTTTAGCAAACATGCTTTAGAGCAGTTGGAATAATGCAAAACCACGCACACTAGTATTTGTTGAATAACAACTGATTTTATAATTCATAAAATCTATCAGCAATTGTAACATATTGCTTTCGAATGCGTATGTCTCATTGCCAGTAGTGTATCCATAGCTTTGTTTGCATATCACGAATCTTAATAAATAAGGAACCAACTCTCCAACACAGATTGGAACGTTTTCACTCTATTTTTTGTGCTGTTAATACTTGTGATAATTTGAGGGTTTAGGTTCGAAGAAAGGAGCTGCATTAAAACTGAAGACAGCCTTGATCTCTTCCTGCTGCTTCTCTCTTCGGTTTCATCTGTAAGTTTTTTCTTGCCTGTGTCACCTCTATCTCTTTCACCCTCCCACTCACACACACACACACACTTTTTTTTTTCTTCGTAATTCATACTCTCGCCTCCTGCAAATCCTATCCTCATACCTAATTTTCTGTCCCCTCTATTTCATTCTCTCAACCTCTCTCTATTTTCATCTACATTTCCACTCTTTCCCATACCTCTGCCTACGTGATGTGTGATACATGTTTTATAAATTAGTAATGAGCTGGACTTTTCCAGTACTCACCTAAACTACAAAATATAAGAATACACATAATTATCTCCTAAGCTAAAATAATAAAAGAACCCAACTCTGTACTGTCGGTGTTTGCTTTTATTTATTTATTTATTTATTTATTTTTTTTATGGCGTGTTTGTCTAATATTCAAGAGATCCCAGTTTAAACTCTGTTAGGGTGTATTAGCCGATAAGGCTTTATATGGAGTTTCCTTTCTGTCGCTTTGTAGATTGTTTTTAGTAGCATGCGTGATTGTGTGAATATTTCACCTGCGGCGGTAATAACATCTTCTCTGTGGCACCATTGTGGTAGGAATAACCAACCGGCACTTGCGGAATCGTTATCAACCGGAAGCGGGGCCGGACGCTCGTCTAGAACACCTTTGGCGAGCGTGCGAGATAAAACGTTTGTTCTATACTACGACAAAGTCCATAACCTTGAGAGTTTAGCGTGCAGAAGGGACATGTCGCAATGAAGCGGTACCACAAAGAGGCGGGGGCAGTGCGCAAGCCACCACTCAGCGGCACGAACACCACAGTCACAGGAATTAAACCCAGGACCTACTGAATGTGATCAAACTCGTTACTGATGTGCGTCACCTTGAAATATGATCGTAAAGAAAAAATATAGGTATTAAAGCGAAGATTAAACAAAACCTGAGATACATTAAAAAAAACATTGTTATTCGTATGAAAATGACATGCTTAAAAATATGCATTTTTTGCAACCGATGAACCTTAAATAAAAATTAATTGTATCTATACATTGTAGACGCAGGCTTATTTATAGGCCATAATTATCTTCTCATAACTTTTTTCTAGCACATTTCCATATTCAAAGTGAAATTTTCTATTAATTTTCTTGAAAAATTGTAAATTGTCTCAAATACTTTTCGAAATCGTTTTGAACAATCAAGACTTTGGAGAGACGAAAGAAATGCAAACAGTGACCAGTTTGTTAGCATTTACTTATTACTTTCTCTACTACGTTCGAATAAGAATTAGGGGAAGTATTGCATGCGATGGATGTGTTAAAAAAAGTTAAAAAGGCCTCCCAACCAAAATAATCAAAGTTGCCGGAAATTCCAAATTAAGAGTTCTCAAAACATTGGTTTTTTATGTAATACTACTACTAGTATTATTTCATAACTACAACCCAAAAACGCAATATAAAGATTTCAGAAATATCTGCAGTCCTTGAGACCCACTGAATATAAAAATAAATAAAGAAATAAAAAATTAAAAGTGTGTGTGTGTGTATGTGTGTGTGTGTGTGTGTGTGTCCGCAACGAAAGTTCGGTTAAATTTCAAACCTTGTATTTAACTTTAGCACTTTCCAAGGATGCAAACGAACATTTTTAGAAAGTCTTTCTTCCCCAAAATAATGTTAACTTGGAATTTTTTTCTGAAATGGCCCTAACTGTTTCGATTAAAGTACCATATGTTTATAGCAGTTTTGTGAAAAAAATTATGTATTCCATTTTCTGGGAACAGACTCTGAAGTTTTCTTAATTCTGGATAAGTTTTGTTGATACCTAAAACTTAAAATATAGACGAAAACTTACTACACAAAAAAAAAAAAAAAAAAAAATGTAGATCCCGATAAGACACAAAATTTAAGTCCAATATTTTTTTTTCTTATTTTATTACTATTTTGGTTTTTAGTTAACCATTTTCAGGACATTCCTTGTTATTGGTCTCAATGTTAATAACTTATACTTTCCTCAAATACAGCATCGTTATTCATTTTTCTTGCTCCTGATTAAGCAGAGAGAATTGAATTTCAATTCCATCAAGAAGCATTAAGCATATATTTGACTATCGCTTAAGCCAATCTATTCCTTTATTATTCTTTATTTACAAGGAAATGTATAATAAATAATGTTGGCAAAAATGTTTTATTACACTTCACATTAATTTACATAACCGTTTTAAAGTATAATTTGTGAAAGAATGGATAGAGGAAGCCATGCGAATGTAATGGAGCAGAAACATTTTTGTACAAGTAAAGACATAATGGTGCGCCTCGAGTGTTTTCGATCTTAATATTTAAGTTTATACCATTTAGTTGTCGTTGAATAAACAGTCTTAGATATATGCTAATGGCAGAAGTACTATTAGACGTCCTTGGCACAGATATGATGGAAATTAAGATGAAACCAATTTCTTAAGGGGAAAATAATAGCTGCCATGGTTACATTTTTAAACAGAAACCACACTCTCTTTCCTGTCCCCTTTTTAATGGTAATTGCAGTATTTCAATTCACTACGCAATTAAAATAAAAACAAAAGCAAATACAACTTAGCCAGCAGGTTCTTGCTCTCTACTTTCTACACTGCTCGACAATATAAGCACAATACGCATAATGCATGACTAAATTGCTATTTCAAAAGGTAAGGATAATTTGAGCATAAAACAGTTTTGCTTACTGAAAATTCCAAATATGTAAATATTTCTCGTTATCGATCTATAGCTTAGTCACAAATTATTAAATTAAGAGCTAAATAGGGCAAAATATATATTTAATATTAAAGGTCTTTAAGATATGAGAAAAAAAGTATGGACATAAAAGAAACAAAGTTAAATATAGGTACCTTATATTGATCTAGCAGTTGTCTTGTCCCTGCTGCTTACTTACTTAAATAGAGAACATATTCCATTTGATCAAGCAATCTGGTATCGATATTTCCTGGAAATACTCGCTTTGAAACCCGTAAAACTACTTTTACTTTCTCTACAACTAATATGTATATATTAGGCAAAGAAAAAAACCCAACAATTCGCTGTCGAAATTTTACCAGGGTGAGGTTCACGAAGTGCAAAAAAGTAGTTTTAGAAAAAGGTGCATATGTGTGAGCGTGTGTGTGTGTGTGTGTGTGTGTGCGCCTGCGAACACCATAACTCAAAAAGGAAAACTCGGTTACTTACCAAACCGCATATTTAAGTTCAGAATCTTCCCAGGATGATCACGAAGATTATAAAAAACAATACCCCTATCTCAAACTAACTTTTACATAGAACAATTTCGAAAATGTTGATATTATCAAAAATAGCCCTAACGATTTTAATTAAATTAGCGTACATTAAAGATAATTACAATCTCCATTGTTAATGCGCATCATCTTAATCTGGATAAAGCTAATAACTTCTTCTTCTTCTTCTTCTTCTTCAAAAATCAAGGATTAGGCTGCTGTCTGTTGCGGTCTCATAATCCAGTGTTTATGAGGGTTTCCCACAAACCTCTGAACTCTTGATTTATATTCCATTATCTGCAACATTCTAGGGGGAGATTTCACCACTAAGCGTCTCATAAGAGATACAACTGGAAATTTTAACCAATAATAACCATCTTTTTAGGTAGAGATGCTATCATATGTATATATCAGTTATAACTCTATCTTACATAATTGATTTCTCTGCGAGCTGTCATGTGGAGGCGTTAAAATTCCAGTTCTGGTTCCATATCTATCTAGAGAGTGGGCTATGTGTTATTTTTAATTTCTGAATAACAATTTTCGTTCTGCCACTGACCATGGTCGAGAGGTTTATTGACTGTAGGGGATGCACAGCCTGGTACTATATATAAATATCCTTTCGGAAAATTGGGCACGTTGAGGTGGTTACTCTAATGAAGCTTTAATTATCTTACCGAGTCTTCTTACACAGGTTCCAATGTGAAGAAAATTGAGGAGGAATATATACAGAATTAATAATGTTTTGAAAGTGATCATAGATTGAGTGCTCCTGACACAGTATAGTGTAGTCAAGTCAGCGGTGCAAAGGATTATGTCTAGTTGAATAGAACATAAACACAATAGTATGTCATGACTTTTAAATGGTCAAGTTAACTAGTTGGTTTTGTAATTGTTAGGCAAGATTATTAAGATACAAAAGCCAACGTCTGTTGAACAGCTACAAATCGCATTGCTTAATCTGGAGGTATTTCTTATGTGTGGTAGCCCTCTTCACATAGACAGAAGCTCCGTCACCAGCAAGATTGAGATCGGCGCATGTACAGCGATAGCCGGAGTAATTTCGTAAGGAGTCAGTTATATTTTTGCGAAAATTGGTTTCTTGAATGATTATAACATGAGAATTATAAGTTCTTAACAAGGTTTGTAAATATTGGATCCGAGTTCTATAAGCGTTTATGTTCCACTGAAGTGTTGTTGAAAGACATGAGATGAGCTTAACTCTGAGGCCCCTTGTGTATTCTCTTTCTTTACTGATGGCAGCTATCAACTTTTTTGCTAGGTGTGTAGTTCGGTTTTTTTAACTAACATCCGGATAAGGAGAGATGCAACATTTGGAATGTTTAAAGAAGGTCTTGAGAAACGAGGTGTACGAGAGACTTCCTGAGTGATCAGCATAGAGTAGCACAATTTCACGGCTCTTAATCGGATGACAGTGAAGCGGGAGACTTCAGTGTGAGTTGAACTTTTGAAAACGTGGTACTTTTTATTAGCTGAGGCAAAATGGTGCATATTAAATGAAATGGTTCTATTTGGGTATGTGTATATTGTTCCCTGAAAGGCATTCCAATGATCCATATGTCCGTACACATACTGCGAGTGGCTTCCATATTCCCCCTATTTATCGCGCGCGACGTTTATCTCTTTTGTGGATAAAAAATAAAGTTTAGAAACAAATCCCAATTTTAGACGAACTTTAAAATAACATTCTTCAAGAAATTTCTGTTATTTCTCAGAGGAAATTAAAGCATGTGGTGACCAGTTTCCTAAGGAGATGTGAGAAAATAGTGCTTGAACAACGAAAGCAAGAAGCTCCAAAGTATCGGGCGTAATATAGGTGACTACTTAGATTTTAAGTGATTACCCTTCGTTAATGTGTTAGAAACAACTTATGTGACAAACCGTAGTATATTTACTGTAAAGATTCTGTCGCCCGCTCAACGCGCATAGCAAGTGGTACCACCGGCCGACTATGAACGAAACCTGTACTGCCCTATACTGGTCACCAGTAATTGCGTCACAGTCGATGTTCCGTTGTCGTAGAAACCACCCTTTTGATCAAAATCAGTTTATGGTATTAGGGTAGACATTGGATTTAATTGGAAAAAGTCAGTTACAATATATAAGTGAGAGAGGTCTTCCGTTTTTGTGAGGGTTAAACGATGGGGTCAGGATTAGCCTCGATTTCTGAGAAATGTTGTATTTTGGTAGACACATCAGTCAGTTTCTACACGTTCAGTATAGTATGCTAAGAATACTAGAATATTCTTTGTGGTAAGCAAAGGATGCTTTATACGTGATGGTATATCTGGTTCAGTTATTTGGAATAATTATTATTGTTGTTGTTATTCAAGCGAAGGGGACAGATTGAATTATTTTATTTGGTGTTGAATATTGGGGGTTATGTGCAGGAAGTAAATCACCTTCTTCTGTGGCTCTTCCCCTTTTCAGTGTCACTGATCGAGCATCAGGATGTTTCGTGAGACTCAGGCAGCTGAATTATATTGGGGTGCTATGACCTCTCGTGCGATAAATAAAAAAAAAAATCTAATGTGCTCCATTCACATGACTTTCTCTACATCGCTGCAACAAATTATTAATAAAAAGCTTATTCACCTATTTCATGCTAATTGAGATAACATTATTAGAAATAGTCTTATTACTTGCTTCCTAGTAAGTAGAAGGGAAATAAGGGAGTACCATAGGCTAAAGTGATAGTAAAATGTTTTAAACGCTGGTTGCTTTGTTTGTATGGCCAGAGATTGAAGAATTCCCGTATGACAAAAGTATAAGAGTTTTAAAGCAGAAACCATTAACAAGGAATATCTAAAAAACGGTCAACTCCACGAAAAAAAAATGATTATATCATAAATGGCTTTAACGAGGTCTACAAGTTTTGTATAGTAAATTTTTGTCTATCTCTTACGGTTTACCACTTAAACAAAATTATATTCTGAGTTTTCCGGTAATAGCTTCTGAAGACATCGTTTTTCTTGATGCATTTTTCGGAATTTTGCATGTCATGTAAATATGTTTGATATAAGATATTTGGGGCGGATTTTCTTGAAAAGAGTAGTGGTAATTAGTCCAAAGGTACTAATTGATGACCATTTGTGTACGACTGCTAAAGTGTAATCTGCTACTACTTTGGTAACAAAGATTCTGTTATTTCTATTCGTAATAAAATGTACCTACACATTAGTAAAGGTATTGATATTTTGTTTAGCGAATATACACTATTAATAGAAATGCATTGTATGTTTCAATAATTATGGTCCATGGTTGGTTAACGTTGTGGTAACTGAATAGCTTAACGGTTGCTTAGGAGAATCACTATCAGATTTCATGTTGCGTACATTGGTTAGATGTGCGGAATTTGATCGATATTCTTTGGCAGCTTTGATAACATCTGAATATAAATAAAATAAATATATACTATTAAGTTATTATTATTATATTATGAGTACTTTTTTACCTCAGCCTACCTAACTAAAAAAAATTACTTACAAAAATCACAATGTATTCTAAACTTTCCTAAAAGGAAAAAGAAAATACCGAAGGTAAAAATATTTTTCCCCACTCAGTGCTCACAATGTGACAAGTCGCAGTGATTGTTGTGCAACTATTACAAATGATGCCCAAGTCCACCCAATATGTAAATTCCAGGGCCAGGCCCAGTGTGTTAAAAAACGACCGGCAAAGATACTGTATTTCTGCTTTAGATTTTCTTATTCTTTTATCGCAGTGATGGTGACAGCAAACTGCTGGTTTTAAGGTAACAGGTAATACTAAGGTTCTGTTTTATTCCTTATGGTAAATTGGTGGGCACCAAGAAGAAATAAGGGAAAATATAATAAATATACCTACAGTTAGTTTAGTTACATTGCCAAAATTGGAAACTTAACATATTTTAGTATATTTTCAAGTAACCTACAAATCAGTCATTATACAACCTAGTCTGGCAAAGAACCTTCTGAAGAATCCACGCCAAATAAAGAAGCTGGAAGTTATTTTTTTAATATCAGCCTGAAGACAATACGAACCTAAAAATTCGTTGTGTTCCATTCATATGACTTTCTCTATATCTCTGCAATAAATTATTGTTAAAAAGTTTTTTCTCCTATTTACTTAATGCTAATCGAAAAAAAAATTGGCTGAAAGGGACTTATTAATTGCTTCCTTGTAAGTAGAAGGGTAATAAAGGCGTACCATAGATTAAATTGATAGTCAAATATTTTAAAATGTGGTTGCTATATGATTGAAGTGCCTTTGTATGAACAGGAGTTGACAAATTCCCGTATGAGAAAAGTATAAGCATTTTAAAGCTGAAACTAATATCAAGGAATATCTCAAAAACAGTCAACTCCTTGGTACGTGGTATCCTTTAATGTGATATACAGTTTTTGTGCAGTAAGTTTTTGCCTATCTCTTACGGTTTATTAGTTATGCAAAATTTATCAAGAATAAACATTTCTTCAGAAGCTATACCCAGAAAATTTAAAATATACATTTTATTTGTCATGTAAATCTTAAATATAAGAGATTTTAATCAAAATTGTTAGATTCATTTTTGAGAAAATCAAAATTTTCGTGTCGCATCCTTGGAAGATACCGAATTTAAATACCAAGTGTGGTTTTGAGCTATGCTGCCCACAGACACTCACACACAAACACGAACACTTTTCTTAAAATGCCTTTTTGGATTAATGGGGTCTCATAACATGCATTTCCGGTGAAATCTCTGTATCGAATGCAATACCTTCTCTACACTCTATGCACACAGTACGTGTAGAGAAAGTAAAAACACTGGAAGATATGGAATGTGTTTATTTGCTTCGTGCATATATTTTTATTATCTCTTAAATGTTAAGAAACGTGGATTCCAAATGAAAATATTAAAAATTCTATATAAAATATTTTAATAGTTTAGGGAAACTGGATAAATTTAAATTACATAAGGCTAATGGAATTTTACCCTTATTCGCACAAAGTTTCTATTCTTGAGCCAGGTATTACTTCTGTTTCAGATTTAAGAACATTGAAAAACGCATATCCAACCCTTGCTGTGGATATCCTTAGTACTTCAGGTTGTATGCATTATTTGGCCTAATATTCTAATTAAACATGGTACTATGCATAATATTATATAAATTAAGTACTAACAGGAGACAAGTTTTAGGTTGTTAACACTATCTCAGAATATAAACTTACCTTTGCACAAGAGATGTAAGAAATATACATAAACCATGTGCTTTTAAAAATTCATTTGGCCATAAGGAAGATTGAGTAAAGCAATTCTTGAATTGGATACAATGGACCATAGTTATAACTCCATGGCACGACAGCTCACGGGGAACCTTGGCCTACCGCCCGGCCGCTGCGTCCCCCATCTCGGTCCACTACAGACGTCATGGATGGATGGACCATAGTTGCGGCTCAAAAAGGAGACTTGGCTTATTAGCAATCTGGCCACCCTGGTGCTTCTTCATTATTCATTTGTTTCTCCTAGACGGTCAGAACCAAGCAACCGACTTTTAAAAGATTTGTTCATTGTTTAAACGTTAGGTATGTATAACTCTTGTTCGTACAACGAAATGTGCAAAGTTATATTCCGCAAGCATTTATCTCGATTAAAATACATTGCATAGAAAAATAAGCTTTAGTTGGAATAGTATGAATAAAACGTAAACTAAGCTGCAATAGTTATAGAAAAACATTAATCTAGCATGAAAAATTACTGAAAACCTCAAACCAAAAAAGTGAATGTCTCGGAAATTAATGACACAAAAGTTGAGATAAATTGCCTGGATTAATAATACCTTCATTTTAAATGTCCTAAGCTATCGTCTCATCCTCGTGGTTTACTATTATAAAATTGTACAAAATTCACACCAAACGAGAACTTCACAAACTATTTGCAAAAAATTCAAGATTTGCACTTTATTCAACTGTAAATAGTTTATACTTGATGCATTTTAATTGATATCATTGGCGTTACTTTTGTGAGACTGTAGCATAAATAAAATACATTATAAAGCATGCTTTATTGGTGGTAACGCTTTTGGAAGTGTATAAGTGGTATGCATAAGTGCTGTCCCGACTGAAATATGAAGTAGTTGTATTTACCCAGCTTTTCGTTTTGCGATGATATTTTTCATACAGTGATATTCATGTCCACTCATTCCTGGACCTTTTATTTATTTTTATACTTTAATGCTATTTAACTTAATATAATCGAGCGATGAATGAATGAAATAAGAGCAATGAGGTCAAATGATCCTGGAATCCATAGAGCTCACAGTTACCCCCTAAAAGCCCCCTAAAGCATTATCCGGGTAACACACCCTAACCGAGTTCGATCTTGGAACGTCTTGAATTTTAATCAGACATGCTAAACACACAAACACACACACACCACACTACAGAGTCAGGCTCTTATTACTTTTAGCTTTGGAAATAACAAAATATATGAGTAATGAAGAAACCAGTTTCATTATTAATTTACAAAACACCCCTCACATATCATAACGTTCTACAAAGGCAGAGAAATGGGAAACAGTGGAACTGGTGATGCAAATGGAGAGAGGTTGAAAGAATGAGGCCGAGAGGACAGAGGATGAGTGTTAGAGGAAAAGAGTTGCAGGAGGTGAGAGTATGAATTATGAAAAATTAGGAAAAAAGTGTGTAAGAGAGAGGTGATAGAGGCAAGAAAAAGAAAACAATTAAAAGGTGAAACCGAAGAGAGCCATCTTCAATTATTATATCAGCACTATATTTAGAGGTGAAGACTCTCTTCGGTTTTAATGCGGCATTTTTATTCGAACGTAAGCCATCAACTTATCAGAAGTATTAAAATCCTTATCAGCACAGGAAATAAGGTGAAAACGTACCCAGTATGTACTGGTAAGATAGTTCCTTGTTTATTAATACTCGTGAGACGTAAACAAAGCTATGGATACACTACTAGGAATGAGACATACACATTCGAATGCTATATACTGCGATTTGTGACAGACTATGTGAATTATAAACTCAGTTGTTACTGTCAACAGATATTATTGTGCCTGGTTTTGCACTATTTTAACTGCTCTAAAGCATGTTTGCTAAGTTTGAACAGAGATAGTGGTGGCAAAAATACAGCACGATGTCATCATCAAGGACTACTTGAAACTTGTGGCAACCATACACTACCATAACAAACGGTTGCAAAGTGTTTTCTGCATTTTGCATAGGTCACAATGAAACGGCACGTGTCCATTTTTGACGTACAAGTCGACTTAACACGACGTCTCCTTGCTGTATAAGTATTACTGCACTGTACACAATATTTCGTTAAGTTTGGCATAGTTTAATTGTGTTGTCCATCCTGAAGAAAAACCTCCAAAATGAAAATGTTCAATAATATATCGCACAGAAACAATGACTAACTTGCTACAGGGATAGAATTAATAACTATTTCCTTGATATGAATGTTTGAGAACACGTCTTGTATCTATTGTTGAAAGAACCACTTAGATGCCAGATATCACATTGTGAAGATTAACTTTAGGGGTTTATGTTTTACCCATAATATGGTTTCCGGTAGAAAATTTCATTACATGTAAATTTATGGCAAACAAGTACGGCTTCCATTGTTGGCCAGACGGTAAATCAATTGTCTGCTCACGACACGATGGGTTTGAACATCTCATATCATAAACATTTTGTGTGAACCTATTTGCTGGCTAACGATGTCAGCTATGATTTATTAGGATAATTCAAACCTATTGCTGAGGTCAATTCTAAGAAACATATTTCAACATATAAACCCGAAATCTTTAAGTCTTTTGCTATCCAAATCTACGTGGTTTCGCACCCTGAAGGGGACTTATAAAGGGTCTCACCCCTCAAAGATTTCTGCACGCCATTTGCTTTGCTTCTCAGTTTTAAATTCAATCGCCTTTTGGACTTGTTATACTGCGCATAAGAAAACAATGTTTGGTGTGTTGGTTGCAGTTACTATTACTGTCATTGTTTACGTAGAGTGAGAGTGACTGTCAGATGTGTCAGCATTATGTTTTTTGTCTCCCTCCGAGGGAAACTGGTATTTCTGAAGCTTACAAGTGAGTTAATGAATGAAATTTTAAGTGGAAATTCATCTTAAAGTGTCTGTGATCTGCATTTAATTAAGGCATATTACAGACCTGTTGATTTGCACTAGCATAGGTTAAAGTAACCAAAATTTCTCACCCGAGGGAGGACCAATAAACTTCTCACCCGGTAGCGGGGTGCTAAATCAACTCTTCCTGTCTTCAACGGGATGTCGCCGCTTACAGCAAGGGAATATTTAAGCACAAAAATTAATGTTCGTAGTACATAGTAGTATCAATAAAAGAAATTCCGTCAAGTCCGAATTTTTATAGAAAGCCCGTGAGAAAGTTGGCTTGAAAAGAGGAGGGTGATGTCGAACAAAGGTAGTAGATACTCCAAAAGTTTCCAAAACACAAAAATCAGAGGAATGTGCAGGGACAAAATTGAAAGCATAAGAAGCGTTGTCAAGCAGCTGAATTCCAAGAACATAGGAAGAATACTGGAGTCATAACAGTCACGAGCTATTAAGGTCCACTGAACATAAAGTACAAGTCAAGCCTTTGCTCAGTGAAAAGAAAAATCAATAATCGAATGAAATTTTGTGATTATTCCGGGAAGGTTTTGTTGACGACTTTCTGGAAGGACCAGTAAAAAGGGCCCATATTCTTTTTACAGATGAAAACCCCATTGAACTCTACCCCAAACCAAACAGTAAATATCGTAGATTCCGCAAGAATGATTCTTTAAGTTTTTCACCAGCATTTCCTTCTTAAAATTTTCTCTGAAAATCATAGTCACTGGTGGCATATCACGGTATGGGAAAACAGACTTGAACACTGTCCCAGAAAATCAGAGTGTCAGTGTTTGCCAATATTCAAGAAGACTATGCATGACTCCTGCCAGATTCTCAAGCGAATATGAATGTTTTGATGCAGAATGGAGCAACAGCTCATATTGCGAAGGCAACCATAAAAGTGATAAGCAAACACTTCAACAACGTTTGGGTTGACAGCCCATGACTTTCGCCGGACTTCAATGTTATTGAGCACTTGTGGGCCAAACTTCAAGAGAGCTTTTAGAGAACCCAGATCTCGAAACAGAGATGAATTAATCACCAACGTTCAAGAAGAATGGGAAAGCATCAATCAGATAACTACCACTGATTTAGAGGAAAACTTCTTTCGATGCATTTTTGCGTGCCATGTCAACATTGGCGAACACACGCAGTACTAATTTGCTGTGAGTTAGACAGATACATGGAGTTTATAATGTCAAAAAAATAAATGTCCTAATTATTATTTAAAGGATGTTCTCGTATATCTTATGTTGGGGGATGAGAAACTTTCTATCCACCCTGTAGATATTTTACTAAGTGCACTAATTCAAGAGCTCTTGCAACATCCCGGAACATACGGCTGGGTCACCAGTCAAGAGCTAAGGTAGTGATATTCTAAATTATTATTTATCACAATTAATATTTTTATAATGTAGTGTAAGTATAATTTAGCCGTTACCTACAGTCATCTCTCTCATAGCAATGATTTCAGGTAGAGATTATCTATTCTGTCTCTTACCGTTTGGGTTAAGTGCAGGCTACGTCCATCTCTAAGCCCCCATTCCCCCAATCCCGTAATAATAAACCCGTTCTTTGTTACACTGGTGACTGACGCAGTGTTTCATGTTCCGTTTTTTGATAAATAAATGTCGAAAAGTTGACACCAGAAAATTAACCACTATTATGGGTAACCTATAAATGATAAAATTTAATCGTCACAGTATATATTTGTGAGTGGTGCAAATCTCAGACAGATAAACAGAAACAATATTGCTAATGTCATTCACAGTTACTACAAATAGCAAGAACCATGCTCATGATCACATTGAAGGAATACATCTTATTCATCCTAAGCTCTAAAATGTGCTCGTACTATTGCTTTATACAAACCATATATTTCAGTAACTACCGAAGCCCCCGATTTAAATCGTCAAATCTTATTTAAGATATGTAGTAACCGATGCCCTTAAAACAGTACGCATGCTTCTATGTAACAAAGATAATTCTGGAAAACCTTATTTAGAACTATTGTCTACATTCATAAATTAAAGCCTCCCAATGAATGACTTTTCGAACAGTTGGCGAAGGTGGTCTTAGATACACTTTGAAATTAACTGTTGTTTTCTAATCCATGGAAAGTTGTCTAAAGGAACCTTCAAATCCAAATAAATCATTTCTGGTGAGTGGCTTCACTGGCCTTTTGGATTCATCTGCTTTAACGTTTTCTTGTTCAAGGAACCACACACGAAAGTCCAGCAGCGTTTCCTTCCAGTCGTCTGAAATCAAAACATAAGGCTATCAGCTCTCGGTAATCTGCTTTGAAGTACTTCATTGAACTGTTAAATTAAAGTACCAGTATTTCACCAGTTCAGCTTAGTACAAAGGTCTGCATGCGTGCAAGGAAGGATTGTTTATGGCAGGAAGCATTTATAATCGTGGCTAAATAGAGACCATGGGGAGCATTTGTTACCATCTCCCTAATAGTTCCTAGTTATATTCATTTATTTTTGTCTAATTTGGCATTCCTCAAAAGGAATCCCTTTACTGCGAAGCCAACTCTGAATGTTTGCTTTTTTCTAAGAAGAAGTTGGTACCTGTTCCAGCTTGACAGAATGGTAACTAACATAATCCATCACAAAAACACAGTGCGGTTTAAGTTTAGCAATAAACACTGAAGCCGTTTTTCAAATCTTGTCTTCAAGGTAATCTGCAGTCGATCCCCCCCCCCTTAAAAACAAAACCGGCATCTTCCACAAAACCATCTTCATTTCTGCACTGGACAACAATAACACGTCGCCCTGGCCACTAGGTGCCTTCAATCCCATTGTATGTCCATGGATAAACGTTTGATGTGTACTTTTCATTGCTGAATCTTGCCAGACTTTCGTAAGAATATGTCCTGCATTCGCCAAAGTTTCATCTAGAAAATATATTGGATAACCTTCTTTGCTGAACTGACGAATACTGGGAAAGTATTTATGCCGCCACCAAAGATATCATCGCATGCTAACCAAATTGCTGCTTTGCTGCGTTTTTTGAAAATTAACCATAAATCTTTCAATAATCTTCTAACAGTCTCTCGCTAAAGCATGGAAAAGCACTGTTAACGTTTAATTCATTGATTTTGTTTAGTTTCGAAGTCACTTTTTTATCAATGGGGATATCGTTTTTCCGAGAAAAAAAATGCGTTAACTTCCCGCACATGTTCGGAATAATCACTTTTCCTCATCTGCTTACCTTGGGCTGCAGAACCTAATTTACCTGGAGAAATCACATTACCATGCCTCCGAAAATTATTGCGTGCCACGTAAATGGTGAAACGACTCAAGTTAAGTAGGCTATCTTTTGCACAATTGATCCACCATCCAGTTCTTTTCTCCTGCTGACTGTCTACTGTACACATTCAAAATAAAGAACTTAGTTTCGTAGCACTTCTGTTTGCTGGCTCAGTAGTGTTATGCATACATATTCATGTCGTTATAAGGCTACGCTGGTAATTTTAAAGTATTACTAGTCATTAATTGAAATTAATAATTGAACAGCAAACTATCAAAAATATTTTCGTATTTTACCTTCTGTAGTCTGGGTATTTATAGAAGTATTTCTTTCTGGGGTGATATCTTCCCAAGAAGAATCAAAAGATTTGAAATTTTTAACAAATATTATCGCAGTGGACTCAAATTTAAATTCTGGTTTCTTTGTAATTTAAAAGTGCATGTTCCATCTCGCCGCAACCTATCTACATAACAAGGTAAATACTCACCCCATAGATCCTGAAAATCGCCTGCATCTCCCCCATACTCCTTAGGTAGGATTTTCTTGTCCATGAAGGGATAAAGGCTGTCGTATCCTTTAGAATGCACATGTATCTGTAAAAGTGTAGAACATTACTTTCATGTGACACTTACCCAATTTTATGTATACTTATGAATTTCTTTTCTCACGCTTCTATAATCTATTCATATGTGAGGTTTTGGTTCTCTCTGCTTTTTGTTATTCAAAATAAATTTTAACAGCGCGTTTCCCAATAAGAATATATGTAATAGCAATAGCGACGGACTTTAGAAATCTCATACTCCTAGAACTGTCCTATCCACTCTCAAAGTTATATCCAGCATTGTCTTTAAATATAAGAGAACGTCATATGATACGTTCAGCTGTGCTAACAATGGCCAGAAAACTTTCCTATTGAAGATCAACCCTAACAGGTGTCTCATCTGCAAATAGTAGCAAATCCAGACTAATCCGGACCAAAAGATTATAATCCTCTTCTACGGTGCCAGAATATAACGAAGATTAACTTCTCAGTAGAGAAATTAAAACTCCTTTTAGAACTTCATAATATAAGATTATCCAACCATGATACAAATGTCATTTCAAAAACGGTGAACGCTGAGAAGTACAACAGACGGCGAAGTCGTCCACAAATAAGCAGGACGATATACCTGGGAAAACACATTCTATATTGGAATTAATTAACTGCTATACTAAACAGAGTGACACTTTATATTATCTTTCAGGCATTAAGTTATTTAGAATAAACATTTGAAAAACGGAGTCGACCCTGACTCGAAAATAGTATCGATTCAAAGAACTCCCGCATGAAAAACATAGAATCGTTCACGTATATTCCAGTTGTATTCGTCAACACCTACTATTTGCCTTCTAAAAATATTACAACGAATTAACAGTTCTTTATAAAAACGTTCATCATCTAAGACGATATGGACACAAGGTAGTAATCAATAGAACGGCGACGTCGAAAACCCTACCGAGTTTTGGTCAGTAATTGCATTTCCAGCCACCATATCATATCCAGAGATGAAAGCGTTCCAACACTTTACAAATATAATTGGTGCCGGAAATAGGTAGACAGAAGATGATGGTCTCCAGCTTTGAAAAAGGTGGCCTCCGGCCTGTTTTCTGAGAAACTGGGTCAACCCAAACATGAAGGACAGAGCTTTACTACATTTGTCGTAGAAAATATCTGGCGCTAGAGCAGAGAGCCTCGAAGATGCACATGCATGGTCTCTCTCCGCCATTGTAATCATAAATTGTAAATTGAAAAATTGCAGAATCCGGAAAGATCAAGAAACCAACTGAGCCTAAATTGGAAGAAACTCAGGCGAATATTACCTGGACTAGACACTTTTGCGAAAGCACTGACAAGTTTTAGCTAAGTCTGTACCTAAAAGAGCTCCAGCAACTGTGTTAGGACCGGCGATAGGCCTAGTGGTCGACTTTCCAGCCACACGTCTTCACTTATTTCACACGACAAAAGCAGATATATGACAATTAACAAAATTGGTCCATGGTGGTAATTACTTGTTTAGATCTGACATACAGATTCTTGTCCTGCATCGAGTTATCCAGTAGAGTGACACTGGACCCCCCTCCCCCCAAAACACACCCGCCAGCACGAATGGTATTCTGACATTTATTCGTCCATGTAGGGACAAAATATTGACGGGGGTATATAGTCGATTATGGAATAGATTGTTCTTCAGCCCCTCTATGACAGCTAAAACATTCACAGGATCATGCTCATCGGTTTTAAACGCGGCCAACTTGGAATAAATGTTCCAGTTGATATGACCCAACTGCAACGCATGACACATAGATCTTGTTTTAAGAGATTAATACTACATGGAAACCGGTCGCAAGAGTTAACATCAGATATGACATTTTATTTTAAGATAACTGGCAATTGTAGTTAAACACTGAATCAAAACGTGGAAAACTATTGCAGGCGTCAAAAATAAATGTTTTCAGGAAATTTAAGTTGTTACTTACTAAGTAATCTGCAATTAGCTTACCTCTCACATAGGACCGAGGTGAGCCCAAAACAGAATGGTGGGATTTCACATTTCCCACGACAGAGAAGGTAATTGGAAAGCTAGATTTTCTAAATCACTGAGCCAAAGGTCTTTAGATGGCATAGATATACACCATACTGTCATATGTTCTATCAGTAAAATTTAAACGCGCAGTAGTATGGAAATTGGGAATGAAGAAACTTGAAAACGCTATATGTTACCCACAAGGTCACCTTCACTATTCCGCGAGTAACCGTCTTGCAGTATGCCAGTAACAGGCAAAAGAGAAAAAGGGAGTGGGGAGTGTACGAAAATCGTATCGCTGTATTGGCATTATATCGTTGTGGAAAGCGAGATAAACAACTTTTCGACGCCGACTTCTCTTGGCATCAATGAACGAGTTGTGTTTCGAACAATAGTACGTTTAAGAAAACGGGGTGCAACTGCTGATCGCGTCAGATCTAGGCGTCCTACGTGTGTACGAACAAAAGTAGTTGTGAACGCTGTTTGTGCAAGGACGACGTAGATGCAATTCTTTGCGAAAACAAACAGGTTTGTCCCATGAGGTGAACATTTCTTCACGAACTATGTATTTTGGAGGATGATTTATAGCATATAAAAGATAATAGGTACACAAGCCATTTTCTAACTAAAAATTAAAAGAATTACGCCGGGTTTGATCCCGGCTTTGTTAACGACATATAGTGATAGCAAAAACAGAAAGCAAAAAAGTACAAACGCGGCAGTAGCTGGCAACCACCCTCCCACAATTCATCGCTGCTGCTGATTGTCCGTACCTTAATCTATTAGATTATTCTCTGTGGCAGAAGCTTATGTAGTACCGAACGGTTGCCTAGGAGTGGGTGAATTCCTAATCTTCCGTTTAACTTAAGCAGAAGCCAAAGCAGCGTATTGGCAAAACGCGGCCTACCAGAAATCTGTAAACACGGGGCAAACCAGGTGATACTCATTACCCAACCGCCAGCATATCCCTTTATATCGAGCTCCATGCGCGGTCTACACGTGATTGGCTCTTTGAAGAGTCACCTTTATTTATACCCCAAAACAGTTATATTTCCATTATACACTTTACTCTTAGTGATATGTTAGCAGTTTAATTTTGTCAACATATTAAAGATTTTAAGTTACAATGAACTAATATCCTTCAAAGCTATATCCTTCAATATCCTTCAAAGAGGTAGCCCACATTAACGGCTAATATAGGTTTGGGACTTCGTGTGTGACTAACCACTGCTTACAAAAAGAGGTCCTATGCGGGAACAAAAAGGTGAGATCCATTGAAGCGATGCTTCATCGCAAAAACCAACTCTTATTTCTTTGAAGAATTAGCTCAATCGGAAACTTCTTTAAGACCTGTCAAGTTCCTCAGTTATATTCCGAAAACGTTGCTAATTCCTCACACCAAAGAAAGCCGAAACCTTTTTCCTTCGATGGTGACGATCAGCCTAAGGAATTTCCACACATCAGTGACAGGACGAAAAAAAATGACATTGGACTACTGCCTCACTTTTCATACGACGACAAAAAATGCACGCACATTTCCTTGAGTCGACCAATCAGAGACCTCGTATTATCTGGTGTTAGCGACTGTTTTATATATTTATGGTGATTTGAGTGTAGCTAACTTGAAGGCAACATATTCTGAAGTTCCTGGGAGTAGCCCGTGAAGTATTGTTCATTTGCAAAGCATTTTGTATTATTTTATGTAATTGGCGATTCTTGAGAGATATACAGAAACGTGATGAACTTAACACGGAGACATTTTTGTGTCATAATACCATTTCCCAAACATTTGATATTATGGCTCAACGCATTTATCATTTTTTAAACCATTTCCCAAACATCTAATATTATAGCTTTAACTGTTCGACGCTTTTATCGTTTTAGAAGCACCGCAGGTTTGCCTCAATTTCATGGAAAGAATATGAAATTTCTAAACCGCCATATAGCTACTACCATTTTAAGGCTCGGTTATCACTCCTTAGAACCTTGTACCTACAACGAATGTATAATGAATGTATGACTGCAAACGTCTACCTTGGTTATTGTGAAGTAGAAGGAAAATGTATGTTTCAAAAATAATTTGTGGAAGTTATAGAAGAATAAAGTTAGAGTGAGAGAAAGGCACATGAATGAAACAAGTTTTCTAAGTCATGTTTACTTTTTATTCCGGGATTTTCTAAACAATAGTTCTCAGTAAAATCCCTTAAATCAAAGCATATAGCAACCCTATACCTCCTCTAATGTATGTAAACGATACAGCTCTTTTCTATACTATCTTGCATTAAAAAATCTTATGTGTACCATTCACATGACTTTCGCTACATCTCTGTAACAAATTATTGTTAAAAAGCTTATGCTTCTATTTACTTCATGCTACTCGAGAACAAATTAGTAGAAATAGTCTTATTACTTGTTTCCTTGTAAGTAGAAGCGAAATAAGGGAGTATCGTGGGTTAAAGTGATAAATCAAAAGCTGGTTGTTGTGTGACAAGTTCATTTGTTTACAAGGACAGGAGTTGACAAGTAAAAGTATGAGAAAAGTAAGTTTTTCAGAGCTGAAACCAAAAACAATAAATGTCTCAAAAACGATCAACTACACGAAAAAAATGTATATAACATAAATGTGCGATTTAACGTGCTCTACATTTCTTGTATAGTAAGTTTTTATATAAGTCTTACGGTTTAGCTGTTATGCAAAATTCCGTAAAATTCGTCCAGAATGAAGTAGTCTTCAGAGGCTGTTCTCAGACAAATCAAGATATACATTTTGTTTGTCAGGTAAATATCTTTAATATTTGATATTTTAATTCAAAATTGTTAGTCCCAATTTTACGCAAATAAAAATGTTCGAAAAACGTTTCATGTAAAGGGTAGTTTGGGGTAGGGGGATTTTTCTAAAAACCTTTGTGTCGCATCCCTGGAAGATACTAAACTTAAATACCAAGTTTAGTATTTTACCGACTTTTCGTTTTTGAGTTATCGTGTTCACAGACGCACGGACACACACGGAGCTTTTTGTGAAAATGCTTTTTCTGGATATAAGGGACCCTAAAACATATATTTCCGGTGAAATCTCGGTATCAAATGTTTGATTGGAGTGTAATACCTTCTCTAGACACTATGCATATAGTGCGTGTAGTGAAAGTAAAAATGAACATAAAAGACTTCCAACATCATTATTTCTGCTATCTAGATGGTTCAAACCTAGAGGATAAACAAAACTCGCAGTCCAGACAAAAAGCTTAATAATTGGCTGCATCCATAAACACCAGTTAAATCTAAGAGTTCATCTATACACATAAATTTTGCTTTCTCAGTTTAAAACAGTCCAAAGGACAAACAATTTTTCGCGTCTAAGTAAGTTGCATGTCAATTATTTGGGACTTGAGGCATGATTTTTCTTAATTGGTCCTTCTAGTATTTTAAAAATGACCAAAGAATAACCTGAAATTCAACTATACTAGAAGTCAATGATTGGACTGCTCTACAAATCTCCCATACGTTCTATAATTCCATATGCATCTCATTTCTCCTCCATGAATAGAGTTAGCAAAACTAGGATTCATTGATTTTAGGTTATACAAAACAAAGTCTTGTTAATTATTACAAAGGCTCCATTATTCTAAATAAATGATCACCTCAATTAGAAAAGCCCTATTTCCCCTTAACACAGTGTTTTAAATTGACGTCAAAATAATTTTTCAAGTTAGATGAAGTACCAGGCGACGCTACTACATTGGAATTGGAAGCCCACAGAAGAGAAGATTGCAAATATGTCTGCCTCCAGACTTCCTGCTCAATGATTACGAAGATAGTGATTTTAAGTCTATAAATTAACCTCCTTCATCTATGAAGTCTTTCTGTCATTTATTGTGAACAATAAATTGTAATGTTGATTATTAGTCAAATTTAAATTTAATAAATGTTAACAATACACTTATAATCATTAGCTACTGGTTAATGATATTTTCTCGTTGTCTAATGCACTTCTAAGAGACATATATCCTTAATTTGTTATGTGTAAAGCAATGGCTAACGTACTTTATCACGCGATTATACACTCAATGCGTTACTCCTAGCGTTATAATTCTGCTGAAAATGTGAACGTTTGACAGGGACCCGTGTTTTACTACGATTTAAATTGGCGTCACTCTAATTCAAAATAACAGCGAGTAAGAAAGGCAAAACCGATTGGGCAAACTACCCTTTCATCCCTCAACCCCGCTTGACGCTCCCTCGGAATAGGTTGACTTGTATATTTAGTCAATCATGTGAGAGAAATACCTTGGCATTGGAACTTCAATATATAACGCAGAGAAAAGGTCAACCTAGTTTTGTATCACCCGGTGAGAAAGTTGGACAATTGTCCAACCAAAAAGTTTAGGAATCATCCGTTCGCCACTCAGATCTTCATTTGTCTCAAGTTAGTTTCATGTCCATCTCCTTGTCCTGACAAATGCTGATTAAGAGCATAGCAAACAGGTGAAGGACAGGTTCGGAGTCAACGAAAAAAAAAACCCTTATGATAAGTATTTCCAGGCGTATTTGTAATTTATCCGAGTGTACCAGGTGGCTCAAATACCCCGTGTTTCACGTGCAAAATAGCTCTTTGTACGTTAAAGAGTTGCAGAACTCAACCGGAATATTTCTAGTTAGAATTTGTAAATGGGGAACTAGCGTGTACGACTTTCGTTTTGCCTCTGAATTTGCTCAAAGTGTCCGCTGATGATGAAGAAGGGTAAAACGAAGATCGCTCAGTCAGTTCTCTACTTATCGGTTTTAACTGGAAATAGCTCCGTTGATATCTGCAACGCTTTTAACGCACAAAGAATAATTGCATACGTCAAATGAACATAAAATATATGAAAATTTACTGACTAGGGTGTAACAATTTCTCTTAGCACTACCGACAAATGTATGAAAGTAAAGTTCCAACCTGAGTCGAAAAAAGCATGTGTCACAAAATGTAGCACAACACCTTTGCCTTTTATAAAACGGATGCGGCTGGAGCAAGAACTATAGCTAAGGCTCTTACGTCAGTGACCTTTTGAGTCCCTAAGGTCGTGTGGTCATTCCCCACGGTCTAGTTCCCAAAGTGGAGGGTTGAAATCTCGTTGAGGGCGATGGATTCTTTTTGGGAGATGGTAGCTCAAAAATCCACATCTTAGATTGCTTCGGATGGGAAGAAAATGGTAATCATGTGCCTAGATCTATTACAGTAAAAGCATCCCAAGCCTGATATGTAAGCCTCTTGAGCAAAATTTCTTTCGCACTCAATATTGTAGAACGGGAAGCTAAGAAACATTGCACTTGAGGAGCTCCATAAATTATACTCAATTTTATTTTCGAGTTCATTAAATGCAAGTTGCTAAATATGATATCTTAGTTTTAAAATAAATATAACACTTACCCTGTCTCTAATTTTTTCTTTATGTATGACAGCACGAATCAGATTAACGAGAACATCAGCGTATAGAGGTGCATTGATTATATGGATTCCTTTTATCTTTGCGTTGAAAGCTTTCTGAAAATAAAGCATAGCATAAAGCTTCATTAATTAAAATAAGCATAATACTTTCAATTTATTATGTAGCAGTCTTTGTTTAATCTGTACCTAACCTAAAAAAAGACACACAACGATATTTTTCATTGGATCAAAATAAGAAGTTGAAAGGCAAATAGAGCATCAAAACAATATAGGGGTTCCCAAATGAACTGCATTAGTGAATTAACTTATTCTATTTGGGATAAAATTAGTATTTATAAGATATTTCATATTATGTACTTTTAAAAGTATCTATCAAGTTCCATGCGGCTGAAAGGAAAGTTTACATTAAGCAGGAATGACATTAAGGAGGGTAGCGGAAGGAAGGCGACCGGGTAACCAACCTTTGGCGTGTCAGAGATTTCAGTGAAGGGATAAACAAATAAACAGTGGAACAAAATGTTAAATATCACCACATAGTGCTACTGATCTAATCATAAATATGCTACATCATTTTAACAGAATTATGGGTGAAATTTCAGACTTTTTTCAGTCAAAATATGGGTTTATGGGAAAACACTGAATATATTAAAATACATGCATCCAAAGTGTCAAAATTCTATGATGTCTGATGCCTTGTTTAAATATACTTAAAGATCTACACTATTTAAATGTCCATTAGCTATAATCTTTCTAGACTTAATTTTTACAACGTATCTGAACATTCAAAGTTTAAGAAATACACAAAATAATACTACAAATTTTAAACCTTTTCTGGATCTTCCAAAAGCCGTTCTTAATAAAAGTAAGCATGATTTTTAAATGAAAAATTTAAATCAGTAGTGAACAGTAAAATATTTTAAAATTTTGCTTTACAGTGAATATAATTTATTTTTCCTTTATAAACAAAATATAGACATTCCGATGGTTGATTCTCCTCTAAATGTTTCTATGATACTGCTAAAAAGGTTAGATCGATTTACTCAGGAGGATAGGTTTTGAAAAATACATATTTTTATAACAAAAATGTTAATAACTAAAACATGTTATAAGGAAACGTATTTAGTGTACTTTCTGTACACATAGCATGTACATGGTGTATAGAAAAGAAATTCGATACCGAGATTTTATCGGAAATATATGTCTTGGGTCCCCCAAAAATTAGAAAAGGGACCGTGTATGTGCGTGTGTTTCTGTGTGTGTCTGAGGACAGCATAATTCAAAAACGAAAAGACCGTTGGTATTTAAGTTTGGTATCTTCTACCACCCCCAACTTCTCTTTACATGTATATTTTTTTCGAAAATTCTGATTTTCTCGAAAAGGCTCTAAGATTTTGATTAAAGCATCGTATATTAAAGATATCTACATGAAAAATAAAATGTATATCTTCAATTTTATGGAAGTAGCATCTGAAGACATTTTTATTCCAGCAAAATATTGTAGATTTTGCATAACTACTACACCGTAAGAGATAGACAAAAGCTTACTTCATATAAAATGTAAAGTTCTTTAAAACACACAGTTTAATGTTATATACATTTTTTTCGTACTGTTGACCATTTTAAATGTTGCCTGTTGTTGGTTTCAGTTTTAAAATACTTTTACTTTTCTCATATGGGAATTTGTCTACTTCTGGCCATAAAAATAAAAAAACCTCAATCGCATAGCAACCAGTTTTTAAAACATCTATCGCTTTAACCTAGTGCATTCCCTTTATTTCCCTTATACTTAGATGGAAGCCCATTTCTGCTATTTCTTTCTGTTTTAGAATGAAATAAACACAGAATAAGCCTTTTAACAATAAGTTGTTGCAAAGATGTAGCAAAAGTTTTGTGAATGGAACACATCAGGTTTTTAGAAATATGTCAGCGAACATGACAAATAACATGTAAATCTTGAATTTCTTAGGAATTTCTTTCGAAATCCTCTTTATTGTGAATGACGTTTGCATAACTGGTAAAGCATTAGAAAATGACGAAAACTTACTGCACAAAAATACATTTTATGTCCTTTACATTTTTGTTGTGGAGCTAAACGTTTCCGAAAATTCCTTATTTTTAGTTTCAATTTTAAAAAGTTTTCCATTTCAAAATGTTTGTCGTCCTTGTTTCTTTTAACCTACTCCTTGCTATGCATAAAAGTAAATTTCAATGACTTTTACACATTTGACTATCGCTTTAGCCTAGTATACTTTCTTAGTTCCCTTCTACTTATGAGAAACTAAGTTCTACTAACGCATATCTCGATTAACATGGAGTAGAAATAAGTTTGTTTGTAGAACATATAGAAATGCATGTGGATGAAACATCACATTTTTTACAGAAATGTACAAGAATGATACAGATAGGATACAATTAATGTTTTGGCTGCCCCCTCATTTAAATGAATGTGAATAGGTAAAACATTTATAATTTTATTTCTAGTTCTTTTGCTATTTATATATTTTCGACATTTTAAATTACTCAAAGAGAATATATTTTATATCAAAATTAGTTTCATACTTAGGATGTTTCATTTATGCCAGATGGGGTTTTAAAAAATGCAACGTAACTTACTATTATTTTATTTCAGGAACAATCTTAATCTTACACAAAATGATATCTTTAGTTGTAAAAGGTACATTTTAGAGGTAATATGCAAAGTTTAAAGCTTCAAATGTGTAGATATTTCCATGATGTTTGGTTATTTTCGACATATTGTAACAAAAGTCTATTTTTCATATTACATATATATTGAAAAAAACTGACAAAATATCCTAAATTGTTTGAAGCTAACATAATATATCGATCCGGAGTTTTAAACTTTCGACTATCGCTTCAGTGTGCTACATCTTACCTTTATTTAGCAAGTAATTTATGTAAATATCCATTTCCACTTATAATGTATATAAAAATATATGTTGTGTGAATAATTTGTTGTAGAATAGTGACCACAGTCATACGTAAGTAATATATTTTAATTTTAAACTAAAACAGGATCATATTTTTCTATATTTGACCATTGTTACTGAATATTTTAGAGAGATTACATTAATATATATCCTAACTGTATGTATTATGCAGAGTCTGTAAATCCCATGGTAGCTATATAACTGCATATTTTAATTCAAAATTAATATAAATAAATACTTAATGTGTACTTACAAAAGCAAGAACAGCCACTTTCTTCAGCAAAGTTGGTGTGTATTTGGTCAAAATTGCAGGAGTGACATTCAAAAGATCTATTATGAAAACATCCCCCATTACTGTATCGTACATTGTTCTAATGTCATTAACCATAAACATCGTCTTAAAGGTGTCTTCTGCGACAACTTCAGAAAACTCTGGAAGCATGCCTCTTATTATGCATACTCTTTCGAGTTTCTCAGTTAGACGTGGTAATGGTAGAAAGGCACTGCAACATAACAAAGATAATTTCTGGTTGATAAATTTTAAATAAAAGTTTAAGCTTTATCTTTAACAAATTTATACAAAATGTTAAGATATTGTGCAGTTCTGGAGTGTTGATAGCAACTTCGTGCACACCACAGAAATTCTATGTTTATTACGATAAATTTCTCAGATACGACATAAATTTACACCCACCTTAATTGCTTTCCAGCGAACTTGGACCAAATTCTGTACTAATTATCCTGACATTACTACAAAGTAACTATAGAATTTTTAGAAAATATTTGCTGAAGTCTGTGTTATGTAATTGAGAATGAAGTTTATTTGCTCTGCTAATCAACAGCAATCGAAAAGAAATTTCTTAATTACTTTCTCTATAGTATTATGCACATTGTGTATAGAGAAGACATTGTATTGTACCCAAAAATTCGATTCCGGAATTTTACCGGGAATACATGTTTTGAGACCCCCTGATTAAAACATTTTTAGAAAATCGTCCGTGTGTGAATGTGGACAGCATAGCTCTTAAAAACGAAAAGTCGGTTAAATACCAAATTTGGCACATAAGTTGAGTTATCTTCCAAGGATTCGACACGAAGATTTTCAAGAAAATTCTCCCAACCTTAACCACAAGTTACATGCCACATTTTGCGAAAATGTTGATTTTTATCAAAAATGACTAATGGTTTTGAATAAAATATCTTATGCTTAAGATATTTTATAGCAAATGAAAGTATATCTTGAATTTTCTGGAAATAGCCTCTGAAAACCTATTCACTCTGGATGACTTTTCTATAACTGGCAAACCGTAGAAATTTACTCCACAAAAAATGTGGATCTGTGTAAAACACCAAATTTATGTTATGTGCATTTTTCGTAGAGTTGGCCACTTTCGAGATATTGCGGATATTGATTTCAATTTTAAGCAAGTTAATCTTTTCTCAAACGGGTAGATATCTTTATTCTCGTTGCTCGTTTGTTTACTTCTGTCAAGCAAAGAGAATAGAATTTCATTTGGTATTTCACATAGCCACCGGGCATCGACTATCCGGAACGGACTTTTAATTGAATTCACTATCGCTTTAGTCTTAGCATTCACTTATTTCCCTTCTATTTCTCCTTACGTATATCTTGATTGGCATGATGTGGATAAAAGATTAATATTTTAAATAAAGGTTTGTTTGCGGAACAGCTAGAGAAAGTCATGTGAATGGAATACATCAGCTTTTTTATAAGCAGATGTCTAAGAAATGTTATGGGAATTTGTTGACCACGAAAGAGGAAGGCTTTGAGGAATAAACAAGATCAGAATGAAATCAGCAAAGAAATTAAGCTCAGTAAGTGGAGTGGTATTGACCACGAAATACGAGAGAAAAGAGGTAATAGTACAAGAATGGCCTTTGAATAGAATGCCCAAGGCTCCAGCAGACGAAGAGGTAGAACCAGGATGACTTCGCGCAACACGAAGCAGAGATGGCAAGAAAGAGTTGGAATGGGAGAAAGACTTGGCCAGAAACAGAACTCGATGGCGTGTTTTCATTAAGGCTCTTTGCTTTCCCGGGGAGTGAACAAGATAATACCACCACCACCACCACCACCACCACCACCACCACCAATCAACAGCTATATCGTTGTAACACTTTGAGAGAAACTTACTTTGGATAAGCTACCCTGCAAGTCTGCTTTGTGGGAATAAGGATACAAAATCTGATGTGTTCCATTCAAATGACGTTCTCTATTTTTTTTCTGCAAACAATCTATTCTTATAAAAGATTATTCTTTTATCTACATCATGCTAATCGAGATACAAATTGACGGAAATGTTCCTTTCAGGTGCTTCTAAGCAGAAGGGTAAATGCGGGCGTTAAACACTACCACATTAAAACGCAGAAGAGAAATAAGAGAACACACTGGCCTAAAAGAATTGTCAAATCTTTTAAAAGCTTGCCCGATATGTGAATAACTAAAGTGCAGTTCACTTTGCAGTGTCGGTCACAAGAGAAATGAAACGAAAGATGATCTCGTTTGAGAAGATACATAGTTTAAAATTGAAAACAGTAACAATGAATATCTCGAAAAACGGTCAAATCTACAACAAAAATGTATATTGTGTGCTTTAACGAAGTCTATATTTTTTATGTATCAGCTTTTTGTTTATGTCTTATGGTTAAACAGTTATGCAAAATGAATCTAGAATGAACGCGACTTCAGAAGCTATTTCTAGAACATTCAATATATAATTTTAATTATCTTGTAAATATCTTTCATATACATTGTATTTTAATCAAAATCGTTAAGAGTCCTTTTTTAGAAGAATAAAATTGAGAAGAATAACAAATGCTCAATGTAAAGTTTTGTTTGGGGTCGGGTATTTTTTTTTAAAATGCTCGTGTTACATTCTTGGAGGATACCAAAGTTAAATGCCAAGTTTGGTATTTAACGGTCTTTATTATTTTGAGCTGTGATGTTCAGACACACACACGGACCATTTGGACTCGCAGTATCTCGAAACATGCATTTCTAGTGAAATCTCGACATCGGAATTTTGGCTGGAAAACAATACCGTCTCTACACACTATGTACATAGTACGTGTAGAAAAAGTAAAATGGTTGTCTGGTAGGTATACTTCAGCGTACCTTCTTGCCTTCCTGGTTTTATCTATGAAATATACTCTTAATTTTCTTTTCAAGGAATCGATAATACTGAAAGAAATTATTCCGAGAAAAGGTGAGAAGCTTTATCATTAATTTTGTGTATAAAAAATTTGGCTGCTTAGTTACACTAACCGTAACTAAAATATAATTCCTTTTACAAGACATCACAAGCTTTGAACCCTCTTAAATATTGTAACATTTAAGTTAGGAGGAAAATGGTGGTCAAAT
This sequence comes from Hymenopus coronatus, assembly GCA_030762935.1. Classification (NCBI taxonomy): domain Eukaryota; kingdom Metazoa; phylum Arthropoda; class Insecta; order Mantodea; family Hymenopodidae; genus Hymenopus; species Hymenopus coronatus. The sequence goes on along the minus strand of CM060896.1, from coordinate 124,581,127 downwards.
ACTGCATTTTGGTTTCCTTTATTTCTCTCTTACTTTTCAGAGTTATTTCAATTACCATTTTTAAATAGAATAACAATGGTTGTAAAGTGTATGGTATTATGAAAGCATTAAGATTGTTTTAAAGACAAGTTTGTGGTGGACAAAGCGGCGCAGGGGCGGGTTTTCTCCGGGTTCTCCGGTTTCCCCCGCCATTTCATTCCACCGGGGCTCCATCTTCATGTGTCATCAGTGTCATCGCCTGCGATGCCAGAGCAGTAAAAGCGGGCGTTAAACACTACAAAAAAAGACAAGTTAATGGTTAATCCGTTCAGTTTTTAACTATGGGGAAAAAGCTTAAGAAACAGATGTTTGATAATCGATGTCAGCGGGCACATTCCAAAAAAAAAAATGGTCTCTGCAACCCTGGAACACATCAGATCGACTTTTGGTAGTTGTAGTTATCTTAAACAGTCTTTCTTGAAAATCCCAGACCAAAATAACTGAAAAATACTATCATGAGGTATAGGTTTAAAATTCATGTGCATGGTGGTGCAGAAAAAAAACCAGTAGAAATGTTCCTAGAATATTGTAAAAATCATGCACCGCAATTTGCATAAAAAGATGAAGATAGGTTTTGTTTCCTAATAATCTTTAATGTTATACTAACATTTACAACACTTAAAAGTTTGAATTAAAGCACCACAATACATTGCAAAAGTAATTTCAACGCATGAGTAGAACATGAGCTTACAAGTCATGTTGTTTGACAATGTTGAATGTTAGAATGTTTCATATAGCGGGGAACAATTTTAAATTCCACCTGATTATTAAATTCAAGGCACCCAAATAGCAGTTCTACATTACAGCATCTTTGTCATCTGGCTGTTTTTGCTGACGATATTAAAATAAATATAATAGAAAACAATTCGATTTCGATATAATGCTTCCCTGAAAAGAAAACAATTTATAAAATAAAATGTAGGACGATGTTTCCTTATAACATAGATTTTAATGATGGATACCTTAAACATTTAAAAATTTAAGTCAGTATCTTTTAAAGTTCATTGACCGAAGCTTATCGCATTAAATCTAGAAATCATGTACAGCGAGGATAAAATTGAGTTTTGTTTACTGGAAAGATAATCAGCTAACCCACTTCAAATTCTAGCATAGCATGCAGCTGCTTGAAACAATAGTCTTTTATTAGTTGGCTGATATCGAAAATAATAGAATGAAATAAGATAATATTTTGTTAACAGCTTTTTTTATCTTTTAAATTCTACGACGAAAATCAACTGATTAATCAGGGTTTCTATGAGGCTTAACGCCCTTTAACCGCTTGGTCACATGGAACGATGAATGAAATTGGTGAAATGATGCTTAAAAGATCTCGATGTACATGGGGCCTAAAGTTACTCAACATCCATATTCTCAAGATAACGGAAAACCCCGAAAAAACCTTATCCAGATAACTCACCTTAACCGAGATTCAAACTGTCGACCCGTTGAATGTGAGGCAGACACGTACCCCCACATTACATAGGCGGGCGTTTTATCGTTTGTTCTGGTAGAACTGAAATATACCCAATCAGGTCGCTTGTTGGCAGGATGTTCAGCTAGTGCAACGCTGCTCCCATCTAGCGGCCTTGACTTTAGTAATAGGCTCCATTTACAAACTAAAAGTAAAGCAAAGGTCGAGTGATTAGACCGCTCGCCTCCCACCTAGGTATGAACCCAAGCGCCCGCATGTTGGATTTGTGCTAGAAGAAGAGGCGTCTGGGCGTGTTTTGTCCTGGTCCTTCGGTTTCCCCCGCCACTCATTCCATCAATTGCTCAATTATCACCTTTCCTATCACCACTCTTACTTGCATTTCGTATCACCACGTCCTCACATTCATGCCTGGCTATGGGCCGACCACTCCTTCCAGGTTCTTTATTCTGTGGTTTCGTGCCGTTAGCACCCAACAGGTTTGACCCATAAGCAATCGGTTCTGCTGGGAGAGGTTTCAGTTCTACATACGGGGAAGGGTACACCGACTACGAAAAAAAAAAAAAGAAGTAAAGAACAAACACACCATAAGCGCAACACCATGCAACGTGCTAATGACAGCATTTGCATAGACAACAACGCGCACGTAATGCAAAGATTTCAAAATCTAAATCCGCTGCATTACGTAAGGAATTCTGTATGCATTTATCAATTTATTACGGGCTTCTGAATAACACACAATTACTAAGCAAGGTTTTATGCTATTTGCTATACAATCATAGATCTTTTCCTTTTTGTTTGCGCCACGTCATTTTAAATGCTTATACCAGCGGCTGACATGTTGCTTGCTTCACTACTTTTTATATCTGATTTATTTATAAAGACTGGGTGAACTGTAATATTCGATATTATTGGCTGGGAAAATTTACACTTTTAATGTATGCTCTGGAAACTAGTGCCAGTTTCTTGCCTAAGACAGTTGGAATTATTTTAGCTCACACATATTCCTAAGCTGCATCAAAATAACCTTACTTTTGATAGTTAATGGAATCTTATTATTTGTCTTAAATCAGTTCTCTCCTGATGAAAATGGCAGAACATCTAGCTGGCCATGGCGTCAGACAAGATTGGAATGCCTAAGCAATACAGAAGAAAATCAAAGTCTTCTTCTTCTTCTTCTACTACTTCAAGCATTTTTTTTTTTTTTTTTTTTTAAACAGTAACCGGAGTCTGGTCAAGACTCCGGCATTGTAGCCCGTGTTTACACCCCCCCTAAATTTACTGTATGATTACTGGTTTTACTGTTCCTTTACACAAACATATACACATTGCACATACATATAACATCCATGCCCAAAGGCCGACCCCGGTGGCCGCGCTCGCTAAAGTGTCTCGCTTTGGTAATTCGTGGTGCACAGGATCGTGGGTTCGAGTCCCGCCTTAGGTATGGGGACCGGCAAGCATTAAGCTTAAGCCTGTTGCGGCTCGTTTATTTGCCGTTCTACCAATACTTCTTATTCAGTGGGTACATATTCAAGAATTTCCTTCAGAAGTCTATCTTGGTTGCGTTCTAGGTGTTCTCACGAATTTCTGCTCATATTGAACTACAGTTTTTATCTAAAATACTTCTAAAACCTAGATTATTTCTTATGCCATCATTTCTAATGTGAATCAATCGGAACACTCCCGCTACACTTAGGAGTAATTGCATTTCGGCTACCTGTAATCGGATTCTCTCTTTCTTCTTTAGGGTCCAATTTTACTCCCATATAAGTCGTTGGTATCGCTATAAATGAGTAGTATCAGTGACGGCTGCGCTGTGTAAGATCACAAGAGCTTGTTAACACCCTAGTTTTTGACACCTTGTGGATTTATTTTATTATCTTTTGTTTCAGTGCTATTAAGCGTAACGTATATGCAGTAGGTAGATTGGATCGGTTGAGGAGGGGTAAATTGAGTAAAATAAAACAAAGGGCTTTCCTCCCAAAAAAAGAAAAAAATCGCCCATAATTCAAACTTTTAAAACAAACCAATTAATTGGTTCTATTAATCTATGGCATTTGAGCCTACACCTAAACTCGATCAGACAGGTCATTTTTACCCCTAGCAGATTACAGATTGCGCACGTTTTTAAGAGTGTTTGCGCATGAGCACCTGTTATTTCATAATTGCTTTACGGAAGAAATACATGCCTCTTGCACAGCTGATGAGTGCACATGTTAACCATGATCTCTCAATTAGAACTTCACGGCATTGTCACTAGACGGAAGCACACTGCAGCAGAACAGCTGCTAGTGTTGCGGAATGCTGGGAACTCGGTTCGGTTTTCATCTTGCCACAAATCCCGCCAAGTGGCATACTGAACAGTTACGCCAATTCACTTAATATAATATGTACAGTGAAATTTAGATCTGTCGTTAGTATACGTTATATATATATATATATATATATATATATATACATATACACGTTATACGTTATATATATAGAAAATCTATAATATATAACAGTCTGCGTTTCTGGATGTCTTAGTATATTAGTATATGTTATACGTATTGCCATACAGTGTCCTATTTTTAACAAGTGCACCTGTTTAGTAGAACTTATTTTTCTATACTCAGGAGACCATGTTGGTAAGCATTGTTCACTCCTATTTGATATCAAACACTAAGACCCACCTGGATAGTGTGGGGGTAGCGTGTTTGCTTCACATTCAACAGGTCGCGAGTTCGAATCTCGCTTAGGGAGTGTCACCGGGTAAGGCTTTTTCTGTGTTTTTCTTATCCTGTCGAGTAGCTTTAAGATCCATGGACCCCGAGATCATTTGAGCATAATTTCATCAATTCATTCATCGTCCGATATGAAAAACCAGATTAAAGAACTACAAAAAATGTTTCATAAATGGCAGTTTGATGGTACTTGTTTAGGTATGCGGATGATACTTGCATTACGAAATGGTGATCCATTATTCGGGTCAGACAACATGAATTTGTTGAAATTATTTTAAGTGCCCACAGAAGACTAAATTATCAGGATAAGTTAGCCACGAAGAAAATATGGCCTTAATAATTATATAACGACATTCAGGAGAGGAACAAGACATTTTAAAGAAAAAAAATAATGAAATTTTCCTGATTCAGAAAAAGATACTTGGCGAGTGCTAATAAATTAATCATATTAATATTTGTCTGACAAAATAATGCAAACGGAGAGTAGCGAAGAGTACACATTACTCCGTAGTTGCCTTAATGTACATAATTATGTATAAAACAAACCTTTCTTTCGTCAGAAAAGTTATTTACTATTATAGTTATACAATAATTTAGTTGTACTTATAACTATTCTTGTTGTTGGGAGTAACTGCATTTCTTTGTAATCACAAGTTATGCAGCAAACCTATTTCAAATTTTCAGGGCCGGAATCTAAAATGTTGTGACTACCCAAAATGTACGATTCACGAGCCGCCACTGCTTTATATAATTTAATTGTTTGCTTTTCCTCTTCTTATTGTGGACTGTTGTTCTTATGCCCCTGCACATGTTATGAAATTTAGAAATTTTGTGATCAATACTTCTTTCACGTATATAACATAAGTGACAGACCAGAAAATTAAAAGTATTAACTTGCTCTACAATACTATAATTTGCCATTAACACCTTTGCTCTCATAGATCTTTTATCTAAGAATTCTATCACTTTTGTTTTCTCTTTTGAAATGATTAAATTCATGTCTTTCCCAATTTTATGGTTCAAACAGCCCCTGCTGTAGAATATCCTTCTCACTAGTTAAAATAACCTGATGAGAAAAGAGGAGGTTTTTTACGAATCTTCTTTTGTTAAACTTTTCAGATATATTAAATTTATGCATCTGTAATTTCAGTTTCCTCATTGTTTCATCAAGGTAAAGATTAAGAGTGTAGGCGTCAAACTACAGCTATAGATTTACTGTCTCGTTATAAAATTGTCCTTATTTGGATACAAAGCAGCTTTGAAGAAAGTAGCTCCATTAATTTTTATACAATTTTTTTTTTTTTTTACATTCAAATGCCCTTGGCTTTAATTAATGTTTCGCTTTTCAAAATTACTTCACAGCACACTTTTATCTGATCTTATGTGTTATTCCATAGTCACCACATTGGAGCATGCTATATCGCTATGTGCGATTCCAGGAAAACCCAATTTTGATTTATTTCGCATGTTCTTTATTTGCATCTATGACATATTTAATCTAAGTTCTTACTCATCACGATGGATGTTCATATACGAGAAAGCGTGATGTATATTTAAGGGTAAAAACTATGGATGACGGAAGGAGCTTCGCAGTCGGGACAGAAAACAAAACACGAGCAAGAGGGCTGGTATATAAGATAGACACGGCTTAATGAAAAACCCTACGTAATAGCTCTGGGGAGTACGGCTTACCTGAGTAGTCAGGTCACTGCTCGCTTGGTATTGTTCCATTCCGTCCCTGCATGAGCAAGAGGACTGGTGTATAAGATAGACACGTCTAATGGAAAACCATACGTAATAGCCATTGGTTATACGGCTTGCCTGAGTAGGAGGTCACTACTCGCTTGGTAGACCCCAAAGCACCCGTGTTTCTTCAGGCGTTACTAGAAGCACGTCAGGTCGAACATTTGTGTTCTTCCCGTAAGGGAGATGTTCAGATTGGGTTAGACTCGGCGGGTAAGTGGTTCCCGACACCCGTGAGAGAATGGGTACATCTGGGTGGAGAGTCCTGGATGGGCTATTGAGACGCTTTAAAATCCTCCAATAACCTGGAGAGCCTAGTACACAGAAGTTTGTAATTGTCGTCCCCACAGAGGTGCACGGTAATCTTCCCCGGATGGGGTTGATACGCGTAAGTGGCGTATTCACTTCCATCCTTGCGGTAGCAAGAAGGGCTGGCTTATAAAGTAGGTACCGACATACGGAAATTCCTGGGACGTCTGTCATACCTGAGTTATAAGGTTACTGCTGTGTGCTTTATGTTCTAAAGGCTATTTCTGACAAGTATATTGATATTGTACCTTAGTAGAACATTCAGCGCTTTGGAGCATATTAAACAATATGGTTTATCCTTATTGAGCACGAGAAAGAAATTTTCCTCCCTCTTAATTCTATACTTACCACTGGACATTTTACTAAACGCCACTGAATGTTTATCCTGATTACCTACTTGAAAACAGACACAGACCAATGGTTGCCAATCTGCAGATATACGTCTATTGCATGGAAGAGGTAAAAATAGGAATATGCACGAGAATGTGCTGAACAGCATGTCTCAACCATAGCCTCTAAATCCGATGCTTAATCAAGGTTGTTCGCCTAAAGTTGACACTTTCCAAGGCCTAATTTTCTCTTCCATATTTTTCTTGTGGCAATTTCTAAACTCCTTGTCAGTAGAAAGACGAATTTCAATTACATAACAACAGGGTTTTAAGCGATTTGACTATTGTTTCAGCAAAGGGCATTACCTTATTTCTCTTCGGTTTACAAGGAAGCTAGTAATAAGTCCATTGCTGCTAATCAAATAGATAGGAAAATAAGATTTTCAACAATAATTTGTTACAGAGCTGTAAAGAAAGTCATGTGTGTGAAACACATCAGATATTTAAAATTACATTCCTTAATATCTTTTACAATTTGTCTCTTTGAAATTTCCTAAAGTGAATAGTATTTTTTAGAAAAATATTTTATATCACAAAGTGGAAGAAAACTGCTAATAATTTTACTAATACATTTTTTAATACTTGTCTATTACCAATATCAAAATTCAAAACATATTTTAGTACTTTAGATTTAGAGCCCTGGCTTCTTTAAGTGGGGAAAAGTGGGTTTTGAATATTTGAAAATAAAAAATAAAAATTTGAAGTTGAGAAAAACGGTTTTCAAGTTTCACATAGAGCGCTATTTAACCAACGACATGCTTTAAAATGGCTTACAAAATATGTGTTAGATCCCCTCCAGCAGAATAAAACTTTGCAGATATGCACTTTAAAATGTTGTAAATTCTTTGCATCACATAACCAATATCGTTCATTTTACAAAAAAAAACAGTTTCCTGTCCCTTAATCTATGCATAATATAATATGAATTTTTTAAATGTCCCATTTATGTAGCATGCTTTAATATCTACAGTCATATCGGTGGCTTTGAGTTAAGAAACAGTGAGGGTTCTTGAACGTTTTCATTTTTTTATTTTATTTTATTTTTTTTTTTTACTTTCTCTATACGCACTATGTACATAGTGAATAGAGAAGGTATTGCATTGCACCAAAAAATTCGATACCGAGATTTCACGGAAATACATGTTTTGAGACTCCCTGAATACAAAAAGATGCAGTTTTAGAAAAATGTCCGTGTGTGTGTGTGTGTGTGTGTTTGTGGGCGGCATAGCTGAAAAAAGAAAAGACCGTTAAAGCCCAAACTTGGTATTTAATTTTGGCATCTTTCAAGGATGCGACACGAATATTTTCAGGAAAATCCCCCCACCCCAAACTAACGAGTTTGATTAAAATATCGTATATTAAAGATATTTAACGGACAAATAAAATTTATATCTTGAATTTTCTGGGAATAGCCCCTGAAGACTACTTTATTCTGGATGAATTTTACGGAATTGTGCATATCTGCTAAATTGTAAGAATGGGGAAAAACTTACCACTCAGAAAATGTAGCTCAGGATAAAACACACAAGTTGTGTCATATACATTTTTTTTCGTGGAGTTGATCATTTTTAAGGTATTCCTTGTGTTTTGTTTTAGCTTTGAAAAACTTATACTTTTCTCATACTGGAATTTCTTAACTCCTGCGCATACAAGCAAAGGAACTTAGTTACATAGCAGCTTTTGGCTATCATTTTAACCCATGGAACTTCCTCATTTTGATTCTTCTTACAAGGAAGCAAGTAATAAGACCATTTGTGCTAATTAGCATGAAGTAAATAGAAGGATAAGCTTTTTAACTACAATTTTTGGCAGAGATGTAGAGAAAATCATGTGAATGGAACACATCAGATTTTTTCATTTTCTTTTCTTGAAGCACACGCACGTTTACTATTACATTCATGCTTCCAGACACTATGGGTGATAGGAAATGATTCCCGGGACCTCCGCGTGAGAAATCAGCTCGCTGACCACTCGATTACGGAGGCTGCTGTTATTATTTTAAGGTGTTTTTTAAACTCGAATTTCTCTTGTTTGTTTGTTTGTTTTTATCTACCTTCTATGACCATGTAGGGGACTTTGACTTGTGAAACAACTCATTATATTCACTATAGGTTATCGCCATTAAGTTAATCATGTCATGTCATATTAGACACACACACACACACACACAAACACCATTCACTCTCACATGCATACTTTCAGAATCGGCGGGGGATAGGGAATAATTCTGGTTAAAGTAAAATTCCTTGTTCTGGCCGGGAATCGAATTCGAGACCTCCGGATTAGAAGTCAGTTCGCTGACCACTCAACCAGTAATTCTCTTGTTTCCTTATTTCAGACATTTTTTTAACACCCAGACCTCTGTAACTATTATAACTTTACATAATCATTTGTAAATTTTAGTATTATGCAAAAGTATTCAAACATATTCAAAATAGTAGTTTTAAGAGGCAGCATTGGTTTACGAACTCGCAGAACCCTGTTTACTAAATTGTTACAAGTTATGAACCATAGGTATGTGTGTTTGTGTGTATATATATATAAAATCAATTACTTTGGGTATTTACCTCAAGGCGAATGTCTTTTGCATCGCATCCGAAGCTGGATCTCTGTTGGCAAATATCTCGGGAAGAGCTCCACGAAGAGTGTAATACATGTCAATACAACCCTTGGTCCTCTCCAGGCTGTTCTTGCACCACACAAAGGTTACTAGATACTTGGTTTCATCTAGAAAAAGAATCTTATATGTTATCTACACCCACAATAAGTTCTGTACTCACTGTTCTACAAGATTAATATTTCAAAATGTTATTTTTCTATATCTTCATAATAATAGGGTTTAGGTTTGCTGAAATAGTTGCATAACAAATTAATAATTTTACGACAGGAGTATAGAGCACCCACTTTACAAAAATGGGGCATAAAAACTTGATGGAACACTGTGGTCTTGGTCAAATACCTATTTAAGCATTGTTGTAAAGCATAAAATGGCATGGAGGTTCAGTTGAATATGGTTCATTATGATTTGATTTGATTTTTTTCTTCAAGTTGGTAAACACTGTTGACAGTTATGATTGTGATCAGACAATACACTGCTTACAGTTCAGTTGCGATGGAGCGTAGGGCAGTATCGGATACACTAGAAATATGTACTAGAACAAACTCGTTTAGCTATTCAGCGGAATGGCAGAGACATTTTAAGAAGCTCAAAAACGTGTTATTGGGATTAGAAAATGGCGTAAAGGAGGTTCTGTCTCATCTCATGTTTTTCTTCTGAATGAATACGCTCCTATAAAGCCAATGCTCAAAGGCAACTAATCTGGAAGTTCACTCTCAGACCATAAACACCACTACTAACTGTATTACCAACCTAAAGAAAATTAAATTAAATCATAAATGAACCATGTCATTGAAACTCCTTGCCACTGTGTGCACTAAAACATTGGTCAAGCACATTATGTGCCGATTTGTTTTAAAACCGTTAGGTGTTTATGCCTAACTCTGTATTATATGTATTTGCATAAAGCGGGTTGTCATATCTTGGCCTTTTAATCCTACCCCAGTATGATGACCACCATAAATAAAGAATAGCACCTAAACACCTCATAAATGTTAAAAATATTATACATTAAAAAATAACGAATATCCGAGAAATGGTTAAAGAAATAACTTCATGTTTATTTAAATTGTATTTTGTACTGTGTATATATGTTTGTGTTGCAACTTTTTTTGGCTATCCCTTGGGTTTACCAGTTAAATAAAGGTACACAAAACTCATTCTGAAAGATGTGGATTACGGAGGCTATTCGCTGAAAATGCAATACACGCATTACAAATATATGCTCAACATCTCTTACTTTGGAGCCAGCCAACAAAACACGAAACAGTTCCATATAAAGAGTATTTTGAAATTGTAGGATTTTGTTAAAATGTTTATGCATATAACTGAAAAATTGTAGAATTAAAAGCCAAATTTAGTATTTATCTGATGTTTCATGCACGTGCGCAAACATCACACCTTTTTATAAAGAAGTTTAAAATTTGTTCTCAAGACGAGAGTTTTTGTTAAAATCTTGACTTAGCATTTTATTTCGGTAGAATATACTTCTTCCTTTGCTTATATAGACAAGTTCAGGGTTCATTTCCAAACTAAGCATTGCTTTATTCGACGTATATATATTCACGAAATCCTGCAGGCTTATCAGAATAACTCATAGTCCGGAGGTGCGGTCTGTTGGAGAAACAAATAACTACCCACTCCTCTCACGTCAGGAAATAATGTTACGAAGCAAGCAGATCCAGAAAATGGTAGGTGGACAGTTACACATATTTAATTGTATATAGTAAAGTAACTTACCGATGTTCTTGGGAAGGTGTGGCTGGGTATAAACCCAGTCCCACAACGTATGATAGACCTCTTCCCTTCTCTTGCTGTCACAGTCAAACATAAGCCATATTTTCTCTGCAACTTCTTCAGTGGGCTCCGGTAAAACCTTCAGTTCTTGGGGAAAAACAAGCATTTCAGTTTCATTGATTTATAATCAATGTACCTACTGAATAACTTACCTTTAAAATGTAATCAATTTGTTATTTTAAATATATATATATATATATATATATATATATATATATAATATGAGAATTCTATTTGTTGGCATATACATATGTTTTCACTCAAGAAAGGGTAAACCAATTTCATTGACGGCAAACAGATGAATTAAAAATTATAACGTATAAGTAAAAAAAAAGGTCTGATGGGAAACATTCGCATGGGCTTCTCGGCCTATGCAGTAGATAAATGAAGTTATTTTTATGACTTTCTCTGCCTGTTATGCAGTATACTATTCTTAAAACAGCTTATTCTTCTGTTTCCTTCATGCTAGACAAACATTTGTCGGAAGATTGTGACATAGTTAACAAGACGCAAGAACACCGGCAAAGTAGGTTGAAGAATATACAGAGTGTTTCAAAACAACACCAAGATGTGAACCTTGTTGGTCATACGTAGTGATATGTGAATATAATTTTCAGCTCTAAATTCGACACATACAAAAACTGCCATAAAATCACAATGGATTATGCAGTCGTACATAACCAAATAGCCTGGCCCATTCCAAGAGATGTCGGCTGGTAGTGAAGGTTCCAGCCGCGTGGTGTAGGGCTGCTTTGATAGACACGCTGGCGCGGTACAGGTCACCTTAGAAACGGAAAACGTAGCATGTGGGTTTTGTTATGTTTCGTATAACACCTTCTGAGATTGTTTATGTGGCATATGTCAGCCGTTGTTCGTTCGCTGCCTAATCCCAAATGTGTGCGATTTTTAAATACACACAAGACTTTAAATAGAAGCTATTTTGAATCACTTTCAATTTAGAAACTTGTCGCGTGACATTTTAAATGGAGGATTAAATGGTTGTTTTCGAATTGTGTTGTGCAGATAGATGCGCGCGCGCATACACACACAATTCATGAACCTTCATTTTCAGGGGTCCTCAAAATATGTATTTTCATTGATATCTCGGTATCAATTTTTTTGGGTGGATTACAACACCTCATCTTCCTACTGCATGCAATAATTATGATTTGTGGTGTCATAGATGTAATAAAATTTATCTTAGGTTGTGATATATTTATCTTTATGTTTTATTAGTTTTTTTTGTAGATAATTATGTCATTGTTAATATTTATTTTCGGAGCAAGTCTTCTGTGATAAAATGTTCATAAAAATGAAACAAAGAAAATACTTATACATATATACATAGTTCTCGGTGGATAAAAAAATAAAATGAATAGTTATACAATTTTCTACCTCGAGTATCATTTTCCAAAACCCAGTCACATCTCAAAACTAAAGTTCTATCTTAAATGAATGCTTACTCTTTGGATACATTGTCTGTAGAAAGTATACCACACTCAACCAGGACTGCAACACGAATAGATCCGAGAAAATCTAATGCTGCAGACTGAACTTCATAGAGCTTAACTATTCATTAATTTAATAATGGCTTTTGTCGGTCTAGCAAAGTCATTTCCGAGTGGGGATAAACATATTTATAGGTTCATGCTCACCTCTTGCGCTGAAAGGGAAATAACACATACTGACATTCCAAAATAAAAAGACACAATTTTCTACAGTCACACACTTTTTTATACATAAAAATTTCAACATTATTTTATAGCAATACTCATGAAATTTGCATGTAAATTACTTAGTGAACATAAGCATTAATTATATAGAATAATCTGGGAACAGTTAATTATAAATGACTTAGGTGATTTTTGGGCTAATATTGGATATTTTGAATGAGGCTTTTGGAAGGATGGAAGACATGGATACAAAGTTTTATTTTCTCAAATGAGAGAGAAAAGTTCATTGGCGTTTTACAGAGAGCTAAAAATTACCCAGAGAAAGAGAAGTAAATTTTGATTTGTAAAGGAACATAAGAAATGGAATAGCCTGGTTTAGGCTAGGTATCTGGAAATTAAGGGGAATGAAGAGAGAGGTTATCCCGGGAGTGTCCAGTTTGTGAAAAGAAGGGTGTGGTGATGTGATGATGATAAGTGAGGATTAAGGGCCCTGTCATCCGTGCCCTGTTTAAAAACTGTGTTAAAACCAAAAGATAAAATCGATAAAATTCCATGGAATTGATGGTTAAAATTTAAGATAAAATCAAACAGAATTAAAACTGCCTGTGGCTGAAACCATAGGGTGGACCAAAAACTATTATCCATCCAGTCTTACTTCACCGGTAATGTGAAAACAAAGCAACAGGTTTCAATGGCTATGATTATTTCCTGAACGTTTTACTGCTTTTCTCCATCATGAAATAACTCCTCTTAAATTGCCGAGTGAGTACAGAAATATCGTATTAAACCATTGCTTAAATATCGTGTGAACAAGTAAAGAACAAAATGTACTGGTCATTTAATCATTATTTCTTTATATAACAATGTACATACGTTGAGCAGTTCAACGGGTGCTTCTAGTCAGCAGGTACATGCAATACCAGTGTAGTGAAGCATGAGCAAGAAAAGAATGATTCCTAGCATACATAACTTTAGTGAGCCTTTTCATTAAACAATGTTCTTAGCTTAACGTAGAATTTACTGGTGTTCCAGTGCAAAACTTTTAAATTAGCCCAGGTGCGACATCTTGTGCCAGAAGCTTTACAACAAGTGACAGTCTAATAATGCAATGAATGCATGTCACGCATTGTTCGGGAAGAGTAAACAAAGTAAGATTTGGAGGGAATCGTGGACATTGTCGCTGGCTCATTATCAATCTCGATGATAATTCTGACAGTTCGAATGCAACTGCAACAAATGACTCGTATCTTGAAGGAGTGGGACCAGTTCCATCTTCAAATTTGCTCTTCTGTAAGTCAAATTCATTGCCTAGGGATAGCAAATAGCGATGGTTACGAAATTTACTGATGGAGTTTTATCACCTAACCCTTTTAATTTTACATGTATATCGTTGTACCTGTTGTTCCTCTCCAAACGTTATTATATACCGCGCATTTTGTAGTCTACGACGCATCACAATCGTTGCATTTTCTTGCAGTTGGAGGCCTTTTAGGTGATATATTTACAAATCAGGAAATTTATACTCTATTTCGGCTGTCGTGAGGGGCAAACTTTTGCATTTATTCCGAGCTGCAGCGGAACAGGCCGTAGCGGCTGGTGGGTATACATGCTAAATGTTCACAAAAGTGTGATCGTCGGAGCGCTGAAATGTGAAATAGTATCTCCAAACAATAGTTAAGAGTTTATACAAGTTGATACAACTGTAGCTGACCAACAACAACAAATATGATAATCACACTAAGGTAGAAATAGTCTTACCAAACAAAGGGTAGATTGTAGATGTTTTTGCGCACCTTATTAAATAAAGCGTCTAGGACAAGAATGAAGTAATGTGCAAATTAAATCATAGTCGAGAGAATGGATAGTCAGAAATATGCGCTTCGACGAGGTACCTTACCTACTTCTAAGATCACAAAATGTCAGGAGTGATGCATTGTTACAGCCAGTGTATTGAGAAGTGCTGTGATAAAAAGTTTTAACACTGCTGCCATCTAGCGGCCTTGAGTTCTACTGTAGTGAGCTTCCAGCTGGTGTCAGTAATGTATAATTGTACTGATATAGCGCGTCATCATCGAGCACGCTCGTCTCAAACGGGCCATGCAAAGCGAAGCGAACTTAAATTGTTTATATAGCGACCAAATTTTAAAATATTTTTACTATCGCATTGGCCTAATATATTCCCTTGTTTCCTCATCTACTACAAGGAAGCAAGTAATAAGACCAATTCTGCTAATGTTTATTCCATCAGCATTATGTAGATAAAAGAATAACCTCTGTAAGAATAGTTTGTACGTGGAACAGCTATAGAAAGTTACGTGAATGGAAGACATCAGATCTGTTTTCCACTGTTCTCCAGGTAGTCCGCATATTTCTCATATTCTCGAGAAAAACGCTACGAATTTTTCGTCCCCCCCATCTCTCAAATCACTGTTATGAGCTTGAGACTATACTTTGTGCAGTTTAACTGCATCCACCTGGAATAATACTCTTGAATAAAATTAATTTAGGTGTCATAATTAAATGACTTGCTGCCCAGACACATCTGTTTAACCATCAGGAATTAACACGAGAGCAATTGATAGTTTAATCGTATTTGTGACAACACTTAACAAATTGGCGCTTAGCCGGGAAGAATTAAGTAAAATAACCGGTTTAATGGCACGTTTGGATGCTGACGAGCTTATATTTTACTGCAGTTGCATGGATTTTCTTCTTTGTCATTAAAAATAAAGAGAACTAAAGTTTTATTGCAAAAATATTAAGTTTTTACAACACAAAACAACTATAAACAGACTATTTTTTTAAGGTTAGTGTAATACGAAATTAAAAAAAAAAAAAGCCCAATTAAAATACTGAAACCTTAATCATCTATTTTGCCATATGATAACACCATGCAATAGAGGGTTAAATGAAAAGCTTTACTCCATTATTGGGTCCCCAGCACTCAAAACGAGGCTCTTGCAGCATAAACAGCTCTAGCAATGACTTCGTTTATGTCTCTGTTAGAAACTGTTGTAGGCAGATGAAACCGGTAATTGGCATTCGAGAGACTAAATTGCCCGTCAGGCGAGGTCTCAGACATAGCAGACATCGGCGCTCATAAGTTCTTTTATAAATGGTCCTTGGACATTTTCCTCTTCTCTTAAATCTAAGATTGTGAATACAGTATTTAATGTTGAATGTTGAATACAGTATTTAGTTAAATTTTATCATAGAGCTTCAGTGAGGTTTTGCTTTATTTGTTACTATTTACGATTTAATTTAATTTATAAAAATCCTTAGCATGGCTTCTTTCGAAAGGGAGCAAAGCCGTTGGTCCCGTGTTGTAGATTTAAAGAACTCAAGCCTGAGAACGAGGCTTCTGAGCAAAATTAAGCGGTCTTTCACACCCAGCATAGAATCACTCAGAACCACATTAGTTAAAGCGTCCATGAATAAAACTCCATTTCATTTTTACCTAAGATGTATGTAGGATCAGTCAGTTTTCCGGCTTCAAAAAATGTAATGTCTCATAGATATGCCATCTTATGCATTGGCAGCTTTTTTATAGTGTTTAATGCCAGCTTTTACTACATACGGTACCGCAGGCGATGACAGTGGTGCTACATGGAATGAAGATGGAGCACCGATGAAATGCGATGGCGGGGGAACTCTGAGATTTCGAAGAAAAGCCGCCCCTAGCTGCTTTGCCCACCAAATCCCACACGCAATCAGCTGGGAACGAACGCGGGACGCTTTGGTGGGAGGCGAGTGGTCTCAGCTTGTTCTTTAGTAGGAGCACCATGTGTTATTGCAATATAGCTCTGTGGTTTATGATTTAAGAGAATTTGGGGCGATTGCATTTACATTAGCTGTACATGTGCTATGATGTGGTATTCATAATTATGTTATTTACCTGGAGAGCAGGACTATGTAACTGTAGAAACTACAGTTGCGTATGTTTCCTGTAGTGAAGCAGTAAGGTCCATCATTGGTGACGTCAAAACATGTGGGCAGAAATTCGTAGCCCGAGTCGAGTTCGTCTCGCACACTAACACGTAAAAGTATATATTATTTATTGTTTAAAACACATGAATAAAATGTAAAAAAGTATTTGATATGTTCCATTCACGTGACTTTCTCTACAACTCTGTAAAAAATTATTGTTAAAAAGCTTGTTCTCATATCTACATCATGCTGAGATAAACATTAGCAGAGATTATCCTTATTACTTGGTCCCTAGTAAGAAAAAGGGAAAAAAAATCTTCACATGTCCTCTAGCTATTCGGCAAACAAACCCTTTATTCTAAAGATTAATCTCTTATCTACATCATATTAATCAAGATAATCAAGCAGAATTAGTCTTATTTCTGCCTCTTTGTAAATAGAAGGGAAATAAGAAAATACACCCTAAAGCGATAGTGTCGTCCTTTAGAAGCCGGGCGCTGTGAAACAATTGAAACTCCAATCTCTTTGCTTGTCGGGAGTAAATAAACGAGAAACGAGAAAAAAGATTCTTCCCTAGGGAGAAAATTTTATGTAGATTAAAATTTAAACTAATAATCCGGATTATCTCAAAAACGGTTAACTCTACAAAAATATGTATGACATAAATTGTGTTCTTTAATGAGACTTACATTTTTGCATGTATGTTACGATTTGCCAGTTATATAAAGGTCATCCAGAATGAGGAAGTCTTCAGAGGCTATTCCCAGAAAATTCAAAATATACAATTCGTTTGACAAATATATCTTAAATAAACAAAGTATTTCAATAAAAATCATTAGCCATTTTTGAGAAAATCAAAATTGTGGGTGGGAGGATTTTCTTTAAAGTCTTCGTGTCGCGTCCATGGAAGATACTGAATTTAAATATCAAGTTTGGCATTTAACGGACTTTTCGTTTTAGAGCTAAGCAGACAGACAGACAGACAGATAGACACAGAAACAGAAACACACACACACACACACACACACACACACACACAGAGAGACAGACACACATGGACATTTATCTAAAAAAATCTTTTGGATTCAGGGGGTCTCAAAACACGTATTTCCGGTGAAAACTCTGCTTAAAATTCCTGGGTGCAATACAATACCCTCTCCATACACTTTGTATATAATACGTGTAGAGAAAGTAAAAAGTTGCAATGTGATATTAGATTCTTAGGAACTTATGGTTAACGTGATGTGAATAAAACCACGGCATTTTGGAAATAAAATATAAAATGTACTTAGTATAATGTACTTCAAAACGTTTATAATTTTTACTTTCTCTACACGTACTATGTTCATAGTGTATAGAGGAAGTATTGTATTCCATCCAAAAAAATTCAAACCGAGATTTCTCCGGATATATATTTTTTTAGGTCCCCCGAGTCACTGTTTAGAAAAAAGCTCAGTGTGTGTCTATGGACAGC
This sequence comes from Hymenopus coronatus, assembly GCA_030762935.1. Taxonomy (NCBI): domain Eukaryota; kingdom Metazoa; phylum Arthropoda; class Insecta; order Mantodea; family Hymenopodidae; genus Hymenopus; species Hymenopus coronatus. Next base: position 124,563,001 of record CM060896.1, on the reverse strand, counting down.
TCATAAACTAAAAGACTGTTAAATACCAAACTTGGTATTTAAGATTGGTAACCTTCAGTGATGTGACCAAAGATTTTAAAGAAAATACATCCACATCAAGCTACCCTTTACATGGAAAAATATTTGAAAGTTTCGTTGATCTCAAAAATGGCTGTAACGGTTTTGATTAAAATACCGTATATTAAAGCTATTTATATCATAAATAAAATAAATATCTTGAATTTTCTGGGAACAGCTTCTGAAGACCTGTTCATTTTGGATGAATTCTGCTAAATTTTGCATTAAGTTTACCACTTAAACCGTAAGACACACAAAAACTTACTAAACTAAAATATAGATCTCATTAAAACACACGATTCATATCCTCACGTTTGCTGCAGAATTGACCGTTCCCAAGATATTAGTGTTTATTGGTTTCAATTTTAAACAAGCATCTTCTCAAATGAGGTCAGCTTTCGTTTCATCTCTTTTGTTTTTCGAGAAATGGAAAGCGAAACGAACTTCAATTGTTCACATATCGATTGGCTTTTAAAAGATTTGACTGTCGCTTTAGCCCGGCGTATTTCCTTATTTCCCTTCTCTTACAAGGAACTAAATAGCAAGAGCCATTGTGTTAGTGTTTATTTCATTAAGCATGATGTAAATAGAAGAATAATCTTTTTTCAGATAATTTTGTTTGCAGAACGAGTAGAGAAAGTCATATGAATCAGATTTTTCAAACATGCTATCATAGCACTTTTGCTTTTGTGTTAGCATAATAGTTGTTGTTATTAATTTTTTTCTGTGTTATATGAATGTAAAGAAGCTGATCAACAAATAAGATTTGAGCTACTTGGTGTTTGTTGACTCTTTTGAATATTTAATTATCATTATTTTCCTTAATGTGTCAATGTTCGAGTCATTATGATCTGCTTGACAAAGATATAGACAGTCTTGCAATAATGCTTAGGTATTACGTGGAATTAAATAATTAATCCTGAGGAATGGGGACGGAATTTCGGATTTCAAGCTATATGTTTTACTTTGTGTCGAAAGGTATCTGTGCCAAATTTGGTCAAAATCGGTGCAATGGCGCGAAAACTTATGTTATAACAAACTAAATATATCTGTACTACCTGTCTGACGAAAGAATACAGTTGTTTGAGGAGGTCACTGGTGTAGCATGGCGCGACTTAGAGCGGTCAGAGAAGGTTGGAATATAGTGCAGTACATTCTAACCATCAAAACATGAGCACAGTACGTAAACAGGAATAAACTCAACGATCCATAACAGGTTAAACTTGCTGTTACAGGACACGCACCTGGAGTGATGACGTAATATGCTTATTTGTTTGTGTTTACGCAAGCTTCCACTCGTGGCCGTCTGCATTCATTCTTCAGGCAGGTAATATACATTGCAATGCAATACATATAGACATACGTACGACAGAAACACACACTGACTTTTATATATGTTTTAAAATGAGAAATCTGTCTCAAAATCTTTCTACCAGTCGTTTTCTATAAAATGTTTTGGAGGCGATACCTCTCGATTTTAGAGTAAGGTGCCAGTAACTGACATATGACCATAATTAACGCTAATGCACACACATATAATGATTTACAAAACAACCAAAGATGCACACGATATTAAAGAAGTTACATTACCAAAATGGGTAAACATTTAGAAAATGATAATATCTTTTAAGTAACCTATAAAGTACTCATTATGCAACATAGTCTGGCAAAAGAGATCTGAAGAATTCATGTAAAATGAAAAAGCTAGAAGCTATGTTTCTAAAATCAGTCTGAAAGACAATACGAACGTAAAAAAACGTAACCAACAAAATAACTTCTACATCGTATCACTTATTGAATCCCTTGAAACGCCAAGAAAGATGGATTCCAAATGAAAATGTTAAAACTCCATATCAAAAATTATTTCCATGTATTAAGGAAACTGGAGAAATATAAATTACATAAAGCAAATGGCGAATTATTTTTCTTGATTCAGTTTTTTTTTTTTTTTTGCTGCAGTTTCAAATTTAAGAATATAGAAGAAAACATATTTAATCCTTGCTTTGAATATGCGTAGACCTTCACGTAGTAGAGTATAACATTGCCTTTGTACAAGAGATGTAAGAAATAGCCATAGGCTATGCGTTTTTAAAAATTCATTTGATCATAAGGAGGACTGAATAAGGCAATTCTTGAATTGAATACAATGGGCCACAGTTGCGGCTCAAAACGGCGACTTGGCATATTAGCGATATGGTCACCATTATTCATTTGTTTCTCCTAGAGTGCCAGAACCAAGCAACCGACTTTTAAAAGATTCGTTCGTTGCTTCAACGTTAGGTATGTATACCTCGTGTACGTACAACGAAATGTTCATCGTTATTTCTGAAAACATTTATATCGATTAAAATGCATTGTATAATTTATAATTTTTCTGCGTTAATAATACCTTCATTTTAAATGCGGCAGGCTTACGTCCTCACCAGATGATTTACCATTATAAAATTTTACAAAATCCATGAAGAGAATTTCACAAATTATTTGCAAAAAAATTCAAGATTTACAGTTTATTCAGCTGTAAATATTTTATACTTGATGCATTTTAATTAACATCATTGGTGTTGGATTAATTAATCCAATACCAACTGACCATAATAGTTGGCTATACTATGAATCCTGGTACTTGAGTACTTACAACATTGCAAGTCGCCATTGGGGTTGTCATCTCAAAATAAGTTGACAACACCTTGTGGTTTACCGGGAATCATGCGAGTCAGTTGAAAAATTCAATGCCCTGCCGGCATGTTGCCATGTTAGCTCAGTGTCAGAGCAACCGGCTAGAGATCGGGAGATCCGTGGTTCAAATCCCAGCAATGGCATTGCATTTTTCAGTCTGACCCTATCTATCCAAACATTGGTGTTACTTTTGTGAGAATGAAGCATGAATAACAGTTATTGTAAAGCATGATTTATTGGCGGCAACGTTTGTGGAAGTCTATAAGTGGTGAACCGACTGAAATATAAAGTAGTTGTACTTACCCAGCTTTTCGTTTTACGATGATATTTTTAATAGAGTAACACTCATGTCCACTCACACCTGGATCATGTATTTATTTTTATTCTTGTATTTCAACGTCATTAAATTTAATATAATCGAGCGATGAATGAATGAAATAAGAGCAATGAGGTCAAATGATCCTGGAATCCATAGAGCTCACAGTTACCCCCTAAAAGCCCTCTTAAAAGCCTTATCCGGGTAACACACCCTAACCGAGTTCGGACTTACGATGTCTTGAATGTTAGGCACCCGGGGGAGAACGAATAAACTTCTCACCTGTTTGCGGGATGTTAAATCAAGTCTTCAACCCAATGTCGTCCTCTCACATACAAAAGTGGTATCAATAAAATAAATTGCGCGAGGTCAGAAGTTTTATAGACAACCTATGAGAATTTGGGCTTGAAAGGAGGAGGGATGTCAGGACGAAAAAAACGTTGCAAACCATCTAAAGATATTAAAAAAAATAGAGAAATGTGTAAGGACAAATTGCGGGCATAAAAAGAGTTATCAAGAATTCCAAGACCATGGGAAGAATATTGGAGCCACAACAGTCACGAACCTTGTAAGGCCCACTGAATATACTGTACAAGCCAGTGAAAAAGAAATCAATGTTCGAAAGAAATTTTGTGATTATTCCAGGACGGTTTTATTGACGACTTTCCGGAAGGTCGAGTAAAACGGCCCCATTGAACTCGACCCCAAACCAAACAGAAAACAGAAAAAATCTTACGATTCCGTACGAATGATTCTTTCAGTATTTTGCCATAATTTCCTTGTTCAAAAATTGTCCCTGCTAATCATAGTCGTAGGTGGCACGTCACGGTGTGAGTCAACAGACTTGCTCACTGTCCCACAAAATCAGAGTGAAACAGAAACAGAAAAAAGCGTAGATGCCGTACGAAATGATGCTTTTAGTATTTCGCCGTAATTTCCTTGTTCAAAACTTTTCCCTGCTAATCATAGTCACACGAGGCATATAACGGTATGAGAAAACAGACTTGTACACTGTACCACAAAATCAGAGTGTTAGTGGTGACTTTTATAAGCAGTCAAGTTTGCTACTACTCAAGTAGGTTATCGATGACCTCTGCCAGTTTCTCAAGCGAATATAAATGTTTTGATGCAGAATGGAGAAACAGCTCATACTGTGAGGACAGCCATGAAGGTGATAAGCAAACACTTCAACAACGACTGGGCTGACAGCCCAGAAAATTCACCTGATTTGAATGTTATTGGCCAAACTTCAGGAGAGTTTTTAGAGAACCCAGTTTCACGAAACAAGGGTGAATTAATCACCAGCGTTCAAGATGAATGGAAAAGCATCTATCAGAATACTAGTACTAATTTGGTGGAAAACTTCTTTCGATGCATTACTACAGGCCACGACAACACGAAGCACTACATTTGCTGTATGATAAGACAGATACATGGTGTTTATAAGCTAAAGAAATACATTTCCTAATTATTATATAAAGGCTGTTATATTTTAAAGTTGAGAGATGAGAAACTTTCTGTCCACGCTGTAGATGTTTTTACTAAGTGCACTAATTCAAGAGCTCCTGCAATTCCCGGGACACCCATCACGCTCCCCAGTCAAAAAACTAAGGTGGCCACATTCTAAATTATTATTTATCATAATTACTATTCTTAGAATAATAATAATAATAGCAGCAGTAACAATGTGAATATAATTAACCTATTACCTACAGTTACCTCTCTCATAGCGATGATTTCAAGTAGAGATTATCTATTCTGCCTCCTATCGTTTAGGTTAAATGTAGGCTACGTTCCGTAATAGTAAACCATGTTTTTGTTACATGGTGTCAGACATGGTGTTTCATGTTCCGTTTTTGAGAAGCGCCGAAAAGTTGACATCAGAAATTTAACCACTATTATGAGTAATATATAAATGCCAAAACTTAGTCGTCACAGTTTCATCTCTTTGTGAGTGATGCAAAGCTGAGCCAGATCAACAGAAACAATGTCATTCACAGTTACTAGTGATAGAAAGAGCCATGCTCATGAACACATTGAAGGAATATAAGTATCTTATTCATCTTGAGTTCAATCATGTGCTCGTACTATGCTGTTATCGTTTTATTTACAAACCATACACTTCAGTAACTAGCCGAAGCTCACTATTTAAAACGCCAAATCTTAAGATGCTTAGTAATCGATGTCCTTCAAATATTACGCACGTTTCTATGTTACAAAAATAATCCTGGCAAACATTATTTAGAATGAATGTCCATATTCATAAATCAAGGCCTTCTAATGAAGGACCTTTCGAATAGTTAGCGAAGATCTGCTCAGACACACTTTGTTAAATTAACTGTTGTTTTCTAATCCATGGAAAGTTGTCTGAAGGAACCTTCAATTCCAAATAAGTCGTTGCTAGTTAATGGCTTCACTGGCCTTTTGGATTCATCTGCTTTAACGTTTTCTTGTTCAAGGAACCACTCTCGAAAGTCCATCAACGTTTCCTTCCAGTCGTCTGAAATCAAAACACAAAGCTATGAGTTCTCGGTAAGCTGCTTTGAAGTAGTTCATTGATCTATTATATTAAAGCACTAACATTTCACCAGTTCAGGTTAGTACAAAGGTAATTTTATTAATTTGAATTGGAACTCGTCCTGTTGAAGATCCTTATATGTTAACAGTGTACATTCGTGCACGGAAAGGTTGTTTATAGCAGGTAGCATTTTATAACCATGACTTATAGAGAGTATTTGGGATCATTTGTTACCATATTCTAAATAGCTCCAAATTATTATTTACTGTTGTCTAAGTCTAAGAAAAGTGTAGTATTATTTTTCTTTTCAAAATAACAGAATAAAGTGCGTAATATTTGAAGCTAGGCACCGAAACAATTACCCATTTCTTTAAAATGATTTAATATTGATTTAGTTTACAAAACTGTTTCTGATATTTAGAATAGCATCATAATGTTTTCAATGAATGGTTACCAACCGAAAGAGATACTATTCTCCTACAACATAAATAAAAAAATTGTTTTTTCAATTGTTCAGAAGTTAAAGGTATAAAAATTGATAAATTACCTATAAAACGAATATCCTGAAAAATTTTTACATCATTGCAGATTCAGTATTCGGCTCCTCTTTCTTTGTAGCAACAGGATTTCATGGCCTTCTAAGGCTACTGGTGATGTATTTATTTTCTTTTGAAACTTTGTGAATAAAAGAACACGTATTCTGTCTAGTCGATTAATTTTGCTGCGCTCGCATAGTTCGTGTACTCACATGCAAGTTTAATAATATAGCGCTCATATCGTAAAAACTATTAACACCTTCTGGATCAGCAATGTCATAATGGAGTTAAATGGGGTTGCTTACTGTTACTTCCTTGGTTTCCCTTTATATCCAATAAAGTGTTTGCGACATCATGACCAACTTAACTTCATTGAATAATTTTTTGGCACTCTAACAAAACAAACTATGGAATTAACTATATCTATCTAAAACCCTTTGTTGTGAATATTTATGAGTAACAGTAACCAGATGGCAACTTCCTCTGTCTTATTATTCGTGTTAGCAGCAGTAGGGGCAGTAGCATTTGCATTAGTAGTAATTTAAAAACTATCAATTTAATTTAATAGTAACCGAAAAAATTTGAAGGTATTTATATTTATGTATTTGCATTATATATTGTTCAGTTATTTTTACCACCAAAGCACATTTTATAGTTTTAGTGCTACCAAATCGACGACATTTTGAACACTAAAATGGGAATTATTAACAATAGTCTGTGTTTTCTTAAATGGATAAGAGAAAAAATTGACATTTTAATTGTTGACCGGAGTGGGTTAGGTAGCAGACTATTGTGGCTAACCAAGAGTAACGGATGAAGTGGGTAAACCACAGGAGAGTACAGGCCGTAGGCAGATAGATAACGCAGACGCGCGGAAGTACATATTATATCCACACTCGAAGACCCATCCCCACTACTGGGATCTGCCCAGAGAGGGCTATCAACGAACCGTCTACTAGGCAGCTCTCGGGCATACAACTGCGCCACCTTCTCGGCACTACCGTAAAATAGGAAGGGAACAGTATGATAAAAATTATGTAAAGAAAATCGGTAGTAATTAACCAGCCTAGTGTTCACCTGGTATTTGGCTATATACTACAGGAAAACTATGAAAAATCCTAGTTTAGAGTGTGTGGTTGGTTGCCTATACCTGAAGTCAGGTCAAGAAAAAAGTACATATATTACTCCGCGATTTTCCCGCCACTTCTCAGTCAACAACACTATTTGCACCAGCTGACTCTCGGGAGTCAGCAGTCCGCGAAGAAACAAAATTACATAAGATCCTATTTGCATCTGAAAATCACAGAGTGCTAAAAAGTGTCAGATATCAGCAAAAACGAAAGAAGATAACTTCATAAATAGCTAACAATTCTAAATTGATGTAGTACGCGAAATTGTATTTTGCCCTAAAGCTTCACAAAGAATATTTGAAAACCGTATTCGTTGTGAGTGGTTTTTTATAGATTAAAATATGTTTAAACACTAATAACGAAGTAAGCTATGGGTGCACAATCTAAACACTCAATATAGTACACATTACCATATACATGTAATTACCCACGGTTATCAGTGTTCCATCTCTACAATACCGCTTAAGCTGTCATCAGACATTTTACTGTCACTGTCGTTTAGGTCGATTATTACTGTTTCTTACACATCTTCAACAAGAAGGGCCAGAGCCCACATTTTATTTTCTTCCTACACGACATACCTAACATAATTGCTCCAGTTTCCAGGTGCGACATTTTGCATTCCTTGACAAAGAAATTTTACTACCTCGTCAGTTTTAAAGCTGGTATTCCTTGCAACATGCCCCTTTACCTCACTCCAGACCATTTCTATTGGATCCAGTTCCCAATAGTAAGGAGGTAAACGTCCAGCTTGTTCAGCTATGCTGTAAATGCGGTATTTCGTATACCTTGTTTCACACCACGAACCAAGCCCAAAAGTTCAAATTTAATCTTATAATGAATCCCTTTACTGCCAAGCCAAACCTGGATATTTGCTTTCCCTCAAGAAGTTTGTACCTGTTCCAGCTGGACAGAATTGTAACGTACGTTATCTAAAAACACTGTGCAGTGTGCGGTTTAAGTTTTGGCAAAAAACACTGAAGCCAGGTTTCAAATCTTGTGCCATCCATTTCTTATGGTAATCTCCAGTCAATTTTTCCCCCTAAAGACAAGACCGGCATATTTCATAAAATCGTGATTTCCGCAGTGGACAGCAGTAAAACGTCCGCCCTTGCCACTAGGTGCCTTCAGTCCCGTTGTAAGGCCATGTGTACTTTTTATTGTTGAATCTTGCCAGACTTTCGTAACAATATGCCCCGCATTCACCTGAGTCAAATCTGGAAAATATATCGGACGACCCTCGTTTCTGAACTAAGTACTTATGCCGCCACACAACAATATGTCGTGCCCTAACAAAAGTGCTGCTTTGCCGCGCTTCTTGAACCTGAACCATAAATCTTTGAATAATCTTCGAACAGTGTTCTCGTTAAAGCATGGAAAATCACTGTCAATGTCTGATTCAACATTTTGTATAGCCTTGAAGTCACTTTTTCAACGGTCGAGATTTCGCTTTTCAAAAAAATGCACTAACTTCCCGCCGAATGCGATTTAGCACATGCGCGGAATAATTATTTTTCCACACTCGCTTACCTTGCCAGGACATGATTTACCTGGAGAAAGCATATTACCATGCACTTGAAAATAATTGCGAGGCGCGTAAATGGTGGAAACCGACACTGCAGTTAACTAGGCTGTCTGTTGCACAATTTTATCCACCGTCCAATTTTATTTTCTGCTAACAGCCCACTGCACACACTCAAAACAATTTATTTACACCTAGAACTTAGTTTCGTACCACATCTGTTTGCTTTGAAATAGCGAGCGGAATAATTCAACTCATTGTTGTCGACATTTTGAGCTTTCTGCACTGTCGCCAACGTATGAGACTACAAAAGCTTTCGTACAACTGAGCATAACGTGAAGATATAAACAATAATGTATAAACATAATTTATTTACGTATTCATGTTATGTTATTTATTGTATATTACTTTTAGGGGTTTGTTTACTTATAGGATTAAATTATTTGAATACTTCAGAGTAGTTTCGTATCTGGCTAATGTTGGCATCAACGACAGTCGCAATTTAAACTTGAAATAATTACATTGAACAGCTGAACATTTACGTAATGTTCAACAAAATAGCTAGAATACTTTATTGTTGTGTAGCACCAAGCTTATATGCTCCTATTCTGGGGTTTAATTAACATTATATGCGGGACTATTTTGGCCTCAGCACAGCTTACCATGTGAACGGGAGCAGAAAAGATCAAAGAAGTCACTTTTTTTCTTGACCTGATGTACAATATAGGATCGAATTCTTGGCCGCCCAAATGAGAGTCTCACACGATGCCGCGGCTTGCTCGGTAGTGGTAAAGTGTTAATAATTATTAATTGAAATTAATAATTGAAAGGAAACCAGTAAAAAATGTTTCCGTATTTTAGCTTCTGTAGATTGAGCATATTAAGATTATTTTTTCTGAGGCGATATCTTCCCAAGACGTGTCAGACCATTCGAAAGTTTCATCAAATATTATATCTGTAGGACTTAATTTTATATTTTGGATTTGTATGTAATTTTAAAACGTATTTGCTATTTCGCTGCTCCCTATCTTCGTAACAAGGGAAATACTCACCCCAGAGTTCCTGCAAAGGACCTGCATCTCCTCCATACTCCTTAGGTAGGACTTTCTTGTCCACGAAGGGATAAAGGCTGTAAAATCCTTTAGAATGCACATGTATCTGTAAAATTGTAGAACATTACTTTCAGTAGGCATTTATCTAACTGCTCACTATTCTACAGTCTATTCATATGGGAGGTCTCTCCTTCTCTCTATTTTTTATTATTCAAAATAAATCTTAACAACACGTTTTCTGGTAGAATATGGTACGCTATAGCTCCGGACTTTTGAACTTCCATACTCCTTGTATAACCACGAGAAAAAAAAGCAATAGGAATAATCTAAATTGGATTAGATCAGTTTGAAATAAAATGTAGCAAAACTGTCCGATCCACTCTCAAAAATGTGTCAATCATTGTCCTAAAATATAAGAGAATGTCATATCATACGTTTAGCTGTGCTAAGCGATGACCAGCAAACTTTGCTATTGAAGATCAATTCCAGAAGTTGTCTTTATCTGCGAATGCTAGTAAATCTGGGCCAACCCGGACCAATGATGTTAATCGCCTTCTGCGGCACCAGAAGATAACGCAAATTAACATCTCAGAACAGAAATGAAAGCCGTTTTGAGAACTCCATAATGTAAGGTTATTTAACCGTTTCAAAAACGGTGAACGCTTCCTTTATTTGTACCATTGACGTCGACGAATAAGCAAGACGAAAAACATGGAAAAGCATATTTATGCATATAATTAATTGATATAGCAAATATAGTGGCGCTTTGTATTATCTTTTATGCATTATGTTATTTGGAACAAACATTTGAAAAAGGAGCCGACCCTGACACTAAAATAGCATTGATTCGATGAACTGCATGAACAACGATGATCGTCCGCGTATATTCTATCTGTGCTCGTCAACACCTACTATGAGGCTTCTCAAAAATATTCCGACGATTTAACAGTTCTTTATGAATTCGTTCATTATCTATGGCGAAATAGATACAAGGTAGTAAATAGTAGAACGGCGTCGTCGAAAACCCTACCGAGTTTTAATCAGTAACTGTCCGTTTCCAGCCACCATATCAATCTCCATCACTTTGCAAACACAACTGGTATCTAAAATAGATGGACAGAAGATGACGGTCTCCGGCTTTCAAAAAGGTGTCTTCCCGCCAGTTTTCTGAGCAACTGGGTCAACCCAAATATGATTGCAGACGTAAGCAGGGAAGTAGAGCCGGTCAAGTCAGCTTTCAGTCTCGCTCGTTTCTCGCTGCCGCTTAGCGCGACTCTCGCAGCCAATAGTTGCAGCTGAACGCATAGCAGGTATTCGAGAGCTTGACCAACGAGCGTACGGGAGTCTCGAGAGCCTCGATTCTCGTAAGACTGCGGTGTAATGCGCGGAAACTCGTATAATCAGTCTTGCAAGTTATATTATGTAATATATTTAAATGATTTAAGATTAAAATAGCCTACCAGGATGAAGTTGATATTTAAATAACCCTAACCAGGTTAAAAACTAAATGGGGAATCACAGAATATGATGCAGATACACGAACGTGGTCTCCACTTTCATTTAAAAAAAATACTGTGTTCCATTCACAGGACTTTCTCTACGTCTCTGCAATAAATTACTGTTAAAAAGCTTATTCTTCCTTTATTTGTATGGCCAGAAGTTGACGAAGTTCCATATGCGAATAGTATAAGTATTTTAAGGCTGAAGCCATTCTTAAGAAATACCTAAAAAATGATCAACTTTACGAAAAAAAATATTTATATATAAACTGTGTGTTTTAACGAGCTCTGCTAGTTTTGTATAGTAAGGCTTTGTCTATCTCTTACAGTTTACCAATTGCTCAACATTTAGCAAAATTCATTCACAAAACCGAGGACTTTAGATGCTACTCCAGAACATTCTAGATATACCTACATTTTATTTGCCTTATAAATATCTTTAATATACGGCATTATAATCAAAAGCGTTAGAGCCATTTTAGAAGATAATTTTTTTCCATGTAAAGGGTAGTTTGGTTGAGGGGGTTCTCAAAATCTTCGCGTTACATTCTTGGAAGATACTAAAGTTAAATGCCAAGTTTGCTATTTTACCTACTTTTCTTTTTTGAGTTACCGTTTTCTCAGACACACGGACACACACGGACCTTTTCCGAAAATGTTTTTTTTATTCAGGGGGTCCTAAAATATGTATTTCCGGTGAAATCTTGGTATCGAATTTTTGGGTGGAGTGCAATACCTTCTTTATACACTATGTACATTAATACGTGTAGAGAAAGTAATAAATGTGTGGAAAGTTTTCCTACGCCTAAGACTTTATATTGCAAGAATTAATTCTATTTTCGACTGTAATCTGAACACGTTTATATATAGTAACACCAAGTATAGGTATGTCATTAACGATTAATATTGCTGATTCAAACTGCTTACTGTCAACGCGTTTGAATATATGTAGTATTAAACAATGAGTCATCATGTGTTATAATTAGGGCCCGGATTTTTAGCTTTTTTTATAAATGCAGTTTTAGCCTTTTTATTAACTCTCTAGGTTTTTAAACCCAATTTTCTTAGCTTTCTAACAATATCGCTAGATGTTTCTTTTGTTAGGGTTTTAAACAATTCTCCTAGGTATTTAAGGAAGTTTACGACAGACACATTTTCTAAAATAATATAGCTAAACATATGAAAACTATTTTACTTCATGGAAGCATGCTATTAAAATGTACCGTAATTTAAGGTAATTTATCTACACATATACTTGTGGTCGAACATTTTAGCTAAACATTTAGCATGTATTTTTAATATATGACACTAATTTAAAAGAAACTTCACATTTTAGTAGTTTTGCTGTTCACAACTAGCCACATTTGCAAATTTTCTGTAGTTTTTTTAATATATTCCTATTGGCAGAAATGGATATTTCAACATCACAAGATTCGCTGGCGTATATTTCATACACGCAATTTCTATACCAAGATAAATGCTTGTGATAAATTCTTTCCGTGGCTAACCCCACTTGTACACTCAAAACTAAACGAATTGTTAAACAAAAATTGTAACTCCAATGAACTGAAGAAAAAATTGATATATTTTCTACCGAGATCTTTTTTAAAAAGAATAGAATAAAATAAAATTTAAGTTTAACGAATTTTAAATCTCAATGTCTCATTTAGCTTTTTTTTTTTTTAAGGTTAATCAGATTCATCAATAACATCCAAACGGTTTGAAACATAAAAGTACTTTGAAAGTTTCTAACCTACTTATAGGTGAAAAAATAGGTTAAAACACAAAAATCCGGGCCCTAGTTATTACGTGACCAGTGTATACTATGGATCGTACGTGAACCTACTTCGTCTGTGGTTACGAGAATACTCGAGTCGCCTCGCTCATGAACACTAGTTCTCGACGCCGAGATTCTCGTTGCCACACTCTCGAGAACTAGCGTGGCTTACTAGTAACAAGCGAAAGTGGCACGGTTTTGACCGCCTCTACAAGAAAGTCTTATCTTCAGGAGAGAGATTTACACATTTCTCGTAGAAAATATCTGGTGCTAGTGCAGAGTGCCTCGAAGATGAAAATGTATGGTATGTCTCCGCCATTGCAAGCCTAAATTGTAAGTTGAACAATTGCAGAATCCAGAAAATCGAGAAAGCTTTAGATTCCACCTGATGCTTAACTGGAAGAAACTCAGCCGAATAGTTACCTAGACTAGATACTTCAGCAAAAGCACTACCAAGTATTTATGTTAAGACCAGCGTAGGCTTAAAGGTCGACTCTCCGGTCACGCGTCTTAAATTATTTCACATGACAAAGGCAAGTGTACGTCAATTAAAACAAAATTACTCCATGGTGGTTATGACTTGTTTGGATTTGTCATACAACTTCTGTACTGGATCAGGCTAAAAAGAACAGGTTGCTTTGGAAACCCTCAAAAACACGCCCGCAATGGTATTATGATATTCATCCGTCCAACTAGGCACATGTCGTCGGAGGTATATAGATTGTCCAGCAGTTCAGTGAGACGTTCAGCTAAAACATTCATAGGGTCATATTCATCGTTTTTAATGCAGCCAACTGAGAATAGTGGTTGTAGAAGGCATTGCCCAACTGGAAGGCGAGAAAAATGTATATTGTATTAGGAGACTTCAGCAAGTAATACGACATGGAAAGTGAACATCTAGATATGATATTCTATTGTAAGACAACTTTGGTTAACAAACACTAAATAACGGCATGAAAAACTATTACAGGCGTCAAACATAAATGTAGGCTGTCCGGTTATCAGGAAACTAGATTGTTATTTCGTAATTAATCGGAAATAAGCTTACCTCCCACATAAGCCCGAGATGAGCCCAAAAGAGAATGCTGGGCATTCACATTAGCTTTATGTGAAGGTAACTGAAAAGCTAGCTTTTCGTATATATTCACAGTCATCTTCACTATTCCGCGAGTAATCGGTTTACAGAGTGACATTAACAGGCAAGAGAAGAAGATGAAATGGGGAGTGTACGAAAGTCGTATCGCTGTTTTGGCGTTACTTCGTTGTGAAAAGCGAGATAATCAAAAGTTTTCGACACTTAATTCTCTTTGCATGAATGAACGATTTGTGTTTCGGACAATAAAACGCTTTAAAGAAGTGGATGCGACTGCTGATCGCGTCAGTCTGGGCATTCTAGGTTTGTATGGACAAAAGAAGCCATGGGCGCTCTTCATGCAAGGACGATGTAAGACGCAATCTTTGCGTAAACAAATAATTTTCTGTCAAGAAATGAACCTCTCTTCACGAATAATACAACGTATTTTGAAGGATGGTCTATTGCATATAAAAGAAAAAAAAAAATACGCACTGCATTTGCTAATTGAAACATTAAAAAAGATACGCCGAGTTCTATCCAAGGCTCTGTTAACGGCATATGGCAAATGCAAACCGCACGCGACAGTGGTTGCCACGATTCATCGCTGTTGCTGACTGGCTTCACGGAAGTCCGGTCGACAATCCATTGAATTATTCTCTTGGTAAAAGTTCGAGGAAATAGCATGTCAAAGGAGGCATCACATTATCGATGCTAAAAAAAGAGTCACATCAGCTGTCAAGAAAATTCCACTAGACGCGATTGGTGCAGCTATTATTCAGTTGTGTTCTGAAGGTCTTCTCCGCTGTGTTGCCACACATTGCGATCATTTCGAATAATAGTGTGTTCATTTTGTAGCATTTTTTGTGTTCTTTCAGAAAATATGAACATTAATGAATTTGCTTAGTTTTATTTAGTAGTTTATGCATTGAAAGTACCGACAGACCTTATCGCACTACTGTGTATACCATAAATGGGGAATAGGGTGAATGACAGTTTAAATCTTATAGCGACTGACTGATGCAGAATGTAAGGATGCAGATTTCACTAATATATTTGATGATTTTTTTCTTCAAGTTGGTAAACACTGTTGACAGTTATGATTGTGATCAGACAATACACTGACTGCTTACAGTTCAGTTGCGATGGAGCGTAGGGCAGTATCGGATACACTAGAAATATGTACTAGAACAAACTTTTTTTTTTCTTCTGAATGAATACGCTCCTATAAAGCCAATGCTCAAAGGCAACTAATCTGGAAGTTCACTCTCAGACCATAAACACCACTACTAACTGTATTACCAACCTAAAGAAAATTAAATTAAATCATAAATGAACCATGTCATTGAAACTCCTTGCCACTGTGTGCACTGAAACATTGGTCAAGCACATTATGTGCCGATTTGTTTTAAAACCGTTAGGTGTTTATACCTAACTCTGTATTATATGTATTTACATAAAGCGGGTTGTCATATCTTGGCCTTTTAATCCTACCCCTGTATGATGACCACCATAAATAAAGAATAGCACCTAAACACCTCATAAATGTTAAAAATATTATAAATTAAAACCAATAACGAATATCCGAGAAATGGTTAGAGAAATAACTTCATGTTTATTTAAATTGTATTTTGTACTGTGTATATATGTTTGTGTTGCAACTTTTTTGGGCTATCCCTTGGGTTTACCAGTTAAATAAAGGTACACAAAACTCATTCTGAAAGATGTGGATTACGGAGGCTATTCGCTGAAAATGCAATACACGCATTACAAATATATGCTCAACATCTCTTATTTTGGAGCCAGCCAACAAAACACGAAACAGTTCCATATAAGGAGTATTTTGAAATTGCAGGATTTTGTTAAAATGTTTATGCATATAACTGAAAAATTGTAGAATTAAAAGCCAAATTTAGTATTTATCTGATGTTTCATGCACGTGCGCAAACATCACACCTTTTTATAAAGAAGTTTAAAATTTGTTCTCAAGACGAGAGTTTTTGATAAAATCTTGACTTAGCATTTTATTTCGGTAGAATATACTTCTTCCTTTGCTTATATAGACAAGTAGAGGGTTCATTTCCAAACTAAGCATTGCTTTATTCGACGTATATATATTCACAAAATCCTGCAGGCTTATCAGAATAACTCATAGTCCGGAGGTGCGGTCTGTTGGAGAAACAAATAACTACCCCCTCCTCTCACGTCAGGAAATAATGTCACGAAGCAAGCAGGTCCAGAAAATGGTAGGTGGACAGTTACACATATTTAATTGTATATAGTAAAGTAACTTACCGATGTTCTTGGGAAGGTGTGGCTGGGTATAAACCCAGTCCCTCAACGTATGATAGACCTCTTCCCTTCTCTTGCTGTCACAGTCAAACATAAGCCATATTTTCTCTGCAACTTCTTCAGTGGGCTCCGGTAAATTCTTCAGTTCTTGGGAAAAACAAAGATTTCAGTTTCATTGATTTATAATCAATGTACCTACTGAATAACTTACCTTTAAATGTAATCAATTTGTTATGTTAAAATATATATAATATGAGAATTCTATTTGTTGGCATATACATATGTTTTCACTCAAGAAAGGGTAAACCAATTTCAATGACGGCAAATAGATGAATTAAAAATTATAACGTATAAGTAAAAAAAAAGGTCTGATGTGAAACATTCGCATGGGCTTCTCGGCCTATGCAGTAGATAAATGAAGTTATTTTTATGACTTTCTCTGCCTGTTATGCAGTATACTATTCTTAAAACAGCTTATTCTTCTGTTTCCATCATGCTAGACAAACATTTGTCGGAAGATTGTGACGTAGTTAACAAGACGCAAGAACACCGGCAAAGTAGGTTGAAGAATATACAGAGTGTTTCAAAACAACACCAAGATGTGAACCTTGTTGGTCATACGTAGTGATATGTGAATATAATTTTCAGCTCTAAATTCGACACATACAAAAACTGCCATAAAATCACAATGGATTATGCAGTCGTACATAACCAAATAGCCTGGCCCATTCCAAGAGAGATGTCGGCTGGTAGTGAAGGTTCCAGCCGCGTGGTGTAGGGCTGCTTTGATAGACACGCTGGCGCGGTACAGGTCACCTTAGAAACGGAAAACGTAGCATGTGGGTTTTGTTATGTGTTTCGTATAACACGTTCTGAGATTGTTTATGTGGCATATGTCGGCCGTTGTTCGTTCGCTGCCTAATCCCAAATGTGTGCGATTTTTAAATACACACGAAACTTTAAATAGAAGCTATTTTCAATCACTTTCAATTTAGAAACTTGTCGCGTGACATTTTAAATGGAGGATTAAATGGTTGTTTTCGAATTGTGTTGTGCAGATAGATGCGCGCGCGCATACACACACAATTCATGAACCTTCATTTTCAGGGGCCCTCAAAATATGTATTTTCATTGATATCTCGGTATCAATTTTTTTGGATGGATTACAACACCTCATCTTCCTACTGCATGCAAAAATTATGATTTGTGGTGTCATAGATGTAATAAAATTTATCTTAGGTTGTGATATATTTATCTTTATTAGTTTTTTTTTTGTTAATAATTATATCATTGTTAATATTTATTTTCGGAGCAAATCTTCTGCGATAAAATGTTCAGAAAAATGAAACAAAAAAAATACTTATACATATATACATAGTTCTCGGTGGATAAAAAAATAAAATGAATAGTTATACAATTTTCTACCTCGAGTATCATTTTCCAAAACCCAGTCACATCTCAAAACTAAAGTTCTATCTTAAATGAATGCTTACTCTTTGGATACATTGTCTGTAGACAGTATACCACACTCAACCAGGACTGCAACACGAATAGATCCGAGAAAATCTAATGCTGCAGACTGAACTTCATAGAGCTTGACTATTCATTAATTTAATAATGGCTTTTGTCGGTCTAGCAAGGTCATTTCCGAGTGGGGATAAACATATTTACAGGTTCATGCTCACCTCTTGCGCTGAAAGGGAAATAACACATACTGACATTCCAAAATAAAAAGACATAATCTTCTACAGTCACACACTTTTTTATACATCAAAATTTCAACATTATTTTATAGCAATACTCATGAAATTTGCATGTAAATTACTTAGTGAACATAAGCATTAATTATATAGAATAATCAGGGAACAGTTAATTATAAATGATTTAGGTGATTTTGGGGCTAATTTGGATATTTTGAATGAGGCTTTTGGAAGGATGGAAGACATGGATAGACAAGTTTTATTTTCTCAAATGAGAGAGAAAAGTTCATTGGCGTTTTACAGAAAGCTAAAAATTACCCAGAGAAAGAGAAGTAAATTTTGATTTGTAAAGGAACATAAGAAATGGAATAGCCTGGATTAGGCTAGGTATCTGGAAATTAAGGGGAATGAAGAGAGAGGTTATCCCGGGAGTGTCCAGTTTGTGAAGAGAAGGGTGTGGTGATGTGAGGATGATGATGATGATGATGATAAGTGAGGATTAAGGGCCCTGTCATCCATGCCCTGTTTAAAAACTGTGTTAAAACCAAAAGATAAAATCGATAAAATTCCATGGAATTGATGGTTAAAATTAAAGATAAAATCAAACAGAATTAAAACTGCCTGTGGCTGAAAGCATAGGGTGGACCAAAAACTATTATCCGTCCAGTCTTACTTCACTGGTAATGTAAAAACAAAGCAACAGGTTTCAATGGCTATGATTCTTTCCTGAACGTTTTACTGCTTTTCTCCATCATGAAATAACTCCTCTTAAATTGCCGAGTGAGTACAGAAATATCGTATTAAACCATTGCTTAAATATCGTGTGAACAAGTAAAGAACAAAATGTACTGGTCATTTAATCATTATTTCTTTATGTAACAATGTACATACGTTGAGCAGTTCAACGGGTGCTTCTAGTCAGCAAGTACATGTAATACCAGTGTAGTGAAGCATGAGCAAGAAAAGAATGATTCCTAGCGTACATAAGTTTAGTGAGCCTTTTCATTAAACAATATTCTTAGCTTATCGTAGAATTTACTGTTGTTCCAGTGCAAAACTTTTAAATTAGCCCAGGTGCGACATCTTGTGCCAGAAGCTTTACAACAAGTGACAGTCTAATAATGCAATGAATGCATGTCGCGCATTGTTCGGGAAGAGTAAACAAAGTAACATTCGGAGGGAATCGTGGACATTGTCGCTGGCTCATTATCTATCTCGATGATAATTCTGACAGTTCGAATGCAACTGCAACAAATGACTCGTATCTTGAAGGAGTGGGACCAGTTCCATCTTCAAATTTGCTCTTCTGTAAGTCAAATTCATTGCCTAGGGATAGCAAATAGCGATGGTTACGAAATTTACTGATGGAGTTTTATCACCTAACCCTTTTAATTTTACATTTATATCGTTGTACCTGTTGTTCCTCTCCAAACGTTATTATATACCGCGCATTTTGTAGTCTACGACGCATCACAATCGTTGCATTTTCTTGCAGTTGGAGGCCTTTTAGGTGATATATTTACAAATCAGGAAATTTATACTCTATTTCGGCTGTCGTGAGGGGCAAACTTTTGCATTTACTCCGAGCTGCAGCGGAACAGGCCGTAGCGGCTGGTGGGTATACATGCTAAATGTTCACAAAAATGTGATCGTCGGAGCGCTGAAATGTGAAATAGTATCTCCTAATAATAGTTAAGAGTTTATACAAGTTGATACAACTGTAGCTGACCAACAACAACAAATATGATAATCACACTAAGGTAGAAATTGTCTTACCAAACAAAGGGTAGATTGTAGATGTTTTTGCGCACCTTATTAAATAAAGCGTTCTAAGACAAGAATGAAGTAATGTGTAAATTAAATCATAGTCGAGAGTATGGAAAGTCAGAAATATGCGCTTCGACGAGGTACCTTACCTACTTCTAAGATCACAAAATGTCAGGAGTGACGCATTGTTACAGCCAGTGTATTGAGAAGTGCTGTGATAAAAAGTTTTAACACTGCTGCCATCTAGCGGCCTTGAGTTCTACTGTAGTGAGCTTCCATCTGGTGTCAGTAATGTATAATTGTACTGATATAGCGCGTCATCATCGAGCACGCTCGTCTCAAACGGGACCATGCAAAGCGAAGCGAACTTCAATTGTTTATATAGCGACCAAATTTTAAAATATTTTTACTATCGCATTGGCCTAATATATTCCCTTGTTCCTCATCTACTTACAAGGAAGCAAGTAATAAGACCAATTCTGCTAATGTTTATTCCATCAGCATTATGTAGTTAAAAGAATAACCTCTAAGAATAGTTTGCACGTGGAACAGCTAAGGAAAGTTACGTGAATGGAAGACATCAGATCTGTTTTCCACTGTTCTCCAGGTAGTCCGCATATTTCTCATATTCTCGAGAAAAACCCTAAGAATTTTTCGTCCCCCCCCCCATCTCTCAAATCACTGTTATGAGCTTTAGACTATACTTTGTGCAGTTTAACTGCATCCACCTGGAATAATACTCTTGAATAAAATTAATTTAGGTGTCACAATTAAATGACTTGCAGCCCACACACCTGTTTATCCATCAGGAATTAACACGAGAGCAATTGATAGTTTAATCGTATTTGTGACAACAGCTTAACAAATTGGCTCGTAGCCGGGAAGAATTAAGTAAAATAACCGGTGCAATGGCACGTTTGGATGCTGACGGGCTTATATTTTACTGCAGTTGCATGGATTTTCTTCTTTGTCATTAAAAATAAAGAGAACTAAAGTTTTATTGCAAAAATATTAAGTTTTTACAACACAAAACAACTATAAACAGACTATTTTTTTAAGGTTAGTGTAATACGAAATTAAAAAAAAAAAGAAAGCCCAATAAAAATACTGAAACCTTAACCATCTATTTTGCCATATGATAACACCATGCAATAGAGGGTTAAATGAAAAGCTTTACTCCATTATTGGGTCCCCAGCACTCATAACGAGGCTCTTGCAGCATAAACAGCTCTAGCAATGACTTCGTTTATGTCTCTGTTAGAAACAGTTGTAGGCAGATGAAACCGGTAATTGGCATTCGAGAGACTAAATTGCCCGTCAGGCGAGGTCTCAGACATAGCAGACATCGGCGCTCATAAGTTCTTTTATAAATGGTCCTTGGACATTTTCCTCTTCTCTTAAATCTAAGATTGTGAATAGTATCTACACTTAGAAAAGGGATCTTATAGACGAGTAACTATTGCATTATGTTATATAACTTCACCCTACTCCCTAACTCTGTGGGGCATAGCGAATGATTCTAGGTAGAGAAACATTCCCCGCCCCAGCCGGGAATCGCAACCGGAGCCTATGATTGAATACAGTATTTAATAGTTGAATTTTATTATAGAGCTTCAGTGAGGTTTTGCTTTATTTGTTAATATTTACGATTTAATTTATAAAAATCCTTAGCACGGCTTTCTTCGAAAGGGAGCAAAGCCGTTGGTCCCGTGTTGTAGATTTAAAGAACTCAAGCCTGAGAACGAGGCTTCTGAGCAAAATTAAGCGGTCTTTCACACCCAGCATAGAATCACTCAGAACCACATTAGTTAAAGCGCGTCCATAAATAAAACTCCATTTCATTTTTACCTAAGATGTATGCAGGATCAGTCAGTTTTCCGGCTTCAAAAAATGTAATGTCTCATAGATATGCCATCTTATGCATTGGCAGCTTTTTTATGGTGTTTAATGCCCGCTTTTACTACATACGGTACCGCAGGCGATGACAGTGGTGCTACATGGAATGAAGATGGAGCACCGATGAAATGCGATGGCGGGGGAACTCGGAGATTTCGAAGAAAAGCCGCCCCTAGCTGCTTTGCCCACCAAATCCCACACGCAATCACCTGGGAATGAACGCGGGCCGCTTTGGTGGGAGGCGAGTAGTCTCAGCTCGTTCTTTAGTAGGAGCACCATGCGTTATTGCAATATAGCTCTGTGGTTCATGATTTAAGAGAATTTGGGGCGATTGCATTTACATTAGCTGTACATGTGCTATGATGTGGTATTCATAATTATGTTATTTACCTGGAGAGCAGGACTATGTAACTGTTGAAGCTACAGTTGAGTATGTTTCCTGTAGTGAAGCAGTAAGGTCCATCATTGGTGACGTCAAAACATGTGGGCACAAAGAAATTCGTAGCCCGAGTCGAGTTCATCTCGCACACTAACACGTAAAAATATATATTATTTATTGTTTAAAACACATGAATAAAATGTAAAAAAGTATTTGATATGTTCCATTCATTTGACTTTCTCTACAACTCTGTAAAAATTATTGTTAAAAAGCTTGTTCTCATATCTACATCATGCTGAGATAAACATTAGCAGAGATTGTCCTTATTACTTGGTCCCTAGTAAGAAAAAGGGGAAAAAAATCTCCACATGTCCTCTAGCTATTCGGCAAACAAACCCTTTATTCTAAAGATTAATCTGTTATCTACATCATATTAATCAAGATAATCAAGCAGAATTAGTCTTATTTCTGCCTCTTTGTAAATAGAAGGGAAATAAGAAAATACACCCTAAAGCGATAGTGTCGTCCTTTAGAAGCCGGTCGCTGTCAAACAATTGAAACTCCAATCTCTTTGCTTGCCGGGAGTAAATAAACGAGAAACGAGAAAAAAGATTCTTCCCAAGGGAGAAAAGTTTATGTAGATTAAAATTTAAACTAATAATCCGGATTATCTCAAAAACGGTTAACTCTACAAAAATATGTATGACATAAATTGTGTTCTTTAATGAGACTTACATTTTTGCATGTGTGTTACGATTTGCCAGTTATATAAAGGTCATCCAGAATGAGGAAGTCTTCAGAGGCTATTCCCAGAAAATTCAAAATATACAATTCGTTTGACAAATATATCTTAAATAAACAAAGTATTTCAATAAAAATCATTAGCCATTTTTGAGAAAATCAAAATTGTGGGTGGGAGGATTTTCTTTAAAGTCTTCGTGTCGCGTCCATGGAAGATACTGAATTTAAATATCAAGTTTGGCATTTAACGGACTTTTCGTTTTAGAGCTAAGCAGACAGACAGACAGACAGATAGACACAGAAACAGAAAAACACACACACACACACACACACACACACACACACACACACACACACACACACACAGAGAGAGACAGACACACATGGACATTCATCTAAAAAAAATCTTTTGGATTCAGGGGGTCTCAAAACACGTATTTCCGGTGAAAACTCTGCTTAAAATTCCTGGGTGCAATACAATACCCTCTCCATACACTTTGTATATAATACGTGTAGAGAAAGTAAAAAGTTGCAATGTGATATTAGATTCTTAGGAACTTATGGTTAACGTGATGTGAATAAAACCACGGCATTTTGGAAATAAAATATAAAATGTAGTTAGTATAATGTATTTCAAAACTTTTTTAATTTTTACTTTCTCTACACGTACTATGTTCATAGTGTATAGAGGAAGTGTTGTATTCCATCAAAAAAAATTCAAACCGAGATTTCTCCGGATATATATTTTTTTAGGTCCCCCGAGTAACTGTTTAGAAAAAAGCTCAGTGTGTGTCTGTGGACAGCTCATAAACTAAAAGACTGTTAAATACCAAACTTGGTATTTAAGATTGGTAACCTTCAATGATGTGACCAAAGATTTTAAAGAAAATACATCCACATCAAGCTACCCTTTACATGGAAAAATATTTGAAAGTTTCGTTTATCTCAAAAATGGCTGTAACGGTTTTGATTAAAATACCGTATATTAAAGCTATTTATATCATAAATAAAATAAATATCTTGAATTTTCTGGGAACAGCTTCTGAAGACCTGTTCATTTTGGATGAATTTTGCTGAATTTTGCATTAAGTTTACCACTTAAACCGTAAGACATACACAAAAACTTACTAAACTAAAATATAGATCTCATTAAAACACACGATTCATATCATCACGTTTGCTGTAGAATTGACCGTTCCCGAGATATTAGTGTTTATTGGTTTCAATTTTAAACACGCATCTTCTCAAACGAGGTCAGCTTTCGTTTCATCTCTTTTGTTTTTCGAGAAATGCAAAGCGAAACGAACTTCAATTGTTCACATATCGATTGGCTTTTAAAAGATTTGACTGTCGCTTTAGCCCGGCGTATTCCCTTATTTCCCTTCTCTTACAAGGAACTAAATAGCAAGATCCATTGTGTTAGTGTTTATTTCATTAAGCATGATGTAAATAGAAGAATAATCTTTTTTTCAGATAAGTTTGTTTGCAGAACGAGTAGAGAAAGTCATGTGAATCAGATTTTTCAAACATGCTATCATAGCACTTTTGCTTTTGTGTTAGCATAATAGTTGTAATTAATTTTTTTCTGTGTTATATGAATGTAAAGGAGCTGATCAACAAATAAGATTTGAGCTACTTGGTGTTTGTTGACTCTTTTGAATATTTAATTATCATTATTTTCCTTAATGTGTCAATGTTCGAGTCATTATGATCTGCTTGACAATAATGCTTGGTATTACGTGGAATTAAATAATTAATCCTGAGGAATGGGGACGGAATTTCGGATTTCAAGCTATAAGCTTTATTTTGTGTCGAAAGGTATCTATGCCAAATTTGGTCAAAATCGGTGCAATGGCGGGAAAACTTATGTTATAACAAACTAAATATATCTGTACTACCTGTCTGACGAAAGAATACAGTTGTTTGAGGAGGTCGCTGGTGTAGCATGGCGCGACTTAGAGCGGTCAGAGAAGGTTGGAATATAGTGCAGTACAGTCTAAGCATCAAAACATGAGCACAGTACGTAAACAGGAATAAACTCGACGATCCATAACAGGTTAAACTTGCTGTTACAGGACATGCACCTGGAGTGATGACGTAATATGCTTATTTGTTTGTGTTTACGCAAGCTTCCACTCGTGGCCGTCTGCATTCATTCTTCAGGCAGGTAATATACATTGCAATGCAATACATATAGACATACATACGACAGAAACACACACTGACTTTTATATATGTTTTAAAATGAGAAATCTGTCTCAAAATCTTTCTACCAGTCGTTTTCTATAAAATGTTTTGGAGGCGATACCTCTCGATTTTAGAGTAAGGTGCCAGTAACTGACATGTGACCATAATTAACGCTAATGCACACACATATAATGATTTACAAAACAACCAAAGATGCACACGATATTGAAAGAAGTTACATTACCAAAATGGGTAAACATTTAGAAAATGATAATATCTTTTAAGTAACCTATAAAGTACTCATTATGCAACATAGTCTGGCAAAAGAGATCTGAAGAATTCATGTAAAATGAAAAAGCTTGAAGCTATGTTTGTAAAATCAGCCTGAAAGACAATACGAACGTAAAAAAACGTAACCAACAAAATAACTTCTACATCGTATCACTTATTGAATCCCTTGAAACGCCAAGAAAGATGGATTCCAAATGAAAATGTTAAAACTCCATATCAAAAATTATTTCTATGTATTAAGGAAACTGGAGAAATATAAATTACATAAAGCAAATGGCGAATTATTTTTCTTGATTCAGTTTTTTTTTTTTTTGCTGCAATTTCAAATTTAAGAATATAGAAGACAGCATATTTAATCCTTGCTTTGAATATGCGTAGACCTTCACGTAGTAGAGTATAACATTGCCTTTGTACAAGAGATGTAAGAAATAGCCATAGGCTATGCGTTTTTAAAAATTCATTTGATCATAAGGAGGACTGAATAAGGCAATTCTTGAATTGAATACAATGGGCCACAGTTGCGGCTCAAAACGGCGACTTGGCATATTAGCGATATGGTCACCATTATTCATTTGTTTCTCCTAGAGTGCCAGAACCAAGCAACCGACTTTTAAAAGATTCGTTCGTTGCTTCAACTTTAGGTATGTATACCTCTTGTACGTACAACGAAATGTTCATCGTTATTTCTGAAAACATTTATATCGATTAAAATGCATTGTATATTTTATAATTTTTCTGCGTTAATAATACCTTCATTTTAAATGCGGTAGGCTTACGTCCTCACCAGATGATTTACCATTATAAAATTTTACAAAATCCATGAAGAGAATTTCACAAATTATTTGCAAAAAAATTCAAGATTTACAGTTTATTCAGCTGTAAATATTTTATACTTGATGCATTTTAATTAACATCATTGGTGTTGGATTAATTAATCCAATACCAACTGACCATAATAGTTGGCTATACTATGAATCCTGGTACTTAAGTACTTACAACATTGCAAGTCACCATTGGGGTTGTCATCTCAAAATAAGTTGACAACACCTTGTGGTTTACCAGGAATCATGCGAGTCAGTTGAAAAATTCAATGCCCTGCCGGCATGTTGCCATGGTAGCTCAGTGTCAGAGCAACCGGCTAGAGATCGGGAGATCCGTGGTTCAAATCCCAGCTATGGCATTGCATTTTTCAGTCTGACCCTATCTATCCAAACATTGGTGTTACTTTTGTGAGAATGAAGCATGAATAACAGTCATTGTAAAGCATGGTTTATTGGCGACAACGTTTGTGGAAGTCTATAAGTGATGAACCGACTGAAATATAAAGTAGTTGTACTTACCCAGCTTTTCGTTTTTCGATGATATTTTTAATTGAGTAACACTCATGTCCACTCACACCTGGATCATGTATTTATTTTTATTCTTGTATTTCAACGTCATTAAATTTAATATAATCGAGCGATGAATGAATGAAATAAGAGCAATGAGGTCAAATGATCCTGGAATCCATAGAGCTCACAGTTACCCCCTAAAAGCCCTCTTAAAAGCCTTATCCGGGTAACACACCCTAACCGAGTTCGGACTTAGGATGTCTTGAATGTTAGGCACCCGGGGGAGAACTAATAAACTTCTCACCTGTTTGCGGGATGTTAAATCAAGTCTTCAACCCAATGTCATCCTCTCACATACAAAAGTGGTATCAATAAAATAAATTGCGCGAGGTCAGAAGCTTTATAGACAACCTATGAGAAATTGGGCTTGAAAGGAGGAGGGATGTCAGGACGAAAAAAACGTTGCAAACCATCTAAAGATATTAAAAAAAATAGAGAAATGTGTAAGGACAAATTGCGGGCATAAAAAGAGTTATCAAGAATTCCAAGACCATGGGAAGAATATTGAAGCCACAACAGTCACGAACCTTGTAAGGTCCACTGAATATATGGTACAAGCCAGTGAAAAAGAAATCAATGTTCGAAAGAAATTTTGTGATTATTCCAGGACGGTTTTATTGACGACTTTCCGGAAGGTTGAGTAAAACGGCCCCATTGAACTCGACCCCAAACCAAACAGAAAACAGAAAAAATCTTACGATTCCGTACGAATGATTCTTTCAGTATTTTGCCATAATTTCCTTGTTCAAAAATTGTCCCTGCTAATCATAGTCGTAGGTGGCACGTCACGGTGTGAGTCAACAGACTTGCTCACTGTCCCACAAAATCAGAGTGAAACAGAAACAGAAAAAAGCGTAGATGCCGTACGAAATGATGCTTTTAGTATTTCGCCGTAATTTCCTTGTTCAAAACTTTTCCCTGCTAATCATAGTCACACGAGGCATATAACGGTATGAGAAAACAGACTTGTACACTGTACCACAAAATCAGAGTGTTAGTGGTGACTTTTATAAGCAGTCAAGTTTGCTACTACTCAAGTAGATTATCGATGACCTCTGCCAGTTTCTCAAGCGAATATAAATGTTTTGATGCAGAATGGAGAAACAGCTCATACTGTGAGGACAGCCATGAAGGTGATAAACAAACACTTCAACAACGACTGGACTGACAGCCCAGAAAATTCACCTGATTTGAATGTTATTGGCCAAACTTCAGGAGAGTTTTTAGAGAACCCAGTTTCACGAAACAAGGGTGAATTAATCGCCAGCGTTCAAGATGAATGGAAAAGCATCTATCAGAATACTAGTACTAATTTGGTGGAAAACTTCTTTCGATGCATTACTACAGGCCATGACAGCACGAAGCACTACATTTGCTGTATGATAAGACAGATACATGGAGTTTATAAGCTAAAGAAATACATTTCCTAATTATTATATAAAGGCTGTTATATTTTAAAGTTGGGAGATGAGAAACTTTGTCCACCCTGTAGATATTTTTACTAAGTGCACTAATTCAAGAGCTCCTGCAATTCCCGGAACACCCATCACGCTCCCCAGTCAAAAAACTAAGGTGGCCACATTCTAAATTATTATTTATCATAATTACTATTCTTAGAATAATAATAATAATAATAATAATAATAATAATAGCAGCGGTAACAATGTGAATATAATTAAGCTATTACCTACAGTTACCTCTCTCATAGCGATGATTTCAAGTAGAGATTATCTATTCTGCCTCCTATCGTTTAGGTTAAATATAGGCTACGTCCACCTCTAAGCACCAATTCCCCCAATCCCGTAATAGTAAATCAGGTTTTTGTTACATGGTGTCAGACATGGTGTTTCATGTTCCGTTTTTGAGAAGCGCCGAAAAGTTGACATCAGAAAATTAACCACTATTATGAGTAATATATAAATGCCAAAACTTAGTCGTCACAGTGTCATCTCTTTGTGAGTGATGCAAAGCTCAGCCAGATCAACAGAAACAATGTCATTCACAGTTACTAGTGATAGAAAGAGCCATGAACACATTGAAGGAATATAAGTATCTTATTCATCTTGAGTTCAAACATGTGCTCGTACTATGTTGTTATCGTTTTATTTACAAACCATACACTTCAGTAACTAGCCGAAGCTCACTACTTAAAACGCCAAATCTTAATTAAGATACTTAGTAATCGATGTCCTTCAAATATTACGCACGTTTCTATGTTACAAAGATAATCCTGGCAAACATTATTTAGAATGAATGTCTATATTCATAAATCAAGGCCTTCTAATGAAGGACCTTTCGAATAGTTAGCGAAGATCTGCTCAGACACACTTTGAAACTAACTGTTGTTTTCTAATCCATGGAAAGTTGTCTGAAGGAACCTTCAATTCCAAATAAGTCGTTGCTAGTTAATGGCTTCATTGGCCTTTTGGATTCATCTGCTTTAACGTTTTCTTGTTCAAGGAACCACTCTCGAAAGTCCATCAACGTTTCCTTCCAGTCGTCTGAAATCAAAACACAGAGCTATGAGTTCTCGGTAAGCTGCTTTGAAGTAGTTCATTGATCTATTATATTAAAGCACTAACATTTCACCAGTTCAGCGTAGTACAAAGGTAATTTTATTAATTTGAATTGGAACTCGTCCTGTTGAAGATCCTCATATGTTAAAAGTCTACATTCGTGCACGGAAAGGTTGTTTATAGCAGGTAGCATTTTATAACCATGACTTATAGAGAGTATTTGGGATCATTTGTTACCATATCCTAAATAGTTCCAAATTATTATTTACTGTTGTCTAAGTCTAAGAAAAGTGTAGTATTATTTTTATTTTCAAAATAACAGAATAAAGTGCGTAATATTTGAAGCTAGGCACCGAAACAATTACCCATTTCTTTAAAATGATTTAATATTGATTTAGTTTACAAAACTGTTTCTGATATTTAGAATAGCATCATAATGTTTTCAATGAATGGTTACCAACCGAAAGAGATACTATTCTCCTACAATATAAATAAAAAGAATGTTTTTTCAATTGTTTTAAGGCTACTGGTGATGTTATTTATTTTCTTTTGAAACTTTGTGATAAAAAGAACACGTATTCTGTCTAGTCGATTAATTTTGCTGCGCTCGCATAGTTCGTGTACTCACATGCTAAGTTTAATAATATAGCGCTCATATCGTAAATAACTTAACTCCTTCTGGATCAGCAATGTCATAATGGAGTTAAATGGGGTTGCTTACTGCTACTTCCTTGGTTTCCCTTTATATCCAATAAAGTGTTTGCGACATCATGACCAACTTAACTTCATTGAATAATTTTTTGGCACTCTAACAAAACAAAGTATGGAATTAACTATATCTATCTAAAACCCTTTGTTGTGAATATTTATGAGTAACAGTAACCAGATGGCAACTTCCTCTGTCTTATTATTCGTGTTAGCAGCAGCAGCAGCAGCAGCAGCAGCAGCAGGGGAAGTAGCATTTGCAGTAGCAGTAATTTAAAAACTATCAATTTAATTTAATAGTAACCGAAAAAATTTGAAGATATTTATATTTATGTATTTGCATTATTTATTGTTCAGTTACTTTTACCACCAAAGCACATTTTATAGTTATAGTGCTACCAAATCGACGACATTTTGAACTCTAAAATGGGAATTATTAACAATAGTCCGTTTTCTTAAATGGGTAAGAGAAAAAATTTACATTTTAATTGTTGACCGGAATGGGTTAGGTAGCAGACTATTGTGGCTAACCAAGAGTAACGGATGAAGTGGGTAGACCACAGGAGAGTACAGGCCGTAGGCAGATAGATAACGCAGACGCGCGGAAGTACATATTATATCCACACTCGAAAACCCATCCCACTACTGGGATCTGCCCAGAGAGGGCTATCAACGAACCGTCTACTAGGCAGCTCTCGGGCATACAACTGCGCCACCTTCTCGGCACTACCGTAAAATAGAAAGGGAACAGTATGATAAAAATTATGTAAAGAAAATCGGTAGTAATTAACCAGCCTAGTGTTCACCTGGTATTTGGCTATAGACTACAGGAAAACTATGCTAAATCCCAGTTTAGAGTGTGTGGTTGGTTGCCTATACCTAAAGTCAGGTCAAGAAAAAGGTAAATATATTACTCCCCGCCACTTCTCCGTCAACAACACTATTTGCACCAGCTGACTCTCGGGAGTCAGCAGTCCGCGAAGAAACAAAATTACATAAGATCCTATTTGCATCTGAAAATCACAGAGTGCTAAAAAGTGTCAGATATCAGCAAAAACGAAAGAAGATAACTTCATAAATAGCTAACAATTCTAAATTGATGTAGTACGCGAAATTGTATTTTGCCCTAAAGCTTCACAAAGAATATTTGAAAACCGTATTCGTTGTAAGTAGTTTTTTATAGATTAAAATATGTTTAAACACTAATAACGAAGTAAGCTATGGGTGCACAATCTAAACACTCAATATAGTACACATTACCATATACATGTAATTACCCACGGTTATCAGTGTTCCATCTCTACAATACCGCTTAAGCTGTCATCAGACATTTTACTGTCACTGTCGTTTAGGTCGATTATTACTGTTTCTTACACATCTTCAACAAGAAGGGCCAGAGCCCACATTTTATTTTCTTCCTACACGACATACCTAACATAATTGCTCCAGTTTCCAGGTGCGACATTTTGCATTCCTTGACAAAGAAATGTTACTACCTCGTCAGTTTTAAAGCTGGTATTCTTTGCAACATGCCCCTTTACCTGACTCCAGACCATTTCTATTGGATCCAGTTCCCAATAGTAAGGAGGTAAACGTCCAGCTTGTTCAGCTATGCTGTAAATGCGGTATTTCGTATACCTTGTTTCACACCACGAACCAAGCCCAAAAATTCAAATTTAATCTTATAATGAATCCCTTTACTGCCAAGCCAAACCTGGATATTTGCTTTCCCTCGAGAAGTTTGTACCTGTTCCAGCTGGACAGAATTGTAACGTACGTTATCTAAAAACACTGTGCAGTGTGCGGTTTAAGTTTTGACAAAAAACACTGAAGCCAGGTTTCAAATCTTGTGCCATCCATTTCTTATGGTAATCTCCAGTCAATTTTTCCCCCTAAAGACAAGACCGGCATATTTCATAAAATCGTGATTTCCGCAGTGGACAGCAGTAAAACGTCCGCCCTTGCCACTAGGTGCCTTCAGTCCCGTTGTAAGGCCATGTGTACTTTTTATTGTTGAATCTTGCCTGACTTTCGTAACAATATGCCCCGCATTCACCTAAGTCAAATCTGGAAAATATATCGGACGACCCTCGTTTCTGAGTACTTATGCCGCCACACAACAATATTGTCGTGCTCTAACAAAAGTGCTGCTTTGCCGCGCTTCTTGAACCTGAACCATAAATCTTTGAATAATCTTCGAAAGGTGTTCTCGTTAAAGCATGGAAAATCACTGTCAATGTCTGATTCAACATTTTGTATAGCCTTGAAGTCACTTTTTCAACGGTCGGGATTTCGCTTTTCGAAAAAATGCACTAACTTCCCGCCGAATGCGATTTAGCACATGCGCGGAATAATTATTTTTCCACACTCGCTTACCTTGTCAGGACATGATTTACCTGGAGAAAGCATATTACCATGCACTTGAAAATAATTGCGAGCCGCGTAAATGGTGGAAACCGACACTCCAGTTAACTAGGCTGTCTGTTGCACAATTTTATCTACCGTCCAATTTTATTTTCTGCTAACAGCCTACTGCACACACTCAAAACACTTTATTTACACCTAGAACTTAGTTTCGTACCACATCTGTTTGCTTTGAAATAGCGAGCGGAATAATTCAACGCCCTGCACATTGTTGTCGACATTTTGAGCTTTCTGCACTGTCGCCAACGTATGAGACTACAAAAACTTTCGTACAACTGAGCATAACGTGAAGATATAAACAATAATGTATAAACATAATTTATTTACGTATTCATGTTATGCTATCTATTGTATATTACTGTTAGGGGTTTGTTTACTTATAGGATTAAATTATTTGAATACTTCAGAGTAGTTTCGTATATAGCTAATGTTGGCATCAACACGACAGTCGCAATTTAAACTTGAAATAGTTACATTGAACAGCTGAACATTTGCGTAATGTTCAACAAAATAGCTAGAATACTTTATTGTTGTGTAGCACCAAGCTTATATGCTCCTATTCTGGGGTTTAATTAACATTATATGCGGGACTATTTTGGCCTCAGCACAGCTTACCATGTGAACGGGAGCAGAAAAGATCAAAGAAGTCACTTTTTTTCTTGACCTGATGTACAATATAGGATCGAATTCTTGGCCGCCCAAATGAGTGTCTCGCATGATGCCGCGGCTTGCTCGGTAGTGGTATGCATATGTACATATTGTTATAAGGCTATACTGATTAATTTTAAAGTGTTAATAATTATTCATTGAAATTAATAATTGAAAGGAAAACAGTAAAAAATGTTTCCGTATTTTAGCTTCTGCAGATTGAGCATATTAAGATTATTTTTTCTGAGGCGATATCTTCCCAAGACGTGTCAGACCATTCGAAAGTTTTATCAAATATTATATATGTAGGACTTAATTTTATATTTTGGATTGTTTGTAATTTTAAAACGTATTTTCTATTTCGCTGCTCCCTATCTTCGTAACAAGGGAAATACTCACCCCAGAGTTCCTGCAAAGGACCTGCATCTCCTCCATACTCCTTAGGTAGGACTTTCTTGTCCACGAAGGGATAAAGGCTGTCCAATCCTTTAGAATGCACATATATCTGTAAAATTGTAGAACATTACTTTCAGTAGGCATTTACCTAACTGCTCACTATTCTACAGTCTATTCATATGGGAGGTCTCTCCTTCTCTCTATTTTTTATTATTCAAAATAAACCTTAACAACACGTTTTCTGGTAGAATATGGTATGCTATAGCTCCGGACTTTTGAACTTCCATACTCCTTGCATGACCACGAGAAAAAAAAGCAATAGGAATAATCTAAATTGGATTAGATCAGTTTGAAATAAAATGTAGCAAAACTGTCCGATCCACTCTCAAAAATGTGTCAATTATTGTCCTAAAATATAAGAGAATGTCATACCATACGTTTAGCTGTGCTAAGCGATGTCCAGCAAACTTTGCTATTGAAGATCAATTCCAGAAGTTGTCTTCATCTGCGAATGCTAGTAAATCTGGGCCAACCCGGACCAATAATGTTAATCGCCTTCTACGGCACCAGAAGATAACGCAAATTAACATCTCAGTACAGAAATGAAAGCCGTTTTGAGAACTCCATAATGTAAGATTATTTAACCGTTTCAAAAACGGTGAACGCTGAGAAGTACCATAGACGTCGACGAATAAGCAAGACGAAATACGTGGAAAAGCATATTTATGCATATAATTAATTGATATAGCAAATAGAGTGGCGCTTTGTATTATCCTTTATGCATTATGTTATTTGGAACAAACATTTGAAAAAGGAGCCGACCCTGACACTAAAATAGCATTGATTCGATGAACTGCATGAACAACGATGATCGTTCGCGTATATTCTAGTTGTTTAGGGACCTTAATATCTGTGCTCGTCAACACCTACTATGAGGCTTCTCAAAAATATTCCGACGATTTAACAGTTCTTTATGAATTCGTTCATTATCTATGGCGAAATAGATACAAGATAGTAAACAATAGAACGGCGTCGTCGAAAACCCTACCGAGTTTTAATCAGTAACTGTCCGTTTCCAGCCACCATATCAATCTCCATCACTTTGCAAACACAACTGGTATCTAAAATAGATGGACAGAAGATGACGGTCTCCGGCTTTCAAAAAGGTGTCTTCCCGCCAGTTTTCTGAGCAACTGGGTCAATCCAAACATGATTGCAGACGTAAGCAGGGAAGTAGAGCCGGTCAAGTCAGCTTTCAGTCTCGCTGGTTTCTCGCTGCCGCTTAGCGCGGCTCTCGCAGCCAGTAGTTGCAGCTGAACGCATAGCAGGTATTCGAGAGCTTGACCAACGAGCGTACGGGAGTCTCGAGAGCCTCGATTCTCGTAAGACTGCGGTGTAATGCGCGGAAACTCGTATAATCAGTCCTGCAAGTTATATTATGTCATATGTTTAAATGATTTAAGATTAAAATAGCCTACCAGGATGAAGTTGATATTTAAATAACCCTAACCAGGGAGAGGTTAAAAACTAAATGTGGAATCACAGAATATGCAGATACACGAACGTGGTCTCCACTTTTATTTAAAAAGAATTCTGTGTTCTATTCACAGGACTTTCTCTACGTCTCTGCAATAAATTACTGTTAAAAAGCTTATTCTTCCTTTATTTGTATGGCCAGAAGTTGACGAAGTTCCATATGCGAATAGTATAAGTATTTTAAGGCTGAAGCCATTCTTAAGAAATACCTAAAAAATGATCAACTTTACGAAAAAAATATTTATATCATAAACTGTGTGTTTTAACGAGCTCTGCTAGTTTTGTATAGTAAGGCTTTGTCTATCTCTTACAGTTTACCAATTGCTCAACATTTAGCAAAATTCATTCACAATACCGAGGACTTTAGATGCTATTCCCAGAAAATTCTAGATATACCTACATTTTATTTGCCTTATAAATATCTTTAATATACGGCATTATAATCAAAAGCGTTAGAGCCAGTTTAGAAGATAATTTTTTTCCATGTAAAGGGTAGTTTGGTTGAGGGGGTTCTCAAAATCTTCGCGTTTCATTCTTGGAAGATACTAAAGTTAAATGCCAAGTTTGCTATTTTACCTACTTTTCTTTTCTGAGTTACCGTTTTCACAGACACACGGACACACACGGACCTTTTCCGAAAATGTTTTTTTTATTCAGGGGGTCCTAAAATATGTATTTCCGGTGAAATCTTGGTATCGAATTTTTGGGTGGAGTGCAATACCTTCTTTATACACTATGTACATTAATACGTGTAGAGAAAGTAATAAATGTGTGTAAAGTTTTCCTACTCCTAAGACTTTATGTTGCAAGAATTAATTCTATTTTCGGCTGTAATCTGAACACGTTTATATATAGTAACACAAAGTATAGGTATGTCATTAACGATTAATATCGCTGATTCAAACTGTTTACTGTCAACGCGTTTGAATATATGTAGTATTAAACAATGAGTCATCATGTGTTATAATTAGGGCCCGGAATTTTAGCTTTTTTTATAAATGTAGTTTTAGCCTTTTTTATTAACTCTCTAGGTTTTTAAACCCAATTTTCTTAGCTTTCTAACAATATTGCTAGATATTTCTTTTGTTAGGGTTTTAAACAATTTTCCTAGGTATTTAAGGACGTTTACGACAGACGCATTTTCTAAAATAATATAGCTAAACATATGAAAACTATTTTACTTCATGGAAGCATGCTATTAAAATGTACCGTAATTTAAGGTAATTTATCTACACATATACTCGTGGTCGAACATTTTAACTAAACATTTAGCATGTAGTTTTAATATATAGCACTAATTTAAGAGAAACTTCACATTTTGGTAGCTTTGCTGTTCACAACTAGCCACATTTGCAAATTTTCTGTAGTTTTTTTAATATATTCCTATTGGCAGAAATGGATATTTCAACATCACAAGATTCGCTGGCGTATATTTCATACACGCAATTTCTATACCAAGATAAATGCTTGTGATAAATTCTTTCTGTGGCTAACCCCACCTGTACACTCAAAACTAAACGAATTGTTAAACAAAAATTGTAACTCCAATGAACTGAAGAAAAAATTGATATATTTTCTACCGAGATTTTTTTTTTAAAAAGAATAGAATAAAATAAAATTTAAGTTTAACGAATTTTAAATCTCAATGTCTCATTTAGCTTTTTTTTTTTAAGGTTGAATCAGATTCATCAATAACATCCAAACGGTTTGAAACATAAAAGTACTTTGAAAGTTTCTAACCTACTTATAGGTGAAAAAATAGGTTAAAACACAAAAATCCGGGCCCTAGTTATTACGTGACCAGTGTATACTATGGATCGTACGTGAACCTACTTCGTCTGTGGTTACGAGAATACTCGAGTCGTCTCGCTCGTGAACACTAGTTCTCGACGCCGAGATTCTCGTTGCCACACTCTCGAGAACTAGCGTGGCTTACGAGTAACAAGCGAGAGTGGCACGGTTTTGACCGCCTCTACAAGAAAGTCTTATCTTCAGGAGAGAGATTTACACATTTCTCGTAGAAAATATCTGGTGCTAGTGCAGAGTGCCTCGAAGATGAAAATGTATAGTATGTCTCCGCCATTGCAAGCCTAAATTGTAAGTTGAACAATTGCAGAATCCAGAAAATCGAGAAACCTTTAGATTCCACCTGATGCTTAACTGGAAGAAACTCAGCCGAATAGTTACCTAGACTAGATACTTCAGCAAAAGCACTACCAAGTATTTATGTTAAGACCAGCGTAGGCTTAAAGGTCGACTCTCCGGTCACGCGTCTTAAATTATTTCACATGACAAAGGCAAGTGTACGTCAATTAAAACAAAATTACTCCATGGTGGTTATGACTTGTTTGGATTTGTCATACAACTTCTGTACTGGATCAGGCTAAAAAGAACAGGTTGCTTTGGAAACCCTCAAAAACACGCCCGCAATGGTATTATGATATTCATCCGTCCAACTAGGCACATGTCGTCGGAGGTATATAGATTGTCCAGCAGTTCAGTGAGACGTTCAGCTAAAACATTCATAGGGTCATATTCATCGTTTTTAATGCAGCCAACTGAGAATAGTGGTTGTAGAAGGCATTGCCCAACTGGAAGGCGAGAAAAATGTATATTGTATTAGGAGACTTCAGCAAGTAATACGACATGGAAAGTGAACATCTAGATATGATATTCTATTGTAAGACAACTTTGGTTAACAAACACTAAATAACGGCATGAAAAACTATTACAGGCGTCAAACATAAATGTAGGCTGTCCGGTTATCAGGAAACTAGATTGTTATTTCGTAATTAATCGGAAATAAGCTTACCTCCCACATAAGCCCGAGATGAGCCCAAAAGAGAATGCTGGGCATTCACATTAGCTTTATGTGAAGGTAACTGAAAAGCTAGCTTTTCGTATATATTCACAGTCATCTTCACTATTCCGCGAGTAATCGGTTTACAGAGTGACATTAACAGGCAAGAGAAGAAGATGAAATGGGGAGTGTACGAAAGTCGTATCGCTGTTTTGGCGTTACTTCGTTGTGAAAAGCGAGATAATCAAAAGTTTTCGACACTTAATTCTCTTTGCATGAATGAACGATTTGTGTTTCGGACAATAAAACGCTTTAAAGAAGTGGATGCGACTGCTGATCGCGTCAGTCTGGGCATTCTAGGTTTGTATGGACAAAAGAAGCCATGGGCGCTCTTCATGCAAGGACGATGTAAGACGCAATCTTTGCGTAAACAAATAATTTTCTGTCAAGAAATGAACCTCTCTTCACGAATAATACAACGTATTTTGAAGGATGGTCTATTGCATATAAAAGAAAAAAAAAAATACGCACTGCATTTGCTAATTGAAACATTAAAAAAGATACGCCGAGTTCTATCCAAGGCTCTGTTAACGGCATATGGCAAATGCAAACCGCACGCGACAGTGGTTGCCACGATTCATCGCTGTTGCTGACTGGCTTCACGGAAGTCCGGTCGACAATCCATTGAATTATTCTCTTGGTAAAAGTTCGAGGAAATAGCATGTCAAAGGAGGCATCACAATATCGATGCTAAAAAAAAGAGTCACATCAGCTGTCAAGAAAATTCCACTGGGCGCGATTGGTGCAGCTATTATTCAGTTGTGTTCTGAACGTCTTCGCCGCTGTGTTGCCACACATTGCGATCATTTCGAATAATAGTGTGTTTATTTTGTAGCATTTTTTGTGTTCTTTCAGAAAATATGAACATTAATGAATTTGCTTAGTTTTATTTAGTAGTTTATGCATTGAAAGTACGGACAGACCTTATCGCACTACTGCGTATACCATAAATGGTGAATAGGGTGAATGACAGTTTAAATCTTATAGCGACTGACTGATGCAGAATGTAAGGATGCAGATTTCACGAATATATTTGATGAGTATCAGAGTACCGTATTCAAAAACACTTCTTCTGATAAAAGATCACACTGTACAGGGATGTACCACATGATGTTTAAATTTGTCATGCGGACGGGCACTAATCTTGCAAACATACGACCAAAGGATCATTCCTTTTAAGTAACAGTTCAAGCTGTGTTTGAGCTTTTATGCTGCACCATAACATAGTCAAGGTTTTTATTATAGTATAAGTTCTTAAACTTAGATGATTTTACGTTGAGGGCAGCAGTGGAAGAATCAATTTAGCCTTTTTCATTGATGTCGGACTAAATATTTTTTTCAGGATGATTATGCATCCATTTTTATTGACATTCTGACAATATCGCCAAGGTTTTAATTGCTCGGTCTCCGCCAGTTTCCCATTGTAAATTTCGATTCGACGTCCTCGAGACAATTGAAAGAGCATCTCCTAGGATATCCATGTGGGCCTTTACTTTCCTATTTGATTTATTGGGAACGGATTTTACACTTGTATTGAGGAAGTCGGTGATGTAATAACAGGTCTTAAGCTTTAGCTGTGGAGTATCAAATACAACAGGCTTGCCAGTCTTATTGCTCAAGAGCAAAAGGTTTGGCGGTGATTTTAATACAATGCTTTCTACAGTGGCGGGTTTGGAAAATTTGAGCATGCAGATTTGGTTGCTGATGTCAAAGGGTGAAATGCTCATCTATGAACAACATTTTCTGCGATGAAGGTCCCGCTTATATTGCGATCACTCTACTCAGCTCGGATTTAGCTGCAACTGATCTACATGTGCTACACTTCCAGAAGTAGGGTT
This sequence comes from Hymenopus coronatus, assembly GCA_030762935.1. Taxonomy (NCBI): domain Eukaryota; kingdom Metazoa; phylum Arthropoda; class Insecta; order Mantodea; family Hymenopodidae; genus Hymenopus; species Hymenopus coronatus. The sequence continues at coordinate 124,523,279 of CM060896.1, read as the reverse complement.
GACAAATGGGCAGCAATTTCTGAGCTTTCGTGAACATCTCTCTAACTTAGATCTCTTGGCTCGCTCTTTCCTCTGCCAGACGGAGGCTTTCGGAAAGTAGTTGGATGGTTACCGCTGTAGTTGACTCAAAATGCAGCTGATGTACATGTCCCATTGTGCATGATGTCTTCAGAGTTCAAACATATAAATTCACTGTTGTAAAAATCTCTCAAATGTTTAAATCGCTGACATCTGAACGAGGAATATATGACCTAACCTCGATGGTTTCATATCCAACCTAAATCTTTTGTGGGTGACCTACCCGACCAACGGAAACAAACATGGTAAGGGAGAAGGCACTAATTTCTTCTCTTGTTTTCCGCCGAATTCTATCACAGATGTCGCACCTTGATTTCTAAGATACTCTTGAATCTCACTATTAACGAAAACATCCAAATCGCTCTAAAAATGTTGGTACCTGGAACGCTGATTTTAAACCAGAAGAGTACATTTACTTTCCGCACATCACAATTTTACAGAACCAGTAGTATTAACAAAACGCTTTTGAATTACAAACGGGTTCACCGAAGCATGTTTACTTTCTTCCTTAGTTCTAGTAATCACTAATTAGCGAGTAACATATGTCTAGGACTTCTTTGTTAGTATAGTTAACATTTTTAAGGATATTTGTTTTTATCATATGGTATTGAAGGATGGTTGCTCTATTGGGCGTGCCATAGAATTAGAAAGGATTCATCTATCAGTACTCCTCACCCAGCAAGGATCCCAAGTAGGGATTGCCCCACTAGAATGACAGAGCTGCAGAGTAGATATAGTGGGAATGATTCGCTCCCTCTGGGGCTCGGCAGACCATCTATTACCTGACGATTGGTTATAAATGAGCGAGTACCTAGTTTTCTGTTAGCTTAAGCAGAAACCAAAGCAGTGTATCGGCAATAAGCAGCCTACCTGAAATCTGTAAACACAGGACCAACCAGGCGATAGGCATTACTCAACCGCCGAATATTTCCACCGACACTGATCTCCATTCGCGGCCTACACTTGAGTGGGTGTTTGAAGATGTAAGTCACTCTCAGCTATGAGGGTAGCCTACAGAAAAGGGCTATTTTAATGCATTAGTTATTAAAATGTTAATAAATGTATTTTATATATGCGCATGCGCATACACACACACACACACACACACACGAGGTTTGGGGCGAAAGTCATGACAATTATTTATTTTCTTGATGATACCAGTCCGGTTGGAAAATGTGACATATACAAACGAAAGGAAAAGGTGTTAACTACATGTGTGGACAATGAATAGCACTGAATATCGTAATACAGGCAGTATACAGGGCAATATGGCCTTCACGGTGCAAAAGGATGACAACACAGTATCCATACAGTTGACATGACAAACGTGGGTCTAAAGACCCTCAAAGTAGTCCTCTGCTACTGTCACCACACTGCCAACGATGTGGGAGGTGCCGAATTCCAAATGCCGCAGCATTTGCCGCACAGTGTGTGAATCTGTTCCGCACAGCATTAGCAATGTTCTCTGGTGTTGCAAACCGCCTACCACGTAGTGGTTTCTTAATATTTCAAATGAGATCTAAATCACAGGGCGAAGTGTCGGCAGAGTACGGTGGGTGCTCCCATTTTTTCCACCCTCAACGTTGCAGTAGCTGCCCTACACATTCTACTTTATGTAGTTCTGCATTGTCGTGCAGGATGATTGCACTGTCCACAAGATCCGGGCGTTTCTCCCGAACGCCATGTCGTACCTGTCGCACCAGGAAGTTCTTGTAGTACTGTGTGGTAACTGTTATGCCATATGGAACAAAGTGGCAAACAATGACACCCCTGACGCCATACGCGACGATCACCACCAATTTGACTGGGGAAGCATTCTGACGGACTTCTGCCTCCTTGCTAATCCAGCATGAGGCCACTCCGCGGACTGACGTTTCAGATCTGGTTCGTATGCCCTGGCCCAAAATTCATCGATGGCGATTATTCGTGACAAGAATTGATCGCCGTCTTGTTGCTAGCGTGAAAGGTGGTCGGAGCAATTACATAGCACACCTACCTTTGAACTTCCGTCAGTGCATGCAGTACCCACCGCGATGCGATTTTGCGTAGTTGCAGCTCATTACGCAATATCCTGTGAATGGTGCGTTTCTCGATGTCACTTGCCCTCTCTGACTGCATTAGCGTCCATCGTCTGCCTCCATCCAGGAGCTGCTCGATGACGGCACATGCCACGTCGGTCCGCACACTGATAGGTCGTCACGAACGTTGCTCGTCACTGGTTGACACACATTCTTGCTGAAACTTTCTTACCTACCTTGCTACTGTACGGTATTGTAGGGAATTATTCCCAGGCATTATTCCATTAATTCACTGTGACACTAATTCGCATTTCTCCCTCGGAGAGCGGCTATTTTAATGTAAGCACGCTGCTAAACACGGGTTACTTCCATCTCGCACGATACTCACCAACTGACTGAGTTCACAGCCCTCGCTGCGCTACTACCAGCTCTCACAGAAACATCTGTTGTTCTGCATGCACACTATGCCTGCAGAACTTGCAGACGACACATATAGGTTTGTGATCCGTTCACATATCTACAAGAAAAAAACTAGTTGCCATGAATTCTTCCCAATCCTCGTATATATGTTATGATTCCTTTATGTTATAATTTGAGAGGTAGTTTAAGAAATGTATATATTTATATTTTTGAGACTTAAATAAATCGGAAACTTTGAAGACTCCGGCAACTTCGTCGGTTGATACTCCGACAACATCGCTAATGTCTAACGCCGAAGAAAACCGAAACTTTTTGTTCGATGGTGATGATCAGGCTAAGGAATTTCCATCTATCAGTGCCAGGACGAAGCGAAATAACATCGGACTACTCTCGATTTTTCACTACGACTTTATATAACAAAAAGCACATTCCTGTTGAGTCTGTTGTAGGTGCAGACCAATCAGAGATTTCGTTTTATCTGCTGTTAATGACCAACTGTCACTTCTGTGTATGTTTTATATATTGATGGCGATTTAAGTGTAACTAACTTGAAGGCAACTGCTTGAAAATTGCTTACTCTGGCGGTGAGTGATTGTAAAGTGACTCAATCAAACCTACCCTGAAGTTTTTGAGCTTAGCCTCTTTAGTATTCTCCATTTGCAATGTATTTTGTATGAGTTTGTGTAACTGAAAGAGGTAGACAAAAGCTTGCTGAACTTAACACAGTGTTGATTGTTTGTGCCATAATATCATTTCCCAAACATTTGATGTTGTAGTCTTTAACCGTATAACGCCCTTTGTAATTTTAAGTACCAGTGGTTTGCCTCAATATCGTGGAAAGAATATGGAATTTCAAAACTGACATATAGCGATCACCTTTTTAAGACTTGATTGTCACTCCTATATTCCCCTGTAACAACATCGAATGTGTAACGAATATATTTCTGTAAAAGTCTATCTCAGTTAATGTGAAGTACAAAGAAAATGCACGTTTCAAGAATAATATGTAGAAGCTATAGAAGAATAAAAGTTAGTTTAAGAGAAAGATGCACGGATGAAACAACAGGTTTTCCAAAAAGTGCTTACATATAATTCAGGAAACCTCTAAACAATAATTCCCAATGAAATCGTTTAATACATTTTTGCGTGTATGATCAACTATATAAAAATCCTACTACTACTCTAATATAGGCCAATGATACAGTTCTTTTCTGTACTAAGCATTAAAATTAAAAATGGTTCACAACCTGGGGAAAGAAGTTAAACACCAACAAGACCGATAGCAATATCTTACAACCAAGCCACAGTCCAGGAAGAATAGCTTGCTAAAAGGCTATCTCCATAAACATCGTTAAATCTAGGAATTAATCTAGAACAAAACTATCTCTGGATCAGCCTTGAGACAGTTCAAACCTAGCAAACGGTTGTTCGTGTCGAGGTCAGTTACATGACAACTATTTGGGGCTTGAGGCTTGAATTCATTAAATGCCGCTTCCAGTATTTTAAAAGACTCTGGCCAAAGAATAATCCGGAATTCTACTACACAAAACCAATGATTAGTACTCATTTCTGTTCTACAAGTTACCCATTGGTCTTTCAATCTCATACACAACCCATCTCTCCCCCATGGGGTTGAGTTAGCAATACTCGCACTCCTCGATTTTAGGATATACAAAACAAAGTCCTGTACACTCCATTATTCTAAACAAATGACTAGCTCCATAAAGAATTTGGTATTACCCATACTACAGTGATTGAAAATGACGTCAAAGTAATTCTTAAACTAGACAAAATACCAGGCGCAGAACATTGAACTTGGAACCCACAGATGGGAAGACTAAATAGATACCTCCCTACCTCCTGAGTTCCTGCTCAAGGAGCACCAAGATAGTGCATTTAAGCCTAAGAACTAACATTCATTCAAATAACACTTTCTGTCATTTATTGCGCACAACTGACTATATTGTTAATGTTCATTACAGGTTTGTACCAGTCAGATCTAAATGTAAATGTTAATAATATACTAAATATGGAAATGCTATATTCTCATTATCTAATGTACATCGTAAACACATATCTACGCAAATTGTCAACTGTAAAGTAATTATTAATGTACTTTATCACATGTTTGTACCACCAGGTTGCTCCAATACCCCGTTATTAACGCATAAAGAGCTATCTGTTCACGTCTGAGTTGCGGAATTCAACGGGGCTATTTCAAATTAAAACAGGCAAGTGGGGGCAGTAGCGAATGCGACTTTCACTTTATCTTCTGAATGAGCGCGACTCGCTCACAGTCTCCGTTGATAAGTAAGAGGGGTACAACGAAGCTCATTTAGTCAGTTCCCCATTTGTCGGCTTTAACTGTTGACATCTGCAATGCTTTTAGCGCACGAAAAGATATCTGCATACTTCAAACGCGCAGCAATTGGGGCGCCTGGAATAGCAATTTCAGAAAATATCTTGGATGGAACGCAACACATCTTCTAAGCACTACGGGTAAATAGTAAGAAAGTAAATAAAGTTCAAACTTGAGTCGAATAAAATAAGTGTCATAAAATGTAGCACAACGCTTTTGTCTTTTCATAACGTTTACCTTTCACATAACCAAGAATTAAAAAAACACTAACTGTTTTGACACAGACTAAAATTCAAGTAAAGTTTTTATGTTTTGTAACTGTTATATTAAATGGAATAGAAAATTACTATTTATTGCACGTATGTATTTTAGGACTATAATTTCAAATATCTGGTTTATATACGCAGTTTTGAGAGTAATAACTAGCAATTTAGAAAGAGATTGATCAAACTTCTATGTACATTTTCAGAATGTAGATCTGAACATAAAATTTGGACACCTTTGTATGTAAGAATACAAACACCATAGAGTGACATAGTCTGTAGAAGTCAAGTGATATTGAAAGATTAAGATCATTAGTTGGTATGCGAGAATTTTCAATATTGTATATGTTGTGTGTTTAATTCTGTGCGCTTTGACATGTTCTATGTTCAAGGCCTGCTTGGCCATCAGGAACCTACAAAAAGCAATCTAATCTAACCTCTCCTCTTACAAAAGGGATCCAGCAAGCACTTTGTCTGAGGCTTTTATTTTTGATTTTTTACTGCAGTGAACTTTAGGATCCCCAAAGTCACGGTATAGGGGCATCATGTTGGTGTCCAGTTCCCGAGGGTCAAAACACGCTGAAGGGGATGAATTTTTTTTTTGAGGGGGGGCGCAAAATTCCGCAACTTGGCTTCCTTCGGAAGGGAAGAAAGTGGTGATGATACACTTAGATTTAAGACAGTAAAAGAACCCCAAGCCTGATACTACTGATGCCTCTTCAGCAAAATTTCTTCCACGTTCAATATAGAACGGGAAGCTAAGAACCACAGCACTTAAGGAGCGACCATAAATTGTACACAATTTCATTTTCGAGTTCATTGTATATACATTTTTCAATATTATCTCTTAGTTTCATAATAAATGGAACACTTACCCTGTCTGTAATTTTTGGTTTACGTATGGCAGCACGAAGCAGATTAACAAAGACATCTGCGTATGCAGGTGCATTGATTATATGAATTCCTTTTACCTTTGCGTTAAAAGCTTTCTGAAAATAAAGCATAGCACAGAATTACATCAGTTTACATAATACAATACTTTCAATTTTTTATGCAGCAGCCTTTGTTTAATGTGTAGTTAATCTAAAAGTGAAACGTCGAAACCTTTGATTGGATCAAAACAAGAAGGTATAACGCAGATACTAGCTTCAAAACAATCTAAGGCTTCCACATTAACTGCATTAGTGAATGCAACTCCTTTTGGGGATAAAATAAGTATTTATATAACATTTAATGTGATTTACTTTTAAAAGTACAGCGCAGTACGAAGCCCCGTGAGGCTGAAAGGAAGGCAATAAGTTTGCATTAAGAAAGAATGGTATTATGAAGGGGAGCAGCCGAGTAACCAGAACGTATCAGAGATTTCAGTAAGGCATAAAAAAATAAACAGTGCAACAGAATGTCAAATCTCATCGCATAATGCTATTTGTCTAATTAGCAATATGCTACATTCTTTTAAGGGAATTATGGATGGAGTTTCAATCATTTTCAGTCAAAATATGGTTTTATGAGAAAATACTAAATGCGAGGATCGGCTGATAAGTCACGGCCCCGCACAGATATGGCGCCACTAGGCCAGTTAGATGGTTTCATTAGTCTAACTCTAGACTAGCGTATCCATTGTTACAGGCCAATAGCTAGTTTAGTTTTCGAATGACAACATTTTAAACAGCACAACTTTAGTTTTCAAGGAAATGGAGGATTTGTAAAAACGAGCAGTGATTAAATACTTCCATTTGAAAGCCTTAACACTAAAGAAATAAAGGAGGAAATGACCAGTACGTTGAAAGACTGTGTCCATACATATTCAATGATTAAAAGGTGGGTTGCAGAGTACGAGCATTAGTAACGAACCTCTCTCTGGACGCTCTGTGGAAGTGACAACTCCAAAGATAATTGAAAAAATTCATCCTTTAGTAGTGGAAGAGCCAGATTAAAATTGTTTGATATAGCAGAGGCTGTAAACATGTCAAAAGAACGTGCAGGTAATATTTTAAGTAATGTTTTGTACTTTTACGCGGTGAGTCCGCGTTTGATGACACCTGATCAAAAGTTGCAAAGAAAAACTGTTTCTGTTAAGAATGTGGAGCTCTACCGTAAAAATCACAGTGAATTTTTGAGATGATGTATTACCATGAATGAAATGTGGATATATCACTACACCCCAGAAAGTAAATTACAATCAAAACAGTGCATTAGGCCAGATGAACCAAATCCAAAAAAGTTAAAGTCAATTTTGTCGGTTAACAAGGTTATGGCGAGTGTATTCTGGGATGCACAGGGAATTATTTTTGTTGATTACTTGGAAAAGGGTAAAAGTATCACTGGTGATTACTACGCAGACTTACTGTAACGTTTGAATGATGAGGTGAAAAGAAAAGGACATTTGGCAAAAAAAAAAAAAAATCTTGTTTCATCACGACGATACTCCCGCCCATCGTTCAGTCATTGCAATGGGAAAAATGTTCAAATTAAAGTTCGAATTGCTTGAACATCCACCCTATTGGCCAGATTTAGCACCCTGCGATTACAACCTGTTCCCAAACATCAAAACATATCTTGGAGAACGAAGATTTCACAGCAACGTGGAGGTCATTGATGCGGTAAACAGCTATTTTGAGGACCTTGATAAATCGCACAACAGAGATTGTTTAATTAAAATAGAACACCGATATGACAAATGTGCTAGCTTTTTCTGGAGATTATGTTGAGAAATAAAGCAGTTATTTTAAATGCTATTTTCATTGAGAGACCCGAGATTTATTAGCCGACCTTCGCATATTGAAAACCTAAAGTTTCAAATTTGTTTACATATACTTAAACATCATTATCTAAATGTGCCTTAGTAGATTCAAGAAGCCTGAGCTCCTGTAGCTTCTCGTCCACATTACTGTAGCCATTTATTTTGCCTATGCCCCGAAGATTGAGGGCTGTTATATGCACTCACGGTTCATACATCCGATATTAAATATGTTTATTTTTTGTGTTTTAGAAGAAAACAGTTTATTTACACATATTTTTACACTCTTTACACGTACTTGGAACGTATTCCATAAAAAAATGATACCGAGATTTCACCGGAAATACACGTTTTAGGGTCCCCTGTATCTAAAAATGCATTTTTAGAAAAAGGTCATGTGTGTTTGTGAACACGATAATTCAAAAACGAAAAATCGGTAAAATACCAAACTTGGTATTTAAGTTAAGTATCTTCCAAGGCTGCGACACAAAGAATTTGAGGAAAATCCCCCACCCCGAACTACCTTTTACATGAAAAATTTTGATTTTCTCAAAAATGACTCTAAAGTTTTTCATTAAAATACAGTATATTAAATATATTTACATGTCAAATAAAAAGCATATCTTGAATTTTCTGGGAACAGTTTCTGAAGACCTCTTTATTCAGGATGAATTTTGCTGGATTTTGTTTAACTAGTAAACCGAAAGAGATAGATAAGAACTTACAATGTAAAAATTTTAAATCTCGTTAAAGTACACAATTTATGGTATATACATTTTTGTCATGGGTGAATCGTTTTCGGAGATATTCCTTGTTATTGGCTTCAGCTTTAACCTTAATTTTAAAATTCCCTATACATCAACCATCATGTACAATTAAGTCAAGCATCAGGGACGCAATTACCTACAATATGTCTTATGTTCAAGCATCTTTAGTTTCTCTAGCCCATATGTACTCTTAATTGTACGTGATGGTTGATGTATAGGGAATTTTAAAATTAAGTTTAAAGCTGAAACCAATAATAAGGAAGATCTCAAAAAACGATTCACTCCATGACAAAAATGTATATAACATAAATTGTGTGTTTTAAAGAGTTATACATTTTCTCTATCTCTTATGGTTTGCCAGCTATACAAAATTCCGTAAAACTCATCCAGAAATTCTATACCAAGATTCCAACGGAAATATCTATTTTGGGTCCCCTAAATCCAAAAAATACATTTTTAGAGGACGGTCTGTGTGTGTGTGTGTGTGTGTGTGTGTGTGTGTGTGTGTTTGTGGACAGCATAGGTCAATAACGAAAAGACAGTTGAATACCAAACTTGGTACTTAATTTTGGTATCTTACAAGGAGACGACACGAAGATTTTCAATAAAATTTCCCACTCCCAAGTACTCTTTACATGAACCTTTTTTCGAAAATTTTGATTTTCTCAAAAGTGGCTCTAACGATTTTGATTAAAATATCGTATATTAAAGATATATACCTGACAACTAAAAGGTTAGAGATGGACAAAAACTTACCACTCAAAAAATGTAGAGCACGTTAAATACAAAATGTACGGTATATACATTTTCTTCGAGGAGTTGATCATTTTTGGTTTCAGCTTTAAAAAATGTATACTTTTCTCATAGAGGAATTTGTCAACTCATGTCGATAGAAACAAAGGAAATTCAGTAACATAGCAACTAGCTTTTGACTATCACCTTAACCTATGGTGCTCCTTTATTTCGCTTGTACTTATAAGGAAGCAAGTAATAGGACTAATTCTGCTATTTTTTTTCTCGATTAGCATGAAGTAAATACAAGCATAAGCTTTTTAACAATAATTTGTTGCAGAAATGTGGAGAAAGTCATGTGAATGGAACACATCCGATTTTTAAACTAAAATAGGATCATGTTTTTATTTTTGGCCATAGCTATTTAATATTTTGGTGAGCTTACATTAATTTAATGCCCGATTTTAGTTACTATGTAGAGTTTTTAAATCCCTTAGTAGATAAATACATGCATAAAATAAGAACTGAAGCTTTCCTGGCCACGTGTTAATTCAAAATCTTCTCGGGCTTCTAGCCAGGTAAAAACTTGGCTTGACACCAACGTTTCGAAGAAGTGCATCTTCCTCGTCTTCAGGGTGCATGTTTATAATTGAAAGTTAATATAAGTAAATATTTAAAGTGTACTTACAAAAGAAAGAACAGCCACCTTCTTCAGAAAAGTTGGTGTATATTTGGCTAAAATTGCAGGAGTGAGATGCGAAGTATCTACTATGTAAATATCCCCCACTACAATGTCGTACTTCACTCTAATGTCGGTAATCATAAATGCCATCTTAATGCTCTCTTCTGCGACTAATTCAGAATAATCTGGAAGCATGCCTTTTATTAAGCATACTCTTTCGAGTTTCTCTGTCAGACGTGGTAATGGTAGGAAGCAACTGCAACAAAGGAAAGATAATTTCTTCTTGACAAGTTAAAAATATAAATTTAAACTTCATCTTTAACAAATTTACACAAAATGTTCATATTTGTGCTTTTCTGGAGTGTTGATAGCAAGTTCGATCACACTACAGAAACAGTTTATTACAATAAATGTCTCTATTCGACATAAATTTATTCTCATCCTATTTGTTTCGCAGCGTACTTGGACCAAAACTGCACTTATTATTCTGACAGTACTACAAGTTCCATTTTAGGATCTCTAGAACAGATTTACTGAAGTCAGCGTTAATTAACTTGCTCTGTTAATTAACTGGAAAAGAAATTTATTTTTCTAACCAGCATATACAATATACATAATGGATAGAGAAGGTATTGTATTGCACCCAAAAATTCGATATCGAGATTTCACCGGAAATACTGTTTTGAAACTCCCTGCATAAAAAGCATATTTAAAAACATATCCGTGTATATCTTTCTATCTGTATATCTGCCTGTGTGTGAGTGTGTGGACAGAATGGCTCAAAAACGAAAAGCTGCTAAAAACCCAACTTAGTATTTAAGTTTAGAATCTTTCTGGAATGCGACATTAAGATAAAAAAAAAAAAAACGCACACCCAACTACGATTTACATGGAACATATTTTGAAAATTACTCAAAAATGGCTGTAACATTTTTATTAAAATGTTATATGTTAAAGATACGGTATAACAAACGAAGTATATATCTTGAATTTTCTGTGAGTAGTCTCCGAAGACCACTTCAATCTGGATGCATTTTATATAACTTTTGTATAACTCATAAATCGTAAATAGATAAACACTTACTAGACAAAAAATGTTGATCTCATTAAAACACAACTTATTTATTTATTTTTATTTAGAGCTAACCATTTACAAGATGTTCCGAGTTGTTAATTTCTGTTTTAAGATACTTATCGCCTCTCTTTCGTTTACTCGTAACGAACAAGGAGAACCGAATTTCAATTGTTTCACTTAGCAACTTGCTTTTAAAAGATGTGACTGTCACTTTAGCTTAGTGTATTCCCTTATTTCTCTTCTACTTTCTCTTCTCTTCTTCTCTACAAATTTTAGCAATACTTATCAATATAACGTAGATAAAAGAATAATCTTTTGTAAGGAAAGTTTGTGGAACAGCTAGAGAGAGTCAGGTGATGGAACACATCAAATTATTAAATTATGTAAAACGACATAATTGCCATAGAAGAATGAACATGTGCAAGTATTGTTGATATTTTTAACATCCAGGCTGTGTTAATTTGCCAAAATACAATTTTAAAGTCAGTACATGTAAAAGTTTATTGACCAAAACCTATCACATTAAATCTGGAATAGTGAGGATAAAATAGAATTTTGGTTACTGGAATTATACTAGGTGAACCTATTTTTAATTCTAGATAGCCTGCTACAAGCTACATACACAAAATACAAGCAGCTGCTTGAAGGAATAGCTTTTTAGTCATAGTGGCTGATACCGAAAGCTATAGAATAAAATAAAATTATTTTAACTTTTTTACTTTTTAATTTCTACGATGAAAATCAACTGATTAATCAGGTGCTTTCATGTGGTCTTTAATCTGATTGTCATATCGGACGATGAATGAAAGTGGTGCAATGATTCTCAAACTATCTCCGAGTCCAAGGAGCTTGAATTACTCGACAGTCGTATTCTTACGATACGGGAAACCCCCGAAAAAAACCTTATCCGAGTAACTTACCCTAAGCGAGATTCAAACTCGCGACACGTTGAATGTGAGGTAGACACGATACGACCACACTATTCAGGATGCGTTTATCGTTTATTCTGGTAGCTACTTTCACTTCACTTAAATAAACTCTATTTACAAACTAAAAGTAAAGCAAAGACGGCGCCGTGGCCTAGTGGTTAGACCGCCCTCCTCCCATACAGGTGGTCTAGGTTCTATCCCAAGTGCCTGCATGTGGGATTTGTAGTGGACGAAGCCTCGTCTGGGTGGGTTTTCTCCTGGTCCTCCGGTTTCTCCAGCCACTCATTTCGCCAGCCCCATTATCATTTTTCTAATCCTCTCCATTTAACATGCATTTCATGTTAATCTACTTTCTAACACCAATGCCTGGCTTCGGGCCGACCACTCGTTCCAGGTTCCTCATTCTGTGGTTTCGTGTTGTTAACCCCCCAAGAACTAAAGCCTTCAAATCCATTGCTTAAGTTAAGGATGCCTGTTGGCCTTAAGTTGACACTTTTCGAAGTCCTCGAATAGTTCGCTTACGGCAATTTTTAATCTTTGGTCATACGAAGAAAATACATATCTGGATTTTAAAAGTTTTGATTATCGCATCAGCATAGGATACCCCTCTATTTCCCTTCTGTTTACAAGGAAGCAAGTAATGAGAGCATTTCTACTAATAGATTAGCATGAAGTAGATAGAAGAATAGGCTTTTCAACAAAACTTGTTACAGAGATATAGAGAAAGTCATGTGATTGGAGCACATCAAATTTTTTTTAAATTACAGTCCTTAATACCTGTGTAACAAATTGTCTGTTTGAACTTTTCTTAAAGTGTATAGTATTTTTACAAACATATTTTACATAAAAAGGGGAAGAAACTACAAGAAAGCTGCGCATAATTTTACTAATTAATTTTTAAAACTAATCTATGACCAATATCAAAACTCTAAATAAACATGCTCTTGCACACATTTTATAGTACTTTAGATTCAGAGCTATAGCTGTATTTTAGTAGGAAAAAGTGGGGTTGGTATATTGGAAAACAGTAACAAACTTGGACCTGAGGAAAATGGTTTTCAAGTTTGACATAGAGAGCCATTTAACCAGAGCAACGCTTTAAAATTGCTTACAAAACATTTATACTACATCCGCTCCAGGATAATCAAACGTTATTACAAATATGAACTTTAATATATTGTGTATTCTTTGCATCACAAATCAAACATCTATAATTTTAACCAAAATGGCTTCAAAATGTAGTTCCGTGTTCCCTTAATCTATATATTAGGTTGTCTCATAAGTAATGTCGGATTTTTTATTTTAGTGTTTTGAAAATGTATTGGGTTTCTTTGGGTGACAATGCTATTTACAGGATGCCATGACTAGTGTTACGTACACTGCAAGCATGTATCCGTCTTTAGCTGTTGATAAACAATCACAAAATGGAGATTGCCTTCTAAAGCACTACTGGAAATAAGATTATAAAGCCGCTGCCGCAGCTCGAAGAATATGTAAATGAAGGAGAAGGCGTCTTTAGTGAGCGCGTGGCACGATGGTTCCAACGTTTTAACAATGGGGACAAAACACTAAAGATTTACCACGTTCTGGAAAACCTATAGTATGGAATATTGAGAATACATGCCAAGTTTTGCGAGAAAATCCGCAAAAAGTACCCTAGGCTTTCAGAAGAAATTGGTGCATCAAAAGATGCCATACATTGCCACATTAAGACACTTGGAAAATCATACGACTTCATATAAGTTTGAGACGGTGATGCCCAACATTAGTTAACCGAAATAGATTTCTGTTGCAGCAGTAGAAATCTATTTCAGGAATTGAGAGGAATCTAACTGCTACCACACCCTGATCTTGCACCATCAGAATATCATCTTTTTCGATCCATGGACCATTTTATGCGTGGAAGAAATTTTGACAACATTGAAGCAGTGCAAGTGAGTATCACAGAATTCTTCGAATCAAAACCAGGGACTGGTACCATCACGGGATAATAAACCTTGCTGAAAGATGGCCCAAGACCATAGATGCTGGCGGTCTGTACTTTGAAGACTATTTAATTGCTTGTCAGAACACATTTCAAATAATTGTTTTTCTTAAAATATATTACTTATGAGACAGTATCTATGTAATAAAATATCACTTTTTTGTTTAAATTGTTCCAATTATATAGCCCCCTTTAACAGCTAGAATCATATCGGGAGCTTTGAGTTAAGAAACAGCTCATTGACTGTAGGTTCTTGAAAGTTATTTTTTATTTATTTTTATTATTTTCTTTTCTTAAAACACTCTCAGATACATGTTTCAGACACTGTGAGAATAGGGAACGATTCCTGTTAAAGAAAATGTCCCCGCCCAGTCAGAAATCAAACCCGGGATCTCCACGTGAGAAGTCAGCTCGCTGACTACTCGATTACGGAAACTGCTGTTTTTATTTTAAGGTATTTTTTAAATTCATATTTCTCTTGTTTGTTATTTTGTTTGACTTCTATGACCATATGGTGGACTGACTTGTGAAACATCTAATATATTCACTGTAAGTTATTGCAATTAGGTTAATCATGTTATATTATTAGACACGCACGTTCACTCTCACATGTATACTTTCAAACTCTGCGCGGGATAGGAAATAATCCTGGTTAAAGAAAAATTCCTCTTCTCAGCCGGGAATCGAAACAGCGACCCCCGGGTGAGAAGTAAGCTCGCCGACCACTCGACCAGTATTTCTCTTGTATCCTCATTTCACACATTTGTCATATCCAGAACTCTGTAACCATTATAACTTCACATAATCCTTTATAATTTGTAGTATTATGCAAAAAGTATTCAAAAAAGATTCAAAATAGCACGTTTAAGGGGCAGCATTGGTTTACAAACTCACAGGACCCTATTTACTAGATTGTTAACAAGTTATTAACTATGTGCATAAATGTACCTTTATTTACAGAGTGTTAATGAACTACACCAAAATAAATTGCGAGATTGTACAAGTGGCTGATATAACTATAATTTGAGATCGGCGAAGCATGGTCCCCGGATAAACATAACCCAACTACATAACGTTAAACGTGTGGATATGAGGTGCTGATAAATCGGTGTTAAAGCAAAGCAGGTTGAAAAATGGCTTAGAATGTCTTTAAAACTGTTGCCCGAGTATAGAAATATCGATTTTTAGCAGCTCGTTATTAGCGTTCTCAAGATTTAATGTTGCAAAAATCTGTGAAATCTCGAACTAACCACTTGACAGTGCGATACTGAGAATTCATTAACTACGTTCATGAGCTATGTTACCTACTCTGGAGGCTTTTACCAACTGCTCTGTTGGCTTGGTGCGTAACGCGGGAGGCTGCTACCTCAAAGATCATGAGTTCGATTCCTGTCATAAAGCAAATGTATTTTATTATTATTCTTTTCATTCCAGACGAAGTGTCACGATACGTGGCGTGCTAGCACTTCAGAAGCATAGTCCTTACTTCGAAATCTCAATAAACAGACCATAAGTCTCCTATCTCAAATTACTTATTTAAGTAATCTACACACTCTCAAAATATTTTGGTATAGTTCATTAACACTCTGTATATGTATGTGTGTATATGATTTACATTGGTTGTTTACCTCAATGCTAATGTCTTCTGCATCGCATCCGCAGCCGGATCTCTGTTCGCTAATACCTCAGGAAAAGCTCCACGAAGAGTGAAATACATGTCAATAGCATTCTTGGTCCTCTCCAGGCTATTCTTGCACCACGCAAAAGTTACTAGATACTTGGATTCATCTACAAAAAATATCTAATATGTTATCTACATTCACAATAATCTTTGTATTCACTATTCTACAAAGTATTGTTTCAAAATGTTATTTTTCTATCTCTTCATTATAATAGGGATGAGGTTTGCTGAAATAGCAGCATTAAAAATGCATTATTTGTACGACAGGAGTATCGAGTATATAGCCACCCGCTTTATATAAATATAATACAGAATATGTCATAAAAACCGGACGGTTTTTAAACCAATCGGAACACCTTGTACTTGGCCAAATATCTATTTTAATTGTTGTAATCATAAAATGGCACGGAGCTTCAGATGAACATGGTTCATTATTATTAAATTTTAGCAAATTGAAACATTTACAAAGTATTTAGACATGTTAAAATGAACACTAGTGTGAGAGAACAAAATGTGGTGAAGAATGAAAGATTCAACGTTAACTTTGCCAATTCTTTTTAAAAAAATAACTTTGTTTGGCGGGGGGATCTGGAGAAAACCTTCTCCTGCGCCGCTTTGTCCACAACAAATTCCACATGCGGAAACTGCTTTTAAAATGCATGGAGAAAGATATTCTCGCTACTGAAAGGTGCGAGTCATTCATTAAGTCCAGATGAAATTGTAATCCCGATATACAAGTTGTTACAGTTTAGTTACCAACGAAATAGCATAGGAATCCTCAGCATGACAGGAGTCTTGACTGCAGCACGTAGTCTGTTGTCAGGCTGTTGAAGTGGCAGGAAGCACAAACACTGTGCTATGACTTTCGCACATTGACTATCCTATTCCCCTCCAGTTCAGTTCCTAATGTCCTGAGTACTCTGACTCAGCCGAGCAGGGCTCATTTCCAAACTACGCATTGCTTCATTCGACGTATACGAGCGCAAAATCCTACAGGCATATCAGAATAACTCATAGTCCGGAAGTGGGGTCTATTCAAGGAACAAATCACTGCCCCCCTCTCACGTCAGGAACAATGCCGTCACTGTTGCGAAGTAAATAGGTCTAGAAAATGTTAGTTGTACAATTTTAATTGTATACAGTAAAGTAGCTTACCGATGTCCTTGGGGAGGTGTGGCTGGGTAGAAATCCAATCCCTCAACGTATCATAGACCTCTTCTCTTCTCTTCTTGTCAAGGTCAAACATAAGCCATATTTTCTCTTTGACTTCTTCAGTGGGCTCCGGTAAAACCTTCAGTTCTTGGGGAAAAACAAGCATTTCAGTTTTATTGATTTATAATCACTACATATACTTACTGAACAACTTATCTTTAAACTGTAATGTAAGTTTATTATTTTAAAAAACTGTATAACTTTTATGTATAATATGAAATGTTTGTTTGTGGGCGTATATGTTTTCACTCAAGAAAGGGTTAACCAATATCTATAAGGGAAAATAGATGCATGAAAAATGATTACCACAGCTTTTTTAAAATATGAGTGAAACAAAAAAGGTCTGATGTGAAACATTCGCGTTGAGTTTCTCTGCCCATATAGTAGATATATATATAGATATTTTTATGACTTTCTCTGCCTGTTCTGCAGCATACTATTTTTAAAATAGTTTATGCTTCTATTTCCTTCATGCAAGACAAACATTTGTTGGAGAAGGACTACACTTGTGACGTATCTATCAAGACGCAAGAATACACCGGCAAAGTAGGTCGAACAATATACAGGCTGTTTCAAAACGACACCAAATGAAGATAGCAGTCGATTAGCTTACACTTTGACTTTATATCGCAACTTTCAAACTCTTCTATTTAAAGTTTTATGCGTGTTTAAAAACCGCTCACATTTGGGATTAGGCAGCGAAGGAACAACGGTTGTCATACGCCATTAAACAACCTCAAAACGTGTTATACGAAACACGTCATAACAAAACCCACATACTACGCGCCGGCGTGTCTACCAAAACACCCCAACACCACACGACTGGGACCTTCGCTACCGACCGGCATCTCTTTTGGCGTGGGCCTGGCACGTGCCATTTGGTAATGTACGACTGCCTAATCAATGGTAATTTTATGGTAGTGTTTGTATGTGCCGAATTTAGAGCTGAAAATTATATTCACGTATCACGTACGATATCACCAACAAGGTGCACATCTTCCTTTGGTGTCCTTTTGAATCAGTATACTATGCGCGCACCTGTTTGGGCGCTCGATTACAATCGCACAATTCTGGAAGCAGAGCAGAGTGACAAAATTGATTTATGAAGACCGCTATACACTCCAATATCTGTTGCCTTCAAAGTTAAGAATAGCAACTTGTATAAATTGACCAAAATTCTTTAAAATGTTAAGACTTTTGGATGTTAACACATTAAAATACTGTAGTCCTTGTAGATTAATATGCCGAAGTTATTTTCAGTCACTTACAATTTAAGCACTTGTCACGTGACCTTTTAAATGGAAGATTTAATGGAAGCAAATGACACTTAAAATATTAAGTAGTATTTTCCAAAGCATGTAGATGTCCAAAATGCTCCTTGTGGTGTACATTTCAACCAATCAATTTTATTTTTCTACCAGAGAGCCTTAATTTCATAATAAATAAAAGCTAATGAATTAATTTTCCAAGTAAGTAAAATTGTATATTTATATCAACAAAACTAATAAATTCGCAAAACTTATAAACAATGTATGAAATAATAATTTATCATAGCTTTTCCTGCAGTAATAATTAATCAATTTAAAACTCATCCGATAGTAGTTAAAAAAATACAAAAAAAAACAACAAAATGCAATTTGATGCATTTGTCTCAAAAGTTCATAAATAGTTACAGATAGCAATAGAGGTATGTGGTGAATGTAATTCCTTTAAGAAACATTGAATTTGAAAATTTTAAGGCTAGTCTGCTTAAGGTTTCGTTCCGTATGTAGGTTACAGAGTTCATGCTCATGAACATAAATACCACTGATCTACGGGAACTAAAAAACGTTAACATGTACATACTTTCAATTATTGTTGTGCAAGAAGTTATCAGCATCATTATCCGTTTCAATTTCTCTCAAGAGCATAGATTACAATGCACAACAATATATATTCGTAACGTCTGAAATGTGAATCGTCTCCGATTGGCAGGTAAACAGGATTTATATTGCAAAAAAACTTAGCTCCACATTACAAGATGTGATTGAAGCAAAACGGAAATAGAATAAGTCATCGACTATTGGGCAAGATACTGCATCAGTAATTATTTCCGTAGCAACACCTCGTAGCACATTTCGTATTTCACACATTATTGAAAATCGACATTTTTTTTCTCCAAATACTGTCTTCACTTTCTTTTTCACACGGTCCAAAACAAATATGAGGGTCTCTGACTAATTGCTTGCACAAGTTCATCGACAGCTTTCAGGGTTCGAGGCAATTCAATGTTCGAGTTTTCCAAATATGTGTTATTGTTATACATATATTTGCAAAGTTCTTCTGCATGAATTACAAATCTTAATGCAATCCATTTAAAGCAAGACATTTTATAATATTTATTGAATAGCATGCACTATCGACAAAGACATTAATTACCTGTAAAACAGTATTGTAATATACAGCATAGTATACTGTTGCGTCAAGCCACGTTCCCCAAAGCGTTATTATTGCTTGTTTACATATGGCGCGTCGCCAATACAGGTCTGTCTCAACTCGGTAGGTATGCAATTGGTATGAGCATGTGTTCTGCTATCCAAAATGCTATCCCTACTTATCAGAGTCATGCGAGAGTAAGCTTCCACAGAGGTCTGGTTTATGGGCCATGTTTGGCAACTTGATTTTTGGAGTAATATTTTAAACTTGTAAAATCTCTGCTCCCATTCCTCTTCGAGAAATTAGCTCAAAATCTCGTACACGTTTAATACAATTATAGGAATAGTTATGTGGCACTTGGCTGACAGTCTGATATATTGTGTATGTGTATGCCTGTAATGTACGAGGATCGTTTTTTTTTTTTTAACCTTCGATAGGCCATAAATAAAAGACAAGTTCAGAAAATTATTTTATTACTAAAGTTTTGTACATCTATGGTTACTTTTCAACAAGCTTTGCAACACCCGCTTCAAAAAATGTTTCCACCAATGATTTCAAATGGGCATTGACGTCATTTTGAAAATCTTCGTTGTTTTGAAAGTGCTGCCCTCTTAGCCACATCTTCAGTTCAGAGAAAAGGTGCAAGTCGCTGAGTGCCAGGTCAGGACTGTACGGCGGATGATCTAAAATATCCCATTGAAATTGTTCCAATGAGCCGATGGGTTGTGCCAGCAGTGTGTGTGGACGAGCGTTGTCATGGATCAACTCAAATCCTGAAGTCAGCATTCCTCTTCGTTTGTTTTGAATGACTCTCCGCAAACGTCGTAAAGTATGAAGATCTTCAAAACAACGCCAATGTTCATTTGAAATCATTAGCGGCAACATTTTTTGAAGCGGGTATTGCAAAGCTTGTGCATAGGTACAATAAATGTCTCAAACTTTCCGGTAATTATGTTGAAAAGTAACCACAAGTGTACAAAACTTTCAGTAATAAAATAATTGTTTTTATGAACTTGTCTTTTATTTATAGCCTATCGGAGGTTGAAATAACGACCCTCGTAAGTTCTAATCATAATTTTACACTGTATGAAAGGTTTCTTTAATGTGATACTGCAGTTTTTGTTATATAAATGATGGTCATTATACTCAAAGTAGATACATTTCATATTGCACATGTGCTGTAAAATCTTATCTTATATTGAGTAACTACAAATGCTTATGGGAACGATATTTTACTTTCTATACACGTACTATGTACATAGTGTATAGAGGGGGTATTGCATTCCTTTCAAAAATTCGATACCGAGAGCATTTTTGGAAAAAGGTCCGTGTGTGTATATGAACACGATAACTCAGAACCGAAAAGTGGGTAAAACACCAAATATCTATTTAAGTTTGGTATCTTCAAGAGTTGCGACACGAAGCTTTTGAGAAGATTCCCCCCACCCCAAACAACCCTTTACAGGGAAAACTATTCAAACATTTTGATTTTCTCAAAAATGGCCAACGATTTTTATTAAATTACCGTGTATTAAAGACATTTACATGGCAAATAAACTGTATATCTTGAATTTTCTGGTAATAGCCTCTAAAGACCTCTTTATTCTGGATTAATTTTGCTGAATTTTACATTACTGGTAAACCGTAACTACATAAATAACGTATATTGTGTTGTATAAATTTCTTGGAATTGACCATTTATGAGATATTTTAAGTTATTTGTTTCAGATTTAAAATACTTGAACTTTTGTCACACTTTTCTCCTGGCTATGCTACGCAACGGATTTCATTCACATGTTAACCAACCTTTAAAAGATTTGACTCGCTTTACTCTAGTGTATTCCCTTATTTTCCTTTTAGTTACAAGGGAGGAATGAATTAAGACATTTCTGGAAAGGTTAATTTCTATTATCATGAAGTATATAGAAGAAATGCTTTTCGAGATGTAGAGAACGTCATGTGAATGGAACACATCAGATTTTTTTCTTTAGTTTTTGTTGTTTGCAGCTTACCTTTTCTAGGAACTCCAGGACAGCTCTGAAGAGTTAATAAACGTATGTGACGTTTCTACATTTCATCTGGAGTTGTTTTTAAGTGTTGTTTGACATTTAATGCTCAGCAGTGGCAGAGCTAGTAAATTTAAAGGCGAGTGGTCGGGTAAAAAAAATATGTCTTGCAGTCTTTCTTCCTGAGATGAGGCTTTACAAACCTTTCTCTTCCAGCGTATATTGGAACTTGACATATTTTCTCGACAAACATTTATCAATATCAGACTTAATTGTGAACACAAAGAGTTGGTTTGATAGAAAGGTATCATCATGTAAACTGGAACGTCATCACCAGAGCTAGGAAGTTCGTACCGTTCGCCATTACGCATACAGGTTGCGACCGACCATCCCGCTGCTCAAAACAAGTCATTGATTAAAACGCAGGAGGGAGAGGTAAACAAACTATTGTCAAGTAAACAGTACTGTTTCCAGAGAGCAAAAATGACGTATGAAGCATTCGTAAAAGCAGATCATTATGTACAATAAACAAATTGTTACATATATAAGGTTGACTCCGACGATTTCCTTCTTTATATATGTACATTATGAAAACACCAAAACAATTATAACATGATTTGTAATATTTATTGATAAAATGTAAAATAATATTCAAACAATAAAATTAATTTCTTAAATATCTTCAGACTCTTACCAGGTAAAAACGAAAGCAGGAATTGAATTAAATCTTTAACTCATCTGCAGCCATATTACTGAAAACTATATGTACTTCTGAAGCCTTTCAAATGAAAACAAGATTTGTAATTTGAAAAAGTTCGTTTCATTCGCATGATGTCTCAGTATCACTAAGCAAACAGCATTTGTTGGGATCTGAAAGTGCAGCTTGTATGCGATACATCACACCGAACCTTGCACTCTTTTCATTTACACTTTTCATTTTCATTTTTATTTCAGATAGGATGTTCGTAGATTAATAGATCCGTATTGACAGTTCTTAAACGTGCCACACAAATTCAATTCAGCTCCCATATCTCTGGACTATAACAGTATGATAGTCGTGGGTAACTTACTGAACAAATTTGCAATCAATAATGTTTCTTTGAAACTATTCTGTTACTAAACGTGTGATAGTTTGTTTACTAGAACTGTCATTGGTTTCTGAATAAGTACATGCATAAAGTGCCTGCTAGCAAACTTACTATGTTGTAAAACAAATTAATTTTGCTCACATTTGAGAAGAACGAAGATGTTACACGAACGCCTTCCTTCCTACCGACGTGATCCTGTGTTATGCAGCAATAGCTGTTTTGCAGTAATGGGTTGCACTCTCGCTGACCTTTACTCGAGCAAGTAGCGCCGCATGGTATTGCCAACCCTGGCCGCTCTTACCCTGCATGAGGAAATTGGTACGAACTTCCTAGCTCTGGTTATCACTTATAGTATTGTTTAATATTTTATGATTATACCCGAAAGTTGAGCTGTTCCATGCTGATTCGCATTAGCAGAATTAAAATACCATCTGACGTTTTAATACGTTTGTACAATGCACTTAGTGAATAGAGAGGCTATTTGTTACTCTCAAAAATTTGGTACCAAGATTTAGCTAGAAATACATGTTTTCAGACCTCCTGAATCCAAAAAGAGAAACAAACAAACAAAAACAAAAAAAAACAACCAAGAATCCGTTAAATACCAAACTTGGTATTTAAGTTCAGCATCTTCTAAAGAAATTTTCAAGAAAATCTCTTCACCCCAACTAACCTTTACATGGAACATTTTTTCGAAGATGTTGATTTTCTTTAACGATTAAAATGTCATGTTTAAGACATTTTCATGACAAACGAAATGCATATCTAGAATTTTCTGGGAATAGCCTCTGAAGACCTCTTCATTCTGGATAACATTTTTGTAACTTAAGTAAACCGTAAGGGGTAGACAAATTAAAACATATAATTAATGCAATTAATTTGCACTTTTTTTGTAGTAGAGTTAACCATGTTCGAGATATTTCAAGTTATGGGTTTCCATTTTAACTACTTAAAATTTTCTAAAACAAGAAGATATTTTCTTGTTGTCTCTCTTTTTTACTCTTAGAAAACAAAGAGAACCGAATTTCAATTGTTTCACTTAGTGACAGCTTTAGCGTAGCACATAACCTTTATCTCTTCTGCTTACAAAGAAGTCAGTAATAAGACCAATTTAGACAATATTTATCTTAATTAACATGATGTAGATCAAAGAATAGTCTTTCGTAAGAAAAGTTTGTTTGAGGAACAGCTAGAGAAACTCGAAAATGTCCAAAAATATTCTATATAAAGGGTTGGGGAATTGTTCTCAATATCTTCTTGTAGCATCCTTGGAAAATACTAAGTTGTATTCAAAGCTCAGTAGGTATTTAAAACGCGCGCGCACACTCACTCACTCACTCTCTCTCTCATTGATATTCCATTTCCTTTGGATTCAGGGGCCCTCAGAATATGTATTTCCATTAACATCTCGGTATCGAATTTTTGGGTGAATATAATATACTATTTTCCTACTTCGTACATACACTACATAATACTCGGTAGATAAATAAATAAAATGAATAGTTATAAAATGTTGTACAAACTTCAATGCCTCGAGTTTCATCTTCCAAAACCCAGTCACACCTCAAAACTAAAGTCCCACTTACTCTTTGGATACATTGTCTGCAGAAATTATACCACACTCAACAAGGACTACAACACCAATAGATCTGAGAATACCTAATGCTGCAGGCAGGATACTACAAAGCTTGTCTATTAATTCATTTAATCATAGGTTTTGTGGGACAACCAAGGACATCTTGGAGTGGGGATAGACCTGTTTGCAGGAACAAGCTCACCTCTTGCGTTAAAGGAAAATAATACGTACGGATATCCCAAAATATAAAAAACACAATCCTCTACACTCATTCAACTTCTTTACATATGAGTTTTAACATTATCTTATAACATTCAGTAACTGTGTATGTTAATTACGTACTGAAAATAAGCATTAATTATATATAATAGCTTGACAACATACAAGATAGCTAACTAATTATGTAATACACAACTGATTGTGATGAACTCGCATGCTTAAGTATGTTGTTTTATGTCTTCACTGACTGAGTTACACACTGGACCTTCCACTCTAACCCATGGGTTACTTTTGAGTTTCACCCGGGTTGTCAAGTGACTGCCTGAATTGTTTCTTTCATCCCCAAAATTCTCTGCCCCTCTGTATCATTCCATAATCCATTTTATTCAACGCTCGCTCCGTTTGGTTATGTTTCAGAGTTAGGAATATCGGCGATGGTATTTCGGTGCAGTGAGGCAAACCCCAACTACTCTTTACATAGAAAAAATTTTAAAAATGTTGTTTTTCTCAAAAATTGCTCTAATGATTTACATCACAAATAAAATTTGGAATTTTCCGCAAATAACCTCTGAAGACCTCTTTGTTCTGGATGAGTTTTGCAGAATTTTACATAACGGTAAAACCGCAAGAAATAGATAAAAACTTGCTGCACAAAAAAATGTAAATCTCGTTAAAACACATACTCGTGGGCTATTTCGTATAGATTTTTCTTATAGAATGGGCAGTTTTCGATATGTTCCTTTTTATTGGTTTTAATTTTGAAAAACCTAATGTTTCCCAAACGGGACAATGCATAGCCAACCGAACTTCAATTGTTTCACATAACGATCAGTTTTTAAAGAATTTGACTATCGCTTTAGCCTTAGCCTAATGTATTTTCATATTTCTCTTCTCTTACAAGGAAGCAAGTAATAATACAAATTATGGTAATGTTTATCCGATCAGCATGATGTACATATAGAGAATAATGATTGTAAAATAGTTTCTATGCGGAACACTTAGAGAAAGTTATTGAATAGAATACACCAGATTTTTCTTCCACTATATTCTAAGTAACCCGCATGTTTCTCGCGCTGTCGGTGATCAGCGCTATGAATTTTTCGTCCCCTATCTGTTGAATTACTGCGATAAGCTTGAGACAATAAACTGAGCTGTTTTTCTACACGCACCTAGACAAATGCTCTTCAATAAAATTGATTCAGGTGTCATAACAATTAAATTATAATGACTTGGAGCCCAGACACATCTGTCCATCATTAGAAATTAAAACGAGAGCACTTTATCGTTTAATCTAACAAAACCTTGAAATTCAGTGTTGTACGCATAGCCTCGTAGCCGGGAAGAATTAAGGCTCTATTGCATTTTTTACATATGCGTTCTTTCTCTAATTCGCAAATCGGTATTTATGTTCTTTTCCCCAGCACTATAATTGAAGCGCCTTGAATAACCGTGATCGTTAGTCCAATACGAGGTGGACTGGCCATCCATTTAAATCGGAATGTCGCTAGTTCGAGTCCCAGGGCTGCAGTTAAATGTGTCTGTGGTAAAGGATGGGGAGCGCCCAAGTAAAATAACTGGTGTAATGGCACGCTTTTACTGCAGTTGCATGGATTTTGCTCTTTACTATTAAAGAAATGAACACTGTAGTTTTATTTAAAAACTATTAACATTTTTACTTTCTCTATACGTACTATGTACATAATGTATAGAGGTGTTGTAATGCACCCAAAAATTCGATACAGAGATTTCACCGTAAATACATGTTTTACGACATCCTGAATACAAAAAAAGCATTTTTACAAAATATGTCCGTGTGTGTGTGTCTGTCTGTCTGTTCGTAGGCAGCATACCTCAAAAACGAAAAGACCGTTTAATACCAAACTTGGTATTTAAGTTCAGTATCTTCCAAGGATGCGACATTAAGATTATCAAGAAAATCCCCCAGCCCCAACTAACCTTCACTTGGAAAAATTTTGGAAAATGTTGATTTTCTAAAAAATGGCTTTAATGATTTTAATCAAAATATCACATATTAAAGATATATACCTGACAAATAATATGAATATCTTGAATTTTATGGGAATAGCCTCTGAAGACTACTTTATTCTGGATGAAATTCACGGAATTTTGTATAACTGGTAAACCGAAAGAGATGGACAAAAACTTACCGCACTAAAAATTGTAGAGCACATTAATACATACAATTTGTGTTATATACATTTTTTTTCATGAAGTTAATAGTTTTTTAAATTTTCTTTGTTCTTGGTTTCAGCCTTGAAAAACTTATACTTTTCTCAAACAGGAATTTGTGAACTACTGTCCATACAAACGAAGGAACTTCAGTCACATAGCAACCAGCGTTTGACTACCACTCCCTTTTTTCACTTCTACTTATAAGAAAGCAAGTAATAAGTCAATTTCTGCTATTTTTTTCTGATGAGCATGAATTAAATTGAAGCATAAGCTTTTTATGAATAACTTGTTGCAGGGATGCAGAGAAAGTCATGTGAATGGAACACATCAGAGTTTTACAATATAAAACAGCTATGAATGGCCTAATTCAATTGTTGAAGGCTAGTGTAATACGAAATTAGAAAAAAAAAAAAATACTAAAACCTTAATTATGTTTGTTGCCAAATGGCAACGCCATGCAATAGAGGTTAAACAAAAAGCTTTACTGCATTACTGGGTCTATAGTATTCATAATGAGGCTCTTGCAGCATGAACAGCTCTAGCAATGACTTCGTCTATGTCAGTTAAAAATTGTTGTAGCCAGATGAAACCAGTAATGTGGCGTTCGAGAGACTTGATTGCCCATCAGGCGAGGTCACAGACAGAGTAGACATCGAGGTTCATTAGTGGTTTTATAAATGGTCCTCGGAATACTTCCTTGTCAATAAATCTTCCTAAGCGTTTAATAAATTGTTAATAGATTCTGTATTTCTGAAAGGAGTCTTTTATACAAGTAACCATTGCATTATGCTATAGAATTTCACAATACTTACTCCCAAACCCTGCGGGACATAGGGAATGCTTCCAAGTCAGAAACATTCCTTGAGACAGAGAATCGAACCCGGAACCTATGGGTGAATATAGTATTTCATAGTAGAATTTGATCATTTAGAGCTTGTGCGAGGATTTATATCCTTTTCATTTGTTAATATTCACTTACGATTTAATTTATATATCACCCAAGATGTATGTAGGATCAGTTCACCAGCTTCAAAAATGTAACCTTTCATAGATATACCCTCATATGCATTGACAACCTTTGGATACTATTCAACGCCCGCTTTTACTACATATGGCATCGCAGACGATTACAGTAATGATACGTGGAATGAAGATGGAGCACCGGTGAAATGCGATGACGGGGCAAACTAGGGAACTCTGAGAAAACCCGGCCCTACGCCACTTTTTCCATAAAAAAAAAACAACACGTGGGATCGCTTGGGAACGAACCCGCCTGGGTGAGATACGAGTGGTCTAACTACTCCGCCATGGGGCGGCCTATTTGCGGCTTGTTTTTAAGTGTGTTATTGCAGTATAACTTTGTGGTTCATGGTTTGAGGGAATTTGGAACGGATTGTATTTACATTAGCTGTATATATGCTATAATGTGGTATTCATAATCATGTTATTTACCTGGAGAACAGGACTATATCAATGTAGAAAACACAGCAGTGTATCTTCCCTGTAGTGAAGCAGTAAGGTTAGGTGTCCATCACTGGTGGGTCAAAACAGTATATTTATTGTATAAAACACTTGAACAAAGTGATACACAAAAAAGTTGTATAGTGATATTAAATTCCTACGGTATTTATGATTAACGTGATGTGTATAAATCTGCGGCCTTCTGGAGATAAATAAGATGTATTTAATACTGTGTATTTCGAAACTTGGTAATTTTTACTTTCTCCACACGTACTATGTACATAGTGTGTAGAAGAAGTGTTGTATTCCATCCAAAAATTGTGTGCCGAGATTTCACTGGAAATATATATTCTATGTCTCCAAACTCGGTATATAAGATTAGTAGCTTTCAAAGATGCAACAAAAATACCCCCACCCAAAACTAGCCTTTACATCGAAAGCCATTTTAAAATTTCGTTTCTCAAAAATGGGTGTAACGAATATGATTAAAATACCGTATATTAAAACTATTTACTTCACAAATAAAATGTATATCTCAAATTTTCTGGGAATAGCTTCTGAAGACCTATTCAGTCTCGATCAATTTTTCTGAATTTTGCATTAACTGGTAAATCCTAAGAGATACACAAAAACGTACTAAACAAACATTTAGAGGTCATTAAAACACACAATTTATACCATACATTTTTGTTGTAGAAGTGGCCGTTTCTGAGATATTAGTTCTTATCGTTTTCAATTTTAAATTGCGCATCTTGTCAAACGGGGTCACCTTTCATTTCATCCCTCTTTTGTTTCTCTAGAAATGCAAAGCGAAACGAACTTCAATTGTTCACATATCAATCGGCTTTTAAAAGATTTGATTTTCGGTTAGCCCGGTGTATTCCTATATTTTCCTTGTAAGAAACTAAATGGTAAGACACTTTGTGTTAATATTTATTTCGTTAAGCATGATGTAAATAGCAGAATTATCTTTTGTAAGAATAGTTTGTTTGCAACAGGTAGAGAAAGGCATGTGAATGCAACACAAAATATTTTTCCAACATGCGATCATAATACTTTTGCTTTTGTATTAGATATAGCTGTTGTAATTAATTTGTGACTGTGTTATATGAATGTAAAAGAGCTGATCAACGAATAAGTTTTGAGCTATTTCTGGGTATATTTGTTGACACTTTTGAATATTTAATTATAATTATTTTTCTTTATTTGTCAATGTTCGAGTATTTATGATCTGCGTTGACAAAGATATAGATAGTCTTGCGATAATTTTTAGGTATTACGTGGAATTAAATAATTAATCGTGTAAAATGGGGACGGATTTCGTATTTCAAACTATACAATAATTATTTATTTGTGTCAAAAGATATCTCTGCAACGTTTGGTCGAAATCGGTGTAACGGAGGGGGGGGGAACTTATGTTATAACAAAATACATATATACATATATACGAAAGAATACAGTTGTTTCGGGAGGTCACTGGTAAAGCATGGCACGGTTTAGAGTAGTCCGAGAAGGCACCATAAAAAAAATCAGCACAGCGTACATAAACAGCAGTACACTAAACAATTTAACAACAGGTTAAACTCTGTTTTCTTTATCATTAATGATTATTAATTTTCTACTCTGTACGCATGGCATTTTGACTTGATTCGAACCTGCCCAATGTAAGAGACTCAACTGTTGCATTCCAGTATTGCCGAACTATACAGGATATACACCGTATATGACGTAATACCGATTATCTGTTTATCAAGTCGGGGTCCTCTGAATTTACACTCGAAAAAATCCATCGTCCTCCGCCGGGTTTGAACCCGCGACCTTGGGTATATGAAGTCAGCATGGTAACCATTACACCACGGAGAGCGAATTTACACAGACTTTTATATATGTATTAAGATGAGAAAGAAATCTGTCTCAGAATCTTGGTTCCAGTTCCTTTTTATAAAATGTTTTGGGGGCGAAACTTTTAGAGTAAGAGGCCAGA
This sequence comes from Hymenopus coronatus, assembly GCA_030762935.1. Taxonomy (NCBI): domain Eukaryota; kingdom Metazoa; phylum Arthropoda; class Insecta; order Mantodea; family Hymenopodidae; genus Hymenopus; species Hymenopus coronatus. Next base: position 124,493,397 of record CM060896.1, on the reverse strand, counting down.
AAGTGACTTGCGTCCATAAGTTAATGCAAATGCAAAACCATATAATGATTTACAAAACAACCAAAGGTGCACACGATATTGAAAGACAAAAGATTGTTAATAGTAATTTTGTTGACGGTATATCGCACGTTTCAAGTTAATTTGAATTGTGATGCGTGTGAAATGCAGTTTTTGACATAACGAAGGTCAGGTTTTACAGTTTTTGTAAAGTATAACGCTATGTAAGATCCGGGTTGCGTGTTAGAATTGTGGGAAGGAATGCTCCATTCAGTAGTAATTATATCTCGGTGCAGATAACACTAATGACCAGGAAACACGTGTAAAAGGTAAGCAGAAATAATCCTGGTAAAAATAACGCTGCGGTATCTTCTTATCCTAATAACAAAGTATTAAATTTCAGACCTATAAAATTCAAATGCAATTACTTGGGATCGACTTTTGCATCTCTGTGTATTCTTATGATGAAATATCATGATACATGTCCATCAGATTACTGCATTAGACAACTCTTGCAAATAATTCGTGTAATCTTGATAAATATCTAAAATTCTGATGTATTGCATTCTACCATTTTACTTTCTCTACACGTACTATGTACATAGTGTGTAGAGATGGTATTATAATGCACCCAAAAATTTGATAGTGAAATTTCACCGGAAATATATGTTTTGGGTCCCCTAAATAGAAAAAAAAAATAGCATATGGATAGCATAGCCCAAAAACGAAAAGACCGTTAAATACCAAACTTGGTGTTTGAGTTTGTATCTTCCAGCGATGCGACACGAAGATTTTCAGAAAAATCCCCCCACCCCCAACTACTCTTTACTTGGAATAAAATTCGAAAGGCTCTAACGATTTTGATTAAAATTTCTTATATTTTAGATATTTACATGGGAATTAAAATGTATATAATGAATTTTCAGGAAATCGCTTCTAAAGACCTCTTTATTCTGGATGACTTTTGTTGAATTTTGCATAGCTGGTAAACCGTAAGATATAGACAAAAGCTTACCAGACAAAAACTGTATATCATGATAAAACACACAATTTATGTAATATACATTTTTTTTCGTGGAGTTGGTCTGTTTTGAATATTCCTTGTTATTGGTTTCAGCCTTAAAAAACTTACTTTTCTCATACAGGAGTTTGTCAACTCCTGTCCATACAAACAAAGGGACTTCAGTCACATAGCAACCAGCTTTGACTATCACTTTAACTATGGTACTCCCTTATTTCGCTTCTACTTACAAGGAAACAAGTAATAAGACTAATTTTTCTCAATTAGCATGAAGTATATTGAGCATAAGGTTTTTAACAATAGTTTGTTGCAGAAATGCAGAGAAAGTCATGTGAATGGAACACATCAGATTTTTTTTTTTTTTTTTTTTTTTTTTTTTATGTGTTTAACGCCCGCTTTTAATACTGATACACCGCAGGCGATGACACTGATGATACATGGAATGAAGATGGAGAACCGGTGGAATGTGATGGCGGGGGAAACCGCAGAACCCGGAGACAACCCGCTCCTGCGACGCTTTGTCCATCAAAAATTTCATATGCGGTCTTTGGGGATCGAACCCACACCTCCTAGCTAAGAGGCAAGTAGTTTAACCCTCGGCCTATTCCTTAACAAATTATTCTTCTCTCTACTCCTCGCTTAGTTGAATAGAGATTAACAGAAATAGTCTTATTATTTATTTTCTTGTAGGTACAAGAGAAATAAGTAATATACTAGACTAAAGTGACAGTCAAATGTTTAAATGCTGGTCTCTAAAGTGGTGAAATTTTGTTTTCTTTGCTTGACCAGCAGAAAGAAACTCGATAACAACTTATTTATGAGAAGTATAAGTATGAGTAAACTAAAACTAGCAAGGAATATTTCGCAAGTGATTAGCGCCATAAAAGAAAACATACTTCACATAAATTGTGTGTTATGACAAAAACTACATTTTGTATCCTACGATTTTGTCTCTTACGGCTTTCCAGTTATGCAAAAGTCATCCAAAATTAAGAGGATTTTTGAGGCTACTCTTAAAGAATTCAATACATACATTTTGTTGTTTCATGAATGTATCTTAAATATATATTTGAATTCAAATCGTCAAGAGCCATTTTTGAGAAAATCAATTTTTTCGAAAAATGTTCCGTGATTAAGAGTAACTTGGGATAGGGAGATTTACTTGAAAATCCTCGTATTGCATCCTTGGAAGATGAATATAAATATAAAGTTTTGTATTTAACGCATTTTTCGTTTTTCAGTTATGCTATTCACAGACTTAACATACACGGACTCACACGGTCCTTTTTCTAAGAAATGTTTTGGAATAGCAGGACATCAAAACATGTATTTCCGCTAAAATAGCTACATATAATTTTTTGTAGAATTGCAACATTTTTGCTATTATACACTGTACAGAAAATAAATGGAAAACATAAATTGTCATTAAAAATGTCGGTAGGTTTATGAAAGTATATAAGAATTAGCAAACATAGGTTTTGCAAGCTAATTTTCTAGTGTTAAATATAAAGATGCTTTGACGATTGGATGTTTTTAAAAGCTAAAAGGTTTCCCCATTTTCTACTTTTGCCGTAGCATTCCATTACATACAGGTGTTGTATAAGTAACGAATTTTGAAGATAGAACTACAATTAATGGATTTGTAAAAAAAAAAAAAAAAAAAAATAGTATATTGAAAGTGAACCACAATTCCAGGCCAATATTGTACAGGAATTGACAACATCGATAATTTTAAATGACAGTTTGTTATATTTATCATTTGTTTCTGCAAGACAGCTGCTATCTTATTTATTTGCTTGAGGGATTTCATTTTGCCTCCTAGAAAAGATTTGGTTGCTATGGGAACACTAATTGTAAGCGTTTTGTAAATATCTCCTTAAATTATAGTTACTAACAAATGAAATTCTACACTGCCTCTGCGGTCGAAAGATCAGTCTATGACTTCTCAACCTAGAAGTTCCGGGTTCAATCCCCGGCAAGGGCGGCAAGTATTTCTTTAACTATAATCATTCCCTCTTCCCAAGAGTTTAGAAGTCTCCCTCTCTCTCTCTCTCTCTCTCTCTCTCTCTCTCTCTCTCTCTCTCTCTCTCTCTCTGCTTCTGAATTTAATAGTATAATGCTGAAAACCCCTCCACATTTCAGAGAGTAAAACGCCAGTAGTTGTATCTCAAAGCAAAGCCCCCAAAATAACAGAAGTTAAGGTGAGCTATGTAAATGTAACAACTAAAAATAAAATAAAAAATTAATGGGTTCCTAAGACGTTCGAAATGTTTTCTACTGGCAGTGACTAAGGCGAACAAAAGATTTTCTAGAACATTTCCATCACTGCTGTTATTTTGTGGATCCTTTCGCAGTTCTCATAAATACGAGGGCCGTTTTTTTTTCAACCTCCGATAGGCTATAAATAAAAGACAAATTCATAGAAAACAATTATTTCATTCCTAAAAGTTTTGTACATTTATGGTTTCTTTTCAACACAATCACCGAAAAGATTGAGACATTTATCGTATCTGTGCACAAGCTTTACAATACCCGCTTCAAAAAATGATGCCGCCAATGATTTCAAATGAGCATTGACGTTGTTTTGAAGAGCTTCGTACTTTACGGCGTTTGCGGAGAGTCATTTAAAACAAACGAAGAGGAATGCTGATTTCAGGAATTGTGTTGATCCATGAGAACGCTCGTCTACACACTGCTGGCACAACCCATCGGCTCCTTGAACAATTTCAATGAGACATTTTCGACCATCCGCCATACAGTCCTAACCTGGCACCCAGCGACTTTCACCTTTTCCTTGAGACATGGCTCAGCACTTCAAACCAACGAAGATCTTTAAAATAACGTCAATGCTCATTTAAGATCATTGGCGGCAACATTTTTTGAAGCGGGTATTGCAAAGCTTGTGCACAGGAACGATAAATTTCTGAATCATTTCAGTGATTATGTTGAAAAGTAATCATAAGTGTACAAAACGTTTAGTAATAAAATAATTGTTTTCTATAACTTGTGTTTTATTTATATCTAACCTATCGGAGGTTGAAAAAAAAATACGGTCTTCGTAATTATTCCTCCATATTTGTAAAAAATACCCTACTTTCGAAATATCCCATAATAAACAATCATTTAAAGGTAGATCCATTTCATAGGATACAAAATGTATGCATGAAATGATAGGGAATTATTAACTGATTAAGTCAATAATTATTTTATATAGAATAAGATTAAAGATCCAAAGGGACATTTAGGCATTTCAAAAGCAGGCAATTCACTTAATGAGCACTGAAGCCCTGAAAGCAATAACAAACTTAGACCTAGTTCGCCCAGAAGAGAGGACAGAAATAATGTAGATGGATCAGAAGCAGCAGAAATCACAAGGAAAACACTAGAAAGCCTAAAATCAAACACGTGATAACGAAAATAACACTCGAAGGTAACAGGAAGAGGCAATAAACATAATGCAAGGTAGCGCTAGTTCCAGTAAACAGGCCTTCAGTAAAGATTGAGAAGAACAATTGTTTTAAGTACAGTTTTTTTCAAAACATGATGGCCTTGGGTTCTCACTTTATCCGCGTCCGCAGAGCTAGTTTGTGGTTTAAAACAATCCTCATAGTTGTCAAGTCTTTATTGGTTATGTAACTTTGGGGCGCTATTCAAGGTTGACTTGCCTAAAAATTATATTTAAATGACTAAAATGAATTGTATTGTAACATGTAGGATATATAGCAGCTTCGTTCACGTTGAATAGATTAATTTCTGTCAACTTCCTACTCTTCAATTTCTCGTTTCGTTTCGTAGCCCTTCCCGTACTGATACAACCTAGGAATACATAACGGTCAGAAGCCTGTCGGAGAGCCAATAGCAGCAAACCACAGAATGGGGAACTTAAAACGAACAGTTGGCCCATAGCCAGGCATGAGCGTGAGGTGAAATGAAAGCGAAATGGATGATAGGAAAGGTGATGATGGAGCAATTAGTGAAATGAGTGGCGGGAGAAACCGGAGGACCCGAAAAAAACCCGCTCAGAATTCGCTTCGTCCACCACAGATCCCACATGCGGGCCCGGCACCGCCTCCAATTTCTCTAAATCTATTACATATTACTGACGATCAATTGTCCGGCCTGCTTACTGCCCTTAAAAACTAATTGGTTACAGTTATTTCTTGTTAACAAAAATATCTAATAAGTGTATTATGTATCTTATTATCTTCAGAGATTTATATGATAATTTAAATAGATTAAATATCTTGCTACAAGAGAAAAATATCACTCAGTTAAGAATGTGGTTGATGCCACCAAGTAATTTATGGATAAATCCAAGCTACGGTTACCATTAGCTGCAGAAACCAAAATTGTATCATTTTACACGTTTACAAGTCATCATTAAGACAAAAAAGTCATTACAAAATACATATATATTCTGGAAATTCGTTCGATGGAGGTTGAAAACATTTCTTGATCTGAAGATATGATTGTGAATATGTTAATATTTGAATATCCATTATCAGTCAAACCAGAAGAAGCTCCACTAAACTGTCAACTGAAGATTGTGGACATGCAAACTAAAGCACGTTAAGTAGGGTTGGAATTATGGAATATAGTGAATGTAAGTTGTCTCTAATCTGCAGAAATTATTCTCTCGTACATCAACAATGTTTCGAGGAATTTATAACTGCTAGGAGTTCTTCCAAAGTTCAAAAACATTAAAAATGAAAGCACACCGAATGTAACTGATTCTACCTAGTTGTATTGCGTTTAAATGCTGATAAATTACATCCCAATATTCACATTCTACAAATATCTCTAAGTCATGACCTGAAAGTAACATAATATTCCAATAGAGTTACATAATGAATAAACACTGATCTGTCAACATTATTGTTATACTGGTATGTGTCAAGTATCAGCCTCTGACTCATTCGTTGTGGAGTTGCTCGTTATGTCAGAGAGGATGGAGTGTAATGGTAGGGGAAGTCTGGGCAAGGATATTTCCCCTCCAACGGCTCCCCTATCTTACAATAATTATATAGTGCATTGCTTGAAAGAAAAGTAATTTGTCTGGAGTTCTTTCAGTGCAGATAATACATTATTATTATAACTGGCGAACTAGTTTCTACTAAGTGCGTCAGCCAATAAGAGAGGATTATAGGCACGTCATACTGTTGATGCAGAGTAAACTGAAAGTAGGTTTAAATAACGGTTATGCGAACAACACACAGGTTATAAAGGTTTTCTTGTTTGTTTCTTTATTACGCAAATATAGTAAAATTCGATACCGAAATGCACGTTTTGAGATCATTGAATAAAAACAGCATTTTTAGAAAAGGTTCCAAGCGTGTGTATATGTGTGCGTGTGTCTGTGTGTATGCGCGCGCGCGTTCGTCGTCCGCAGCGAAAAGTCGGTAAAGTATACAGCTTGGTACAGGTTGCGCGTCAGTTCTTAACGATTGCCATTTTTAAGTGAGAGGTTAGATGCGAGTTATTTATTCACCTTTACTGGAGCAGAAGCGGGAACGACAGTCATATGTTGCGTACGTTATTCTCATGTTTGTGTGTTGCAGTGGTATAGTCACTACAAAGCAAACATTACACGTCCAGTAACCTTGGTTACTGCTTAATCTACACTTTACACCTAAATTTCTTGTGTTTCTTCTATTTTCTTTCTCCCTTATTTTCTTCTTCTGCATTGCTGTCATTTTCATTAATAACTAAGTATCCAAAGCACAGCACTTTGCAGCCAACTGTATGCTCAATATTCTCGAAACGTAATAGCAAGGAAACAGAGCTGTTTGTTATTGTAACAAATTATTTGCTTATCTGTTGATCAGAGTAAGACAGTTCATTGTGACTTCACTAAAGGTCATTCGTCTAGAAAGAACGAGCAGCCTGTTTTCAAGCTCAGCATCTTCCTAGGTTGCAACACGAAATAAAAAATAAATCATTTATATGGAAAAGACTTTGAAATTTTTCATTTTCTAAAACTTGATGTAACTAATACTTTACATTTCCATAACAAATTTAACGCGGTTCTTTAATTTTATGGGAATAACCTCTAAATTTCTTTTGTTCACGTGACTACATTATTTAATATAATTCTTAAACCTTGATTTATAAACGAAAACTTAATTTATAAAAAATGTAGTTAAAAAAATCACTTACGTCAAATACACTTGATTATAGAGTTAAACATTTCCGACTTATTTCTTGTTATTGGTTTCAATTTAGGATTCTTATATTTTCCTCAAACGGAATGTCGATATTCGTTTATCTTTCTCCAGGTCAAGCAAATGGAAAGCAATTTCAAATCCATCATATGACTATTTCTTAAAGCATTTGTATCGTTTTAGTCTTATCTACTTCTTTAGTTAATGTTTATCTGGATTAACGTTAAGTGGAAAGAAATAAGTTGTTATGAATATTTTGCAGAAGAATGGGTAAAAAAACAGCCTATGAATTTACCACATCAGATGTTTGCACTAATAATAGATGCAGTGCTTGTAACCTTGATGTAAAGGTTTAATGGGATTTTTTTTTTATGGTTGCATAAACGTAGTCTTAATTAAGAGTTAAAAACAGAGGAAGCATTTACACGTCCCTGGCAGCGATTATACAAAAGAGTATTGGTTAACAAGGATATAGGAGTTAATTTCGTGACATATAATAGGTGAAACTAGCACCTGCTATGGTTTCCTTGATAAAAAGAAACATCCTGCTATTTTGTTTTTTGTTTTCTTTTTCGTTGGCAATTACAGTCTTTAACATCACACTTCAGCCTTGAACACGTGACCTTCAACACTGCTAGTGTTGTTAGGATGGTGTTCTTAGTACAAAAACTAGGAATATTTAGATAAATGAGGAAGACGCTGTGAATACCATGATCTTAAATTTACTGAAAATTCCAAAAAGAAAAGGGTCCATAGCTTCTGAGCAAGGCACAGTCTTAAGATTATTAAATTCAGTGCTTATGATGTCAGATATTGCCATTTTTCAAGGCATTTGTTGGCAAAGTTAGAGACATAGATAAGAGCAGGTTAAATAATTGGTTTACTTTTCATAATTGTAGGATTGACACCCCTCTAGGACTTACAAGCCAATGCCTAGGGCTCAGAATCCTCTCGGAGAGCCTAAGGCACGAAACTACAGAATGGAGAACCTGTTACGAGGGGTCGGCCAGTAGCCAGGCAGTGGACGATATGAAATGTAAGCGAAATTTATGATTAGAAAGGTGATGATGCAGCAATTAGTGGAATGAGGACCCGGAAAAAACTCGCTCAGACGTCGTTTCGTCCACCACAGATCCACATGCGGACGCTTGAGATAGAACCCGGGACGCCTAGATGGGAGGCGAGCGGTCCAACCACTCACCCACGGCGCCGTCCCTAAATAATTTTACCGTATCTTTATATAGCAGTCTTCTTGTTTTGGTTCACAACACACCAGTCTTACTTTCTCTACTACACATAAAAAGTAGGGGAAGTACTGTACTCCAGCCATACATCATGTGTCGAGATGTTTCCGTAAATATTTGTTTTCAGCTCCCCCCCCCCTTTTTATCTTGGTTAACGTCCCCTAACCTGGTTGGTCATATCGGGCGATGAATGAAATTGGTAAAATGATGCTCAAGTGGTCTGGGTGTCCATAGAGTTTAAAGTTACTCGACATTCGTCTTCTCAGGATAAGGAAAAGCCTTATCAGAGTAACTCACCCTAAGCGAGGTTCGAACTCGCACCTGTTGCATGTGAGGCAGACACGCTGTTCAGGTCCCCTGAATTCAAATAAGACATTTTTAGAAAAAGGCCTGCGTGTGAACAGCACAGCATAAAAATCAAACGTCAGTAAAATACCAAACTGGATACTTAAGTTCTCCATCTCTCAAGAACGCGACATTAAAGTTTTCAAGAAAATTCCCCAACACAACAATCAATTACGTTTTCAAAAATTCAAATTTTCTCAGCTACTATTGACTAATAACTTTGATGAAAATAATGTAGTTGAGATACTTTTATAAAAAATTAAATCTAAACCGTCAGAGATTGGCAAAAACTTGCTAAATAAAACTGTAGATATCTTAAAAAAAACAAATTTATATTCCTTTTTTTGTTTGTTTGTGAGATTCACCAGTTCATAGACATTCCTTTTAATTGATTTAATTTCTAAAATACTTATACTATTCTCAAATTGAAAGTCGTAAAGCAAACCATAAATTTTACTACTCAAAAATATAATACGCCAAATGCATTTTTGTTGTGAAGTTATTTTCGAGATATTTCTTGTTATTGGTCAGTTTTCTAACTCTTATCTCTACTTTCTTCAGTAGTAGTTTTTTTTCATCGTCATGCAAAGAGAAGGGAATTTCAATGTCATCTAGTATCAACTGACTTTCGGTTAAGATCAGCGAATTTTTCATTTATCTTGTACTTACAAGGAAGTAATGCCATCTTTGGGCAATAATTTGATCCTTCGTCAGTACGTCGCATAGCGGCGAAATTGTGTACTAGAAATGTCACCCAATCATCAAAATATGCTCCAAATTAGATTTACCGCTGATTTCATTTCCGTATTTGTCGCAAAGCGTTGGTCGGCCATGAATTTCTTCATGGGACCAAACAGATGAAAGTCCGACAGTGCAAGGTCCGGACTACCTGGGGAATACTGGAGCATCTCCCAACCAAATTTGTTTTTTTGACAAACAGCAGCAACATATGGGCGAACATTGTCATCGTCAGTGTTAATGTTGTGGCGTTTGTTTCATCAAAGTTTTAATGTAGGTTGCAGCATTCACAGTGGTTTCGTGTTCGGCTAAGTCCACCAATAAAACACCATTATATACCTGAACTCTGACACAAGTGCATTCCTAGCGGATTGAGTCACTGAATGTTTTCTTTACAGGGGAGCCAGCATATTTCCACATCGGACGTGTAGTGGTATGCACATGGCTCATCACCAGTGACGATGCCTTTCAGAAAGTCATGCCCTTCTGTGGTGTACCGCGTTAAGAGATCCAAGCTTGCCATCATTCGCTGGCCGTTGTGGTTGTATGTTAGGTTCTTAGGCGCCCAGCGAGCACTAACGTGTAAAACGTAAAATTTCAACGTGTCATGAATAATATCGTAAACTGCACCATAACAAATGTTGAACTGTTGTGAGAAGCTTCGCAGTTGCACACGCCAGTCGTTCAAATTTGCCACCTCAATGCCTCTGACATTCTGCGGGGTTGCAGCTATAACCGGACTCCTGGAGCGTGGCAAATCATTTAAGTTCACATGTCCTCTTGGAAGAATTTCACACCACCTGGAGACATTGCTGTGGTCCGTACAATCATCCTCATACACGCCAAGCATGTTCTCGTGAATTTCACTCGGTTTAAGCCCGTAGGCCCTCAAATATTGAACCACACCTCTCTACTTTTCACACGTGGATGACAGTAGCACGCGTGCCATCTTTGTTGCCTAATTCACGCTTCTCTCGCTAGAGCTGCACATGAAATAAAAATTCCCTCGGTAGTGAAAATTTCAATCATATCTGTGGGAAACATTTGCAACATTTCAGCTGCAAAACCAAGGCAGAAAAAAGTATTATGCTTTACTTTTCGACCCACCTCATAGTTTGTTGCAGAATAAACATTGCAAATTAGACAAACAGGAAGTAGTCAGATGTTTACTTTTCCTACCACTTACCTTTGGTAAATAAAGGAAGTATTGTACTACGTAAAACATTTCATATTAAAATTTCACTGAATTTACACGTTTTCAGAACCCCATTCCAAAATAGCATTTTTAGGAAAAATATCCATTTATCTGTAACCTTGCGCGCGCGTGTGTGTGTTGTGTGAATTATGAATATATTTTGCATTATTTGTAAGCTATAATAGAAAAAGTTAAACATACAAAAACGTAGATCCCGTTTTAGAAAACAGTTTTAATATTTATTTTGTGGAAGTAACCATCATTTGATTTTGATTTTACGATAGTTAGTATATTTCACAAATTTAATAGTTGTAACTATTTCTAAAATCCAATAAATACCATACTCTCCCCAAGAACTCCAATTTTCCTATTTTGTATTGTGTATAAACTTCTAGAAAAAACTGTATGTCCCATTCACTTGATTTTCTCTACATCTATGTAAGACATTTTTGTTAAAAAACTATCTACTTCGTAATAATCAAGATAAACATTAGAATAAAGTTGACTTTATTACCCGTTTTCTTGTAATTAGAAAAGAAAAGAATACGCTAGGCTAAAGGGATAGTCAATTGTTTTAAAAGATGGTTACCATGTGGTTGAAATCAGTTTCTTGGCATGGCCAGGAGTTTACAAATACCTGTGTGAGAAAAGTGTACGTATTTTAAAACTGAAACAAATAACAAAGAATATCTCAGAAACGGTTTACTTCACGAAATAAAAATGTGTTTTAACGAGATCTGCATTATTTTTGTAGTATGTCTTCGGCTATTTGTTACAGTTTACTAGTTATGTAAAAGTCAGCAAAATTCATTCAGAATAAAGAGGTATTCAGAAGCTATTCCCACAAAATTCAAGATATACATTTCGTTTGTCATTAGAAATTCTTAAACACATGAATGGCAATTTAAATAAAATGCTTAGGATCATTTTTGATACAATTGCAATTTTTAAAAAATGTTCCATGTAAAGGGTAGTTGGAAACTGGGGGCAATTATTTTGAAAATCAACCATGTCGTATCTTTTGAAGATACTAAACTTAAATATCAAGTTTGGTATTTAACAATATTTTTCGTTTTTGAACTTGCTGCTTATAGACACACACAGGCAGGCACACACGTACGTGTTTATAAATTTTTTTTTTTTTATTCAAGGGGTTTCAAAACATATATTCCCGGCGAAAATTAACGCAGTATTTTACCGCCACATCCCCAAAATGATTAGTAATTAATTTACAATGCTAAATTATTTATGAATATGAGAAAAAATAATTATTCCATAATATTGAAATAAACTAAAGTAATTTTAAATCTATATTTAATATAATTGTTTCTAACCTATTTAAGAATACTAAGTGTTTTAATTATTTCTGCCAAAATAGTCAAATTAATAAAATATAGGAATATGACGTAAATAAACTTTATAAATACACGAAACTTAAAGTTATGAACGAGAAATAACATCACGGCGAGAAAATCTCCATGAGATTTTATAAGAAGGACTTGTAACAAAATATGTAAAGTTACTTAAAAAGCAAGGAACGCAGACATATTAGGGGAGTTATATCCTAAATTATAAGTTTAATTATAAAAGTCATAATTCATAGTATAGGGTTACAATAGAGAACATATTGTACGTTTACATAAGTAAAAAATATGTTACAATTAAGAATTACGACGAAGATAAGATAATAGAAATATAGCTAAAGACGGATACACATTTAAGTTCAATAAAGTCAGTTCCATTTTGGAAACAGATAAAGAAACTTGATTATTCTTTTGATATCCCTGCTCTACAATATCCAGTTCCCGAGATTAAAGACATACTCACCTACACATAGCAGATTACGGCACAAATACTGTACTTTCAGGATAAATCACATAATTTATTCATTCAGGAAAGTAAATTATTTAATAACATAGCAGCCTCAGTTCCTAACCAACAATGTACTCATGACAGCCGTTGCTACGAATTTCTAAACTGGTTGCGAAGGAGTTTATCTGTATATCCGTGTATTGCTTGGCGAGAAGGTTATTTTGGAAATTCTAGATTACTTATTTATTACTATTAGATAAATAAAATTATTAGGAATGTTTTATACTCATATTCTGTAGCGCATATTGTTAAGAGTTCATATTTACTAGTATTTATAATGGTAAATATAGACGCTCTTAATGGGCGTTGTGTTGCGATACAACATGGTGATTTACAAAGGCCGAGTTAACAATAATGTAACACTACCTTTATGTTTTATCCTAAAAATGAAATGAATAATGTTATGTAAACATTTTACTACCCATAGACTTAACAAAAATGCATAGAGTTCTTAGCGAACTAACCTCACATTTGCATACATTTCGGATAACTACTTAAGCATCATTATCAAAATACTTTTGCGGTGAAACCTTAGTTTTTGTACTAGTAATGGAATTTCTTGTGAACACATTTTAACGTATAAAACGTAATTTTATAGCGTTGAACTGTTTTTGTTGGTCAAAGGCGTAATTTTGACGAAATAAGATATAGTTTCCGCAATTTTTCCATATGCAGTATTATCGGTCATTATTTAATACGTTCTGTAATGCATTGATTTTAAACTAAAGTAAAGAATTAGATCACTTAATAATATCAGAAGGCATACGTCTGTCACCTATTACCATTTATATCATTGCACAATGAAGGAGCAATCATATCCACAATAAAAATCCAACACTTAAATGCAAAACTTCATTTGAAACATGCCATGCAATGAACAGGAATACAATTTCACAGAAAATTTATATCAGGAATAAGTTGGACATTTTATAGAGCAACATTCTTGAGAGTACACTTATAAAGAAACAACTAATTAAAATAAATAACAAATAAATAATAAACAGGCAAATAATAGATAATTAATAATAAATACTAATTTTAAAAATAATAATAAATAATAACAAATAACTAATAATCATATTTATTTTATTTACTATTACTACTATTTATTATATTATTACTATTATTGTTATTATTGACAGCAAGTAGCCACTGGGCCTTGTAGCCTCAATGTAAATTTGTTGGGGAAAAACAGGCCGCACATCACATAGTTTCAAGTGTTCTGAGTAAGGTAACACCTAAGTTATACTCAACTCATTAAACTAACAAAGAGAGAGAGAGAGAAAATCATATCAAACACAGACGTAAATTAAAAGACTGAGGTAATTTTGTAATTATGACTAATCATTGGAATATATAATTATAAACACAAAATATACGACAATTGTTCCTCGTATTGTGTTTATGCTTGGGTAATACCATAATTGCATACGTTTGTTATACGGTTAGTATGTTAGGTTGAGATTAGCCAAGGTACACAATATTTTTACAACTAAATCCCGGAACTTCATAATTTCTGGTTTCATTAATGTAAATTTGAGTACAGTACCTATTACGGAAAGGGCGAGTTTTGGGAAATCAAAGCATTAACATTAAAGGTATGAGTTTGCTAACCTTAGTTTAAGTTTCCTTTTCTTGGATTCTTCTGAAGAAAATGAAAGTCCTGTTCCTTAATCCCACAACTTCACAGTAGAAAGTGTTTTGAATGTTCCGCCAGCATTCCTGCAAGACAATAAATAAAATCGTGCACCGCCACATAATCTTTCAGTATGATATTTCTATATGTATAAGTGTGTTTTTATATAAACCTAATACTAGTCTTGCACTTCTTGGCACGGCCACTTGTCGTTCGTATAAACAACACTCATGCGCTAGCTTTCAGGGACGAAGCAAACAACTATTGAGGAAAACATAAACGCTCTTGGTCTCACCTCAACTGCTCTAAATATGGTGACTCAATCTAAAGTAATTGAATCTGGTGTAATATAGCACAATTGCACTAAAAATTATTAATTATATTTGAGGTCTACACAAAATAGCAATAGGAATCAGAGTTGTGTAGAAAGAGGACATCTGGGCATCTCCATGGCAACGGCTAGCTGTGACGTCAGACTAGAGGAGTCCATAGTCAAGATCAGCTGTGAATAAGTAGAAGTCGTTACCAATAGAACTTGCGAAACAAGTCTGCACCACAGGTAGAAAATGCCTAGCGTTTTGCTGAAGCATGTTTTGTGACCAGCTGCCATCTTGCGATGCTAACAACAAGGTTTTGAAATAAAAAACATAGCGCAGTGAAAGGGGAGAGATCCTCAGTTGAAGGAATATTCAATACAATCACATTTATTGATAAATTGGTATTATTGCAGTAAATATCGCGGCAAGGTCATAAACTTCATTTTGTTCTAATTTGTTGGACTAAAATTGGAGGATAAAATTACATATTTTGACCAACCTTATTCTTTGTCTCATGCCTATAGCCATTAATTCCACTACATGAATTTATAAATAAGTGCGCACGCGCACATACACACACACTTACACAAACAGGGGGTGACAAGTATCAGAGAACATAATTTGATACTATTTCTCACGATAGCTGCTAAATGGGTGAATTGGCAATAGCTTTCTTATTGCCCGAAGTAGGTTGCCAATTTTGGCTGCTTCTCAACGGTCTTTTCGAGTTGGAAATCTAAAATCTAACAGACAATACAGAATCATTCTGTTGATAAGTATACCACCGAAAAATCACTTAAATAAGTACGCTAAACTTTGAACACATTTGCCTTTCCTTGATTATGCCTCTGCTAACCGAGGAATTACAACCAAACACCACGCCTATAATGACCATTATAATGATTTAAAACTTGCATTTACTGCTTAATTGAACATTTAACACCAAAAAATTACTACTTGAATAAGTACTCTAACCTATGTATTGAAATATTCCCTTTCCTTGTTTTTGATTCTGCCATTCGAAAAACTACAACCAAACACCACATACATATTCTCAATTATATTGATTTAAGACCTCAAGTCCAAATGTGCTGCATAATTGACATTTAATACCACAAAATATTATTGTTGGGTGCACATTTAACACACAATAACCGTCCTCATCTCAGAAGTGTAGAATTAAAATAGTGCGGCTTGATAAAAACGTGCCTCACCAACCAAAATGCACAAGGATAGGGAACTTCTGATCTATTCTCTCTATATCCGAGGTCTGCAGTGTTTCGTTTACCAACCCACGTTTTTGTTCATACCACAGCACCAGTGGAACAGCAAGTCAAGCTACAAGGCTGAATTTCCAGGAGACTACAGATCAGTGTCGAGGGGGCTACGCCACACCAAATGGAAAAGACAACAGCAACTACTACAAGACTGTAACCAGCACCTTCTCCCCATAAGAAATAAGTCCAACACCTCGATATACACTGCATATTACACAATGTATCATTCGTCTTTTCCGCCCCAAATCTCGTTATCAATTTTGGGTAGAATAAAACACCTTCTCTATCCTCCATGTACATAGTAGATATTGTAAAAATAGCACCTAGTCTCTTTTTTTTTTTTTTTTACTTTCTCTACACGTACAATTCGATACCGAGATTTCAGCGAAAGTACAAATTTTGGGTCCCTCTGAATCCAAAAAGGGCATTTTTAGCAAAACGTTCGTGTGCGTGTTTGCGTATAGACAGCGTAGCTCAAAAACGAACAAACCGTTAAATACTAAACATGGTATTTAAGTTTGATATCTTCCGAGGATGCGACACGAAGATTTTCAAGAAACTCTCCCCACTCCCAAATAAATGTAAAAAATTAAAATTGTTGATTTTCTCAAAATTTTGATTAAAGTATCTTATATTAAAGAAATTTACTGACAAATAAAACGTATATATTGAATTTTCTGAGAATAGCCTCTGAAGACTAATTTATTCTGGATGAGTTTTTCGGAATTTTGCATAACTTGTAAACCATAAGAGATTGACAAAAGCATGCATCAGATTTTTATACCTTCTCTAGCCCGCATGTAAAATGTACTTAGAGACGGTATTGTATTCCACCCAAAAGTTCGATGTCGAGGTTTCACCGGAAATATATGTTTTGGGGACACCCCCGCACCCCGAGTCCGAAAAAGCATTTTTAGAAAAAGATGCGCGCGCGTGCGTGAGTGTGTGTGTGCGCGCGCGCGCGCGCTGGTGACACATATTTTTCAAAAAACTCCCCCTCCCCTACAAACTGCTCTTTGCATGGGAAAATTTCGAAAATTTTTATTTTCTCATAAATAACTCAAATGAGTTTGATTAAAATATCGTATATTAAAGATATTTACATTCCAAATAAAATGTATCTCTTAATTTTTTGGGAGTAGCCTCTGAAGACCTCTTTGTTCTGATTAATTTTGCCAAATTTCGCTTAACTGCTAAACTGCAAGAGATAAGGCAAAAAAAAAAAAATGCTACACAAAAATGAATATCTCGTCAAAACACCCAATATACAACTTTAGGTTTTTAATGAGAAGGTAACGGTTTTCGAGATATTCCTTATTATTGGTTTCAATTGTAACTTACTTATTCATTTCTCAGAGAGGAAGAGTCCGTTTTTCTTTTGTTCTTCTCTTAGCCAAGCAAAGAAGCAATTTGCATTGATAGTCGCATAACGATAGCTTAAAACATTTGACTAGAATTTTAGCCTAGCTCATTCCTTTAGTTCCCTTCTACTTATAATGAACTAAGCAATAGGAATATTCTGCTAATGTTCATATCGATTGGCATTATGTAGAAAAAATCTTTTGTAAGAAGTTTGTAGAGCAGCTAGAGAAATTCATGCGAGTTTAACACATCAGTTGTTTTTCTTTCTAGTTTGACAAAGTTCAAATGGTTTCCGACATAACAATTCAAATCTTTAATCCTTGCACTCTTAATTTGGATTACGAAATCAGTTATGCGTTCACCAACAAATAACAAGTAATGCTAGATAACCTTGATATAAGCAAGTCCGATAGCCAGTCAATAATAACTACCAAACAACAGTTCACATAAAACTTCCTTCAGACCAAGCGCTTCAAACTCAAGGCCAACGCATATTTCTCCTATGTTCTTTCCTGGAAAATAGAGAACCATTAGGGTTAACCTCAAGCATAAAGTCATTCTTCGTTGTCATCAAAAATACGTTTTTCTTCACCAAATTAAGGTTTTAACTATTTGCTTTAACCTTGCTTTAGTTTCCAATCACACAATCACAAAAAAATATCTGATGTGTTCCATTCACATGAGTTTATCTACACCTCTGCAACAAATTATTGTTAAAAAGCTAATGCTTCTATTTACTTCATGCTAATAGAGAAAAATTAGTAGAAATAGTCTTATTACTTGCTTCCTTGTAAGTAGATGTGAAATAAGGGAGTACCATAGCTTAAAGTGATACTCAAAAGCTGGTTGCAAGGTGACTGAAGTTCCTACATTTGCATGAACAGGAGTTGAAAACTTCCTGTATGAGAAAAGTGTGTTTTTTAAAGCTGAAACCAATAACAAGGAATATCTCAAAAACGATCAAGTCCACGAAAAAAATGTGTTTTATCGTTGTCTACATCTTTTGTCCAGTAAGCTTTGTCTATCCCTTAGGTTTATCAGTTATGCAAAATTCAATAAAAAGCATCCAGAATAAAGAGGTCTTTAGAGGCTGTTCCCAGAAAATGCAAGATATTCATTTTATTTGGCATGTAAATAACTTAGATATAAGAGATGTTAATCATAATCGTTAGCCACTTTTGAGAAAATCAAAATTTTCGAATTTTTTTCATGAAAAGGGTACTTTGGGGTGGGGAGATTTTCTTTAAAATCTTCATGTCATATCCTTGGAAGATACCAAACTTAAATACCAAGTTTGGTATTCAACGTTATTTTCGTTTTTGAGCTATTCTGCCCACAGACACAAGACCTTTTTTCCAAAAATGCTATACACTATGCACATATACATGTAGAGAAAGAAACAATTGGTGCAATACAAATATTACTTAACTACTTACAACTACTCCTGAATGGAATCACTTTGTAGGTTTCAATTACTCGCCGTGAAAGAGTCGGGTCTTCTACAAGGCTCACAAAAAACTTACCGAATCGGGATATCATCATTGAGTAGCCAAGGCTTTTAGTTTATACAATTCGTATTTTTGAATGACTTTTCGACCGAAAATCAATTCCTCATCTTTAACTCCTCAAATCTCACTCTAGTCAATGTCTCAATATAGTGAAACTGCTATCGACATGATCATAGGAGACTGACTCTAGCATTGATGAATCTGAACGACCCTTAACATTTTAGATTCTCCAGTCTTCTGCATTATGAATTGCTTTAAGACCCTTTCGCACCACATTCCACGGTGGGCCTATAAATTAAAATGAACATACCTCCGCTGCAAATTAAAAGGAGAATCTTAAGTTTATCATATGCAACACATTCTGAAGGAGACTTAATGTTTTCATTCTTACATTATTTCCCACCAAAATGTAGGAAATGTCAGATAATTAGCATAACCTTCATGTTTTACAGCTCGTCTCTCAGCTTAACTCAGGGTATTTCATTTTATTCTGCCTAATATGTTCCATTTTATGAACTCATTTTCTATGCATATCATGGAGATTGAAATGCACCTTTGTTGACTATACAAGAAAAATCATCAAGTGGCGTTTTTTATAAACGACTGTTAACGGACTCTCTTCAATTCTTTCCTACAATGATTCAAAATGTTACTGGTTAATTCAGACTTGACATCATAAATGGCTGTGTAATGATTTTCCTGATCAAACAATACAAGTTAATTCTCCCAATCAAGTTTCTATCTATTCTAATGGATTGTACACAACTCAACTTTTATTGGAATGTATGCTTACAAAATAAAACATTCATAGAGAAATAATATTTTCTGACATCTCTCAGTTTCACCCCATCAAAATATTGTAGGTTGGCCGATGATCATTTGAATAAATTATACATTTCATAATGTATGACGTAATGTTACATCTATTTGGAGGCAAGATTCGTAAATAATGACAAATTCGTGGCCTCCTAAGCAACACACCTAAGCATAGTTTTAACGATAAATTCCTTGAGATATAGGTCAACACAGTCCGTAATTACTGAAGCAAAGACGTAACCAGATGCGCTCTAATCTAAGCTGAGTGAAGTTTCAAAGTGTTATTTTAAAACGGTAACCTTCAGCAGAGCATAACATACAAGTCTGTGGAATTAGGGTAATATATTTACACCCTCGCCATCTCTACAACTTCTCGTGCATCTCTCCGAGTGGTAGTAAAAGTATTGCATCTCCTCGCATCCTTTAGTGTACTTATTTTACCACTCAGAACTCTCCCCAAATTAACCCCCCTTGACCACCATCACCTCTGAAGTAACCTAGTGGCCTCTCTGCACGCCTGAGAACCTACTATTCTCTAACGATACGCAGTGAGAGGGGTACCCCCAACCTTACACTGGTTATGTTACAACATTGCTAAAGAGTTTCAGAAATTATACTGCTGCTATTTGTGCTGCTATTTGATTTATTATTTACTGTTCGTACCTTGTGATGTTCTGGTAGCTGCCCACGCTGATACTGCCTTGATGACACTGGGGTTCCTTGGTTTGTTCCTCGGCTGTTTTGGTCGGTGGCGTTAATGTTTGTGATCTCAGTCGGGGAAGAGTGGGCTTGCAGTTCAAAATGAAAACACACATTGACTTCCTCCCTCTTTGTGATGTACTCCAACGGATACTAACGGATGTTAACGGTATAAGCTTTATATCTGTCTTATAATACCTGCTTTGCTTTACATTACCAAGCGCGAGCTCTCCACTGTTACATTTCTCCGCGTAATTTACACATAGACCTTATACTTGGAATACTATTCATTTGACTTTAAGCTTCTGCGTTGCTCTAAAACTGCGTGCGTTTTCAGGCATATAAATAGCGTGGAGTGGCTACTAACCCCACCACAGAACTGCCGTCATATTAAACCTTATAGAGCTGCTCCTGAAATACACAACGAAAAGTTTTATTTTATTCTTATTGGTTATAATTTGCCGTCAATCTTTGCTTGGTCACGTGTGTTGTCTTACTACTGCCCCTAACAGATTGGCTGAAGTCTCTCGCCTGATACAAGATATTACAAACATTCCCTTAATTTCTATTATACGGAGAAGTACCTACAAATGAAGTTATGACATGGTTGCAAGCATCTTTCATAAAGGATAGACCCGGCAAGAGGGGAATTGACTACCTTATCCTCCTGTTTGTTGGAAATGTTCATTGCTAACTGTGTGTTACTTTATACCAGCAAAGTCTTTAATATAAGTCCCTTAATTTGAAATTATAACACCAGAATACTTAAAATTATTGTTTACATATATGCTCTTATTGGGTGTATTAAATGAGTAAACAATACCAACTACTGCCTCAAACAAACATATATCTGGCAAATTATAATCTACCATTCACCTGGACTTGCTGTTATGTCAGAATTCTGGCAAATTAATCATCTGATCAGGCAACTAAGAAGACACCAATTATCTCCCTCAGGGTATTAAAACTTCATTTAGGGACTTCAATTTCATCAAAAGGGCTTGTATTAATTAATGAAAAAATATATGGAAAGCTACATCTAAACAAACTACATTATATCTATATCTGCAAATCAAGTTCAACTCTATAATTCCTCCCCAAAAATAAAGTTGCATATATGTTACATTGTGTTAAAATATTGTGTGCCACGTTGTAATTATATCTATTTCTCATTGTGGTTTACTGTTGAACGAACTATTATCTGTTTAAAAGTATCGCATTTCTCATTGCAATTATCCTGTACTCCAAAGTAGTTGCACTATGATTATGTTGAAGCAACAATAAACACATTAAAGAATGATTAGTTTCATAAATGACGGGAAATTTAAATGAAATCAGTTAATTCATCACTATAGGTATAAAAAGCTAACCAAAAAGCTAACTGAAATCCGATAACGTAGCATTTAAGTTGGCATTAAAGAGATTCCGAGCTCATAATGCAAAGTAATAGAACTTTTTGAGCAAGAGATTTTTGCTTTCTCTGGCACCTGCTTGGATTATGTAAGTAAGGGAAATACATATTTTGAGATCCACTGAATAATAACATTAGAAAACGATTTATGTTTGTGGGGGAGTGTGTGTGTGTGAGTGTGTGTGTGAGTTCAAAAGCGAATTAACCAGATAAATAGCATCCTAAACTAACTTTACTGAAAAACTGTTAACTGAGATTTTATTGTTCCAAAATGTTGATATTGAATATGTTAACATTATAGATATTTGTTTGACAAATATACTACATATTATATTGAATTTTTGTGAATTTATTTTAATTTAAT
The DNA here is from genome assembly GCA_030762935.1 of Hymenopus coronatus. Lineage (NCBI taxonomy): Eukaryota > Metazoa > Arthropoda > Insecta > Mantodea > Hymenopodidae > Hymenopus > Hymenopus coronatus. Next base: position 124,471,434 of record CM060896.1, on the reverse strand, counting down.
TTTGTATAATACATGAAAAAATTAATTACAAGAAGAATGTGCTTTTCCTTAGAATAAATATATATATATACATATACTAGTGTGTTTTGAACCATTAGGCATTTAACAGATATTTTTATTCATTTGTTTAAATCTACTTCTTAGTTTTTAATTCTGTTTTTATTTTATTTTTATAGACATCACATTATTTTGTATCGTTTTGTATCATGTAATTGAACAGTTTCAAAATTACTATATACATATATGATTCTAAAGACTTAACCTATAAACAAATGTGTAATGAAACTATATCTACTTCACTAAACTTTAAGCAGATAGAAACATAGGTATTTTCAATAATAATTTGTAGCAGAAAGCTATAAATAATCAATCATGGGTAGAGAAAGCAATGTAAATGTAACACATAATGGGTTATGTTTTCAGTTTCCCCGGGTGCTAGGTGTACCTGAATTTCTATTTGCATTTCAGGATGTCGAGACCAAGCGCAGTGAACGAATGACAGGAAAGCTCTTGGCATATGAAGGTTCATGAGTAGGTAAGATCCACAAACTTTAAGGAACCCACTGCGTTGAGCCTGTATGTACCTGATCTGTAATCCTCCATCTAAATCTTCCTCACACAGGTCACATAGGGATAAAAGGGAATTCCTCTCCCCGGTATTGTTTGTATCTTCTATTTAAGCTCTAGGAGCTAACAGCGTGAAACTAAGCATACATTACATACTGGAAAACGTGAGACTCTGAAATGAAGCACAACAACTTAAGTGCAAGAAATAAACTTACGTTCTGGTAAACGAGGCCACCAAAAGATGCATTTTGTGTAATTCCTTTGGCATTGGTTCTCCGGTATAAATACGTTATAAATATCTTGGAAGAACCTTATAAATATATACTATTAAAATAAATATCTGTAAAGTCAAGAATAGAATACTTAGCATTGCAGAGTACGAGGTCATAAACCATTAAAGTTGCCGTTTTTTGTAAAACATAGTGCGTTTTTAAATTTTGGTATTTTCTGGTTCCCTGTTCATTTTACTGTACAAAATATTGGTATATATGATATCTTGTTTTAATTCACAAGTATTGTGTTTTTTAACTGGAAGCAATGTAGACTTCAACGGAAACCCAGAAGTTTGTGCCTCTTTTGTGCTTTTAGTTTGAAAAGATAATAGGTGTATCACATAGCAACTTAAATGACTGTATTTTGTATTTAATTAAAGGAAATGAAATACTCTATGGTGTGAATAAAAAAAATGGTAAAATAGAATGCACAAACATTTGTACAATAAATAAAAACATATTGACAAAATACATTTTAAACTTCAAAATGTAAATTCCATAGCTTTCCGTGGCTCTACACATATTTAAGAATGTCTAGAACCTAAGAAAATAAGTTTAGAAAAATTCTTTAACAATTACATTTTTTGACAAAAAATCAATATTTCTATATTATATCGTTCTTTTGAGCTACCATTAAAACATTTTTTTACCCAAAGAACGCTTAATATTGGTTCACTTGTGAATCAGTAAACGTTGGATAAAGATTCATAGCAAAATCTTCAATTGTTAACTTAAAAATAGTTCCTATTTTGCCCGTTATAATATATCTATTGTCGATTTAGTGAATAGATGCGTTATAATAGCATTCGACTGTTAGTTAACTAGCTATGTTTAAAGTGTTTTAAATATGGAAATAATATTTACTTCTGCTCAGAAGGAAATTAAAAAACAACTTTATATACTATTTTGGTTTAAGCTTAAAGTAATAGAACAGGAAATTAAATTTAAAGTTTTATATATATACATGTAATTTGAAACATAATTATAATTTAAAAAAAACGATGTCTTATCACGTAATATAAACTTTGTCAACCTACCATCACCTTTTACCTTTTTTAACACCTACTAAGAGTATAAAGAGGAAGTATTACTTCTTTCCAAATATCTGACATATATTTCAACGGAAACACGTGCTTTAAAATTCCTTGATAAAAGTACAGAATAAGGTCCCCATGCATGTTTAGGAGCATAAGTAAAAATCTGGTGTGTTCCATTCACATTGACATCTCCCATCAACAAACTATTCTTACAAAAGTTTAATCTTTATAATAATAGAAATGTTTTTAAACTTTCAGCTGCCCTTATTTGGGGTTATCATTATAGACAAAGCGTACTAACCAATCTTAGAATATATACAAAAGCGTACTGAATATAAACCACACATGCAAAATATTTAAAAAATACATACAATAGGGAAATTTAACAAAAGAAAGAACAACTATATAACTAATATTCAATTGAGTGTATATGAATAGAGAAAGTTATCTGCCATAAACGTGATTTTTTTTAAGATTGCAAGAGATTCTTTGACTGTCACTACCACTATGCCTTCCAAGTTATTTTTAATGCCGAACTGTTTGAAAATTTTGACCAGCAGGCGGGATATAGTGCGTCCAGTTCCGACCATAAGTTCCAATAACTTGGATGTAGTTCAGATGGTAGAATGGAAGTGTAGGTTCGTATATCATACATTTTTCCGCATGCAGTTCTGCCGGTTGTTGTTCATGGGACTCTGTTCAACTGTTGGATCGATATATCCCATGAACTTCTTCGTTGATCCTGTGCTGAAGTTTCCTTAGTGCTACATCACGCAAATCGAGATAAATATTAACAGAATTGGTCTTATTACTTGCAGAAGGCAAATAAGAGAATACACTACACTAAAGCGATAATCAAATAATTTAAAAGTTGGTCGCTATGTGAATTAATTAAAAATTAGTTATATTTGCGTGACCAGGAGTAAAATAAAACAGATGACACGAAATATGACTTCCGGTTTGAGAAATGTTTAGTTATTTTAAAACTGAAACCAAAGCAAGGAATTTCTCGGAAGCGGATAATTCTACAAAACACTCTACGACAAACTGTATGTTGTAAGAGATATACATCTGTTGTAAGTTTTTGTAATTATCTTACGGTTTACCAGTTATGCAAAAGGCATTCAGAATGAAGAGAACATGCAGGAGGTATCCCCAAGAAATTCAGGAGATACATTTTGTTTGTCATCAATCATTAATATAAGAAATTTTTATCAATTAAGAGTTTAACATGAGAGACAGCAAGTTTAGTATGTGGCTCGTTGCAGACGCAATACACTGTTTGTTCAAAGCAAAACTGGAAGAGGCAGTTTCTGAGCAGCATCATCTTGTCTTCCTGAAGCAGCAAGGCTGGATGAATCTACCAAAAAAAAAAAAAAAAAAAATAGCAACGCAGCTGGAACCGTAATTGCTTAGTGGAATAACTAACTTGTGGTAGTTGGAATATATATTTTATGAGAGGAAAAAAAAAAACATTCTAGTTATTGTATTTGTTTGGAAGTTAAAATTAATGTTTTCTCGTGTTATACGTAAAAATGTAAAATTAATTATGTAGTTTAAATAAACTTTAGATTTATAATATAAAAATATATAAACTTTATTTAAAAACAAAAAATCAAAACCGTTAAGCGAGTTTTAAAAAAATCAAAATTTCGAGATATTTAAATCTAAATGGTACTTTGGGTTGGACTTTTTTTTCCTCAAAATTCTACTTAAATACCAAGCTTTATTAACCAACTTTTTGGTTCTGAACTATTTATTTATCCAGGACTACTACTACACTTTTTTTATTCAGGGGTCCTCAAAACTTGTAATTCCGGTAAAATTTCGTTATCGTATTTTTGAGTGGAATACAATACCTTCTCTACCTAGTACGTACATTTTACACACCGTGCTAGAGAAAATAAAAGTGAAAATTGGGGTAAAGATTATATTACAAAGCACCCATCTTTTAAATGAAAATTTTCCTGCATGCTGTATTGCTGTAATTAATTGGATTAACAAACCTAGGCCTCATGTGAGATGGTGGCTAAGCTGCAACTATATATTTATCCATTTTCATTTTCATGTTTATAGTATACTGCATTCAGTCTTTACAGTACTGCTTTAATATATCAAGATATTTCTGTAAATATTTAAAATGTTGGCGAATAATTTTAATTATAAATTCCAATCAATATATTCATACAAAGTCAATATTTGGTACACTTTCATTAAGCGCAGACACAGCTCGGTATGTGTTACATGCAGTATCTACAATGATGTTTCTCTTAATTCTGTGATTTACTAATTGCATTTATTAGTTTTATAGCATTTTTCTAATAAATCTTTAATTCTTCTCCACTGAATTGCTAATACTATATGTAAGCGAGACATTAGTATTATAAATGTATAATTTTACTACACTGGAGCTCAGACTTGTATAACGTGAAACCTCTAGAAATGTGCATGCATTTATGCTCTAAAACTTACAAAATTATGACCTGAAACCCTTAAAAAAATAACAGCAGCAACAATAATTATAATTGCAATAATTGGGTTCATTAAATTTTCCTATGAATTTGGAAATTAGTTGATATTATTACGAGAAAGAAAATTATCTTCCGAAATTTGTAATAGTTAAAGGTATAAAAAATAAAATTGCAATTTATATATTTTTATAATAAAAATGTAATGTTTATATAAACTAAACTAAAAATTAAAACAAAAACTGAAAGAAAAGAACTTTTAAAGTTACATATTATACAATACATATATCCATTATCCATAGCGTAACACTGAAACCAGCTCTTTCAGATGGAGAGGCATACTTTGTTACTGCCTACAACAGCTTCCTATTATACCATCAAAACATACATAGTTTTACTTTCGATAGCCCGTATAGCAAAGGTATTGTATTTCACTTTAAAATTACATATTCAGTTTCACTGGAAATATGTTTGTGAACCCCCGATTCCAAAAAAAATAGTATTTTCAGAAAAAGGTTGTGTATTTCATCTGTGTCTGGACAGCATAACTCAAAAACTAATCTTGACACATAAATTCAGCATCTTTCAAGGATGCTAGAAAGATATTCAAGAAAATCTTACCAAACTACCATTTATATGGAAAAATGTTCAAAAGTTTTGATTTTCTCAATAATGGATCTAATGATTTTTATTAAAACATCATAGTAAATCTACTTATATGACATAAAATGTATACTTTTCATTTCTGGGAACAGCCTATTAACCACTTCAATCTTGATGACTTTTCTATAGCAAGTGTTAAACAAAAACCTACACATCTACACAAAAGAAAAATGCAGATCTGGTTAGGACATACATGTATTTTGTAGAATTAACCATTTCTGAGATATGCCTTGTTTTTGGTTTCAATTTTAAAATACTTGAAACTTTTCTTAAACGGGAATTCGTCATACTTTACTTTCTCTACTTCTTACATAGTGCAAGATAGAGAAGGTATTGCATTCCAACCTAACTTACTGAAAGTACAAGTTTTATTGTTCCCTATATGTCCTTATATAAAAAAAGGCATTTTGGAAAAGGGGGGGGGCGGGTGTTATGCATTTGTGCACAGGTAAACTTTAAAACGTAGGGTGTGGGTTAAATACCAAACTTGATATTTAACGTTAGTATCTTCTAAGTGAGACAAAGATTTTAAAGAAAATACGCAACCCCAAATTATCCTTTACATGGGAAAATAGAAAAAGTTGATTTTTCAAAAAATATCTTAACGCTTTTCATGAATTATCATATATTAGTAATATTAGTGGCGTTCAATGCGTTCTTAGAAAAGCCAAGACCTTATGCTCGTAGCATCGAAAAAAATTGTATTTAGTAACCGTCGTCTCTTACTAGATGCCCTGTTAAAATTTCAGCTATATCCATTATGTGCTTTCGTTGCCATAGGCGACTGAATAAACAATCTTGTGCTGCGTTAGAAATATGGGGAAAAACAGTTTACGTGTGGCACTTCTATTTAAGAGGTTTAACACCGAAAGAGACAAAAGGCGAGTCGGACGAAGTTCATGATATGTAAACCTGTTCCTGTGTTTGTAACAATTTACAATTAGATTGATAAATTTAGAGGTAACTGTAGAACCACAAATGATGAACATTGTTCCGGACATCCAGTAGAAGCGACTTACTCTGAAATGATTGGCAAAATCCAGGATATAGTTTTAAGTGATCGAAAAATCTAAGTTCGCGAAATAGTAGAAGCAATAGGCATATCACAAAATACAATGTTCTCATTTTGCACCTAAAATTAGGTCTGAAAAAGGCACTCAGCAAGACGGGTAACTGCGTTTGCTCTTTATGGATAATAAACGCAATCATGTGGTCGATGCGGAAGCTGGTTTGGCAGTTTTCAGTCTCAATCCTGACGAGTTTCTGCGTCGATTCTTAACCGCGGATGAAACATGGATACACTACTACATACCAGAGACAAGTGTATAGTCGAAACATTGGTTTTTAAAGGCGAATCGGCTCCGAAGAAGGCAAAAGTAGTGAAATAGTGAAACCTGCAGGTAAGTGATGACCTCGGTTTTTGGGATGCACTCGGAATCATCTACATTGATTACTAGCAGAAACGAAGAATGATACATGGAGAGAAGTATGCATCGTTATTGCACTATTAAGGAGAAGAAGAAAAGCCGCCAAAATCTGGCAAAGAAAAGCAGTTTCTTCCATCAAGACAATGCAAAGGTGTACATCTACGCAGTTTCGATGGCAAAAAATGTAGAATTAAGGTTCGAAATACTACTCATACATCACCCACCGTATTCACCATATTTGATCCCCAGTGTCTCTTTTTTACTTCCTTACTTGAAAAAGTGGCTAGGTGTAAAACAATTGACATCTAACAAACAGGTCTTCTCAAAAACAGAATCCTACTTTTTGGAAGGGTTAAACATTTGGAGGAACGCTACGAAAAGTGTATTGAGATAAAAGGAGATTATGTTGAAAAATAAAAAATAAATCTACCAAAAATAATTAGTTTTTCCGTCTTTTCTAAGGACTTATTGAACGTCCCTAATACATGACAAAAAAATGTATTTCTTGAATTTTCTGAGAATAGCCTATGAAGTACTTTTCATTTGAATGAGTTTTGGTACACCCTAAAAGATACACAAAAATGTTACTACATCTGTTAAAACAACAGTTGTTTCATATGCATATTTATAGAATAAACAATTTCCAAGATATTCCTTGTTATTGGTGTCAGTTTTCAAGTGCTTATACTTATCTCAAATAAGAAGTACGTCATCCATTTTTCATTTGTTTTACTCCTGGCCGAAAAAAGAGAACCGAATTTCTAAGCCAAACCAACTTTTAAAAGATTTTATTATCACTTTTATCTATTATCGTCGCTTATTTTCCTTCTACTTACAAGGAAGTAAGTAATAAAACCATTTATAATTGATCAGCATGAGGTAGATAGTTGAATAATCTTCTTAATAGTTTGTTTGTAGAATAGACTAAGTCATGTGCATGGAGCATATGAGGTTCTTTTTTTACTTGACTCCTGGCCATGCAAAGAAAACCGAATTGCAATCACATAACAACCAGTTTTTGAAATATTTGACTACTGCTATAAGTATATTCCGTTATTTCCTTTCCACTTATAGTGAAATAGTGGTAAGAGACGTCTGCTAATATTTATCTAGGTTAGCATGAACTAGATATAAGAATGGCATTTTTACTTTCTCTATACGCACTATGTACATAGTGTATAGAGAAGGTATTGTACTCCACCCAAAAAATCGATTCAGAGATTTTACCGGAAATATACGATCGTATGTTTTAGGGTCCCCTTTAACTAAAAAAAGCATTTTCGGAAAAAGGTCCGTGTGTGTGTGTGTGTGTGTGTGTGTGTGTGTGTGTGTCCATGCGTCTATGAACACGATAACTCAAAAACGAAAAGTCGGTAAAATATCAAACTTGATATTTAAGTTTAGTATCTTCCAGGGATGCGACACGAAGATTTTGAGAAAAATCCTCCCACCCCCAACTACCCTTTACATGGAACGTTTTTCAAAAATTTCGATTTTCTCAAAATGGCTCTAACGATTTTAATTAATATTTCGTATATTAAACATATTTACCTGACAAATAAAATGTAGACCGTGAATTTTCTGGGAATAGCCTCTGAAGAGTACTTTATTCTGGATGAATTTTACGGAATTTTGAATAACTGCTAAACCGTAAGAGATGAACAAAAACTTACTGCACGGAAAATTTAGAGCACGTTAAAACACACAATTTATGTTATATACATTTTTTCGTGGAGTTCAACTGCTGTCCATAAAAACAAAGGAACTCCAGTGACATGGCAACCAGCTTTTGACTATCACTTTAACCTACTCTCTTATTTCGCTTCTACTTATAAGTAAGCAAGTAATAAGACTATTTCTGCTATTTTTTCTGATTAGCATGAAGTAAATAGAAGTATAAGCTTTTTAAGAATCATTTGTTGCAGAGATATAGAGAAAGTCATGTGAATGGTACACATCAGATTTTTAAGAACAGTTGTTACCGATTAGGTAGAGAGAGTCATGTGAATAGACTCGGAGGAAATGGGATAAGTGCTGTACTTTTCTAAACTAATAGGTATAAAACTAACGCCTTTACTTGATGTGAAGGAATGTTTGATGAAATCATATTTCCATAACATTTATTCATATACTTAGAAAACTGAGAACTGTTGTGCTTCTCAAACAACAATATCTTTCTGCTTACCAGGACTAAAATCCTGTGTGTAAAACTGCCGTATTTAGAACTATTGCAATATTCTTTCATTGCAAAACAGTTTTTGGTCTTAATTTTCATTTTACACAATTTTTAAAATATATACATTCAAATACTAAAATACTTTTGACCGAAATCCTTAACAAAACCTCGCCACTTGGCCGTATCTTTACTGCGGGAATCCTGAAACCACCCTGAATTTGTCATTTTTAACATACTTTCAGGAATATTTTACAGTAACACATATAGCTGTTTGAGGTTCCTTTCTATCACTGTATAAAACAAGGAATCTGAACATCGGCTAGCGGGAAAGGTGGAGAGAGTAACTCCTCAGTGGAGCATAGGGCATCGTCACCACGTTTCCTTCATTGGATTTGAATTTCTAGTTCATGAGGTCACCGCTGTGCGCCATGGTGACGAGGGTTCAATTCGTCGCGCATAGATGGTACTGAATGACGAAATAATGACTTGCGGACGCGATTTTTGTCCAAGAACCTTCTTTCTTAACATGCAAATACGCATTACGCGGGACCACCGACTTTTCTTTCCTTCCGAAGGAAGCTATACTAAGGATTTTTGCGTCTAACAAAAAATGCGTACCCCTACGCCAAGTTTGAATCCACAATCTGGTTTTAGAGGCTAGAAGGAACCACTACACCACAAAGGAAAACAGAAAGATAAAGAAAATAGTTATTTGTTTGATCTTCATGCGCAAATAATCGTACATTATTGCTGCCAATTCCAGTAAGAACTCCCTAACGGTCAGCTCAAAAGCATGAAATGATGTTTAAAACAATATTTGGTTAGAAGTTAAATATGCTTAAATATATTTAAAATCTTCTATTTGGTCATAATATGAGTTCGAGTTTAAATATGGTCAAATGTTTTATATATATTAACAACAAAAATTACTTCATTATGCCTGTAAACATACTTAAATTAGTATGGTAAAGTAAAGTAGAATAAAATATAAAAATCTGATGGGTGCCATTCACATGATATTCTCTACATCTCTTTAACAAATTATTTTATAAAGCTTACTCTTATATCTACTTCATCCTAATGAGATAAACATTAAGAGAAAAGTCTTATTGCTTGCTGTTTTATAAGTAGGAGGAAAATAAGGGAATATACCAGATTAAAGCAATAGTAAATTTTTTTTTAAATGCTGATTGCTATGAAATTGCAACCCGTTTCTATGCATAGCCAGAAGTTGACAAGTTCCACAGTTCAAATATTTTAAATCTGAAACAAATAACAATGAATATCTCGGAAACGGTTAACTCCAAGAAAGAACTGTAAATGACGAATTGTGCGTTTTAAGAAGTCTTGTCCAATTCTTACGGTTTAAAAGTTTTATAAATGTCATCCTAAATGAAGAGGTCTCAGTGGATATTATCTTAAAATTCTAGGTACACATGTTGTTTACTACGTAATTATATTTTATATAGATTATTTTAACCAAAATCATTAATAGACATGTTTGAGAAAAACACATTTTTGGAAATCTTTTTGATGTAAAGGGGTGTCATGTTCGCGTTCTTGGAAGATAATATATTTAAATATCAGGTTTGTTATTTAACGGAACTTTCGTTTTTGAGCTGTGCTGCCCATAGACTGACATACACATACACAAACAGTCGTTTCTAAAATACTTTTTTTTTTTTTTTGATTGCGGAGGTCTCAAAACATGTATTTCTGGTGAAATCTCTGCATCGAATTTTTGGTGGAATAAAATACCATCTCTATTCACTATCTACATAGTGCGTATACAGAAAGTAAAATTGCTCGTTATATCTAGAAGCATTTACTAATTTACTACAATGTAGAATTTGGTAATATTTGGAACCACCTCCATATTCCCCTAACAGGAATATCAGTGTTAATCTTGTTTCTACGATTGAAAGATCCACTTAGTACCAAGAGGCTTCCTAATGTAAATGGCGTGTTATTTATGGACGCTCTTTAACTATTGTGGTTCTCAGCGTCCCATTCTAAATTGGGCGTGAAAGACCCCTTAATTTTGCTCAGAGCCCTCTCTATCAGGCTTGGGGTTCTTTTACGTGCCGTAAATCTACGACACGGGACCAACGGCTTTACTTCCCTTCCGAAGGAAGTCATGTTAAGGATATTTATAGCCAAAAAAAGCCATCGTCCTCTGCCGGGTTTGAACCCGCGACCTTGGGTATAAAGAGGCTTCCTGACACTATATCCACTGCTTCGTTGAGTGGGATATATATATATATATATATATATATATATATTTTTTTTTTTTTTTTTTGTTTAACGCCCGCTTTTACTACTTGTGGTACAGCAGGCGATAACTTTGGTGATACATGAAATGAAGATGGAGCACCGGTGGAATGTGATGGCGGGGGAATCCGGAGAAAACCTGCCACTGCGACGCTTGGTCCACCACAAATCTCACAGACGGTCGCTTGGGATGAACCCGGGCCCTCTAGATGAGAGTCGAGTGGTATAACCACTTGACCACGGCGCGACCGTGGGGTAGTCCGTCAGAGTGATCAACAGAAACGACCTCGCTAATGCCATTCAACAATTGCTACAGATGTGTACATGTGATAATTTGAAGGAATGTTAGTGTGTTATTTACGCTCAGTTCAATAATGTGTTCATACTATATTGTCACTTATTTTATTTAAAACCCTACATTTCATTGTTTAGCCGTAGCTCATAATCTAAACCTCCAAATCTTATGCAAGACACCTCGTGGCAAATGTGCTTCAAACATTACCTATGTCTATCTGTTATAAACATTATTTCAGAGCAGTCGCTGAGATAGACTTTGAAACTAGCCGCTATTTCCTAATCCATGGAGAGTTGTCTGAAGGAACCTTCAAACCCAAACAAATCGTTGCTAGTGAGTGGCTTCACTGGCCTTTTGGATTCATCTGCTTTAACGTTTTCTTGTTCAAGGAACCAATCTCGAAAGTCCATCAGTGTTTCCTTCCAGCCGTCTGTAATCAAAACACAAATCTATGAGATATATGTAATCTGTTTTGAAGGGGTCCATTGATCTATTAAATTATAATTCAGCAGTTTTTTGTTTTTTTTAAACAGTAACGGATCAGGACTCCGGTACTGTATCCCTATTTACATTTCCCCCCGTAGGTTTTACTGATTACTGGTTTACTGGTTTTACTGTTTCTTTTACAAACATATACACATTGCACAAACATATAACACCCATGCCCAAGGCGGGACTCCAACCCACTATCCTCTGCCCACGAAACACCAAAGCGAGACGCTTTAGCGAGCGTAGCCACGGGGACCGGCTCAGTTCAGCTTAGTAAAGATACCGACGTGCGCACATGGAAAGATTGTCTAAGGAAGTGTTTTAATAATTGCCGGTTCACTAAAGTGACTAGCTTTGGTATTTCGTGGCGTAGGGGATCGTGGGTTCTAGTTCTGCCTTGGGCATGGGTGTTTGTGTTTGTATTATTGCAAATGTGTATATGTATGTGTCTTTGTAAGCAAAAGGATAACGGTAAACAAATAGAAAAACAAAAAATATAGGGAAAATGAAAAAAGGTAAAAAGATGGAAAAAAAAATAATAACCATAGCTTTGAGAAGGCAATGGGAGTATGTGTTTCCAAACTCCTTGATACTTGCAACATAACATCTTTTCATTTTGAGTTACTTTAAAAAAACTGGCATTATTGTACATTGAAATTGATAGTGTAAAATTTAACATTTTTAATATCTAGTTAATCATTCACTTATTTCTTTAAAACTATATATCCTGGTTCAGCTTTATAGAGTTCCGTTTTCCATGAAAGTTTTTTTGATATGCTGAATGATTATAACGTGTTTTGTTTTCAACGCATGATACCAACAAAAAAATCGAAATGCTTCTACAACACGAACTAACGAGAACGTTTTTCGATTACCTTTCTAAGCACACTCAAAATGAAACTATTTTCTTTTATAACTTTTTGATTCAAAGTACCCAAAATCGACTATCGTTTGACCAACTTGCGCTCGCTTAGTTAAACTGTGTGCTTACATATTAAATTCTATATCCATTACACTGATAGCGTAAATAACTTTTAACGAAGCAATGTCATAGTGATCTACTGTTATTTCATTTGTTTGATAGATTCAACAAAACGTGTGCGACATCATATACCACATTTCTACATGGACTTGCTTTATAGCTGTCTTGGTACTCAAACATTAATTAACTAAAACTCATTTTGTGAATATATAGGACTAAAATACAATAAATAGAAACGTTTCCTGTTTTCTTTGCTATTATTATTAATAAATAGAAACGTTTCCTGTTTTCTTTGCTATTATTATTATTATTACAATTACTATTACTATTATTATTATTATTATTATCACTAATAGTATTAATTTAAATTAATTGCTATTTTATTTCACTTAAAAGTAATTAAACTATTTTGAAGGTATTTATACTCACTTTCATCATTATTTCACCTACATTGGCCTCCAAAGCATATTTTGTAATTATATGTACTATTATCAAATTTGAGGTGTTTAGAGCAGTTTATGAAAACTGCTGAAATACTGGTCTTGGTTTTCTGGTTATGGGTAGGAGAAAACAGTGAAGGGTTTGTTGGATTGTTTTCTGAAGGAAGTGTTGAGTACAAAAATTGGATCTGTTAACCAACATGATTTTCTCTAGCTGCCATACAAACAAACTTCTTACAAAAGACTATTCTTGTTTCCACACAATGTTAATCGAGATAAACATTAGTAGAATGTTCTTATTACTTAGTTCCTTATAAGTAGAAGAGAACTAAGGGAATCCACTATGCTAAAGTGATAGTCCAATGTTTTCGAACCTGTCGTTATGCGATTGTCGTTTCTAATCGCTTCTTTGCTTGGTCAGGAGTAGAACGAAAGAAAAAAGTTTAAGTACTTCACAATTTAAACCAATAACAAGGGATATCTCGGAAACGGTTATCTCCACAACAAACCATAAAGGATATAAATTGTGTGTTTTGGTGACATTTGCACTTTGTCTAAACTAAGCTGTTATATCTCTCCTGGGGTTTACCAGTTATGCCAAATTCGGCAAAATTCATCCAGAATAAAGAGGTCTTCAGAGACTACTCCAGAAAATTTAAGATATACATTTTATTTGGGATGTAAATAACTTCAAAATACGGTATTTTAACCAAAACCATTGCAGCCATTTTTGAGGAAATAGAAATTTTCGAAAAAATTTCCTCGTAAAGGGTAGTTTTTGTTCGGGGGATTTTCTAGAAAATCTTCGTGTCGCATCGTTTGAAGATACTAAACATAAATGCCAAGTTTGGTATTTAACAGCCTTTACGTTTTTGAGCTATGTGGTCTACAGACACACACGGGCCTTTTTCTAAAAATCCTATGTATTCCATTCACATGATTTTCTCTACATCTCTGCAACAAATTATTGTTAAAAAGCTAATTGAGAAAAAATAGCAGAAATACTCTTATTACTTGCTTCCTTGTAAGTAGAAGCGAAATAAGGGACTACCATAAGTTAAAGTAATAGTCAAAAGACGGTTGCTATGTGACTGAAGTTCCTTTGTTTGTATGGACAAGAGTTGACAAATCCCTGTATCAGAAACGTATAGGTAAGTTTTTTAAGGCTAAAACTAAAGTAATAACAAGGACGCCCAACTCCAGGAAAAAAATGTATATGACATAAATTGTGTGTTTTATCGTGATCTACATTTTTTGTGTTGTAAGTTTTTGTCTCTCTCTTAAGGTTTACCAGTTATGCAAAATTGAATAAAAATCCTCCAGAATAAAGAGGCCTTTAGAGGCTATTCCCAGAAAATTCAAGAAACACATTTTATTTGGCATGTGTATATCTTAAATCTATGACATTTTAATCAAAATCGTTAGAGACTTTTTTGAAAAAAATGAACACTTTCGAAAAAAGTTCCATGTAAAGGGTAGTTGGGGATAGGGGGTTTTCTTGAAAAAATTCGTGTCGCATCCTTGGAAGATACCAAACTTAAATACCAAATTTGGTATTTAACGGTCTTTTCGTTTTTGAGCTATGATGTCCAAAGACGCACGCATGCAGGCACATGGACCTTTTTTCCACAATGCTTTTTTGGATTCAGGCTGACTCAAAATATGTACTTGCGGTGAAATCTTGGTATCGAATTTTTGGGTGGAATACAATACCTTCTCTATACACTATGTACATAGTACGTGTAGACAAAGTAAAAAAATATTTTTTTCCTTGATTCGATATCCTCAAATATACCTACTTGGTATCCGGATTTGGGTGGAATGCAATGCTTTTCTGACTACTATATTCATTGTATGTGGTAGAGAAAGTAAAAAGTGTCACTGATGTGCTCCATTCACATGTCTTTACCCACATCTCTGTAACTATGTTAATAAACTTATTCTTCTGTTTATTTTATGCTAAACATTAGCAGAAACGGTCTTATTACTATGTTCCCTATACGTAGAAGGGAACTAAAGGAATACACTAAGCTAAACTGACAGTCAGGTATGCGACTCTATGGATTTGAATTCTATTTCTTTGCGTGGCCAAACGTGACATGTTCCCGTATGAAAAAAGTTCTAAGTTTTTTAAAACTGAAACTATTAGCAAGGAATATTCGAAAACAGCCAACTCCACAAAACAAAATTATTAGAGTCATTTTTGAGAAAGTCAAAATGTTCATAAAATGTTACATGTAAAGGGCAGTTGGGGGGGTAAGGGTATTTTCTTGAAAATCCTCGTGTCGCATCCTTGAAAGACACCAAGTTTGGTATTTACGGTCTTTTCAGTTTTGAGCTGACACACACACACATATATACACACACACATATACACACACATATACACACACTCACGAACATTTTACAAAAAAGTTTTTTTTTTATTCAGGAGGTCCAAAAACATGTATTTCCGGTGAAAACTCGGTATCGAATTTTTTGGTTGCAATACAATGCCTTCTCTATACACTATATACATAGTACGTATAGAGAAAGTAAAAATGCTTTCTTTGGACTCAGCGGACCCCAAAACATGTATTTACAGCAAAGTCTCTATATCTAATGTATGATGTAATACAATACCTTCTATATACACTATGTACATTGTACATGTGAGCTAGAGAAAGTAAAAAAAAATATTTTAACTGTTGGTTAGAATGTGTTAGGTGATGCACTTTTCGTTGCGCAAGTGAATGGGAAAAAACGTGCAGGAAAACCAAATATAATATTATAGTAGGGAGGTTCAATACTTATTCCTAAATTAACATTAAATCAATAATATGTGTAACTATAGGTTACAAAACGGAGAGGGACACCTCACGCAATACCTACCACTGTTCAAATCTATTGCGCTACAAGCTCCCAGGAGGAGCAGATGAAATGAGCGAACTACAGCAGGCTGCAAGCCGCAGGCAGCTAAGTCAAAGAGACGCGTGGAAGTCTAACATTTCAGGTTCAAAAGCCCTTCCCACTGCTGGAACTGCACTTAGAGGGCGATCCAAGACTCATTGACCAGGTATTCTACTAATGTAATGGGGAGTATTCTTTGCATTGATCATGCATACGCTCAATATGTCCGGTACCGGTATACTCCACGAATCTAGAAGCCCACATGAAAGATAAGAAGGAAACGAAATTAATAGGAAAAGATGTAAAGGAAATCGTGATAGATCAAAAACTTCCCCAGCATTCACCTACCGACCTAAAAGAAGTCAGGAAAAAACATGGATCTGATTGGACATTTGCGGTGGATTCAACTCGACACTTCCCGAAGCGAGTAATAATTCATATAGAGGGTGTTCAGTTTAAATTGTTCCTGCGCTAGTTGAAATTTCCTCTAATATACACCATCATTTATATCAAAGTTCCACCTAAGTAGATTTGTGTCGAAGATGCTGCCTACTTCCACGGCGTAACAAAGTTCTATTGTGGCTCTCTGTCGATCCAACATCCGACTTCAACCCACACGAGGATACCATTGCTAATGGAGAGGTTGAGGTATTTTTTATTTTAAAAGTATTCATTTCGATACCTGAATCGTGCAGACTGTTATTTTCACACGCATCAAGATATCTTTAAGAGCATTCTATATATATAATCTTACCTAAGAACAGGGCTGAATAAGAATGTAAATATGAATCTACCAAGTGTATGTGTTATTGCAGAAATATACTCTAGTTTCAACGGATGCCTCGAAAGAAACCTAAAGAATATTTAAAAAGAGAGTTAATTTATATTTGTCACCATGCACTTAAAAATTGCAGAGAAGCATTTATGTATAAACAACCCTTTTATATTTTTACCTATTTAATTTTTGAGGGAGGGGGCAATTAGGGGCGCTTAACGGAAATATGATCAATATGTGAAGGAACAAGTATGCAAGACTGTGAATCATTAAAGTTTTATTATGTTCAGCCTTAGAAAGTGTTTCCGAATTTAAAATGTATCTTGCAACAAAATCTGATGTGTTCTATGCCCTTTAAAAAACGTTCCTTATAAAACATTATTTTTATATATGTCGTGCTAAACAAGATAAACATTGCAAACTTGGTCTTATTGGTACACTGAAAATAACTGAATACACTAGGTTAAAGCGATTGTCAGATCTTTTAAAAACCAGTCGCTGAGTGAAACAATTGAAATTTGGTTCTCTTTGCTTGCTAGGAGTAAACAAACGAGAGAGGAAATAAAATGTCTCCCGTTCGCGAAAAAGTTGAGTACTTTAAAACTGAAACTAATAACTCGTAATATTTCGAAAATGGTGAACTCTACAAAAAAAAGCACATATGAAAAAGTGTGCGTTTTAATGAGGTCTACAGATTTGTGTAGTAAGTTTTTGTCTAGCTCTCATGGTTTACCAGTCATAGAAAAGTCATCCAGAATGAAGAGGTCTTCAGGGGATATTCCCAGAAAATTCATAATATAAATTTCGTTTATTATGAAAATATCTTGAGCATTTGCCATTATAAAAAAAATTGTGCCATTTTTTGAAAACCAAAATTTTCCGAAAACGTTCCACGTAAAGAGTAGTTGGGGTGGAGGCATTATCTTGAAAATCTTCGCGTAGCATCCTTGGAAGATGCTAAACTTAAATGCCAAGTTATACACACATGGACATGTTTCTAAAAAAATTTTTTTTTTGATTCAGCGGCTCTCAAACCATGTAATTCCGGTCAAATCTCGGTATCAAAATTTTCGGTGGAATACAATAACTTTTCTATCTGTTATGTACATTGCACATACGGGCTAGAGAAAGAAAAAAGTGTATTTACAATTCAAAGCGGTTTATTTTATCTCCTCTCTCTCTCTCTCTCTCTCTCTCTCTCTCTCTCGCTCGCTCTTTCTCTGCATTTAAAGAAAATGAGTTATTATGAAAACTACAAAATCCCTGCACCGAACAGCATATTTCGAACCTGCAGTCTCTCTCCATCTTATAACTTATTTAAGTCACAGTTGCTGCAATCTGTTTACGGATTTTTGTTATTTATTGTTTATTTTGACTTTGAAAATAATTGAAGATTAGTTAGCGCTGACATATCATATTCAATATGCTGCGGTAACGAAATTTCAGCGCAGGATGAGTCAATGAAACCACGGGATTAACCGTTAATATATTTTAAATAAATGATACATGTAAACTGAGAAACATAAGAGATTAACGGTAATAGTGAATAACATGAAGCAAGTCTGAAGAGTAGTTTCTTGTAAACGAAACTATAATAACGCTGAAAAAATGAAAAGGAAACGGAATGGAAGGAAAATGATGGAAAGTAAATTGTATTCATCTGCCGGTCATTGTGAAAACCACGTAAAATCCTAGAACCAACTGATCGGTAGTGTATTTGTACATTTACACGTTGTTTTAAGACTAAATTTTAAGGTGTGTTTTCATTCGAAACCTAAGTTATCACTAATATTTCCATAATTTGCCTTCAGTAGATTGAAAAATTTTAGAAGTATTGGTTTACAAAGTGAAATCTTTCCTAGATTTCATGCATACAATATGTATAAATTGAAAAATGTTCAGTTTTGTCTTCCTGGTGACAGCCGATCAAATTTATTGATTTCTGCTTATATAAATTATTTAAAATTTTAGAATACTACTTATTATCCCTCAGCTCAACCATTACATATAAAAGGAAATACTAGTACATACCCCAAATTTCCTGAGACGTTCCTGCATCTCCTCCATACTCTTTAGGCAAGTACTTCTTATCCACAAAGGGATAAAGGCTGTCATATCCTTTAGAATGCACGTGTATCTGTAACATTATGAAAAACCTTGTACGTCTCATTCACACAACTTTCTCTACATCTCTGCAACAAATTATTGTTAAAAATCTTATGCTTCATGCTAATTGTAGAAAAATTAGAAATAGTCTTATTACCTGCTTCCTTATAAGTAGAAGCGAAATAAGGGAGTAGCATAGGTTAAATTGATAGTCAAAAGCTGGTTGCTATGTGACTGAAGTTCCTTTGTTTGTGTGGACAGCAATTGTCAAATTCCTGTATGAGAAAACTTAAGTTTTTCAAAGCTGAAACTAAAAACAAGGAATGTTTCAAAAACGATCAACTCCACGAAAAAAATGTATATGACATAAACTGTGTGTTTTATCGTGCTCTACATTTTTGGGTGGTAAATTTTTGTCCATCTTTTACGGTTTAGTGTTATGCAAAATTCTGTAAAATTCATTCAGAGTAAAGTAGTCTTCAGAGGCTATTCCCACAAAATTGAAGATATACATTTCATTTTTCAGATAAATATCTTTAATATACGATATTTTAATCCAAATCTTTAAGAGTCATTTTTGAGAAAATAACATTTTCGAAAAAAGTTCCATGTAAAGGGTAGTTGGGGTTGGGGGAATCTCTTGAAAATCTTTGTGTCGATCCTTGGAAGATATTAAGCATAAATACCAAGTTTTTTATTCAACGGTCTTTTCTTTTTTGAGCTATGCTGTCCATAGACACTCACGGACTTTTTTCCAAAAAAAAAAAAAAAAAAAAAAATTATTCATGGGGAGTCAAAACATGGTTTCCGGTGAAATCTCGGTAACGAATTTTTGGGTGCATTACAATACCTTATGTGTATACTATGCACATAGTATGTGTAGAGAAGGTAATACATTTAATCCAATAACTATCTCAGAAAATGTTAAAGTCACAACAAACTTACATAAACTCTGTGCTCTGCAGTAACATTGAGGCTCGCATTCTGTAGGTCCCGAGTTCAATTCTTGGGGGTCACCCATTCTGGCCGCGTTTTCCTTGGCTGGAAAGGCGAATATTTTGGTGATACTTCTGCTTTAGCACTTCCCCTAGGTTCTGCCAGATGGCAACTTTTCTAGCCTCCAAGGCATTGCTTTTCCCCGGTTCCGCTAAAAGTAAGCCGCAGAAAGGCCTGCAAGGGCCCTTCAAGCGACGCTCCTATGGGTCATGAGTGTAACTGTTACTTAAATTTGTATGCAGTAGGATTTTGTCTGTCTCTAATTGTTAACAAAATATATAAAAAAAAATGCATTCAGAATGAAAAGGACAACGGCTATTTGCAGAAAATTGAAGATATATATTTTAACTGCCCACAAATAGTGTTCTCCGATAAAACATTTTGTTGTTGTTGTAGTTGAGTGTCCTTTATCCTGGTTGGCAATGTTAGACTA
The DNA here is from genome assembly GCA_030762935.1 of Hymenopus coronatus. NCBI lineage: Eukaryota > Metazoa > Arthropoda > Insecta > Mantodea > Hymenopodidae > Hymenopus > Hymenopus coronatus. The sequence continues at coordinate 124,451,148 of CM060896.1, read as the reverse complement.
AGAATGAAATGGGTGAAATGATGCTAAACAACCCTGGGGTCCACATAGCTTCAAGTTACTTGGCATGCGAATGCTTAGGATAAGGGGAAACATCGGAAAGAAACCTTCTCCGGATAACTGGTTCTAACCAAAATTTCAGAATTTCGTAGTAAAGAAAAAAAAAAAAAAACAAACGAAAATGTTTAGCTTAGGAAAGGGGTATTTTCATGAAAACCTTCGTGTCTTATCTTTGGAATCGTAGTGAACTTGAACACCACACCTGCTATTTAACCGATTTGTATTTCACTCTCTCTCTCTCTCTCTCTCTCTCTCTCTCTCTCTCTCTCTCACACACACACACACGCATACACACACACTCATTGAGGCAAGAGTGCGGAATGTTATATCAAGTATTTTATTCGGGTACTTATATTTGCAGAGAAATCACAATGTCGAATTTTTGGACGAATAGCATTTTTCCCCTACTTACTAGAAATAAATGGTAAAGAAAGTAAAAAGTATAAGAATAACAGCTATTCTTGTAATTATATTAAAGTATCAGATGTGTTGAATACAATCAATAGAGATCTACAGAGATGTCATCTACAAGAGCTATCTGGAACTGAGTTTTCTTTTGGAGATGGTGTCCCATTCAGTTTACGTTGGCATACAGCTAATATCCCGAGAACACCTCACTAATTTACTACCGCGAATAAATCTGAAATTATTTGCTAAGCTGGCGAGATCACCTTAAGCAATTTCCAAGCATTAAAGCCAGGACGAAAGGGCATTAGATGCATTCTTACAGCACTTGCTTTATACTTCCATAAACAACAAAACACCCACATTCCTGTTCAGTTCGTTGATGTGTGCAGACGGAGTTTTACTTGCTGTCAGCGACTCATGGTCATAGTACATTCTAAGAATTGATGTAGTTTGAGAATAGCTAATTTGAAGCCAACAGCTTGAGAATTTACGAGAATTATTTTAACGTAAATTAAACAATTTTGTTTAAAATAGCAAATATTTAAGATTACATGGCCAAACATAATGCATAATTGAGGATTCTGGGAAAAGCCTGTGAGACATTCTTCACTAGGAATGAATTCTTTGTAACTGGTAAAACATAATAAATAGACAAACTTACTGAACTTAAAAGAGAATAATTATCCATTTCTGAAATATTTATGTTATTGGGTTCAACTTTTCAACACCTTTGTCAGTTTTGAAAATGCTGCTGCCATTTCGGTTTCTCGCAATGTCATGGAAGGACATGGCATTTTGTAGCTGATAAACAGGAAGCATGTTTTTTAAAGTTTGACTATCACTCCGTGTTCTTCTGTAACCATAAAAAATTATGAAGATTCTATCTCTGAAAGGTGCATCTCGGTTAATATGAAGCAGATAGACAAAATAGACTTTGCAAAGACAGATGAGAAAGGAGCGTGAATGAAAAATATAAGGTTTTACTAAAGAACATGCTTTTAGTTCAGGGAAGCTATAATAAATATTTTTCTGTTAAATCTCTTAATCAAATGTTGGGTGTACGACCATCCAAATACAACCTAAGATAAACTTTCTTTCATCTATGACACCACAAATCATAATTTTTTTTAAACTACATAAGTAAATTTAAAATCAAACTAATACAAAATCTCTTTTTAAAATTAATAAATTTAAAGGTGATCAATGTAACAAAGGTAATAAATATTCACAATAATTTATCCCGCATCTAAAAAAGTGTATGAATATGATAGTTATTTGATGTACACATTTTGTCTGTAATTTTTAAATTTCAATATTTAAAACGCCATTATTTCTGCTATCTAGATGGTTCAAAACCTATATGGTGAAGTTGAGCACAAACAGGATGAAACTAAGATCTTTTTAACACCATACAACAATCCACTCGTTTCTACTCCAACGAAATTCAGTTTATGGCAGCCTCCAAAAACACCAGATGCATATATTAGGATAACTGTAGACCCAAAGTAATTCTCATTATCCTACATTTCAACACAAGCTAATTCTAGAATCATATAAGTATACCCTCTACTACATTAGAAACATCAATGCTTGGACGGAGTGCTTCTGATATACAAATCTCACATACTTACTGTACTTTCATATCGGCTCCTGTGTATTCATTGACTTTAAATTGCACAAAACAAATTTCTTCACGTTATTAAAAAGGATTCATAGTTCATAAGAAATTATCAGCTCTACATGGAATTTGGAATCTCAGTACTTAAAACTGATGCAAATAAATTCGCCTTCAAATTAGCCGGGGTACTAGGCGTTGTAACATATTAAATTAGACAGAGAAACTAACAGAGGCTAACACTGAATAGAAAACTTCCTCAAGAGTTCCTGCTCACAGATTTTAAAGATGGTAACTTCTGGGATTAGTAATTAGTCCCACTCGTCCAAAAACCTGTTTTTCATCATTGATTGTAAACATTTAAATAAAGTGTTAATATATTTTCTTTAACCGTCCTTTAACCTGGTTGGTCATATCGGACGATGAATGAAATTGGTGAAAAGATGTCCAAATGATCTCGGAGTCCAAGGAGCTCAAAGCCACTCGACATTCGTCTTCTTAGGATAAGGGAAACCCCCGAAAAAACCTTACCCGGGTAACTCACCCTAAGTGAGATTCGAACTCTCAACTGTTCAATATGAGGCAAACACGCTAAAACCACACTACCCAGATGGGCTATTGTTAATATTGATTAATACCTTGTTAATAATATCTAGTCAAATGTAATTGTTAATAGTCTATAACACATGTATGCATATATATATATATATATATATATATATATATATATATATACACCCATAGCTTAACGTGATCCATTGCATATGCTATAGGAAATTATTCTAATGTATGACGTAATTGTTAACCCAAACTATCATTGACTTCTGCAGCAATATGTTTTCTTTCTTTCATTTATAGCCCGTCTTGTTCTATTAGGCGGTATTTCCTTTTGAAACATATTAACTCGTGTACAGAAAACGTTGGATTATATTTAACTTTAATCATTAGAACACACACAGACACACACACACCACACAAATTAACACTCATTCTTCCAGATTCTGACGATAATAGAAACTAGCTGGACTAGAGAAAAATACCTAATCTCTAGCCAGGAATCGAACCCGGGACTTCTCGCAGAGCAGGCCACTTCTATACCGATTGATCTATGGGGCCAGCAGTAATAAACATTTCCTCTAAGCACTATAAGTGGAGGATAGAAAATATAAAACTAAAATATTAATTCAAAAGTGCAAAACCAAACAAAACAAAAAAAAAAAAAAAAAAAGACAAAAAGAAATTAAAAAACGCCGTTACCATTTACGGCTCAGGTGGAGCAAGTCGTTCGGCTAAGGTTTTAATTTGGGCCCGCGAGCTCAGTTTGGTCGTCCTCCATGTCTAGGGGCACCATGACAGCCTCAAGTTCCCGAGAAGTAAACGATGGTTATTTGAATAGATCTGTGGCAATAAAAGAACTTCAAGCCTGACAAAGATGCATTTGAACAAAATTTCCTGTCTTTCACGCCCAATAAGAAATGGGACGCTAAGAACCATAGCAGTTGCAGAGTGTCCACAAATGTTACCCAATTTAATTTTCGAACTCATTGTGTGTGATTTGTTCAATGTGATTTTTTCATTAGAAAAGTAAATTCCTGTAAACACTTACCCTGTCCCTCATTTTTTGTTTATTGAAGAGGGCGCGAAGAACACCAACGAAGACATCAACGTATATGGGCGCATTAATCAGATGGATTCCTTTTAATCTAGCGGTGAAAGCTTTCTGAAAATAAAACACAGTATAGCATTATATTTAATCATAAACTATTTATCTTTAAGCTTTCAAAGTCTGTAGCTATTGTGTCCACACATTGATTAACCTATTACACCATTAAAGTGGTTATTAAAACATAATGGTGACTTTTCACCTCGCTCTAACTTTGTATTTGCTCTCCTGAAATTCTGTACGTAGCTGTCCGCCCCCGCCCCTCCACATAACACATATTATATGCAAAGCAAGACAAGGTTTGTTGAGCTACAAAGATGCGCATTTATGATGAAAACAGGAAAGATCAGCAAGCAATGGCTGGAGTTTCTGGCACAGTCATTGTGTTAGGTTGCGTGCAACAAAGTCCCTGGTAAGTCAGGGACATTTCCTAAACTTTACTTAAGACAGATATTTTCTAGTAGTTTCCATGCATATTCCAAAACACTGTCACAAGCACTTTACTAGCAGATGTAGTTCACTTTGAATTTTTTCTTTACCGGGGAACCAGCATGTTCCCACTCCATAACTGCCTCCTTGTTTTGAGCGTGTAGTGGTATGCCCACGGCTCATCACCAGTGACGCGTTGACGCGTTACCACGTTAAGTGAACCAAAGTTGTCATCATTCGCTGGCCCTTGTAGTTAGTTGTCTGTCAGGTTCTTAGGCAGCCAGCGAACATTAACTTTACGAAATTTCAGCGTAACATGAACACATTCATACACTGCATCATAGAAAATGTTGAACTGTTTCAATAAGATTCGCAGTTGCATACACCTCAGTGCCTCTGACATTCTGCGGGGTTGCAGCTGTTACCGGCCTCCCTGAGCGGAGCTAATCACTAAGGTTCAATAATCCTCTTGGAAAAATGCACGACACTTTAAGACATTCCTATACAATCATCCAAACAGTCATCCCCATAAAAGCCGCTCATGTCCTGTGAATTTCACCGGTTTATGCCCTTCAGCCCGCTACTACCGAACCACACTTCCCTGATCTTTACAAGTAGACGACAGTAGCATGCGCACCATCTTTTGTTAGCTCACGCCTCTCTTGCTAGAACTGCACATGAAACAAAAAATAACCTCTGTAGTGAAAACTTCTAACTATATCTGTCTGAAATTGAAACATTCCAGCTGCAATACCAAGGTAGTAAAAATAAACTGTGCGTTACTTTTCAATCCGGCGCTATACTCGTTTAAATCCTCATAGTGTGACACGTAAATGTACGTCCACATGTGTGTGAAACAGCCAGTCAATTTTCAAAGCTTTATCTTATCGTTATTTTGTGGTGTCTTTAATATATGACATTTTAAACTGAACTTCTGGTGTAATTATTCTTCAGCTTATTTTTAATGCTCAACTCTTTGAATACAAATAAAAGGCATCTAAATAGTTATGCTTATTGCCAAGCATGGTTTCAAATGTGTGATTTTAATGTACTGTACAATAGTTGTTTAACAGTTTAAAAGTGTTACATAATTTCCTTTTTTTTTTTCTTTTTTTTCACAGGACAATAAAACTTTTTTGCACAAAATTCTATCTTTTGTTGTAAATAATTGCATTTGAGAAATAATGTGCAAAAGTTAAACTTTTAAAATGCTGATATTTTCATGCCCTGCAGCATCTCAAATATGAGGCGATTAGAATTCTGAAGCTGATTTGTTGGGCATTTTAAGTACATACTGACAAAGTTTATATACTTGTACTGAAAAATCATGACAAATATGTGGTGCTAAAATGGTTGAAGCCAACATATTAAAACGACCTGATTCTTTATGCATTCAAATATCACTACCGACTTCTGTATTTGTCTTGAAATTACGAAGGAATGTACATTAAACAATTTCTGCATATATTTATCTCCACTAACAAGGTATACAGAAAAATATGCCTTTTTACGATTAGTGAGAGAATTGTGGAGAAAGTCATATGAAAGTGGTATATTAATGTTTAAATTAAAATAGGCTCGTACTTTATTTTCTCCCATCTTTATTTAATATTTTAGAGAAATTATCTTGATTTATATCCTAGACCTAGTTTTGAAGTAGGTACACAAATATACGTGTAGAAATACTACAATAACTCTTGTGTGGTGGGCCGCCTGTTAAACCGAGTATTTTTCGAATGGAAACCCATGTCCGAAAATATATGGTTTGAAGCTGTGGGATGTCAAAGTTCACTGGGATTCTTAGTGTCTTAATGCAGTTATACAATATTTTAGCTGTCGGCGTTAGATGAATGTACGAGCTGTGTCTTAACTTTCGTGCACTCAATACACACTATGCTGTATTTGCTTTAACATGAGACATGTTGCAGCAACACATCCCACACGCAAGTTGGCAATCCGTAACTGCCTAACCTCAATCTCTGATTGCGAAGGGTTCCTTCCCGTCGTTTCCCCAATACCCGCTAGCGAAGCAAGGACGGCAAAATATATCACCGTATTTCCCATATTTCATTGCCAGAATACAAATACAACTGGTAACAACGCAATAGCAATCATACTGATAAGAGTAATAGGCAGTAAAGGATGACTGTGACAGGGTTTTTCCACTACTCGGACCGTCATTAATGTACTCCAGTCAGGTAGCATAAATATGGCCATGCTTCAACATAAACATCATGCATTGCACATATCTTAATCAATGGATTGAACTGGAAGACCTTGCTTTGGGCGCCACGTCACTTGGTCTTACAGCTATTGATTATTATATTTTATGGGGCCTATGAAGACCGTAGTATATGCCACCCCAGTAGTATTGCTGCACGAACTCACGCTGCTCCTAGAATATTGAAAACACAGTTTGGTATTTAACCATCTGAATCTGTATGCTCTACATTCGAGTAGAACAACAAGAGCCTCAACCCTTTTGTAATGCACTTCATAGTGCAGTGCTATTGTTGGGCACCTTAACAAAATGTGGAACACACTAACCGGAACCGTTCGCAAAGTTTGACCCCTTACAGTTTCAAAAACCTTGCATTTCTGGACATGGTTTCCCTTTTGAAGAATTTTCACTTTAATGTCCCTCACAAATGCTGTCGGTGTTTTTTCTATACCCCTTGAATGCATGTTTTGACTGAAAATTAATATTGGTATATGTTTAATAAATACTTACAAAGCTAATAACTGCTACTTTCTTCATCAAAGTTGGTGTAAATTTCGCCAAAATTGCTGGAGTGAAGTTCGCAAGATCTACTATGAAAACATCCCCCACTGCGACATCATACATCATTCTAAGGTCACCAATCATAAATATCAACTTAAAAGTTTCCGCTGCGTCCAGCTCAGAAAAGTCTGGAACCATGCCTTTTATTATACATATTCTCTCGAACTTCTCAGTAAGGCGTGGCATTGGTATGCAGGCACTAAAACATAGAAAATATAGTTTAGTATTATCTTTAACAGATTTACTCCAAAATACTAAGATATTGTGCAGTATTAAGGTATTGAAAGAAAGTTTGAGCACACAAGTACAGAAACAAGTACATCAGAATGAATGTCTAATCTTTCTGTAAAAATTTACTTCCTCTCCATTTATTTTTAATGTATTTGAACTAAACTCTAAAAGTAATCCTGACAAACCCCACTTTGAATCTCTAGAGCAGACTTCATAAAGTCAGTGTTACTTCAGATGTTTCGGAAACCAATCTCTAATTAGGGCAGTCTGCTACCGTGAACAGTTGCGAATGGAAGGTAATTTGACGTGAGCATCAAAATTAAAGAAAGGGTTGGAAACTATTGGGATGGGAGACATTTGGATGGCGGGGCAGGAAAACAGGCGAAGTATTTGGAGAAAAATTAAGAAACGTCTCTGTGATATTGACAGACAGCAAATAATTGCGCAATACACAGAGAAGGTGTCATTAGAAGTACAGTCTGGGCTGAAATCGGAGTGGGGTATGGAGCAATACATCAAAACAGGTACCAAACTCATTAGAGAGGGGCTCGCGTGGATTAGACTAGGAGCATGGAGGAGCACGAAAATTTCTGACGAGAATGGTATAAGAATCTGTCCCATTTGCGAGGAGGAAGAGTCGTGGACTCACATCTTGGCAAGATGTAGGGGTACGGAGGAATGGCGGGAAAAATATTTGCCGCGATTTTTTACCACTGCGAATGTAGGGATAGAAGCATGTTGGACGCTACTGGCAAGCACGGAAAACATGGACGGGCTAGGTAAATTTATACTTAAGGCAAGACGGCTGAGATCTGAGGAGGCTGACAATAGAGAAGGGGGGGGGATAAGATCAACTAAACAAAAGTGACTACAATGTTCTACATACATGTATATTATATCATACTTAGGTCACTGTTGTGCTAGGGTTGTATATATTATGTGTATATATGTCTTTTAAGTGTAATTATCTATTATAAGAGGGTGCATTTATGAAGGTGTACTCTGTGCTGTAAATTTAAATTGATATATTTGAATATCTTTGTATCTTTATTTTCGGATTCACTCTTAATTTTTATTGTTGTTTAATATTGCTTTTGACTGTGTATTTCCTTTGTCTTTTTTATTTTCGTATTTACTCTTTTAATTCTTTGTTGTGGTTGTTGTTTTAATATTGCTTGTAATGTGTATTACAAAAGCACGTACGGTCTGTGGACCCGTGCGACTGTTGAATTTCTATGTATGATATTGCTATATTAATAAATACACTTATTCATTCATATTTTTGAAGTTATTCTTAATTTTATTTTCAAGAAACTAATAACAGTACATGGTCCAAGAAATGTGTAAAGTTATTATCAAATACTTTTGTATACGATCCTTTAGCTGATTTATTTACACTAGCTATATGTGTAATGTCATTCCTTTTAAAAGTCATTCAAACTTTAAACCGTAATTTTATTACTTATTTATTCATTGATAGCTTAACGTCCTTTAAGCGTGTTGGTCATATTGGACGATGATCAAAATCGGTGAAATGATGCGCAGTTGAGTTTGGTGTCCATGCAGCTTAAAATCATTCGACATTCTCCTTCTCAGGTTATGAAAAGAAACCCAAAAAATAACTTATCTGGATAACTCACTTTAAGTGAGATTCGAACTCGCGAACTCTTGAGCGTGAGGCAGACACGCAGCCCCCACACTCCAACATTGTGAGATTTGTTTGGCTTTTTTTCCTAACTTAAATATTACAATATTTATCCTTGGTGGTTTTCATTTTTTTTCCCCTTTTACATTCCAGATTTATTACACAGTCGCCATTTTTTTGAGCAACATACCAATTACTAATAATTTGGTGCTATTACGAAAGCACTAAGAATATTTTAAAAATCTGAAATAAATTAGAACTTTACAATTTTAGAGCATGTCCGTCTTCAGCTGTAAATCAGAGGGAAGGAATCAAAGCTTGAAGACCAGGTCCTTGGTCATCAGTCAATCAGTAGGTACTTTCCACAATATGCTCACAGCAAATATCGGAACTCCTCAGATCGACCTTTAATTGATGATGCCCTAAAGAATATCCTGTGCAAATCTAACAGCCCCATTACAACTGAAAAATTCCATCGTGCAAAAATTTTTAATATTGCAGGACTTAGATGTTAACTTATGAGCAGAGAATAGTAGAGATATTTCAAGAGTATTGTAAAAATCTTATGCGTTCCATTCATGTGACTTTCTCTAGTTTCGCAAATAAATATTTTATTCAAAATATTAATATTTTATTTACATCATGCCAATACAGTCAGACATAAGCAACATTAGTCCTATTTCTTGCTTCATTGTAATTAGAAGCGAAATAAGAAAATGCAAAGGCTAAAGCCATGTCAAGTCCTACGTAAGCCGGTCGCTATGTGAATAAATTGAAATTCCTTTTCTTTGCTTCCCAGGAGTAAATAGACGAGAAATGAGAACAAAGATGTCTTCTCGTTTGAGAAAAGTTTAAGTGGCTTAAAATTGAAACCAATAATCCGGAATATCCAAGAAAACATTGACTCTACAAAAAATGTATATTGCACTAATTGTGTGTCTTAATGGGATAAACTTTTTTTTGTGCAGTATGTTTTTGTCATCTTTTACGGTTTGCCGCTAATACAAAAGTATAACTGGAAAATTATATGTATATGGTACAAAATAATGTGGCGACATGTTCTTACACTCCACGCTATTTGTAGAGGCACGTGTTACTTAGTTCAGTCTTTTGCCGCGTGGGTTGCATTTGTTTTCTTTTTTTGGGAGGGACTAAAGAGGGAATACTGTCAGTCAGTCCCAGGTTCGGGTGTTTTATACACACACAGGCCTTTCTCAGAGTGGATAAGTGTTTTTATATGGCATGATTCACCGTTAATTCTTCATCGTAAGGGCTAAACTGATCTCCTTTGTGTTACGTGGACACGATTGCTTGGTGAAATGAATATTTAAATTCATTTGGGTTTTGTGAAAAGGTCAACTGTTATAATTTCTCATCTAGTCATTTCACTGCCAGTTACGTGAAATAATATGCCACATTACGACGATCTATTGTGCATTTCACTGATTTTCTTCTTTGTTAGCAAATTAAATTTTGGGCATTCTGTAATCACACTTCGAGTTAAACAGAAATATATATTACGCATATTATTATTTTATTATGTATTATTATTGTTAAAGTTTTTATAGTTTATTAATGACATAAATTACTGTTATAAACGTTTTACTGCATCCCATTTAGTTTGTTATAATTAGTGGAGCAACACATATATAATTTGTGTCTGGTGTTACCGTGTTGATCTTGTTTTGCAAATTTGGCCTGTTCTCCATTTTTCATAAATGTGAGTTGTCGGGTGAAATCGCCCAAAGTACTGACAGAGAGTACAAACTGACTTCGTTTTTGAGCTATGCTACCTATACACACGCACACGCACACACACAAACATGTTTCTAAAAGTACTCTTTTTGGAATAAAGGTTTCAAATCATTTATCTCCGGTGAAATCATAACATCGAATTTTAAAGTGCAATACAATACCTTCTCTGTACAGTATGTACATTAAACCATCCACAGCTTACCTAAAAAGCTATTTAACCAAATTTTCGCATTTGAACCATGCTGTCCACAGACACACGCGGATCGGTTTATAAAAACGTTTTTCCGACGCAAGGGACCTCAAAATACATTTCCGGTGAAATCTCTATATCCAAATTTTAGTGGAATACAGTACTACTATATCTATCCATTATATATATTATACTAATGCACTAAAGAAAGTACAAGTGAATTAACCAAACTTCGAATTAAGAAATATACTCTTTAGCATATAAAGTATACCTTCAAATAATTAATTTCATGGAAATAAATAAATTGCAGTGCAACCCGCCCTGTTAATTTCCATATGTATCATGAAATGTGTTGCAATAGTGTGACAATGTTTCAAACAAGTCAGCAGAAAAAAATATTCACACACAAAAAAAAAAAAAATGCTACCAGGAGAAAAAAATACCTCACTGTACATACTCTGAACCATACAAATGGCCATTAAACGGACAATTTCTCACTTAAACAAATGGATAATCTTTAGGCCACACAGTTGAAATAGTCTAGAAACGGAAAGTGCTAGACAATACAATGCAACGTGGGTATGCATTGACCTTGATGAGTCGCTTCACAACGCATTTCGATAGAATTTCTTACACCTCCACTGTTGATGTTATGTGCTAGGTTCTTTCAAAAGACATGCATAGATTAACAGACAGTAAAGGACTGGGGAAAAAAGTGTGTGTTTTCCAAGAATTTAGAGAAAGAGAGAGAGAGATAGCAGGTAAAGAAAAGGACAAACCTGGCAGGTTAAGTTTCAGACTCCGGGAATGCGGAAAATCAGAGATAAATTCTTGGAATGTTTAACAAATCTTAACATCTGAGATATACAGGAAACAATTTTCTATAATTCAAAATAATTTTTTATTAATAATAAAATAAATTGCGACTTCAACTTTTCCGAATATTGGCTTAAAAAATTCGAATTAATCGTGAACTTCTTATAGAAATTTCAACGGGATAGCACTTTTATTCGAATTACCAAAAATGAAATTATTCGATGTATAATTAACATATATTTACTGTATAACAACTTTTATAAAAATTCAAACTTTGAAGTAAAACAGTATAACACATCACAGAGATGATTTCAATGCATGGAGAGAACACCAGTTTATCTGTGTAATTCAAGTGATGCATCTTTGATAATTGGAAAATCTACAGTATGCAAGAGATCGTATCGAAGTTTATACCAGCTGTTACACCAAAGTGATATTTTTGCCATGTATCATTCAAATGTGTCAAGGTTATTTAAATAACTTTTACGGTGCAAATTCATTATGCTAATATTTATAGAGCAACGTGGTGCATTTCTAAAAATATTCACACAAAAAAATGCAGTTTTTCAGCAAATTAGTTTACAAATATATCTGCTATACTATATTTTATATTAGCCCTAATCAGTGAAGGAAAATTACTTCCTTTCGGATTTTTGAAAAAGCTGATTTTTCAAAGTTTAATCATTTATTTCTAAAATTTGGAACATTTCGAAAAAAGTGTATGACCAATTTCTTTGATGTTCTTTTGAAAAGGAGTATAAACTTCTGAAACAAATTAATGGAAAATTGCATTGTATGGAGCCCTTTGAGTATTGAGAAGTGTTGGAAACAAGTTTGGGAGAAAATAAGGTTTAAGTTGGGAGTGCCTATTAATAAAAATGTGCCTACCCATTTATAGTTTCAGTTACTTGCCAATTAAGTGTGTTCCAAAAGGGGAAAACTATATATGTTCTAACATTTTAGAATTCATATCATTTATTGTGAAAAAAATCGTATGTGTTCCATTCACTTGACTTTCTCTGCGTTTCTGTAACAGTTTTGTTAACAAGTTTATTCTTCAATAGAAATCATCCAGAATAGAAGTCTTCAGAAGCTATTCCCAAAAAATACAAGAATGCATTTTATTTGTCATGTAAATACCTTAAATATAAGAGATTTTAATCAAAATCGCTTTTGAGAAAATTAAAATTTTCGAATTTTTTTCCATGCAAAGGGTAGCTGGGGGGGGGGTTTCTTGAAAATCCTCGTGTCGCATCCTTGGAAGATACGAAACTCAAATACCAAGTTTGGTATTTAAAGATATTTTCGTTTTTGAACTATGCTGTCCACAGACACACACACCTACACACGGACATTTTTCTAAAAATGTTTTTTTTTTATTCAGGTGAAACTAAAACATGTATTTCCAGTGAAATCTCGGTATCAAATTTTTGAGTGCATTGCAATAACTTCTCTATACACTATTACATGGTAGTGAAGAGAAAGTAAAAAAGTTTAATTGCTCACAATTGTTGCCCGAATTTCACAGATGCGTCACCTTTAAGTCAGTGATTATGTTTCACAAGATGCAGTCTTAACTCCGTCTCTTTCAGTTCACCCAGGTATGCAAAAGTTATTCAGAATGAAGAGGACTTTAGGGACTATTCTCAAGCAATCCAGAGCACGAGAGCTGACAAAAGAGACACCACGAGACAAATGTCAAGAGACAACCATGAGTCATGAACAATGATACGAGATATTTATCATGAGACATGTGTCTCTGATGTATGGTATGTGTCATGGGTCATGAGACTGTGTTACGTAAGTTGTGAGATTATGAACATGAGTCATGAGAAGTGACACGTAAGTCATGAATTCTGGAACTTGAGACTTAAGTTACGAGTCCTGGGACATTGAAAATGGGACCTGCCATCACTAGTGGCAATCAGACACGATACGTAAGTCACGCGACATGAGTAATGATCCACGACAGATGACATGAGATACAAAATATTCTTCTTTCTTCATCGTGCTTATCGAGATAAACTATTAGCAGAAATGGTCTTCAGTATGTGCTTCCTTTTAAGTATAAGGTTCATAAGTAATACACTGGACAAAAGCGATGGTTAAATCCTTTAAAAGCTGGCAGCTTAGTACCTGCAGAAATGTTAAGAGGTGTCCATTTTATACTGAGAATCGCTTACCTCAATGCACCCAACATACGGACATGCATTTGAACGGTGCATTATGAATAATGCAATAATAAAGATATGTTAGTCTATAACATAGGTTTAAAGGAACATACATTAATTATATTCATAATTCTTTATTGCAATCAGCGATATAATAGCATTTATATAATATTGCTAATTGTGAAGCACAAAGTGTTGCACTATGTGTTGATAAATTAGCTGTGAAATAAGTGATATGATTGAAACAGATTACTAATATATTTTGGCCCATGTGCGTATTGGTTTGCCCAGGACAATCATTGTACTACACCGGAAACTTTCGCGAAACCAGGAACTGAACCCGGCACCCCATCACAGTTATGGCAGATGAGTGTTAGTTTTCAAACAGTTTAGTTCAGCAAGGTTTTCTCTGTATTGGTATCACGCCCCCTTTACCGACATGCTTAGGCAAACCTTTAGGTGTCCGCATTATCCGGGAATGACTAACTTCACGAAGACGACTTGCGTGGGCCATCAGTACCTTTACGAACTGCAAAAACCCTGTTTGTTAATTGACTTATGATTTGTGAATCACCTATATGCATACACTGGATAGCAAATTAATGTTCACCTTATGGTGGTGCTTTTCTTTATCCGCTCCGATGCTGGGTCTCTGTTGGCAAATATCTCGGGAAGAGCTCCACGAAGAGTGTAATACATGTCAATACAACCCTTGGTCCTCTCCAGGCTGTTCTTACACCAAAAGAAGGTCCGTATATATCGAGATTCCTCTAAAGAAAAACAAATCAGGTATGTTACACCCTCAATACACTCTCCAGCCACAAGTAACAATTATTATTTGTAAAGTTTATTTTTTTAGAATCACTTAAAAGTAAGGCAAACAGTGACCACTGTTTAGAAACCAGGATTTGTATAGCGGTGTATATTTCTGGGATTTTCACTACCTGCACCTCCCTGCTCCGAATAGCTTATACATAAGTAGGCAGTTTTTCTTTATGCTGGACTGACAGGAATGAATTCACTGGGAGAACCTTCTCGCATACCTTTAACGTCTGATCAACAGGCTGAGAGTTGCAGTGACTGTCCCAGAAGTACCCGACCTGACGTATAGATAATGGTTGTTGTTTCAAACAACACAAATAATAAAATGTACCAACCTTAGAAAGCTTAAGTTTGAAGCCTGACGATTTTGCATTGTTTAGCATTTGTTTGGCAGCCACCATTAGCGAATGCTCTCAGTGAATGTGTAAACATGGATAAAATTGGTCATCGTTACGTGATTCCATACTTTCATTTGAAATGTTTTAGTTCAGTTATTTCATACATATCTTAAAATGTAACATCCCAATGCTTATTACTGTTACATTTAAGTTCCTTTCCAAACTATATGCACCAAACTTCTAATGAAGAAGTAATCCCTCACCACATTGGAACTGGTTCGAAAATTGTCATTCAAATTATTTCAAACCTGATATTGAACAACCATCCTTTCAAGTAGTCGGATGTGCTTGCAAAAATGTTCAGCTTATCGTCGTCATCATCATCATCATCATCATCAGTATTATATCCTTATGTTTAACACTCTTCAAAATGGATTCTTTTAAGAGAGGGTACAAATGACAAGTCTCTTTTGATCATTTCACTACTTCGACAACGTTTTACAACTTTAATTGTCGCCACGAAGAGTATTTATGAGTACTATCATAAATCTCATCTAATAATTTTATCTTGGTTACCGCAAATGAAACTTTTAAACTGGATGATACCTAATGATGAAGTCAAAAGCTTGTAGGATTGCAAAAAGTGTAACAGTAGCAAAGTTAAAACATCTACAGCTTTCAAAACTATGTAAAAGTAAACAATTGTGTGGTAATCAAAATAAAATTGGTTGAAGCATAGATGACAAGAATTTAATATTGTGAAATCAATTTTAAATGTTAAAATCCAATCAAAATATATTAATATCTTCCTAATAAAAGATTCCCATATAATATGTAGCCGTATATTAAGCCAAGATCAAATTAAAACAACAATGCGCTTTACGGCTCCCAAAAGTAGGCTGTTCCAGCTTCGCTTCACGCCAAAAAGGAACGGAGTACTCAAGCCCATAGGAATGGTACTGTAGCATGCAACAAGTTTTCGTTATGTGTGTTGGGAGGCCCTCACATCTAGAAATGATAGCGTTCGTCTTGCCTAAGCAAGCAGGCAGGCGTGGA
The DNA here is from genome assembly GCA_030762935.1 of Hymenopus coronatus. Taxonomy (NCBI): domain Eukaryota; kingdom Metazoa; phylum Arthropoda; class Insecta; order Mantodea; family Hymenopodidae; genus Hymenopus; species Hymenopus coronatus. Next base: position 124,435,170 of record CM060896.1, on the reverse strand, counting down.
CAAAAATTAGATCGAAACTATATCCAATTAATTATATGCAGTAAAGTAACTTACCAATGTTCTTAGGAAGGTGTGGCTGGGTATAAACCCAATCCCTCAACGTAAGATAGGCCTCTTCTCTTCTCTTCTTGTCACAGTCAAAAATAAGCCATATTTTCTCTGCAACTTCTTCAGTGGGCTCCGGTAAAACCTTCAATCCTTGAGAAAAACATATATTACAAATGTAGTAATTTGTGATCAGTCTACCCCAGACTTAACAAACCAACTAGTATTCTTAAACTGGAAGGACATTTTATTTTGAAAGCTAAATCTCTATTAAATGATGAATATTTGGACATGCATGCAGGTATATTTTCATTCTCGAAAAGTAATCTGGTTTCTGCAACTCCAAACAAATATATAAATTGAAAATTACAGCAACTTTTCTTTCTTAAACGTTTATTTTATTCGAAAAATAAGATGCCTAACATTTCATAACTTTCTTTACTAATTTTACAGCACACTATTTTACAAGAGTTCATTCTTCTACCTAATATTGATCTGGTTAAAATAACACCAAAAATTGTTTTATCGTACATTTCCACGTGTATAAATTAAAAAAAAAAGTGTTAAGAAAAAAATTACCCAACTATTTCCCAATTGACAAAAATATAAATACCATAGTAGTTTAATAAGTCTGGTAAAAATAAAATACATACAAAGTAAACAAATATGTTGGTCCCGGAATCCTCCAGCTTCTTTTTCATGCCGTCGGAAAAATAGGTTTCGTCAAACTATAAAAAATTAATTATCACTTCCTCATTTAATGAAATCTTCCCATCAAATAAAAGTTTCTAATTAGGGAGCAGGAAGAAGTCACTTGGGGCTAAATCTGGTGAATATGGTGGATGATGGAATTCAAAGCTCTTTTCATCACTTTCACCAATGTTATCGCTCATGTGAGGGATGGTACATTATTCTGGTGAAAGAGCACTTTTTGCATGCCAATCTTATCTTCTTCAGCCAACGCAAGCTTTAAGTAATCCAGCAATAAAGCATAATAGAACGCAATTACTGTTGGCCTTTTACCAAGTAATTATGATAATTATTCCTTGGGAATCCCAAAAACCAATGGCCAACACCTTACCAGCTGACAAAGTGGTCTTTGCCTTATTCAGCCATTATCCATTGTTTTAACCGCTTTAACTCTGGTGTGTAATGGTGAATCCAGGTTTCATGAACAGTTACAAATCGCGCAAAAAATCTTGCGGATTGTGATTAAGCATCGCCGGGATTGTGTTGAAATGTTCCGGATGAGCTTCCAGTCGACTGTGAGCAATTGCGGTACCCACCTCGCGCACAACTTTTTCACAGCCAATTCTCCATGCAGATTCTTGTGCTCTCGCTCATCCGAGATGCATAAAGCCTCAGAAATCTCAAGAATTTTTATTCGGACGACTTTCATCACCACGTCATGGTTTTTGTCAGTGTTTTCCTGCATGGCGACTTCAACTGGGCAACCAGAGCGCTTCGCTTTCAGTGCTTCTCCGACGAAGTTTAAATGCATTAATCCAAAAATAAATGATCTTCAGCGATGGTGCAGAGTCCGAATGAACTTCATCCAATTCTGGTTTGATGTGTGCAATAGCTCAACCCTTCAAATGAAAATGTTTAATAACAGCACGAAACTATTTTCTAAATATTTAATCGCAGTCAACACAATGAGTAATTCAGAGGCTGCAACAATGATCTGAATGCAGCACATTATTGATTGTGTATACAATTCTTTGAGTAATCAATCTTACCAACAAAGAAGCACAGCAAACATGTTCCATTCTTATCAAACCATCCCTATATTGGAAAATTTAAACCACTAATACGGAGTGCTAAATAAAAAAAATAGTTATTGCATATATTTTCTGGTTTAACGAGATCTATACCTTGTATATTAAGACTGTTTATATGTTGCGGCTATCAGTTAAGCTGAAGTCATCTAGAGGAATTTAGGGGCTATCCCCAGAAAATTCAAGATAAGTGTACATTTAATTTGGTATGGAAATTTCTTTAATATACGATATATTAATCAACATCATTAGAGCTATTTCTGAGAACATAAAAATTTTAGAAACATATTTATAAAGCATAGTTTGGGATGGAAGTATTTTGTTGAAAATCTTAAGTTTCGCCTTTTTAGAATATACTGAACTTAAATACTAGGAGAAGGATATACTTTTTCTTGTTTTTTAGTTATTCTGCTCATAGACTCATTCAGTCAGAAACAGAGCAAAACATACCTGAACCTTTTTCTAAAAATGTGTTTTGTAATTCAGTGGGTCTTGGAATCTTTATTTCCAGTGAAATGTCAGTATCGAATTCCAGTGGAACAGAATGTTTCCTCACCTTACTATACGTATTAATAGCTCTGCGAAACAATTTCATTCTATTCATTAATTATTATTATTATTATTATTATTATTATTATTATTATTATTATTATTATTATTATTATTATTATTATTATCATCATTATAGCATACGAAAACGTATTATTATAGCATATCAAATTATTTTAGAGTGCAATGTCATTAGAAAGCAACTCTTAATCCTCACTTCAAAATATCTAGTGCGTTAAATACAAAAGAATTTCTCTATTTGCTCAATATTCAATTCTTGTAATAGCTTATTCCTTTATCCTTACTTCCGAACGAAGTTTATAGCAATAATTTTATGGTCGTATTTATTACAGATATAGGAGAAATACATTGACATAAACAGAAAATGTATTATATTCCATTGAACGTTTTATATCGGAATCTCAATGAGATAAAACAATTTGGCTCCTCTGATTCTAACAAAATTTGAAGATATTATAGAAAATCTTTTATCCCAAAGGCACCGTTTACACAGAGTATTTTATTTTATTTTCGCCAAAATATGCTCTAACAATTCTGATTATCGTTACTATAATTTTAAGAGATTTTTATGAAAAATGAAATACATATGTTGATTTTTTAGGAATACCCTCTGAAGTCTTATTCATTCTGAATGACTTTTGCATAGCTGGAACATCATAAGAGAGAGATCAAATCTAATTACACTAAAAGTATCATGTGATACGTTCTCCTTTTCTACCAATTCTTCAGCAAGCTATTCTTGCCTAATCTTATTACTCTATATACTTAATGTGAATGGAGTGGCCCAACTGCCCCGTATTTGGAGTGTGTAGATATCCCTTCGTGCGCTAAAAGGGCTGCAGGATTACAGGTCTATTCCAAGTTAAACTCCGTCGGTGAAGAACCGACGAGAGTAACCATTTTACCCCTCTAAATGGCTCAATCTGCTCACCGTCTCCGCTGATACCAACAGGTGTAAAACGAAGATCGCTTACGCCAGTTTTCTACTGATTGGTTTAACTTTAATTAGCTCCGTTGAGTTCTGCATTTCTTTTAACGCACGAAGCGGTGTCTGCACTTATCAAATAGAGAATCAGGTGTGGCAAGCTTTAAATGATGAAAGAAACAGTATTTTATTTATGGATGCTCTTTAATGGCTGTGGCTCTCAGCGTCCCATTCTATATTGGGCGTGAAAGACCGCTTAATTTTGCTCAGCGGCCTCTCTATCTGGACTGAGGTTCCTTTACGTTCCGTAAATCTACGACATGGGACCAAGGACTTTATTTCCCTTCCGAAGGAAGCCATGTAAAGGATTATTACACCCAAAAATATCCATCGTCCCCCGCCGGTATTGAACCCGCGACTTTGGATATGTGAAGTTAGCATGGTAACCATTACATCACGGAGGGCGATTAAGCTTAAGAGATGGTCAAACCTTTTAACAGCTGATGGCTATGTGACTCTGAAACTCCCTTCTCTTTGCTTAACCAGGAAAAGGAAACAAATATCGATTTCATATTTAATAATAGTACATTAAATATTTTAAAATTGAAACCAACATGGAAATGAATATGGTAGCGTTGCTGCTTACCAAGCGGGACACCTGGGTTTGATCCCCAGTACCGGCGTGGGGATTTTTCCCCCGCTGGGAGACCAGGCCCGGGGTGCACTCAGCCTCGTAAGGTCCCTGGGGGGCCAATTGAGGAGCTACTTGATGGAGAAGTAGCGGCTCCAAGTCATGAGGACCGCATTAACCGGCCGGGGGACTCGAGGCGCTGACCACGTCTCACCCTCGAATACTGCACCCCATCCATGACGTCTGTAGTGGACCGAGATGGGGGACGCAGCGGCCGGGCGGTAGGCCAAGGTTCCCCGTGAGCTGTCGTGCCATGGAGTTATGGAAATGAATAAAAAAATATTGATAATAACGAAATTTATATCTCCCCTTCTTTTCTTTTGGAGTAATATTTTGTATATCTCCTATTCTTTCTCAAAGACTATTTATAGATCATGAAAATCTCTTAAACATATCCAAATACTTAGAGCCATTTTAAGAGAATTAATTTTTCAAAACTTTAAATATAAAGCATAATTTGAAGTGGGAAGTTTTCCATCACATCCTTGGAAAGTGCTGAATTTAGATATCAAGTTTATTTTAGCCGAATTTTTGCTTTCTGCTCAAGGAAAAAAAAAAATAAAACTAAAAATAAAAAATATAGAAACCCACCCACCCACCCACGCACACGCACACTCAGAGAAACACAGCTTTCTTAATCTCTCTTTTTCGAATTCAGGGCATCTCAAATTGTGCACTTTCAGTGAATATGATATAGAATTATTAACGCTTCTCTCGCTAATGTACCTTGTAAGAACATAAACTAATGTGCTTGATTGATATGAATTTCCAACAAAGTTTGCGTAAGACCATCTATTCTTATAAAAACCAGAAGAATTTCTCACACATTTTGCAGAAGACCATATACTCTTATAAAAGTTATTCTTTTATCCGCTTCACTTTAATTCAGATAAATAATTATAGAAATTCTTTCATTATATGTTTCCTTGCAGATAGCAATGGCAATAGAAATATGAACCATCTTAAGCAGCAGTAGTAAAATATTTTAAGAGCTGGTCGTTATGCGATGAATTTTGAAATTAAGTTCTGTTTGCTAGACCAAGTGAAATAAAACCGAATACCTACTTCCGTTTAAGTATACACATTGAAAATTTTAAACCAGTAGTAAATACAGAAAGCCTTCTTGTCGTATCCTTGGAAGATATTGAACTTAAATATCAAGTTTGTTTTTTAAAGAATCTTCGTTTTTGAGCTATACTTCCACAAAAAACTCTCTCTCTCTCTCTCTCTCTCTCTCTCTCTCTCTCTCTCCCCACACACACACACACACACTGATCTTTTTATAAAAATTATTTTTGGGAATCAAGGCATGTATTTCCGGCGTAGTCTCGACACCGAATTTTTGGATGGTGTACAATAACTTCTCTACCTACTATGTACGCAGTATGTGTAGAGAAAGTAAAAAACCAAAGCAATAGCCATATGAACTATTTAAGGAGGGAAGGAAAAACGAAATATGGAACTTTTACGCTAAAAGTACGAGGAAAGATTTTAATAAAAGTATATTTCTGCAGAAATAGGAATGGCAATTGTATGTCCAATATATAGAATTCAGATAACTCTTACATAACATTCTTTACTTATTATTAATGAGTTATTCTCCTAATATAATTGTTTTATTAAGACCTTAATAGTACTGTTCTATCAACTTCATGCTAATCAAGATAAACATTAGCATAAATGGTGTTATTACTAAGTTTCTTATAGTAGAAGTGAAATTAGGGAATACAAAAAGCTAAAGTGATAGTTCAAAAGTTTTAAAATCTGAACACTCTGTCATTGAAATTCGGTTGTCTTTGTATGGCCAGGAGTAAAACAGTAGAAACAAATTATAAATTTCCCTATGAGATAAGATTAAGTATTTTAAAATTGAAACCAATAACAATGAGTATTTCGGCAATGGTTAAAGGCACAATGAATGTATATACACAACACAAACTGTGTGTTTTAACCATATTTACATTTTTGCGTAGCAACTTTTGTCCATCTCTTTACTAGCTAAAAGTCATCCAGAGTGACGTTCTTCAGACGATATTCCAAGTATATTCAAGCTATATATTTTATTTGTCATGTAAACATCTTTAACATACAAAATCTTTAGAGCTAATTTCGAGAAAATCAATATTTTTTATTTTTTTTATCATGTAAAGGGTAGTTGGGGTTAAGGGATTTTCTTGAAAATCTCTGTATCGCATACTTGGAAGATGCTGAATTTAAATACAAAGTTTCGTATTTAAAGCACTCTTCGTTTTTGAGCTATGCTACCCAAGGTCACAAACAAAAATGTTTTTTTTTTTTTTTTTGAAGTGGTTTCAAAATATGCATTTCAGGTGAAATCGGGTCATCAAACTTTGGGTGAAATATAATACACTACCTTCTCTATACACTATGTACATAGTACGTATGGAGAAAGTAAAAATTGGTTTAACTTGGCTAAGGCACCTGGAAAGCTACATTGAAAGAATGTATCCACTCTGCGGGGAAGGGGAAATATGGAGTCATGTTCTGGAAGAGTGCGAGCAAACACAAACACCAAATTTTTTTGTTTTGCTTTAGGTGAATGAGGGCCTGCTTGGATGTAATGCTGTACACCAGGTGTCGTAATATGGTTATATTTTAAAGAATATTTGGCAATGAATTGCCATGGAGACAAAAAGAGGTGGACAAAAACTTAAATTAAGTTTTATTTATGGATGTTCTAGCTGCTACGATTCTTAGCGTCCCATACTATATCGAGCCTGAGGTTATTTTGCGATATGGGACCAACGGTTTTACTTCCCTTGCGTAGAAAGCCATGCTAAGGATTTTGAGCCCGAAAAAATCCTTCGGCCTCCGTGGGGATTGACCCTGCGACTTTGGAAACTAGAGGCTAGCACATTACCCCAGGACCAAGGTGGACAACAAGGGAAGGGCAAGAGGAGTAAATAGAGAGGTGTTCAATAAGTCCATAGAAAACCCAAGAAATTACACTCGTAGCATTGAAACATTTTTGTATTCAGTCACCGTCGTCTCTTACTAGATGGTAGTTAAAGCTTCACCCATATCCATCACGTGGTTTCGTTACAATAAGCGATAAAATCAACATTCTTGTGCTTAATTAGAAAGATGGGAACAAAAAAAAACTTCGTGCAGCGATTAAACACTTCTATTTAAAAGGCTTAATACCGAAAAATTTAAAAGTCAAGATGAAGATCATGGCACATCTGCTCTTGCGTTTGTAACAATTTACAATTGGACAAACGAATTTAAACGTGGCCATACATCCACAAATGATGAACATCGTTCCGGACATTCTGTAGAAATGACTTCCTCCGAAATGCTTGGCAAAATCCAGGATATGATTTTGAGTAATCGACGAATCAAAGTTTGCAAAATAGTGGAGGTCACAGGCATATCTCATGGTACATTGTTCTCAATTTTTCATCAAAATTTAGGTGTGACAAAAGTTTCGCCAGGATAGGTGTCCCGTTTGCATTCAATGAAGAATAAACGGAATTGTGTGATCGATTGGCACTTTTCCTTCGCAATGCGTGGAGATAGATAACTGTTTATGAAAAATGGACACACTATTAGCTCCAAAGACAAAAGTACAGTAGAAACAGTGGGCTTTTAAAGACTCCGAAGAAGGCAAAAGTGATGAAATATGCAGACAAGTTGATGGCCTGGGTTTTTTTTGGGATGCAAGAGGAACCATCTACATTGATTCTTTGCAGAAAGGAAGAACAATGAATGAATCGTGCATCGTTATTGCACCGGTTGAATGGAGAAATCAAGAAAAAAAAAAGTCCTCTTTTGGCAAAGAAAACTGTTCTCTCCCATCAAGAGAATGTAAGGGTGCACACCGGTGCAGTTTCAATGGCTAACATTGTATAATTAAGGTTAGAATTACTACGATATCCGTTATTTACCATGTTTTGACCTTCCCCCCCCCCATCTCCAAACTTGAAAAGGTGGCTCGGCGGAAAACGATTCACGTCCAACGAAGAGGTCATCTCCCAAACAGATGCCTATTTTGAAGATCTTCCGAAATTCTCAGTTGGAGAATTGCTGGGAGAAGTGTATTGAGCTAAGCGGAGATTATGTTGAAAAATGAAAAAAAAAAAAAAAAAAAAAAATGTACCAAAAATAATTTGTTTTTCTGTTTTTTTCTAAGGACTTATTGAACGTCCGTCGTATTTCTTACAATGTCCACAACATTTTACAAACATTTATTTTATATGTACTATGTTTTAATCGAGATGTCTCTAGAAATCGCTTCATTACACATTTTTTTTTTTACCGTGGATGGGAAAAATGCATTACGCATTCAACCCCCACCCGGAGTGCAATGGCTGGGAAGATATGTGAGACTCTCCGCTTCCTCATGCGGCATACCCACTAAAAAAAACCTCCACGTTATAACAGTAGTTTGTTGAGAATATCGTGGCTTTGCGCGGTCCGCTAATGCACCCGCGTTAGTAGATGCAAGATAGGAAGCTGCCGCACGCTGTGCGGTAGCGGGTGAAAGGTTATTTCTAGGCTCACAGCCATGAAACCTGACTGCAGCCTAGGGAATAGAGGTGATATTTGAAAGGAAATAAAGGGTGGAAATTGAGGAGAGATTAGGACGTAGACATTACGGATTATACCGCTTCGGAATTGCTCCGCGAAGCTCCCAGTAGTCTTCCACTGTGTTGGTGGCCGAGTATCCCCGAGCCGTGGGTGCCCCTCAGCCTGTACAGGAGGAGGAGCAGTGTTGGGTTGCTGACGTTTTGATTGAAACAGCTCAGCAGAGTATGCAGCTTGCTGCAGGAGAACCTGCCTCAGAGGCTGCATGAGGGCGTCGATCCTGGTGGACAGGTCGGCGGCTGTACTCTGCTGGCTGGTGGCTGCTGCGGCGTTAGAAGCTTGCAATTCCTGCAGCTTCTGTGTGAGGAGGCTGCATGTCTCTTCCAGGGCAGCTAGTCGAGCGCCGACGTTCAGGATCTCCGCGTGGAGGTCCTGAATGGCTTCTCGCGTCGCTGCGTCTGTTGAGAGTGCAGGTGGTGAGGCCTCGCGGTTGTCTGCGGTGGAATGGTGCGGCGCGCAGGAGGTAGTGAAGAAGTGCTCTTGGGTAGAGAGGGCACTGCGCTTGCCCTGTGAAATGTTCTGTGCCACGGCAGGCGGCACAGAACCGGCGGCGACGGCGTAGATTGTGCTCAGTGCACTCAGCGGTGGTGTTGGCGGAACCACAGTAGTGGCACCGCGGCGACGAGGAGCAGGAGTCGGCTGTATGCCCGAAGGCACAACAGCGACGGCAGGGCCGGTAACGTTCCATCTTGCTGGCCTCGACGACCAGGAGTTGCCCTATCAAGGGAACCCTGACGCCAAGGCAGCGTCGAGGTCCGATCGATCCTGAAGCTCCAGCCTCACAAGTAGTGTAGGTCCCCGGTTGCAAATTATCCTTGTGGCCCTCAAACAAGAAGGCCACTTGGATTTCGCTGCGGCGAGGAGGTGCCGGGTGGAAAGGTCCCTAGGGACCCCCCGTACCACGGCACTGAACCGGGGCGGCGGCGACGTGGAGCTGGGCGGCGGCGGTGTCGGCGATGGCGGCAACTGCGGCTGCAGTTGCGGCGAGGGTGTGGTGGCGGCCGGCGGCGAAGCAGGGCTTGCCGGGACCGGTAGCAACGGAGGTGCTGCCTCCTCGGCGGCTGCCGAGGAAGAGGCGTCGTGTGCTGCCTTAGCAGCGGTGAGTCTGCGCTGTCTCTTCTTGGCCATCTTAACGAGTCGAAGAAGAAGCTCCGTGAATATAGGGGTATATAGCAAGCTCAAGCGAGAGTTACAATATTTAAAAATGCGTCGCTATATGTATTTTGTAAATTTACTCTCAGCAACAAATGATGGACAATCACTATTGTTAGTTTCAAACGAATAACGAATATTTCGGAAATAAATTAAATATTTTATTGCGACATTAACTAAAAGTGTATTCTCACGAGATACATCTTTTTAGGATAAATTTTCGTTTATCTCTCATAGTTTACGAGTTATATAGAGTTACAAAAAATTCAATTAATTGAAAAATCCTTCACGGACTAATCGTATAAAACTCAGGATATTCATTTTAAGCTATTCAAATATCTTTAACATGAACAAAATTCTAGTTAGTTTGTCAAGATTAATTTTTACTTTCTCCATACGCACTATGTACATAGTATATAGAGAAAGTATTGCACTCCACCAAAAAATTCGATACCGAGATTTCACCGGAAATATATGTTTTAGGGTCCCCAGTAGCCAAAAAAAAACATTTTCACAAAAAGGTCCGTGTGTGTGAACACGATAACTCAAAAATGAAAAGTCTGTAGAATACCAAGCTTGGTATTTAAGTTTAGTATCTTCCAGGGATGCGACACGAAGATTTTGAGAAAAATCCACCCACCCCCAACTACCCTTTACATGGAACTTTTTTCGAAAATTTTGATTTTCCCAAAAATGGCTATAACGATTTTGATTAAGATTTCGGATATTAAACATATTTACCTGACAAATAAAATGCATATCTTGAATTTTCTGGGAATAGCCTCTGAAGAGTAGTTTATTCTGAATGAATTTTACTAAATTTTGAATAACTGCTAAACCGTAAGAGATGGACAAAAACTTACTACACAAAAAATGTAGAGCACATTAAAACACACAATTTATGTTATATACATTTTTTTCGTGGAGTTCGTCGTTTCAGTGACATTCCTTATTTTTGGTTTCTGCTATGAAAAACGTATACTTTTCTCATAGAGGAACTTGTCAACTCCTATCCATATAGACAAAGGAACTTCATTGACATAGCTACCAGCTTTTGACTATCACTTTAACCTACAGTTGTCCCTTATTTCGCTTCTATTTACAAGGAAGCGAGTAATTAGACTATCTGCTATTTTTTTCTGATTAGCAGAAAGTAAATAAAAGTATAAGCTTTTTAAGAATAATTTGTTGCAGGGATATGGAGAAAGTCATGTGAATGGTACACATCAGATTTTTATTCATGTAGACATTAGTTTATGATGGCGAAGTTTTCTTAAGTATCTTTATGTACCTTTGGTTGAAAACTAATGAAGCTAAATATAACGTTTCAGATTTAACTGAATTTTAATTTTAAGTCATTCTTTTTCAGGATCAAAGATACACCGATCCTTTTGTAAAACAGAGTTGATATAGAACCTCAAAACGCGCATTTCCGGTGAAATATCTATGAATATTTTGGGCGTAATGCAACACTTTTTCTACTACAATAATAGGCGATGAAGAAAATAATACATTAATTTTTCAAGGTAATTTTAAATGTATTATCAAATATGAAAGCAGCCTAAGATGCATATAGATCATATAGTTCAGATAGAGCAAGTTAGAAGGCAACAAACACAAAATTTCATATAAATCATTAAGGGATTTTGTTTAAGCTTAATTGCCTTTAGTTCAATTTCCCTGCAAACATTAAAAACAACAGTTGCAATTCCAAATTGAAGTCCTTTCTGAAGTGAAAACTTGCTCTTCGAATGCATTGCTGAGAAATCGCACCACACTGCAAAACATCTTATACAACATTAATGCTGGCAGGGAATGAATACACACTGCAGCGTCTTCCCCAATTACCTTTAATAACGAATTTTGTTTAAGCTTAATGGTCTCGAGTTCAATTTCCCTGCAATACATTCAAAAACGAACAGTTTCAATTCCAAATTGAAATCCTTTTTGAAGTGAAAACTTACTCTTTGGATACATTCCTGGAGAAATCGCCACAGTGCAAAACGTTTTATATAACACTAATGCTGGCAGGGAATGAATGCACACTAATGCCTTTTCCCCCAATAAACTTTAGTAAAGGTATTACGGCTCTAGCAAGGTCACGTTGGAGAGGGGATAGACATTTTTATAGGCATACCTTCACAACTTGCGTCATAACTAAAATCATATGTGCGATAACCCAACATCTTCGGCATACTCGCTCAGCTACACATTATGCATTTCCATTGCTACTTTAAAACAGTGTTCATTAAAACTGTATGTAATAGTTTACCGCTAACAAATGTATTAGTTATTTGAATAACTTGTGATGAACTGATAACTGATTAATTGTAAATGTGACCGATAGTTAAGGGGAAATATTTGAAAATGTTTAAATGTGCTAGGTTGTATTTCCCAGTATCCAATAAAAATGCTTGGTATGAAGCTCTGTCCTTACCAACAAAGTCTATTACACACCTAAAGGAAGGGGATTTTGAAGACCCTGAAGTCTTTCATTCTGAACGACTCTTTTGCATAATTGGTAACGTGAGAGACAAACTTATAGCACAAAAATGGTAGATCTCCTTATATATTAAAGATTTATTAAACACAATGTGTACATTACTATTGCGTTAATTTACTCATAGATTTTATAATCAGCTTAATACTTTAGGGAGTTTAAAATTAAATAATAAATGTTCTATTATGTATACGACGGAAAGAAAAAATGCAAATGTTTATCGGAGGAAAAAACGAATAAGCCATACTGATAACCTGTTACGAAGGAAATCCCAAAAAGTGAATCCAAAATTTTGAGAAAGCTTCCTGAGATAATAAACTTAGATTAATCTGAATTAGAGAATATTTACAAAACGGCCAGCGTTTGACTTATTTCACTCAAACTAGGTATATATTTTTAAAGCGTCTACAAGAATGTCTTTGTTCAAATATTGTTGTTTCTAGGTAATGGGGAGTGGAGTGAAATGTGAAAAGAATATGGACTCAAAATACAAATATCTCTGACAGAGCTATCAGCTCTTCATTGTTATGTGCATGCCTGTGTCTCTGCTTATTTTTATAGCTGTAGTTTGTCTGAAAAACTATTTTCTTCTAAAAATGTTTAATAATTAAATATTTGTTATTTATTTTTTAAAAACTCGTTGAAGTAGAGAGATGAAATTTTTACCATATGAAAATTCTACTGCATGCCACTTGATTTAGAGAACTAAACTGCTAATAGAATTTGTTACAAGTAATGTTTTTTTTTTTTTTTTTTTTTTTTTTTCTGTATGAAGACAATAACCAGTTTATAGTTTAAATATTTCCAATACATTGCACTTACAAATATAAGACTAGCTCGGTGTATGTAATTATCTCTCAGCCTTGGAGTATTTATTTATGTATTTATTTACTTAGAAAATTGATAAAGGTTTGGAAAAATAAGGATTTGAGATAAACGCAGTTGAAATTTATCTTCCAAAAATGACAATTAGTATATTTATCATTAGCGGTTTCTTACCTAGGACGCTTTAGGTAAAGCCTCCGACAACGGGTAATATGCCTGGAGATATTAAACCTTTTACAAAAGGGGCGTGAAACTTCAAAATTTTAAAGAATGTATTGTGCATTAAATGCATTTAAAGAGTTAATTATTTTAAGTAGCCACAAATCCTGAATTAAGAAAAATCACAATTTTTTCCAACAAAAACGTAAATGTCAAAATATAACATTTTTCACTTTCCAGTACCTTTCAAAACATAAAACTTTGCAGATTTTCAAATGGTAAATACATTGTATGTAGAGGGTCTTCAGATAGATTCGGTTTTTGCCGCCAGTCGTTTGTCCGCCAATGACATTAATACTAGGCGCGAGTTCGTCACTCCTGTTACAGAGGAGTAGCGAACGATGAGTAGAAGGGGTGGATGTCAACAGTTTCGAGGTCACTTTAGGAAAATGGGAGTTCTATTGTCCTTTCCAATATTAACTTTTGGAACATTGGCTTGCATCTCGCAACCTCACAATCGCAGCATTTATGCTGATAGGTAACGTATTCTTCCAGTTCAGAAGCAGCACTCAACCATGCAAATTCGTGAGCGGTTATTCTATCTCGCGTGCAAAGAACGCAAACATTTTCCTGGTGAAAAACAGTTCTGCTCCACCCAGTACATCAGTCTGTTGACGAAGTCGGTAATGAGTGCAGTCCTAAGATTCAATTCCGCAGCTCCCCTTTGAGTCTAGAGGGTCGCTGAACTAATAATTACGTTACGCATTTAAACCGAGTGGCGCTAAAGGCCGAATAACTCTGAAGGCCCAGTATATGAAACTTTGTTAAATGTCCAAGTTACGACATGCCACGTCGACTTATTGAGCCACCTTAAGTGGTTTCTTGATCAGGAAATGTCCAGTTCCATATGAGATGGTGAGGAATCGATTCGTCGCTTATGCATGGCACCATAGGATGAACTCGTGGCTTGCGGACGTGAAAATGGCGGAATTTAGTCCACGGACCTTTTCTTTCATTGACCTTTTACGTGCTAATAAACTTTATACGGGACTATACATGAGAAAACATCAATCACCTTTTGTCTAGTTTAAATCCGAAATCTTGGACTAGCACAAGAACCACTATCCAAGGAGGACGACCAGCTATATCAAATATATATTTTATTACTTAAAATAACAAAATGTTTATATTCACATAAGTATCTATAGTTTAAGAGGTGTTTAACATCCATCCATACTACGTACCTAACAACAGTTGGTGAAATAAATGCAGTAAAATTAATTTTAGAAGGAATTTCGAGACGGGAAATTTCGGACCTAAATTTAAGTAAATTGCCCCGTATTTACCCGTTGTGAAGACAGAGAACCTGGACATACCTCAGTAAGAGAGGTTAATCTTGGCGTTACGGACCCTGGGCCTCCCTTTCACAAGTTAATACCAACCATGTCTGCGACTTCTTTAAAGTACTATTGTTATTTTACGTAATTCTAGAACACATTTTACGTGTTAATTGAGATAAAAATCTGGGCAAATAGTTTCTCTATACAGCTTTTGATAGCTACATTCAAGAGTCTGAAATGACACTCAATTGTTTTTAAAAGTGGGTTCATGTATGTTAGCAGTAAAGTATAGTCTCTGAATGCATGGCGAGAAACAAAGCAATGATTGCCAAGAATTAAAAGAAACAAATTGCTGAAATAAACGAATGTCTTGGAGATATTTAATTTCTCAAAGGGAGAAAAAAAAGTAATTGAGGAGTTTTGCAAGATCCGAATAATTTATAGTAAAAGAGAATGCTGTAGATACAATTTTATTAGTATTTATAATAAAATGTAGAAAGAAATTAAACAAAGAAAAATATTAGATTTGCAGAAAATTCAAGAGAGTGACTATTTGTCATCAGTAGGACCCGGATTTAAATCTTCATTTTAGGTTTCTTGAGTGCTTAAAATAGGCGCTGTTAGAGTTTGTCTGTTGAATCAGTACAGACACGAATAATGTTTAGAGTTTACTTTTATAGATATATTTGTGCTTTTCTCACAAACATTAACACCATCAGAGAGATTTGATTTAAATGTTTCTTTTCTAGGTTATTTTTGGCACTGCAATACATCCACATAGACATTTTCTGGCGTAAATAATTCCTATTATCTTGTAACACATTCATGTATGAAGTTTCAATGGAAAATGATGCCATTGGAGCTTACCGTATATGATATGCTAATGAAACAGGCTTTATGAGTAATTTTACTGCATAAACTTCTACCTGTGATGCTTCATTGATGACTCGTGTGCTTAAAACCACGATTGCATTAAAATCTTTTGCAGCTTCCAGAATTTTAAATGTCATTGTTCTAGGCATTACTGTTCTGGAATATCGCCAATGATATTCAGAGCATCACTAAGTGCCAGGTTGCACTTTCCAACCACTGAATAGCTTCTGGTATAAATCAAAAGTGTGTCTTAAGATATGAAAGCGATTCCTTGATCTTGGCGTTGCAGGAAGCGTCTGTTTCATCCAAAGAAGTGACATGTTTTATGTATTTTAGATGTTTAGCACAAATAGTGGCGATTAAATATCAGCTAAGGTGGAAGGCAGGTTCCTGGCAGTTTGAACAACTCTGTACGCGTTTACGGTAGAGTCGGTTGAAAAACTAAATGTCATGGTCAAAAATTTGAATACGAATCACCATATGTCCACGCGGTTACTGTTAACCATGAATACATACCGGTGTGGCATTAATTTCTACAAACGTCCGAGTTTTTTCCAAGAAGAATTCTGATCGTCTTATTTCTGAGATGACAGTCACAATTGCGACTTAAAATTAATAAGCATTTTATTTGCCAGGAACAGAAATAATTTAATCAACATAAGATAACTTTTATACCCTGATCAAAAAATTTGGATAAGATTTTGTTCGACTGTACATTTTTCCAGTTTTACAAGAAGGTGTCAACAGTATATATTATTGTTCAAATAGTTTGGGATATGCAGCCCACTAAGACAACTTTTAAAGCAATGGTCACCTGCTAATACTACAACATTCTGTGTTGTATTGAAAATTGAAGTGGGTTATAGAATGTAATAATTGAAGTGAAATGTAACGGAAATGTTTATCTTTGTGAAATTATTTTATATTTGTTTGCAGGCAACATTGGTCAACTAATCAAAACTGAAATTATTCGTACGGTTACACTGCTACAGTAAGGTTGGACATTACGCTGTAAAGCGCCATGTGACTTCTCCTGTTAATAAGATTTCTTCAAACTGGCACCTGCAATAGAAGAACAAGAAAATTTAAAACATTAACTATGTTATATTTACCACTAAATTCATGTTATACATTAAGTGGTCAAATGTACTCTTCGGCGACACACTACTGTTGATAGACCACCAATGTAATTGGTGTCAGTGATCAAACATTATAAGATAAGGCAGTACTAATGAATATAAAAAGATGCAAATAATTAATTAATAGAAATAATAATATATTATTAGAGAGTGTTAGCATACACTTAGTTATAAGAGAGAAAATACAGCTGAAACTGTGCAAGTGTCATAAAAGAGAAATGATCCCTGGTTTTTGGAACAATAGCCAAGAAGTTGAAGCAAGATGTGTGAAAGAACGTCCTCGAACTAAAAAATAGGCAACGTAAGCCTTAGAGGTTGTTGAGATTGTGAAAGTTACTAAGCGTTATCAGCTTGTGTGAAATAGTAACGCACTTTCTATTGGCTATTGAAAAAGGACACTACTGGCAACGAGAAAGTAAGCCAATTAGAGCACAGTTTTAATGCTTAAGTGGAACAAGGGTGTTCGAATATATTTACTGAGACGCAATTCTCAACACAGTTTGTTTTCATTTACTGTACAGTGCAGTTCGTTTAGGTAGAAGTGCATTTAGTTGTTCTCTCCAGTATTTCGGTATTTTAGATTACTTACGTAAGAAACGTGATATCTAAGTTTCAAGCGTAAGTGAACGCGGAACAGTTTCAGCCATGTTTGCATAGAAATACAACGAGATACTTGCTCGACCTAGTCTGCTTATAGACGAATCTCGGTTTCATCTAATGTCTAAAAAGTCAAAACCACAGTCGAGATTTGAACCATCACTCTTTGGGTTTCTCTATCCAACAGAGTCATCGTGGCAACATTCCGGTACGAGTTAAATTCCTCAGCCAACCACATTTGGTTAGAGAATCAAAGATGTGTGGTTCAATTCCCGCTATGGCAAAGAATTTTATTTTCTCTACCGATTACTATGTAGTAAATTGTAGGTAGAGAAGGTGGTGTATTGCATCCAAAAATGTATACCGATATTTCACCAAAATACATGTTTTGAGAGTCCATGACTAAAAAAACAATCTTATAATGTTGTTAGTGTGTGTGTTCAACATAACTCGAAACAAAGCCCATCAAAACTTGGTAATTAATATCAGTGTCCTCTGAGGATGTGATATGAGATTTTCAGGAAAATCCTCCGTTTCAAACTACGCTTTACATGGAAAACTTTTAGAACTTTTCGACATTCTCAAAAATGTAACAATTTTTATTAAAATGCCATACATTAAAGATAATTTACATGACAAACCGTATGTCTCGATTTCGTTGGAAATAGCCTCTGAAGTCTTCATTGAATTACTTTTGTATAGATGTTAAATCGTGAGAACTGGAAAACAGCTTGCTGCACAAAAGTGTAGCTCTTGCTAAACACACGATATATATGCCATACAGTTTTTGTTTTTGTTTTTTTTGTTTCTTTTTGTTTGTTTGTTTGGTTTTTTTTTTGTAGAGGTAACCGTTTCCGAGATAGTCCTTGTTATTAGTTTCAATTTTAATATACCATTATTTTTCTCAACACCAGATCGTGATTAGTTTCATTTCTCTTCAGTTTTGACCTGGTCGAGAAGCGAATTACATCGAATAGCGATGTTTAAAAGTATTTGTTATCGCTTTAGGTTAATGCATTCCTTTATTTTCCTTCTACTTACAAGGAAGCACTTCTGACAATATTTATCTCGATTAGATGAAATAGAGGAATACTTTTTGAGAGAATAGTTTGTTTGCAGAGCAGGTAGAGGATGAAACAGATCAGTCTTTTTTTTTAGACTTTTTCATCTTTTCACACTGTACTGGTTAGAGATGTCGCACGTGAACGGGCTTATTTTAAAATGTGATCTATGTAAACAACATGCAGTTTATTGCATCGAGCTTTTCCCGTTGTATAAGAGATTTGCGCAATCATGTCTCCAGCGCTTCTAACTTAATTTTAATCTTTAGTAATACTTTTTATCGTTGTATTGCCTATTATAAGCTGAACTGAGAATAGTAATAGATGCCCTTGGCATGATCCATAAAAAAAAACATTACGCATGTACATGAAGATATGAATTTAATTTCACCAACTTATAATAGGTGAAATAACACCTGTTATGACTGCCTTGATAAAAGTGAAACTTCAAACTCTACACCACTTCCATTTTAATGGCAGTAACAGTTTTTAAATTGACTACGTCATTGAAAACTAAATGTATTCTACATTTCACATTCCTGGAGTTGCAATAATGGTGTCTCAATGAAATGCGTCTAAGGATATTTATATAAAGAATACTTTGGGGATAACAGAAAATTCCAAACCTATAAAAAGGGTTATCAAAATCGAGCCATAACTTCTGGGCAAGAAAATTCGATATTGACAAGGTTAAATATCTACATTAAGTAAAATTTTATTTATTCTATATTTAGCATTAAATATTGTATTTCAAATCTTTAGTTAAGTAATAAACACTTAATAAAACAAATATTACTAAGTTCAGAGCTTATTAGTGAAATATTGAAAAGTTTATAGATCTGTTTTAGTGTAGATATAAAAAACAAGCTAAATTGATATTATGTTGATTTGGCAGTTCTCTCGTTTTGATTCGTAACTCGCAACTTTTGATTTTTTTCTACTGTTTTACCGTGATAAGTACAGAAATTATTACATTCCACTCAACATTTTGGTAGAGAGATTTCACTAGAAGTAAACGTTTTTGAGATCCCCGAAATAAAAAACAAACAAAAAATGTCAAGCGTATGTGTATGAGTAGTATAGTTAAATAATTATTGTTGCATTCACATAATGTTTTCTACACATTCTTCAAAAACCTAGTCTTAAGAGAATCATATTATTCTACCCAAATGCAGTGCGGGTCGCGCATCTACCCTGTTCCCTCTGAATTTATTTTTGTAGTGTTTAACGCCCTTTTTTTACTGCATATGACACAGTAGGTGACAATTGATACAGGTGTGCATTATTGTGTAGCCGGTAATGCTGCAGATAGGAGAACACGTGTGCGGGCGGCCTCTTTAATCACCCTCTAAATTGCTATAGATGTTAATGGAAGAACCCCTTTCTTTAAATTTATATAGAAGCGTCGCTCCTGCTATTTATATTTGTTCCGGAAGATTTGTTTAAATTATTCGTAAAAATTTAACATTTATTTCTAACAGGAATATTCATCCAATGAGATTTGATAATGCAAATAAAATGATTTTACGAAAGAAATTTGATTTGAGAACGTGCAGTAATGGCCCAAGAGTAAAACAGAAACCGTCTCCCAGCTATATAGTGAAGGTACTTAGAAAAAAAGAAATAAGAGGCGGAGGAACTAAGTAGCAATCGAGATCTCCCAACGCAGTTAGATCAGGAGCGGCCGAAACAGTCGAAAATTGAGTGAACGACTGTGCAAGAGACGAGAATTCATATTGTTCAGCATCAATTGAGATAAACAGTTTTTTATAGTGTTCTATCTACTTGAGTTATTCGAAATAAACATTTATCTTTTTGAGATGCATTTTTTCCTTGTAGAAACATGGGAACACGGTTCAACAACAGACTTAATAAATAGTCAAATATATTACAAGAGTGTTACTTAAATATGACTTTACATGACTGGGATAAACATAATGAGTAAGGATTTCCTCATTTCATAAAAAAAGTTTAAAGGTTTAACAAACAAAAAATATCGCAAACGGTTAACTCTTGAATAAAGCAACTTGACAAAATTGTGATTTACATTTTTTGTATATTGAAGTTTAGCGTTTAGTGTTTAACAGTTTTAAAAAATCGTTTGGAATGAAGAAGACTTCAAAGGATATTCATAGAAAATTCAAGATATACATTTAATTTATCATGAAAATATCTTGCATTTAAACTGAAATCGTTATAGTCATTTTGGAAAAATATATCACTTCGAAAAATCTTCTGTGCAAAGGTATATTTATATGTTGGGAGGAATTTTCTTTAAAAATCCTCGAGTCACATCTTTGGAAGATGTATTAATACTAAGTTTGGTATTTAACAGACATTTTCTTTTTTACTTTTGCTGTTAAGAGACAAACAGACAGACATACCACACTCGCGCATGGCCACAGACACATATATTAGCTCGCGCGCGGAAATGTTTTAAAAAATATTTGTTTTAATCAGGAATCTCAAAAGGTGTATTTCCAAAGAAATGTAGAGATAATATTTTGGGTGGAATGCAATACTTTTCAACTAATAGATATGTATGCTGGTGTACATAACATGTGGCGCACAATGAGACGGAACTGTATGTACAGATAAAGTCTAGCTCAGCTCATACCAGCGTGAAACTTCTTGTTTTCTGACCGCATCGTCAATATCGCTCCATTGGAATCCGGCATTAGAGAGGGTGGGCGCTGGGAATGTAACCTAGGATTTTACGAATGAGAGCCATCTCTCTTGGTATGAAGTAAATAGAGGGAAAAACTTTTATGTCAGTAAGTGGAAGAATGGGTACAGCAAGTCATAGGAATGTAACATCAATTTTTATTTTCTGCACCTATCACATACGTACAATGTACTAATAGATAGAGGAGGTAATAACTTCGATACATACATTTTAACTCAAATACTTGTTTTTAAAACCCCTGAATAAAACATTTTTATAAAAATATCCAAATAGGTGGGTGTGCCCAAAGTTAAAAAACGAAAAGTCTCTTAAATACCAAATGCCAAACGAAGATTTCAAGAAAACCCTCAAGCCCAACTACCCTTTACATGGAAGACTTTTTGAAACTACTGTTTGTTTGTTTTTTAAAAAAAGATTTTATTAAAATGCTGTGTATTTAAAATATTTAATGGCCAACGAAATGTATATCTTGAATGTTCTGGAAATAGCTCCTGAAGGCATGCTTATTCAGGAAAACTTTTGTATAATTAAACCGTAAGAGACAGAAAATGTAGATCTTGTTAAAACACACACTTTTACATATACATTTTTTGTAATGTTAACCATTTTCTAGATATTTATTTTACTGGTTTAATTTTAAACTTTTCTCAAACGGGAAGTCATCTTTCGTTTCATGCCGCTTTTGCTTTACTCCTAGTCACGTAAATTGTACGGAATTTCAAGGGTAGTTTCAAATACTATTATTGGGAACAGAATTTCTTTCCTTTGAAGTTTTAAAAGCAAGATTTAATTTTGGTGTAGTTTACAATAGCGGTTGCTTTTAGAAGATTTGACAATTAGTTTAGATAGGGTACTCTCTTTTATTCAAAGGAAGCAAGTAATAAGACCATTTCTGCTAATATTTATCTTGTTTAACAGGCTAGGAGAAAGAAAAAAATCTTTAGTAAGAATAGTTTGCAGAACAGGTAGAGAAAGTCATATGAATGGAATATATCAGATTTGTCTCTTTTGTAAGAGACGTCAATTGTATTTAATGAATTAATAACTAAGACATGAAATTCTAATTCTCATTCATATGGTTACCTAAATGAATGTTATTAATTTAGAGTCACATAATGTTACATTCTTACTGCAGCTTTCTGGATAAACGTTTTAATCTCTATAATTCAAAATCGCAACTACCCATCTCTAAAACCATCTACTACTGACAAATTAAAAACTACTGAACTACTTGTATATCTATAATTGCAGTAATAATTTCCTTTATCATAATATTAATTTATTCAGTTTAAACTAAAACAAAATATTCTGTATTACATTCGCATATGTATGACCCATTGTATAAAAATGTAGTCTTATAAAAGAGTGATTTTCTACCCACTCCAGGTTAATCGAGATAAATGATCCATCTATAGAAATGATTCCATTATACATTTAATTGCAGATATGAGCATGAAATACCTTGAAAAGGTATTTAAAAGCGGAGAAACAAGCGAATGTAATGATCATGCACTTAAGACAAGTAGCCATAAATTACACAAGTATCTCACGTGTCTTAGATACAGTTAATTCTTTAAAAAAAAATGTACTCAAATAGAAGGAACACCACCATTTTATAAAGCAAGTTTGTCTCTTCTCGTTTGTGGCCATACAAAATTAATTCACAATGAATCAGGTTATAAAAAATATTCAAGGCATCTAATTTCAGTCAAATCTCGTAAATATACAATATTTAAATTTTAGTCGTATAAACTATTTTTGGGGAATAAAATAGTGAAACATTTCTATACAAAATTTGGTTTGGTTTGGGATAATTTTATTGAAAATAGTCATGTGTTATCTTTGGAAGATACATGATCATAAACTTATGTTTAGTATTTATACAAAGTGTATAATTTGTTGACAGGTGTGTATGCGCATGCTGCTTTTGTGTGTTTGGAGAAACTCAAAAAAATGTATCCTAGCTAATTCAGCCATTGATATTATCCTCCATGATACTTATTGTGCAGTCGCCAATTTCCATTATGTATTTTCTATTGGAGCTGTTTTTGCAATCACATAATTTGACAGGTGTGTATGCGCATGCTGCTTTTGTGTTTGGAAAAACTCAAAAAATGTATTTCCAAAAATCTCATCAAAAATTTTGAAACACCCTTCCGATCTGCTCGGAAAGCATAAATTTGAGAAAAACATATTGGATGTGTTACTTTCAAATGGCATTCTCTATCTGCAGCCTTATTTTATTTTGATTCTGCAGGCTATTTTTACGCAATATGTGTACTACAAAACTTGGCCGTCAGACGCACGGTCCGTCTCCCGGTCACGTACGGTACACTTGGCAGGCGTTCGCACGGGCCGTCACCCAGTCACACATGCGTGGACCTCAAATAAAATTTCAAATCACGTTAACAATTATCAAAATAAATTAAAAATATGCCTTATCATAGGATATGTTGGAAATTCCTGGACAACAGTAACCTTGTACGGTTTGAGTTTTAAAAGTTTTGTTGCTTTCCATGCTGAAGCTTTTGAAATGCCAGTTTTGACTAAGTGATTTTCGAGGTGGCCGTTCTAACCTTTCTCCGATTTTGACTAATTTCTGCTCTATAAGCACACGTCTGTTTACCTTCCTTTTCCCCATCGCACATTGATCCCGTCTCCTTGAATGTATTTACAAACAAACGAACGGCCTCTCTACTCGAAACACGCACCCAGGAAATTTAGTTTCAACCCTACAAGAGGATGTAAGCACATACGTATCGCACATAAACACTCTTTGTGGTATTATATACTGCACTTTAAAAGCACTTCAAGCAAAACTAAACACTTTTAAACATTTCTAATGTTATTAACGTGCGAACTGGTCTAGAAGGAAGTAAGATTGGCACACGTATGATGATAGAACGGATTTAGGACGCGCGCGAAGCGAAATGCAGTGAAGGTCACACGGGTAGTTTTCTGGTGGCAAAGTTTTGTAATAAATGTACTGTACAAGCTTATAATTCTCTCTACCGCACAATAGTCTAAATAAACTTCTCAGAAACAGTTTACTTACATATCGTTGCAAGTACAAGAGAGACGAGTCCGAAAGTGTAGCAAATATTTAAAATGGGGATGAAAAATCGTGATATTCCGTTTCCCCAGGGCAAGTCAAACTAATGGCTCAATTTCAGAGATATACTGTGCAACAGATGCTTCCAAAGCTAAACTCTTAAATCTTTTCCCTGGGTAACACGACCTACATTAAATGTATAGCTAATCTCCTACCAAAATAGTTGCTAGTTCCCGCTCTGTTGCTGAAAAGCAAATATCTAGAGCTCAACAAAAATAGAAATGGAGTTTTATATACAGACGAACTTTAACTACTGTGGTTCTCAGCATTCCATTCTATATTGAGTATGAAGACCACCTAAGTTTGCTCAGAGACCTTTCTATTAGGCTCGAGGTTCTTTTACATGCCATAAATCTAGAACACGGGACCAAAGCTTCTCCCCTTCCGAAGGAAGCATGCTAAGCATTTTATGCCCGAAAAAAAGCCATCGACTTCGCCGGATTTGAACCCGCGACCTTGGGATATAAGGATAGCATGGTAACCGCTACAGCACCGAGGGAGACTTACGTAAACGAGAAGGGGAAGCAATGCTGCATACATTTTGGATCATAATAGCCCGGAAACGAGAACGGGAATTCGTATCTATAATCATATCGATCTCAATGTTTTGCGCATTTTAATTTCATTTGCTTTAAATTGCAATTTTTGTTTTCCAACTGTTTCCAGTTTGATCAACATAATGCTTATTGGACAACGTCAAAGTTCAGAAAAGTTTCACTAGAGTGATTATTAGCAGTTTCATGTCACGGCGGACTAGATAAATCTCTGGCGGTGCCGGGATCGAGAAACTTAAAACTTGGTCAAATCTTATTTCCATTCCCGGGGGCTCGAAAATGATTCCAATCGGTTGTGAACGTTTCCATCAAAATGTGTGTAGGTATTTAAACTTAATCATTCCCATTCTGGTTACATTCTGGGTTACCATTGTCCCAGTATTTATGTGGAAAACAAATGCTAATTAGAATTGTACATTCTGAAAATGTTTACTGTCTGCACCTGTTTTGCCCCGGCAGGAAGATTTCCAGCGGACATAAGCAGCAATTTTTCTCAATGCTGGGCGAGTCAAAAAAACATTCTACCTGACGTAGAAGGTTTAGAGGGTTGGGACTGGGTGTTTAACAGGCCAAGACTTATTTCATGCATGACTTTAAAATGTGCCCTAATTGCTCTTCGCTGTTAGTGTGAAGCTTTTCGAAGCTATATGCTTTAAACTGATAATAAAATAATACAACTTTGGTAGGATTCGCGAAGTTAGGTCGAATTACATTGTTTTAAAATACCTTGATTGTTTGCAAACGTTTTCAACTCTACAACTTGACACGTGTTATCATGTTAAGGAATACAAGCAATTGGCACAATAAACACAACGTACACAACGACTATGAGCAACTGATGACAGGTAAAAAGCTGTCTGCCTGGTCTGTACATGTCAGCGGGTTGAATGGCGACTGGGGAAGGTTATCTAGGACGTCACAGCTGATAACAGTTCAACGTTAATTTTATTTTCTTTCGTCCTTGGTGTAATGCTTGGAATGCCTTAGCCTAGCTCGTGTTTTACTACCGAGCTATGACAGCAAATAGTATACATAGGTTGTAAGTACAAAATAGATGTTGATTCTATTAAAATCATCATATAATGTGTTGTGCTGTTGCATTATTATAACTAGTATTATTACGTTATTATTACCTTTATTATTATTACTATTATTATTAATTGTCGCCTTTCTTGGTGTAATGGTTACTATGCTAACTTCATATACCCAAGGTCGCGTGTTCAAAATCGGCGGAGGACGATGGATTCTTTCGGGTGTAAAAATCCTTAGTATGGCTCTCTTCCGAAGGGAAATGAAGCAGTCGTAGACTTACGGCACTATAAAGAATCTCATACCTGATAAAGAGGCACTGAAGCAAAATAAAGTGGTCTTTTACGCCCAGTATAGAATGGGACGCTTAGTACCATAGCAGTTAATAGAGCCCATAAATAAAACGCCATTTTATTTCATTATTATTATTTCCATTATTACTATTACTATTATTTTCATTATTATTATTATTATTATTATTATTATTATTATTATTATTATTATTATTATTATTATTTATATCTTTTGTCTGCCTGAAAATATTCAAAATGTACGCTGTAACAAAACGAACAAATGACTAAGTTATGATCCTCTCTCTCTCTTTCTTTTTTTTTTTTTTAACCTTAAAGAAGCTGTGCTTCCGGTTCAATGGTGCGCCCTCCCATAGTTGATTTACCGGTTCATTTGTTACAGCATTGATAGTAATTTAAACTTGTGAAATAAGAAAAATATGACCGTAAACGTAAGAATGTAAAAATTGCAAATGGTCGAAATATTTATATTCAAGCCCAATCAATTTAACCAAGTCGAAAACAGATTAAAAGGGTGTCAAGGTGTACATCCATGGAGAAAAAAAAAAAAAAAAAAAAAAAGGACTACCATGGGTTAAAGTGATATTCTAAAGCTGATTGCTATGTGACTGAAGTTCCTTTTTTTGTATGGGCAGGAATAGACAAATTCCCGTATGAGAAAAGTATGCTTTTTAAGGCTGAAACCAAAAACAAGGAATATCTAAAAAAACTATCAACTCCACGAAAAAATGTATATAACATAAATGGTGTGTTTTAATGTGTTCTACAGTTTTGTATGGTAAGTTTTTGGCTATCTCTTACGATTTAACAGTTATGCAAAATTCTGTTAAATTCATCCGAAAATTCAAGATATACATATTATTCGTCAGGTAAATATCTTTAATATGTGATATTTTAATAAAAATCTTTAAGCCATTTTTGATAAAATCAAAATTTTCGAAAAAATGTCCATGTAAAGGGTAGTTGGAGGTGGGGGATTTTTTTGAAAATCTTCGTGTCGCATCCTTTCAAGATACCAAACTTAAATACCAAGTTTTTGAGCTATGCTGTCCACAGACACGCACACACACGAACCTTTTCCCCAGAAATGTTTTTTTTTTGGATTCAGGGGGACTCAAAACATGTATTTCCGGTGAAATCTCCGTATCGAATTTTTGGGTATACCTTCTCTATACACTATATACATAGTACGTGCACAGAAAGTAAATATGAGTCAAGTCTGGAACGGCAAATTCGTCTAACAATAAGTCCTACCAGCACAGCGCCATGTGTACACCATCCGTGATATAGATGTGTAGCGGCAGCAACAAGCTTCGTAGTTCCAAATCTTAATATTGCTAACCCATATGATCAATAATCATAATGAAATACATAGCTTACGCTTCAACAACTAACTATGAATAGTATCTAATAATATTAACAACGTAGAACATGATAAGAGTTTGTATTATACTAAATCTGTCACCTTTCATTAGTTTTCACTGTACTGCAGTGACAAAACGTAAGTTACTCCTCCGGTGAGTGTCGCATGTTCGCTTCTCGCATGTAGCAAACATTTTTTATCCTTCTCTTAATGATGTTGAATCAACAAATGAAGGTTATTTATTTTAGTCATACTTATTTTATACACGACATTCGGTAGTTATTATGATGCTTTTTGAAGGTTTTATTTTACCAAACAGCAACATGCTATACACGAAAGCATGTGTTGTGCAGGATGGACCGCAAATGCAAAAGGTACGAGCAGTTTACTCTCAATGACAAAAAAAAAAAAAAAATGGAAACTGTATAGTATGAAAAAAAATTTACTAAAAGTGCTGTTAAGAAAACCAATGTTTTGAATGATTTTTTTTCTTTGTGGGGCAGGAGGGTTCGGAACACTTGCTTTCCTCGACACAGCCTTCACAAACCGATCCAACAGGTAAATGCCAATCGCAGCTGGAATAACGTCATGTTCTCAGACAAGATGACATTTTCCACCACATGTAAGGGAAAGGTGATTGTCTATTGTCCATGCGGGTCCCATACGATGCAAAATAGGTGGCTTCATAATTTCATCATAGTCGGGTAGTGTGTTGGAGCTGAATACAGAAACGATCTGAGGCAGCTTGACGATACACTAAACAGTGTGCATTAGACGGTTATACTCAATATTGTTTGGTTTCCTCTGCGAGGATGAGATATTTTGATGGAATTGTTGAATTTGTAAAGGATAGTCATCTTGTCCACACATCTCGAAAGGTTTAAAATTAGTTTTCAGTGAGGTAGGATATCGGAGTGGTAGACTGCTCTTCTTACTCATTTAAAGCCTATTGAGAATATGTGAGCTAAGGAAAAAGGGAGCTGCGCTCCAATTTAACTGTAGATGGGCGAAGGACAAAAGCTAGCTTCTGGGCACAAATTCAAGAAGCCTGGGATCTTGTAGCTTCTCGTCCACATTACTACAGACATCTAATTTTGTCTAAGATTAAGGGCAGTTATACGGGCTCAGAATTCACATACCCGACATTAATTATATTTATTTTATGTGCTTTAGAAGATAATAGTTTATTTACATATATGTTTTTAGTTATTTAGCATGAACGTTAGTAAAATTATACTGTTGGTGCACAGATAGGCCATAACCGGAATTGCCAAACTATACTAATGCAATACTATGTTCTATATGTCCAGTCATAAAATTAACTATAAAAAAATGACGAGCAGCGTGAGATTTGAACCTAGAAATTTTCGAGCGAAGGCAATGCCTTCTTAACCTCTCGGCCATCGTAACGTTCTTTAATATGATTTTAGTACTCAAAAGTTAACTTTATGTCAGTCACAGACCTATGCATAGTTCTTTTGTGTGCATTGTGAATACAGCTTTTAGGAAGATACACGTAGCTCTTCGATCGACACATTAATCTGGCGATGACTCATTTGTTGTATCCACGGCTGTACAATATGAGAACTAGAAACACAACTGTGAAAAATACAACTCTCTTAAAAACTCCGGCGATTAAGCGTGTTCGCATGTACATACAGCTGCTTTTGAGGCGAATAAAATATAGTTATTCAGAACTATTGAGGTTACGACGATGGTTTTGATGCATGGTGAATGCTGCGCTTAGGTAAGTATTGTATACAACGCTCCAACAAAATAGGCCCATTTAATTGCCCCGCTATGCACGAGGAAAAGTGAAGTTACAGTGGATATTAAATTACTTTGGTGAAGTTGCAGGTTAAAACTGATCATTACATCAGTGGATCACATTACTGAAATGGCAATCGAAAATTTGACAGCCGTATCTTGGCTTCAAACATTTTATTATCTGCTACATCATTTTATCGACAGATGCTAATTGCGTATATATATGCCATATATAATCAGGTATACAAGTATGTAGGTTTAGGTCGGTATTTTTCTGTAAGTATTTATAGCTTCCATTGTAGTGAAGTCACAAATTTTTCAAAACTTTCTGCTCTAATTACTTTATTGATGCGAGGTCTTTCAAGGATGATTTGGATATTCCTTCGAGCGTGCACAAAATCAGTTTATGTAAGCACAAATAGTAGTTTTGTTACCTCTTACCTATAGTGAGAACATATTTCACAAAAAAAAAAAAAATCCATATTAAGATTTCCCCAGAAATGCACACTCCGAGATGCCCTGAAACATGAAGGTGCGTGATTTCGATTGATGTACCAAGTAGTATAAAAAGAAAGAACAGAAGAATAAGGATAGTTGGAAAATATGGTAAAAGGGGTAAAATCTAGCTATGAAAGTAAAGTGGTTTCCTTGCGGTATTTTCTACTTTAAGCTAAAATCTGATAAAAGAGAACATGATACATCACTCATTCAAGAACCCCAGCTAAACAAAGGCTCTGGGAATACATGGCCTACCCACAGAGTTGATAATGCAAGAACTTGCACTATGTAGAAAATGGTTAAATACTGCTACATACAGCACTGTTCTAGGGGTGTAACTGAAGAATAACCTCGATAGTGGGGGACAGGAGTATAATATTGTCATCGTACCTACCTGATGATCATAAGTTGTCGAGATGTTGAGTAACTTTGTGACCCCCCTGGGGCCAAAAGGATAAGGAACTACTCATATTCACCATTTTTATGCGGCAGCACTGGAATCACTGTAAGAGGAGAAGTTACAGAATCTTTGGCAAGTACAGAGCTAAGAGTTCTGAATATAAGCAATGAACCCACCTTTATGGAAACTCATGATATAACATAGTATCTACACTTATTGAATCATGGTTAACTAGCAAATGTCTTAGATATCTGATCCAGGCATATCTTATTTGGGATTAGTCATATCTAGTTAACCCTGTTTGATATAGCAACCATATCTTCACTAATTTGGATGGTGTCTTTTGTACCTTTAAGCACTAATGCTAAGGGTTCCCAAGAGTCTTGATCGGTATTGGCCGTGGAAAGGCAGTCCTTTCTCCCATTCCACTACAAAAATTATAAGCTCAGTTAGTAGACAAGGCTGGTCTGTTAGTGGTCTAGAGAGTATAATGAATTTGGGCAGAAAGTAAGAAGATGTTTCAAATTAGCATATGGGTCCCTACCGAAAATTATTATCTATCTGCGTCGAATTCATCCATAAAAATCACAAGGCATTCATAAAGGTTGTACTATCAAAGGACGAATCATGAAATGTGTGTCTAAAATGCCGTTAAGGCCAGTTAGCACTATCAAACTACTCAATGGCAGTTACATTTACTCTGTACGTACATAAAACGTGGTTGCATTTAGCTAGCATCCACTTTCCACACTCAAAGCTAAGGCTAGTTTTCAACCAATCGATAATAGGGCAAATCAATCTGCGTACATAACTCGTAACAGAAACTGGAACTTGACCATAGGGATAATTATTTTAGATAAATTCGGATGGGATATCCATTTATTTGAGCCGTTAAAATTATGGGAACCTGATTTAATATTTCTTGCATAATTGAAACAAACAATAAAATTCGCTCTCGTTAGTGTCTGGACATTGGGTTAAGATGTTGAGTCTCCATTAGTACTTCTATTATTACGTTGTCTCCTTTGATAGAATTTTATAAGGAGTCATTCATATTTTGCTGCATTACTCAATACGATTCATTTGTACCCACAAAAAGAATGTGGTGTGCGTTAAGCATCTAGGTGCAACGGAAAACGTTTCAGCAGCAATTGCATTCAATACCGCAAGGGGTATTCTTGTACATATACATTGAAGAGTTTCTAAAATACAATGTATCACATACTTACATTACAACTGTATGCACAGTTCATAATTTACAAATCAATTTCGTCATTGTGTCAAATGAAAAACAGAAAACAACCATCGCAATAGTAAAAAAAAGTACCTACATAAAACTAGTTAAGAACTATGAACTATAATGGAAATTGCATTCTACCTTGTTTCTGTATGAAACGCAAATAAAATAGACCTTGAGAAATAATACAATATGTGAGTAATTGTTCGAGTTGATACACAATATCCTTGCAGAGGTTGCACCAGAGTAGCTGGAATGATTAAACGGCGTAATACCTACATAGACAAAACCAAAGTACTACTATTTGAATCCTAGCAATAGCAGAGGCTTTTTTCTTTGTTTTCTTTCTTTTTGTTATTACGTCGCTAAAATCACAGTATAGTTTCTAAGTTTCAAAGCACACATTATATAAATGTTTTCAAAACATAATTTTATTAAATAAATCTAAGCAGGTGCCTCGACAAACCATTATTATTGCGTTGAATATTGAACGTAACGTAGGTTTAATTCAGTTTTTTGAAATCAATGCGCCCTAAATGGTTTAGCTCTAAACTTCAAAAAGTAAACTACTATGTTTAGTTTTTGTCAAAATGTACCTATTTAAGGACAATAAAACTGAACAATGAAAATTTGAGAGTGGTGAGGTTTTCCTACCGATTTCAATTACCAGCGCTCTACCGACTCGCCAACCAGCATGTTATAGCTAACCACTCTAGCTAACTGCACATGATCTGAAATTCAGAGAACGGTTATCAGTAGCACACCCTCAAAGAAGGGCAATTTGTCAAAATTGTAAGTCCAATATATTTAAATATCTTACGATTGCGCACCAATACTGAATTCCTTTTACTCTTAGAATACAATAGTCGGAGAATGACAATAGGGCGTACGTCCACATTCGTTTGAATTACGGCCATTGCTGTGCGATCCTGGAAACTAGCCGTAACTTGGCATTTGGGAAAAAGAATAATAGATTTGCCTATCTCAAAATGTTTATCTAAGATCTCACTACAATCCTACCCAGGTGAATTTTGGGGCAGCCTGTTTATGGGGATACTTCTAGAATGTTTTAATTAATGTTTGTGAAAATGCTGGAATATAAGCACAGCAACTATGTAATTAAATAATGATACCATTATAAATTACGAATACCATAAAAATCAAAAGTATGAAACTTTTTATACGGATAATATCCATAACATTAATAATTACAAATACAGAAATTATCTGAGTTACTTTAATACAATAAAAAATTTTACCCAAAAACGATTATATATTCATTTTACACCTTACTGCAAGGGATATTAGTTATCACTTCAATTTTACTGTGTGTGTTTATATTACATGCACTTCTACACTGTTGAGCCGTCGAGTCAAATGTTGGATATATTGTATATGATACAGGTCTAACTTTGAATTTGAATTTCCGCTCCATTCGCTCTTATATTGTCCAGTATTACTTACAATAGAAACAAAATAGTAGTGTTGCTCATTTTCTTCTTATATTTCTTCTGTACTAAAATAAAAGGTTAAAATTCATTCCTTACTACTAGAATAAGTGTGTCTGATTCTCAGGCCTTGTCGAAGTTAATAGAAAACTACTCAGCGTTTCCCTTTTCTTTCTTTCAAAGCTATTTGCCTATGTTAAATAGGAAATTTAAATAGGGCAGCAAGTTTAAAATACATATCTAGCTATCTGATGACCAGATTCTTTCTTTCAACAAATCGATATTTTCAGAATGTTCATAAAACAATAAATATATTTTCGTTACTATTATTTGTGTATATAAAGCGGTATCTAGAAATACTATAGTTCTAATTCCAAGCCAGCATATGGTGACAAATGAAGTCTGTACTGAAAAAAATGCTTTTATAACGTGCCAGGGGAAAAAACAAATGTTAACAGTTATTGTAAAATAAGACATAGGTAATGTACGTTCAACACCATAGAGAAAGAGTGAAGGGGAAGGTAGTGCTGAGGAAATCGTGGCAGGGTGTGTGGAAAGGGTGAAGAGATGAGGAAGGGAAATAAGGGTAAAGATAGGAAATGGCACATGGATGGAAATAATTTAATGAGAGAACCGTAGAACCAATGGATCGCGGAAAGATATGCACCAACATGAGCAGAGCCGCAACTTCTAATATAAAAAATAGTTTTTTATATTATACACATATATAAATATGATAATATACAAAGTCGTGGTATAATTATTATATGAAACTATCATTAATATCATTAATATTATCTGATATTAGTGTGAAAACTCAAACTGATTTCAGCTTTAGCTATTAATTGTTACACAGGCTAATCATTTTCAAACACCGAGTTTCACCTGCTAGAGAACTTAAATGTACCTCTTAATTATAGTCAAATAATTTTTATATTATTTATAATTCAATTAATGTATTGATCAAAACTATTTAGGTTATAATTGTTATATTTTCTGAAATATTACACACATTATTATGTCATTACTTTCACTAATTACAATCCTTGGTAATTTAGGGATTTTCTTTCATTACTTCCCAACTGTTCTCCTTTGTTATTGCAAACATTGGTGAGGCGATGTCTAAGAGATTGCAATTGTTCGTAATGAAAATAAAAGCTACGTAAAGCACGGTGCTACAGTCCTCTCTCTCTCTAACCTTGCCTTGTGTATGTGTAGCAGAGCGTGGTTTCGATCGACGAGTTTCTGCGTTAAGATCCCAGCATAGTTTCACGATAGCTACAGTTCCTTCTAGCCTCGCCTTCTCTGGGTTATGGTCCCAGTATTTTTCACGTCAGGTTAGTAAGAGAGAGAGAAAGAGAGAACTTTGTCAGTCTGCTTTACTTGAAGTTTAAACTTTTTATCGCACATTGGAGAAGTCTGTTTGACATACCTGGCTCCATCAATTAGATTCCTTGTATCTTTATAGATAGCTATTATGTTAGGATTTTAAACTCCGGCTGTTTTCTGACTGAGCTCATTGCCAATGAACTGCAAACATCGATTACATTTTAAGAATGAAAATCCACATTCATGAATTCACAAAAGTAAAAGTTTTTTGATGAACTGTCACATCAACTGCTGAGTGTCTATGAAGATGTACCTGAACATTAACCACTGATATCTAATCCATCGAGAGTTGTCTAAAGGAACCTTCAAATCCAAACAAGTCGTTGCTAGTGATTGGCTTCACTGGCCTTTTGGATTCATCTGCCACAACGTTTTCTTGTTCCAGGAACCAATCTCTAAATTCTACCAGCGTCTCCTTCCAGGCACCTGTAATCAAAGTACAAAGACAGATTATTGGTCACTTGCTCTGAAATGGTATATTGCTGTATCGTTAAACCTTCGTTGCCCGTCGGCACTTACATGTCCCGCTTGTTTTAAGTGCTACTACAGAAATAGGTAATTTGATATTAAACTAAACATCAACCATGTAGTACAGTTAAATTATAATCTTCTTCAACTGTAAACAATATTTTTTGTAATAAAATCCTAGTTATGTTTATTTTTCTAAGAAAAGAAGAAAAACGCACGCAGCTACAGTAAAATGTAATCCCGTCAGCTTCTATCTGCCATTTCACCGATTATTTGTTGGGCTTCTCCCATAGTTGTATTTATTCTACAAAAGCTTTGGAGATTTTGTTCAACATTTAATAATATTCAGAATTCACAAGTAAATTATTAAAATAAGTAAATATATTAACAAGTATATCACAATGTTTTGGAAATATTATTAATAAATTAAATAAGCTCATGAATACATTCTCTTTTGAATAACTGGGTTCTAGGTGGTGAGAAACATATTTATCAGAAGTTCAGAGGTTCTAAATTATATCCCGTTATACAATATATAGGCCAGTAAATGGATGACATTTCACATGAATTTAGACTCGAATATAATTCTTAATATGAATTATTTTAAAAATTTTAGAGAAGGATTTGAGTTTTCAAGTCCATCATAAACTAAATTAATTAGAAAGAATGTTCAGAATCTAGCCCTAAGTCTCTCTCTCTTATTGTTGAATAATACAGTGATTTTGTGAGCTAGCCATGGATACTATTCGTCCATCATATATTCTATTCTTTTAGCATAGCTGCTTTTAAATTACTTTTTATAAATGTCATTGCGTATCGAGTATAAGTATGTCTGTATGTGGATGTGCGGTTGCTTAATTTATTCGCAATAGTTGAAAGTTCTGCTTGAGAATCATAATATACGTATACTACGAGTGTATGAACTCTACATAATCAATGCAACTGTTTTCTTTACTGCTAGTAATGCTGCTTGAAAGATGGTGCACAGTGGCGAGTTTTTGAATTAATAATAATAATGTGCCAATTCAGAGTTTTTATCTTAAATTGCAAAAATGCAACCGACCATAACGTTTTGAGTTGCTTTGTTACTATAACTAAAATCAGTGTAAATATGGAAGTCGTATCTTAAGGCAGTCTTGTTACATAAGTCAGAAACTGAGCAAGTATTTCAACTTCATGGGTGTTATCTGCGTTAAAGTGTAGACGGTCATTTTTATGTTAATTTTGCTTGATATGTCCCGTATAAGTGAATAGATTCAATTTCAGCTAGAAGTAATGCAGCATTAGTAGATAAAGTTCGATCGGCTCTTACAATTTTTAAGGCAAAGCCTTGTTTTATTTGAGCTAGTTTCTTTTGAACTTGCTTAATATTTTATGAAAATTAAATACAACGTAATACCAATGTTCCAACTGCACTTCTTTGAAATGAATTTTAGTATTTCTGAGTTTAGTTCCAAGGAAGGATGTGCGACAATTGAGAGTTCAGTAGGGGACATATTTCCTTTAATTTGAAGTCGCTTAAAATAACTCGAAAGATCAGTTTTTCCATCCTTTACACAGATACATTTGAGTGCAATTGCTGGAAATCTCTGCTATTCAAACCGATTTTGTGTTAGTGTCTTTGGAAGGCATATGCAAAGCCGGTTTAGGAAAGCCGGTTTAGGAAAAAGCGGAAGAGCAGCACATTTACCAAAAATATTACCTGCAATAAATGGTTAAAGGTAACCGAATTCAAAACGGTCCAGTTTCACGGTCATAGTGCCTACATAGAAGGAGGTTTTGATACGTTATTTTCAAGTGAAAGAAATGGGTGGCCAATGTAACTCCTTGAATAGTGGACAGTGTTGCAAACCTGTAAGAAACACATTTCAGCAGAAGAGGAAGAAAAATTTTAGTAACTTGGAAGATAAATGGTTAATTTTGAAACCTCTAATATCAATTTTAAAAATCAATGTTATAATAATGGTCATGAATGTAATAACAATATCATTTATTTTTAAACATCACTCAGCGCGTGTATATTATGTAGCAAATATATTGATATAGTGGAGTTTTTCCCAATCAATGCATCAATCAATCAATGCCTTGTAGCAATTTTTACTTCTTTTCCCAACGCTATTGAATAATCCCAGATAGCCCAACTGCCCCTTATTGCAAGTGTGCAGGTATCCCTTTGTGCGTTAAAATAGTTGCAAAACTCAACGGGGCTATTTCAAGCTAAAAATCTGCCAGTGGAATGGCGAGTGTGTCTTAGCGTGAGGTTTCAGTGTGAGCTGAGCTTTTTCAAACGTGGAAAATGGTTAATTGACGCTATACAGTGTATACTAAGTGAAATGGCTCTATTAGGTACCGCTGTTCTGTTTCCTAAAAAAAATAATCATTGATGACTCTTGCATCCGTACGTAATCTGTGACTGGGCCCCCGCGTTCCCCCAATATAACATCATCCTGCTATTTTTAACTCTGGGGGGGGGGGTATAAAGGAGAAAGTTTACAATACAAATGCCAGCAGGTGACCACATTTGAAATAAACAAAATATATCTACGTAGTAAAAAATTTAAAGCAATATCAAGGAGTATTTTGGAAATAATAGCTCTACAATAAAAATGTGTATGGCATAAATTGTAGTTTCAACGAGATCTACAATTTTGACTAATTTTTACGTTTACTGATTATGGAAAATTCAGAAAAATCCATTCGGAATGAAAATGTTTTCAGAAGCTATTCCTGGAAAATCAAGATAAATAAAATTTATTTGTAAAGTAAATATGTTTAATGTTTTGCCCTTGGAAGATACTAAACTAAGGTGGTATTTAATGATCTTTTCGTTTTTTAATGTTTTCTGTTTAGAGAAAGAGAGAGAGAGCGCGCGACACACACACACACACACACACACACACGCACAAAGAGGCTTTTTTTCTAAAAATGCATGTGAAATGCGGTGAAACCGCGGCATTGAATTTGTTGGTGGAATATAATGCCTACTCAAAGACATTAAAATACGTCTGAAACTGCTTATCGTAAGACGGGGTCTTTTTCCTGTTCACGCCCATGTCTTTCAACTGATTGCTATGCTCTTACAAACGCATTAACGGACACGTTACCGCAGGGAAGGTGTTTGTATGCCCAAGAATGGAACCCTCTAACCGGGTGATACAAAATTAGGTTAATTTTTTCTCTGCGCTTTATACTGAAGTTCTAATGCCAAGGTAATTCGCGCACGTGGTGGACAAAATTAATACACCGCCTATACTGCTCTCACGAACTGTCGAGCGGGGTGAGGGAAAGGAGATGGATTGCCCAATCGGTTATGTCTTTTCTTATTCGCGCAGTATGTTGAACCAGAATGGCACCAATAAAATATTTTCTTAAGACTTGTGTCACCATCAAATATTCACATTTTCAA
This sequence comes from Hymenopus coronatus, assembly GCA_030762935.1. Taxonomy (NCBI): domain Eukaryota; kingdom Metazoa; phylum Arthropoda; class Insecta; order Mantodea; family Hymenopodidae; genus Hymenopus; species Hymenopus coronatus. Next base: position 124,397,239 of record CM060896.1, on the reverse strand, counting down.
CAAAATCACAGTGCCAGGGGTATTTTAACGTCCTTGAGTGCACATATGCACTAAAAAAAGTAATATATGTCGCTATAATCCACATCAGCTTGCACATTTAATTATTGGATTTTGCAAGAACCTACCCCAGAGTTCTTCACAAGTTCCTACATCTCCTCCGTATTCCTTAGGTAAATACTTCTTGTCCACGAAAGAATGCAAACTGTCCATGCCTTTAGGATGCACGTGTATCTGTAACAACATTATACAATATTACTTAAAGCTTACAAGAGATACTTTCTGTAACATTAAATGTTATACCTTGTTGAATTTGAACTCAAGAACACCGAGGCATCTCTGCTTTATCTTATACGTATTTTAACCACAAATCTTTAAACTTTCATCAGACTTTTGTCACCGATACATGCAATCATGATTCTAGAACCTAAAAGTTACATAAATGGCGTTTTAATGCGATATAGTACACCCATTGTTTGGTAATTTTTCCCTGACTGATAAGCTTGAGAATTATAAATTTCTCTGGGTTTTTCTATCTATTTTAAAACATTTACTGTATTGAAATAAGATAGCACAAAGGATTTAGCATAATTTAATAATTAATGAAGAAAACACTATTGTAACCAACTAAAACTCTTTTTAATAAAAAAAAACGATTTCTTCCCCTGATCACAAATAATTTGTTTTCTAATAAATGCCCTTCAATTCTGCCGTAGTTTCCTTTCGACGCTGCCTACGGCGGTTGCTACTCTGTCCATTCCGAGTTTCCCTTCAAAACAGTTCAAGTGCTCTACGTTATGGACTTGAAACCTACCTTAAGCATTCTAACCTTTTATACCTATCGATGACGTGGCATAAACTTCTAAAAGCAAATGAAATATGTTTTTATTCCAATATCCATCATCTTTTTAGGAATGTATTACAGTAATATAACTCATTCCATAAACCTGAAAATCAAAATCTTAAAAGATAACATATCCTCTAATTAAACATATACAAATAGCTTGTAAAAATGAGATTTTTATAAATTTAAAGGAGGCGGAGCTATATTACAAGATAATAAAAATCACCATAATGTCATTCTTGGTAACAAATTAATAACCCTTTATTGATTAATAATCTTCGTTTACCTAAACGTTCATAACTAATATAAGTTAAACAAAATAAACCACCGCGGGGGTGTCAATGAATGGCTTCGATGTCAAAGAACCCACCAATGGCCAATGTGTCCTCTCACGCCAAGTGTAACAATGCACGACAAAATTAGCTATGACTTCCAAAGCAAGCTGCTTGCCAAGTATCTGTTTCGCCAATTTTTATAATTAACCGTTGAAGTGCTGATAGCATAATGGTGTTCATCTAAGGCATGGTGAATATACTGATTGAGGCGTTGGCATTTCCACGACTACTGCTGTCGTTGCCGTCCCAGAAACGCCACATTTAGTTTTTAGCACTATAAGTTATAAGAGGTGAGCTGCTGTGAACGCTGAATGCGGTTGTATGAAGGTTTGTGAACGGTGGACAATTTTACGGAGGTCTGAATCACATTTTGGAGATATGCGACAGGAAATCAGTAACTTGAGGGCAAGCAATGTTTCGTGGTATTTGCAAAACCGCATTCATATGCCCCTGCAATGCATCTCAATCTATAGGTTCAGTAATGACGCGCTTATCAAAAAGAATCTGATGACTATCGGGCAATCATCAGAATCAATTTCGATAAGACCTCTTCAAGGATATCCTAAACTATGTCCGGGATTTAAAGTTTTAAGACATTTTAAGTGATTATTGGGCTATGTTATCTCAAATTAATTTGAGATTTCCTTGCGGTTTATCGGGAAAAGCGCTAAACAGTTAGGAAATTTAATGTCGCGTCGAAATGTAGCCATGGTAACTCAGCGGTTAGAACAACTGACGAAAACCAGGAGCACCGTGTTCAAAACTCCCTATGGCCGTGAATTATTCAGTCTGGCTCTACATTTGCAACTGTTGTTCTTCGCACGCTAGTGCGGGAAAAAAAATTAATATGTCTCCAAATTTTGTCCGTCGATATCACGCAGTCGTTATCTTACTGAACTGGGGCTGAGATGAAATTAGTGACGGGAAAGCTAACAACACCGAAAGGCAACAATGGGCTCCTTTAGCCTCCTGAGAAAGTTCCACTGCTTTCCATTTCCTGAATCTACCCATCCAAGACAAATTTGCTACGTCAGCATTATCCCATCTGAACAAGATAAAATGCTTTCTTGGTCTTAATATATGCTAAACAAATGGAAAATAAACTAAGAAAGAGCATTTTATTAACACTTACCCTCTCTCTTATTTTTGGTTTATTGAAGATGGCGCGAATCAAACCAACGAAGGCATCAATGTAGCCGGGTGTGTTTATTAGGTGTATTCCTTTTATTTTTGCGTTGAAGGCTTTCTGAAAATAAAAATATGCACATATTTCTATTTGTATAACAGACTCTTTAGAACTATCGTTTTCTCAGAAATAAAGATCCTACTTTAGTTTTATACCAATTTATAAACATAAAGTAAGAATTAACCTGCCGATGGCTTTACAGCAAGAATAATCTCTTGTTAAGCATAAACGTTATAGTCAACTGCGTTATAGTCAACTGAATGCAACCTGATTTATTTCAGTGCCAAAGTCCTTATTACAAGCCCAAACATCCTATGAAAAGCGAATGGAAATAATCCGACGTTGACTCTGGGGTGGGTAATTTTTTTAAAATCTGTAGCAGGTCAAATATGTACAATACTTCCTCTACTTGCTATAGGTAATAGGCAAAGAAAATTGAAACTGTTTTGTTCCTATCCATGCCTCTCTTTTAACTTCAAAGCTTATTTACCACTTCTTTCACTTAATTATAATATAAATAACAAAGTTAACTGAAATCAGCTTTTGTCCATTTTTCTAGAGAAATACATGTCATTCAATCCCAAATTCATACTTAACATATCAAGGGAGTTCATTACGAAATCTGCTCTTTTAGAAACTAGAACGTTAATCTTTCAAAAACGTTCTTCACAAAAACAGCAAAACTTCTTGTACTAGGGTCGGCTGATAAGTACAACTGCTATTGGTGACTTTGTCCTGAATATTATTTAAATAGTATATGACAAAATAGCGTCGGCGTTATTGTGTGGGTCAGTTGGTCCGGTTAGGGTGAAACCTAGTGACATTTCCCTACCTTTTGATGTCTTCGCTGCTCCGGTTTTAGCTCAGGTTGTTCCTCCTCATCGGCGAACATGAATTACTCGGTACAGGGCGTGGTACAGAAGGAAATACAAAAAAGGTAGTGAAGAAAAATAATCAGTTTCATAAATATTATTGAAGAAAATTGCATGGTATAATATTACACGGTATAAACCCTAACCGCTGACAACCAAGTGACACCTGCAAACATGTGAGTGACGATTATAAATCTGGGGAAAGCAAAACCATGAATTCTTTGTTTCAACCGCGGTGAGCAATGTGGCGCGATTTTGCTTCAGCGACCGACATAGTGTCGCCCATGGAATCTGGCGTAGAACTGCCCAAAACTGTTGTGATTTTAAACTTAGCTTCCTTTCTGTATAAATAGCGTCCCTTCTTGCTATTGGTGGCATGTACTTATGCCTCTATTCCCTAAAGTCACTCAACGTTATACAAAAGACTTAGAATGTTTACTTTTGAAAACTCAACTGACAATACATCAAAGTCTTGCTAACGGAAAGTTGTGCATTTACAGTTAAAACCACATTTCAAACATTTGTCGTCTTAGCGTGTAAAAGTATTAACAAAATACAAATATCCACAAGTAAAATAATGATTAAAGCAAAACTTATTACCCTTACTATGATTAATAAGGCATTACTGTATACAAAGGTTATCTATTTAATTATGATGATCAATATCGGTATACAGATCGTTGCACAATAGAGATTATTTTTACATATTATTGTTAACATAATTTCGATGGTTTACGCGAATATAGAAGAGTTACGTCTTATAAGTCCCGGGCCTTTCAATGAAATTTTTTTTTTTTTTGCTTTTTTTCTCTCAATATAATCTCCAGAAACGCTAATAAGTGTGTCATATCGGTGTTCTAATTTAATTAAATCCTCTCTGTAGTGCTATTTATCAAGGTCCTCAAAATAGCTGTTATATCAATTACTTCCTCGTTACTGTGAAATCTTCGTCCTCCAAATTGTTTGAGGTTTGGGAACAGGTGGTAGTCACTGGATGCTAGATCTGGCGAATAGGGTGGATGTTCAAGCAATTCAAACTTTAATTCGCACATTTTACCCACTGCAATGACTAAACGATGGGCCGGAGCATTGTTGAGATGAAACAAGACTTTTTGTTTGCCAAATGAGATCGTTTTCTTTTCACCTCATCACTCAAACGTTGCAGTAAGCTTGTGAATTAGTCATGAGTGATACTTTTAGCCTTTTACAAGTAACCAAAAATAATTACCTGTGCATCCCAGAAAACACTCGCCATAACCTTGTTGGCTGACAAATTTGACTTTTTTTGGAGTTGGTTCACCTGACGTAATCCCTTGTTTTGACTGTGATTTACTTTCTGGAGTGTAGTGATGTATCCAAGTTACATCCATGGCAATAAGCCGTTTCAAAAATTCACTGGGATTCTTACGCTAGAGCTCCACATTCTTAACAGAAACAGTTTTTCTTTGCAACTTTTGATCAGGTGTCAACAAACGCGGCACCCATCTTGCATAGACCTTGTGAAATCCCAAACCATTACTTAAAATATTACCTACACGTTATTTTAATATGTTTGCAGCCTCTGCTATCTCAAACAACTTTAATCTGCGGTTTTCCAGTACTAAACGATGTTTTTTTTTCAATGCTCTCTGGAGTTGTCACTTCTACAGCTCACTAATTCTCGTACGCCCATTTTAAACTCAGCAAATCACCTTTTAATCCTTGAATATGAAGGGTCTTTCAATATACTGCCCATTTCATCTTTGATTTCTTTAGTTCTTAACTCTTTCAAATGTAAGTATATAGTCCCTGCTCGTTTTTCAAAATCCTCCTTTTTTGTGAAAACTCTAAAGTTGTCTTGTTTAAAATGCTGTCATTCGAAAACCAAACAAGTTATTGACCTGTAACTATAGATACAAGCTAGTTTAGAGCTAAAATTATACGATGCTACCGTCTAACTGGCATAATTGCGCCATATCTGTCTGAGGGCCGGTACTTACCAGCAGACCCTCGTAAATGACTCAAATTATCTTTCTAAAGTTTCAAGTTCTACTCATTGTAATTTTTTTACTTAATATTAACTTTCGTAAATAATAAGTTTGTATATCTAGCTCTAAATTAACTCTTCACTTATTTATAAGATCAGAAAATATTTTACGTGTACTTACAAAACAAAGAACTGCAATTTTCTTGAGCAAGGTTGGGGTAAATTTAGCCAATACCGAAGGAGTTAGGTGCGAGAAATCTACCACGTAAATATCTCCAATTGCCATATCGTATTTTGCTCTAATATCGCTAACCATAAACAACATCTTAACGGCATCCTCCGCACAAAGATCTGATAAATCTGCAGACATGCCTCTCCATAGACATACTCTCTCGTACTTCTCTGTGAGTCGTGGTAGTGGCATGTAAGCTCTGAAACATAGAAAAACGCAATTTTCATTTCACTACTACTATAAAAATCGTACCTAATTGTTCCCTTCACATGATTTTTCTCTACATCTCTAATAAATTATTGTTAAAAAGCTTATTCTTCTGTCTACTTCATACTGATCAAGATAAACATTAGCATAAATGATTTCTTGTAAGTAGGAGGGGAATAATGGAATACACTAGGCTAAACGATAGTCAAATCTTTTAAAAGCTGGTTGCCATGTGGATGAAGCACATTTCTTTACATTTCCAATTGACAAATTTCAGTATGTGAAAAGTTTAAGTATTTTTAAACTGATACCAATAACAAGGAATATCTCGACAACGGTCTTCCACAAAAAATGCATATGACACATGGTGTACTTCAACAAAATCCATATAGTTTGTAACAAGTTTTTGACTATCTCTCAAGTTTTACTAGTTATTGCAAAATCCAGCAAAATTCATCCAGAAAAGAGGTCTTCATATGATATCCTTAGAAAGTTCAAGTATAAAGTTTATTTGTCTTTTAAATATCTTAATATTAAAATTGTTTGAGGCTTTTTTGAGAAAACCAAAAAGGGTAAAGTAAAGGCTAGTTTGTGGTGGGGAGATAGATATTCCTCAAAATCATCGTGTGTATCTTTGGAACGTACTAAACTTATATACCAAGTTTGGTATTTTACCGACATTTGGTTTTTCAGCTGTGTTCACAGACACACAAACCTTTCTTTAAAAATTCCTTTTTGGATACAGAGGACCCTAAAACGTCTATTTCTGGTGAAATCTCTATATGAAATTTTTGGGTGGAATGCAATACCTTCTCTATACATTATGTACATAGCACGTGTAGAGGAAGTAAAAATCTGAAGTGTTCCATTCGCCTAACTTTCTCTACATATATATGTAACAAATTACTTAAAAGGCTTATCCTTCTATTTAATTCATCATAATCGGGATAAAATCAGCAGAAATAGTCTTATTACTTCTTCCTTGTATGTAGAAGGGAAATAATAGAATGCACTAGGCTAAAATGGTATTCAAGTATTTTAAAAGCTCAAATTACGTTTCTTTGTATAGCAAGGAGTTAACAAATTTCCGAATGAGAAAGCATCAAGTTAAGTATTTAATGCTGAAACTAATAACACGGAATATCTCAAAAAACGATCAGCTATACAAAATAACATATATGACATAAATTGTGCGTTTTAACGAGATCTACATTTTGAATAGTAAGTTTTTATCTATCTCTTACGGTTTACCAGTTGTGCAAAATTCAGCAGAATTCATTGAGCATAAAGAGGTCTGCAGAGGCTGTTCTAGCAATCTTCAAGATATAAGTTTTATTTGTCTTGTAAATATCTTTTGGCATACCGTATTTCAATCAAAATCGCTAAGACATTTTTGATTAAATAAATATTTTCGAAAATGTTTTTCCTGTAAAATGTAGTTTGTTGTGGGGGGATTTTCTTGAAAATCTTTGAGTCGCATTCATGGGAATTACTAAACTTAAATACCGGACTTTTCATTTATGAGCTCTGCTGTCCACAGACACAAACACACACGAACCTCTTTCTAAACATGTTTTTGGATTCAGGAGTCTCAAAATTTGTATTTCTTGTGATCTATATATCTAATGTGTTCCATTCTCACGACTTCATCTACCTATTTTGCGAAAAATTACTATTCTCTCTAGTTAATAAATATTATTCGAATTGTTATAAAATTCACTAGTTCACTTCTAAATAGAGAGGAAATTCTCTATGTTACCCATTGAAATTCCCTTCTCTGTGCATAACCAGTTTTACAAAATATTCTTATCTGAATGATGCTAATCGAAAGTCTTATTACTTGTTTTCTTAGTAGAAGGGAAATAAGGAAATACTGGGCTAAAGCGATAATCAAAACTTTTAAAAGCTTTTTCGTTATGTTATACAATTGAAATGCCGTTTTTTTTTTCTAAAAATAACAAAAAAGAATGAATGAAGATTGGGAAAATTTTACCTATTTTAAAACTGAAACCAATTCAAATAAATATCTAGGAGATGGTTAACTCAAAAATGTACACCACTTAATTTGTGTGTTTTAACAAGATCTCATTCTTTATTTGTTAGTGTTTGTCTATCTCTATCTCGGTTTATCAATTAGGCAAAACTCAGCAAAATTCACTCACAATAAATAGATCTTCAGAAGCTATTCCAGAAAATAGAAGATATGCACTTTATTTGCCTCCTAAATATAATTAATATACGGTATTTAAATCAAAATTGTTACCCAGTTGTGATAAAACTAAATTTCTTGCAACTTTTCCAAGTAAAATGGGGCGAGGGACATTCCTCAGTCTTCGTGTCGCAAAACTTGGAAGATACCTTATTTACAGGTAAATTAAGGGCCTTTTCCAAAAGCCATGTGAATTGTTGCACATCAGTAGACACCCTTATGCCGGTTAACAATTCCGTGCAACTTAAATTGTGGTTCTTCGAACCGAGCAACTTTCCCCATCCACTTGTACCTTGTTCCAAAGTCACCCTTAGCAATTACGTTCTCCTATCGGAGTCATCTTCAATTAACGCATGAAAAAGTCTTGGAATGAAAACTTTCAACTTTGCTATTTTAATAATATAAATATGTTGGATCTGCTAAACCTAGACTTACGTGCAAATTGCTGTGTAGATTTCTGTCCTGAGTGTTCGTAGAGTTCTAAATACATGGCCGAAAACGTGGAGCTTATTGCTATGCGGGGTCTTCCCGATTTGGCCGAGTGAACATCGCATTACGGTCTTGAACGTGTGCAGTTGTTGCCAGCGTTGGGGTTCTGTTCTATACACAAGTCTCCAATGCCGTTGAAGTTCAGCAAAATTCTTGGTTTTTCGATACTTCAAAATTTGCCACTTTTCAAACACAATCTTGGCTCTATTTGCCAGCATTACTTGTGTGTGTGTGTGTGTGCGTGCGAGATCTGCTAGGCTCGTGGTGAGCCTAGATGTTGCGAGTCACATCTATTTACACAACTCAAACTGCACATAATATATTAGTAATATGAGTAGTATAACCTTGAAATATATATTACATCTCAAAGTCATCCCCTCTCAAAGAGTGTATACATTTTTGGCACACACTGTATTTTAAACTGATAGCCAACATTCCCACCTGGGAAGTAACTTTCAACATCCTGCTGATGGTCTCTGTCTGGATTTTGCACTTTTTAGAGTCTACTTACTTTGACGCAGAATTTAAGCTGGAAGCAATAGCTAAAAATAAAACTATACGGCAAACTATACGGTCCTAAAACAGAAGTAAAAATCATAAAATAATATTGTTTGGCACGTAAAAGCCAAAGACAAGATTTCAACGTGACGTCATCGCTTCACGATACGCACGAAAACTTCTTAAAATGGCGTGTTTAACGAAAGTGAACACAATAAATATAACTCCTCATTATTATGTATAAAATAACAAAGAATTGGTATTTATGTATATTAAGCATATAAAACCTAAATAAATATATAATATGGGAAGAAAAGAAGGAAAACAAAAGAGAACACGATATACCGGATGCTATAATTTTTTTTAAGAATGTAACAAAGGAGAAGCACAAAACTTCAACAAATAACTAATTTAGAGTGACTGTCTCTGTGGTCGAGCGAGCTGACTTCTTAACCGGAGGTCCCCGGCTGGGGCGGGGAATTTTTCTTTAACCAGAATTATTCCCTATCCTCCATAGAGTCTGGAAGTATGAATGCGAGAGTGAATGTGCGTGTGTTTAGTAATATAAAGTTTAACCTAGTGTTCTGAACCTACAGTTTCACAAGTGAAAGCCCCCGATATGACCATTGATGTTAAAGGGGGCTATACAAATGAAACAATTAAAAAAAGAACTAATTTAGAAAAGTTCATAAGTGTACGAACATTATTATGTAAGTTATTTAAATTCATTAATTTACTAGCAGCATATAAAAATGTATATTGTATATGTATTTTACGCAAAGTGGAAACAAGGAAATCTGTTGTCCCCATGATGACGTGTAGAGTACAATGTTCAAAAATCAATTATCTTTAACTTTATCAGAGGATTGAAAATGTTATATATTTTTTTTAATTCCGGTGCAGTGTCTCTGAATAGTGAAGACGTAGCCACAGACGCTGCAAGTTCATCTCAGAAATCAAGATTAATATCATAGCAATTGTATATAAATCATGTATTATATTAACTATCATCAATAATAAAATTCATGTAAGTATCTACCATAAGACAGATACTAGAAACAATTTTTGTAAAGGAAATCAGTTCAAGTTGTGTGCCTTGGTACGCCGCGTGGTTATAACAATTTCCACGAATAAAAGCTTTAACTACCAAATTATTTTTAAACTCATTCAAGATCCTACCAACCAAGCATGGGGATTGAGATTCTTATACTCGCTGACAATACAGCTAGTATTTACTTGAAGTAAGCCCGGGTTATTAAACATAAACAATTCCACATCAGAAAAGAAAGCTTAAAACCGCCTCAACAATTGGTTCGGTGCTAAACAGAAATTCCAGTTCCGTAAATTGTAAGCGTGGCCAACTTTACAGATCCAGCGGCGAATTCAACTTGTAAAACACATCTCAGCATAGCCTCCACACCGAGGGTCCAGGACGAGAAACGGTGGAATTCCAGAGACTTACAGCAACCCAGCCAATACCTACCGTGAGGAAACAAGCGAAGGTGAGGAAACGGAAAAAGAAGTTCCACACCAACTTCCAGATTAAAGACTAATGTACAACTAAGGCTTGTTAGATTGTATAACAAATAACATGTTTTCTGTCTTTACCGATTGACATGCGAACCCCTTAACATATCGAGGGTTTAAAACATCTAAACATTGTGACGTGGTGTGCCATTTTAGATATTATTTTCAGAATGTGCATGTTATTTTCAAGGAGGTAAATTTAATTTTGAGTAGTGCCATTGATGAATCATCTCAATTTGTAAATAATATTTCTGGTCACACTTTAGTCAACAGGAAGTAAACAGAGACCGGCATTTTTCCACTTTTCATATGTACCAGATCAGTCTGTAACATCAATGTGACAATGTAAGCAATTTCTAAGATACGGAGTAAGTTTAGAAAAACTTAATATGCTGAATTTACATATTAATCTTCTTACTTTTTCACAAACTAATATTGTAAAAATGTATTTTTATAGTTATTGTCAGTTGAGATAAACACATCTACACCATTTCGTCGCGAGTATAACAAGAATTCAGTTGTGTAGAGCCAAAATCACATATTTAAAAAAATGGACCATTGTGCAGCGTTTGAAATTCGACGGTTCTTAAATAAGCACGAGAAAAATCAAATACTGTTTCACCACGTAAATAGATATTTAAATATTAAAACCTATATACTATGCTTATCTCGGAAACATAAGTATCACATAAATATCTATTTGGTATAAAGCGTGTGATTTCTTGATTGTTATCAAGATTTGCTTTCTTATAGTTAAGCAATTATATATAAGTCATTCAGAAAGAAGAGGTACACAGATCGGCAAGAGTAATTTTGGGTAAAATAAAAAATAAGTAATTTTTTCCCTTGTAAAGAATAATTCGGGATCGGAAATCTTTTCTTGAATATTTAGTGCCGCATCCTTATTAGATACTGAAATTCAGTTTCGTATTTATTTGATTCCTAACTTCAATACATATACGCATACAAATACTTGAGTAGAGAAAGTTGAGCATCTGCAGCAAAACAGAACAAAAATCTGATGTGTTCCATTCAAACGACTCTACATCTCTGCAAAAAAAAAAGTTGTTGAAAAGCTTGTGCTTATATTTAGTTTATGCCAATAGAGAAAAAATTCGCAGAAGTGATCAATTGCTTGCTTCTTTGTAAGTGGAAGGGAAATAAGGCTAAACCGGTACTCAAATCTTTTAAAAGATTGTTTCTAGGTGATTGAAGTTCCTTTGTATGGCCAGGAGTAGACAAATTCCTTATGAAAAAGTATTGGTATCTTAAAACTGAAACCAATAACAAGGAATGTAAGAAAAATGGTCAACTCCACGAAAAAAATGTATATGACAAATGGTGTGTTTTCAGGAGCTCTACATTTTTTTGTTAAGTAAAGTTTTGTCTATCTCTTACGGTTTACCATTTATGCAAAATTCCGCCAAATTCATCTGGAGTAAAGATGTCTTCACAGGATATTCCCAGAAAATTCAGGATTTTATTTGCCGAATAAATATCTTTAATATACAATGTTTTAATTTAAATCGTTAGTGCAATTTTTGAAAAGATCAAAATTTTCAAAAATATTTTCATGTAAAGAGTAGTTGAGGGTGGGCAAATTTTCTTGGAAATCTTTGTGTCGCATCTTTGGAAGAAGCTGAATTTAAATATCGAGTTTGGTATATAACGGATTTTTCGCTTTTTAGGTATGTTGCGCGCGCGCGCACACACACACACACACACACACACACACACACACACACACACACGCACGCACACGCAGATATTTTTCTAATTTTTTTTTTTTTTTGATCCTGGGGTCAAAACATATTTCTGGTGAAATCTCGGTATAGAATTGTTGGGTGTAATACAATACCTTCTCTATATCTACACTATGTACATAGTATGTGCAGAAAAAGTAAAATGGAGGATAAAGGAGTCATGAAATTTTATAGGTACATACCCCAGGGAGAACATTTTCTGTAGTCGTTCCGATGTTGGATCCCTGTTGGCGTATATTTCGGGAAGAGCTGCTCGTAGAGTGTAATACATGTCTATACAAGACTTCGTCTTCTCCAGGCTGTTCTTTGACCAAGCGAAGGTTTGTAAATATTTGCTGTCATCTACAGAAAAGAAAGCATTTTAAAAATGTATTATTAGCTTCATATTTGAGGTATAATTTCCCTCTCAATTGCTAGGGAAAATAATACGTAATTAATTGAATGATAAATATACAACAATGTACATTTCGGTGCAACTAAACCTGTAAATGTCTTTGGTTGGTTATGGTGACGTTCTTTATTTAATGTTAGAATTTTCAAATTCTGTTCTACACCTACAAAGCTGTGCTAACCTCATATTGATTTGAATAACGTGAGCACGAAAGCGGTGGAAATCGGCAGCATACGCCTAACGGAAAACACTCGCCAGATTTTTCCTTCAAAAGTTTTGACAATCAAGCCCCATCAAGAACGGGGATGGCTTCCGACTAAAGCACCAAGAAAAGGAGATGGGGATAATATGAACATTATCAGGAGAGTTTGGATGAAGTGACTGTTCATTGTATATTTTACTTGAAAGAACCGAAAATAAACCCCTTTTGAGCAAGATTATAGCGCTCCGAGAGCTACGGAATCATATAGTATTGCCAAGAACAGCAGTAAACTGACCACAGTATTATAAGTGCATTTACTGGATACGCAAAGCAGCAAATGTTCTATAAGGCCGGTTCATGAATACACAGGCTTCAAATTAGATGGAGTGTCATCTAAGGAAGCGTCTAAGAAAGAAGCTAAAGAAGTGTAAGCATCGTTTTCTCTCAGCTGTTATACGTCACTAAAATAAACTTGGTGTTGATTCATAGGTTAATTTGGATTTGGCAGGCATTTCATTTAGTCGTTTAACGTGTTTTCACTAAAATGGAAAAAACTGCAGTATCGTCCATTGTTCGCTTTTTACTGTTTGATGGGAAGACTTGCGAGATTATAACAGCAAAACTGGATTACTCCTAACCTTTCGCCATCTATGAAACAGATATTGGTTCAAAGACTTTAAACTTTAGTGAGCATTCGTTAATGATGAGCGCCCAGAACCGGCAAGAATTCATTGAACAAGTACACGATAAGATTCTTGCCGAGTGACCATTCGTGAAGTGGAGAAGGTCATTGGTGCGTCGATGGGAACCAATAATAGAGCTTTGTATTATAAGTTCGAGATGAAAAAGCCTTTCAGCCAGAAGCATACCGAGATTGCACACCGAATAACGAACGGATACGGTTTTCAACTACGAAACTGTCTTTGGAGCTATATAAGTGAAATTTGAAAGACTTCTTGAGTAGATTTGTAACCGTTGAAGAAACCTGGATTAATGATCATAATCCGGAATTCAGGCAAAAATAAACAATCTGTTACTTCCAGTGAATTTTCTCCAAAAGAAGGGGGAAAAAAAACGGTCCCATTGTGCGGAAAAGTGATGACGAATTTTAGGGATGTGAACGGTACCATACTCATTGAATTCTTATAAAAGCCTATTGCTGGACTTGCAAAAATGAGTTATTGGTCCAGTTTGACAAGAAGTTGAAGACAACTTCCCCATTTGGTGAAGAAGATATTTCACTACAACGCATCAGCTCATTCATCGGAGCTGCGGCATCCAAATTGCATGAACTGCGTCATGATTTGTTGGCACCCCCTCCCCCATTATTTCGTCCGACCTGCGATTTCTTTTTGTTTCCAAATATAAGAAATAGGTCGCACAAAATTTAGATCAAACGAGGGGTCGTCGTCGAGAAGGCGCATTTTACAAAACTTAGCAATTTCAAGTTTTGGAGGAGTTTAAAACGTTGGTAGATGTGTATATGAGTAAAAGGGCACTTTATGGAGAAATAAATAAGTTATACTTGAAAAAATGTGTTTTAAGTGTCCGAATGGAATAACAAAAGGAAAAGCGAATGTGCAATCCACCCCTTCATTCCTCATGGCCGCACTGCCAGAACTGGTTGACTTGTGTAAGTAGTGTGTTAATTTTGTTCACTGGTACGTATGCGAATTACCTTCACATTAACTTCAGTATGTAGCGCAGAAAAAAGATTAAATTCATTTTGTATCACCCGGTGAGAGGGGTGAAGTTTTGCCCAAACAGAAAGTTTAGAGATCACCAGTTTGCAACTCAGAACTTCATTTGTCGCAAGTTACGTTTCATATTCGGTATCGTGGCCTGTCCAAAATGAGTTTAAGAGCATAACAAACAGTGAAAGACATGGGCGGAATCAGCGAAAATGCCTCGTCTTACGATTAGTATTTCCAGGCATATTTTTAATGTCTTCGAGTGTACCAGTAACACCAAGAACATATCACAATGGGATACGAAATAAAATCAAATGATACGTACAGTATTTTTTCTTTTCAATTTTTCAGGAGATATAAAACGAGTTTCACTTTAACGCATTTAAAAGACTATGTCAATAATAGGTTGTTGTTATAAGTATATTATTGTATTCTATTTATTACATTTTGTTCAGGAAGCGCAGTAGATATTGATTTTTAGTAACAGAATATTAAATATTACAAACCAGTTTGGTGTTGCAAACAAAACTAAAAATACCTTGTGTGTTCCATTTACATGACTTTCTCTACATCTCTGCAACAAGTTATTGTTAAAAAGCTTATGCTTCTATTTACTTCATGCTAATCGAGAAAAAAATAGCAGAAACAATCTAATTAGTTGCTTCCTTGTAAGTAGAAGCGAAATAAGGCAATACCATAGTTTAAAGTGATATTCAAAAGCTGGTTGCTTTGCGACTGAAGTTCCTTTGTTTGTACGAACAGGAGTTGAGAAATCCCTGTATGATAAAAGTATGTTTTTAGAGCTAAAACCAATAACCAGGAATATATAAAAACGATCAACTCCACGAAAAAAATGTATATAACATTGTGTGTTTTAACGCGCTCTACATTTTTTGTATGGTAAGTTTTTGTCCATCTCTTACGGAGTAGCAGTGATGCAAAATTCAACATATACATTTTATTGGCGAAGAAAATATCTTTAATATACAATATTTTAATCAAAATCGTTATACATTTTTGAGAAAATCAACATTTTCGGAAAAATTTCCACGTAAACGGTATTTGGGGTGGAGGATTTTTTTGAAAATTTTCGCGTCGCATTCTTAGAAGACACCAAACTTAAATATCAAGTTTGTTATTTAACAGTCTTTTCTTTTTTAGCTATGCTGTCCACAGAAACACACACACACGGACTTTTTTCTGAAAATGCTTTTTTGGATTCAGGGGGTCCCAAAACATGTATTTCCGATGAAATATTTTTATCGAATTTTTGGGTGGAATGCAATACCTTCTTTATACACTATGTACGTATTACATGTAGAGAAAGTAAAGACATAAGAAGCTATCACAGATGAGCCACATACAGTAAAAACGTATTACAAAATGTCGCAAAACATAACATTTCGCATTTGTTTGAAAGGATTGGCAACTTTACCTTTATATTACTTCCTTCTAAAAGGATCACAGTTAAACTGATTTAAGATGACATAATTTCCAAATTATTAAAAGGGAGAAACAGAACAAAAGCATCTTGACATCGTGGAGATATTTCAACCAAAAATTTGCGATTTCCATGCCTCTGACCAGTCGGCCACAATGTCGAAATATACTATGCCATAAAATCCCCCAGGTGATTAATTTTACGGTAAAAAAAAAAAAATACAGGTTCTCCTCTTTTCGAGATAGAGTACCCTAGTATCTACGTGCATACATTTTCATTCTAGTTCCACGTTTCCAACCTATGGAAGAACAGTTATAAAACAGAATTATGTTTTTTCAAGAAATCTGATGGTATCAATCCAATTCAGTTTCAAACACAATAAAAATATGCCTGGTGGTGTGATTTTACTGAAAATGTGAACGTTTGATAGATACTCGAGTCTTTTCACGATTTTCATTGGTGCCATTCGGTAAAACATACCACGAGAGTAAGAAAAGGCAACATCGATTGGGCAATACACCCCTTCATCTCTCAATCCCGCTTGACGCTCCATCAGAAGAAGTTCACTAAATTATCATACTGCTTATACAAGTCTACCACGTGCAGCCTAATTTTGCACCCGGTGAGTGGGGTGGAGTATTGTCCAACCAGAAGGTTTTAAGACTCGACTCCCAATTTAGAACTAATCTGTTGCAGGTTATATTTCCGTCCAATACGCTTTTAAGAGTACAGCAAACAGATGGAAGACATGCAAGGAGCCAGCGAAAAGACGTCTTAGGATAAGTATTTCCAGGCGCATTTCTAAGTTCCGAGTGTACAAATCCACCGAAGCGGGGAGGGGAGCGTGGAATGAGTTAATTAGTTAATTCTTATAAACTTAATACATAGCTCATTATATCGACACCATAATTTGTATACAATTATACTATAAGCAAAGAACAGTTTCGTTAATACTATAAAAATGTCGGTATTGAAGTAAAAGGGCAGAGGAGCATAAAATATCCTATAAGGGAACTGTACTGTTCGTTGTATTAATAACGATTAATGACGTTACACCAAATGCAATACAATATGATGACTTTTATATGCGGTAGAGGTCAAAGTGACCAATTTTATTTGTAAAAATCATTTATCTTATTGTACCACAAATAGGTTTCTCACATCAATCCAATAATAGCTAGTCTTAAAAACGCTTATTATTCTAATCTATTCATTTAAATCGAGAACCGCATTTGCTTAAATCGAATTAAGCAGATAACTTTGTAGGTACAAGGGCAATACGCGAATAAAATAGGATTTAAGCCAAGGTCTATTACGTGCGTAAAATCTCGCGCGTGCAAACCGAGGTTTAGAGATGATGTGCACCATGCATCGGTCATTTCAAGTGTGGAATAAGCACCGGTGAAGGTGAGGAAGGAGAAAGAAAGTGGAGAGTGAGGCAAGTGAAAGCAAAGACAGCACCATAGCTCAAAATCGAGGAATGGAGGTTTACAATGGGCCATTTGCACATTGGTCAACCTTATCTTTTGTATCTCACTCAGTGCTCAGTACACTGGTGCATTCACACTGAAAGACCCTGCTTAAGCGATAATCAAATATTTAAGAGCGGGTCGATTCCGTTCTGCCTGTATGGGGAAGGGGGAAAAAACTAATAAAATGAATAACGACTTCCCATATAAGAAGCGTTTACTTAACTTAAAACCAATAACAACAATTATCTCGGAAATGGCTAACTCCAAAAAAAGTATTTTACACAAGTTGTGTGCTTTAATAAGATGGAAATAATTTGAAAAGTAACATTTTGTCCATCTCTTATGGTTTGCCACGGAAAATACCTTAACATATATTTTAATCTAAATTGTTAGAGCCAGATTGAGAAACAAAAAATGCCTAGAGACGCTCTAAATAACAAAAACCTTATACAGGTACAGAAAAACCTGTTTCTGTGTGTGAACTACACAGCTATTGAAATACCAAACCGGCATGAATTAGAAAAATGTCATTATCCCAAACTAACCTTTAAACGCAACATTTTTCGAGAATGCTCATTTTTATGTTTTATTGTATGTATTTATTTATTTTTTTACAATTTGGCTCTAACTGTTTTTATTAAAATGTCACAAGCTTAAGATGCATTTTAGGACAAACGAAATGCACATATTCTATTTGCTCAAAACAGCCTCTTAAATTTCTGTTTATTCTGTACTAAATTTGGATACCATAAGAAATAGCAAAAATCCTTTACACAAAAATTTGTAAACTTGACAAGTAACTTTTTTTGAGCTAGCCAATTCCGAGATATTTCTTGCTGCCAGTTTAAATCTTAAATAGTTATTAGGCAATTTTCTAAAATAGGAAGCTATTATTCTCTCTATCTCTCTCAGGCAAACTAAGAAAACGGAATTTAAACATCATCTCATAGCGATCTAATATTAAAAGTTGACTATTGCTTAAAGTTTGCTGTAATTCTCTAACCCGCACACTATAACCCATTTGTTTAATATTTTCTTTAATTCGTACATAGTACATGGTACAGAAGGTTCTTACATTCCACCCAAAAATTCAGTATAGAAATTTTTCTGCAAATACTAGTTTCAGGGTCTCCTGCATAGAAAACAAAAGCATTTGTAGAATAAAGGTTGCTGTGTCTGTCCGGATGTCTGAACACGATAACTAAAGATCAAAAGCCTTAAATACTAAACTTGGTATTTAATTTTAGCATCTTCCAAGGATGCGACACGCATCCTTCCAAATTACTCTTTAAAATTGTCGAAAATTTTTCCAAATAAATTTCTCGAAATGCCTAACGATTTTGATCAAATTACGTACAGTAAAAACATTTCCATTACTTAATGCAACATCGCGAGTTTTCTGGAAACAGCTTCTTAGAATCTCTTCATTCTGGATGTAATTTGTATAGCTGGTAATCTGCAAGAGGTACAACAAGTATTGCTTGAAAAAAAAAATACAAAAATAAAAAAGGTAGATCTTGTTTAAACACAATTGAGGACATGTACATTTTTTTCGTGGAATTGGCCATTTCAGAGATATTCCTTGTTATTCTCAAACGGAATTAGACGTTCCTGTTTCTTTTGTTTTACTCCTGGCCTTGCAAAGAGGAAAACAATTCAATCACAAAGCACTAACTTTTAGACAAATTTACCATCGCTTTCGCTACTAATTGATCTTACTTTCCTTTATCATAAAAAGGAACTAAGTAACAGGAACATTTCTGCTAATATTTACCTCAATTTGCATAACAAACAAAAAAGAATAAACATTTGGAAGAATATTTGTCGCAGAATAGGTAGAGAAATTCATATGAATGGAGCACATCAGAAATTTCTTCCCCCCCCCAAATTCTATTCATGCGTGTGGTGATAATTCTGTTGGTGTGACCTATGTTTAATTTTCACATTGTGAGCTGTGATTTTACACATCCCAGGTTTTCAATTCTTGAGTATCTGGACAATATATTTAGGTTTTAACTCATTCTTGATGTATTCTCTGTATGTTTTAGGAGATAATTAATACTAAAATGTTTCAAACATTAGATAATTTAACATCCCAAGCATGAAAGGCACATTTTTACATTTTTTTTTTTTTTTTTTTTTTTTGGAAGTAAAGTAGTAAGTTGCCTAACTTCTTTTAACACTATTTTGATCTTTTGGTCACATTTTGGGCATGAAAATGACTAAACTATCTGGAATATCACTTAAAATCAGATAGAACTGTGGCAGAATGGACCAGATGGGAATATATCTTCATAGAAAAATTAAATCTGGAATTTCGACAGCAGCCGACTTCCAAGTTCATTATTCCCGGCGTCAGAGGTCTGCGCAGTGGAACAGAGGAAGGAAATGCCATCAATGATTCATAAAATACTCTCATACATTCACGATTCAGTCGAGCAAATGAAGTGGGATTCCACAGTGTAGCTAAATCTCGACCTTCCGTTTATTTTAAAAAAAAAAAAAAGAAGTGTCAAGGATGTACGTCCATTAAACTCGATTGCCTTTGTTCTTTTTTTTTTTTTTCTTAACAAACCCCCACATAAATTTCTTTTCGTAAAATATCCTTTTGGCCTCCTTTTGATATGAACTCTTGAAAGTAGTTATGCTGTTATCCTAAATATTGGTATTTTAACTAAGCAAGTTAAACATTAGCATTATCTGCATGATTTTCAAATTCTAATTATGCAAAAATTAAAATAAATTAATAGTACAAGTATATATATATATATTTAGGTCGTCTCCTTAGCGCGGTGGTAGCGCAGCTGCTTGCATAGAGGGAGACTTGGGTTCGATTCCCGGTACAGACGAGGGGATTTTTCTCCAGTGGGAGACCTGGTCCGGGGTGAACTCCGCCTCTTGAGGTCCCTGGGGGCCAATTGAGGGCTACTTGATGGAGAAGTAGCGGCTCTAGGTCGAGAGGACCGCATTAACCGGCTGGGAGGGATTGAAGCGCCGACGTCTCACCCTTCAATACTGCACCCCATCCTTGTGAACTGTCATGCCACGGAGTTATTATTATTATTATTATTATTACTATTATTATTAATATTATTATTATTATTATTATTATTATTATTGCACCATTCGAAATCTTTAAAACTATAAACGCACATGTAACCTGGCGCTAGAGCCATGAAGGGATTTGTAGATTTTAAAAGCTACTATGAATCAAAAAGTGTGCGTGTTAACTAGAGAAATAACTTACCAATATTCTTGGGAAGATGTGGCTGAGTTTGAACCCATTCCTTCAGCGTTTTATGTGCCTCTTCTCTTCTCTTTTTGTCACAGTCAAACATAAGCCATATTTTCTCTGCAACTTCTTCAGTGGGCTCCGGTAAAACCTTCAGTCCTTTAAACAAACAATATATTAAAACCTTCCAATATGGTTCATCTACACGTAGAATAAAATGACGAATAGTGTATCAGCTAATGTTATATTTTGGATTATTTGGAAGAAGCAGATATTCAAACAACGCTCCAGCATAATTACTTTTACAAACAACCGCAGCACATCACAATCCTGACATGCAGTAAAATGTTTATAGCTTAACTGTAGCATAGTTAGTAGACCATGTACAATCACATTAAAATAACACAAAGCAGAAGCTAAACTTCTTTATTTAGGTATTTGTTTCAAAATTTTACTTTCCCTACACGTACGTGCATACCTACAATGTATACAGAAGATAGTAGAAAAATTATAACATTTTACCCAAATTTTGGAGACCGAGATTTCATCGGAGATACCTGTTTTGATGACGCCTGAACAAAAAAAAAAGAAAAAAATTTGTAAAAATAACAGTCTATAAATAGCATTACCCGAAAATGAAAACACTGTTAAGTACTAAACTTAGTATTAATTTTCTTACACATAATGTGTAAGAAAATTTATGTCAGAATTTTTTTTTTAGAAAACTGTTTCCGAAATATGTTCTTATCGTTTTAATTTGTCCAATTTCCTCAAATTGGAATTCTTCATTATTTGTTTTAATTTTTTTCACGTCTGACTACCAGCTTTTAAAAGAGGTGACTACTGCGTTAATCATATTTTCGTTTCCCTTAAAACTAATACGATAATATAGCTAATTGCTATCTCAAATAGCATTAAACAGATGGGATAGGGGTATTATTATGAACTTAGATCGCTCTAAAAATTGAATGAGTGCGATTGATTGACTTTATTTCCGATGATTTCAAAGGTTTTATTTGTCAGAAAAGCTTGTTTTTTATTATAGACTAATTGATGTGCATGCTGGAACGGTTGGCATTTTGCATATATGACGAATATGTATCAAATAATCATACATAAACGGGTATTATATGAGCAATAAGTGATTTAATAATGTGTAGGTATATGTTGAAATACTGGATTTATAATGGAAGAGCTTGGTTTCGTTTCTTGCGGAAGACACTAAATATTGGTATGCAAGAACGTCATATGTCGCTCTTGGCAGGGTTACCGCGTCGTGAGAACCCTTACAAATAACTCGCAGGTTAGTGTGACTATAGTAATTGGTGGATCAAGTATGCTTCTGAGTTTTATTTTGTCTGTTTCTGTAGACGGAACTGCTGGGTTCGGTGGTTTTCATATTTAGCGCGAGATTAGATTCAAATTCGTTAAGGTTAGCGTGTAATATAAAGTTACGTTTCTAATTTTCTATTGTGGTAGTACTTGGCGGAAAAAATATGTTGCTGAACATTATAAATCATTTACTATTTATATACTACTCGTTTATATGCAATTATTTGGTAAATATTCGTCATATACGCAAAATACCAATCGTTATAGTATGTACAAGAGTGTTTCTATAATAAAAAAACAAGCTTTCCGACAAATAAAACCTTTGAAATTGTCATTAGAAATACAAAGTCAATCACACTTAGTTTTATGCTATTTTTAGAGCGGCTCAAGTTCTGCATAATAACCGGATATGCTTTTATAAGAATAATTTTTGCAGAGTATGTAGAGAAAGTCATATAAATGAAACCAGAGATATTTTGTCCGGTGGGGGGGGGGGGCAAAATCTGCATTGCCTTAACGATACTATGCCAGTAAGAACGTTGGCAAATAGGCGAGTTCTTTCTCTCTGAACGGTTTTTGAAGGAGGTAACATGAATTAATGAATAAGTGTATTTATTGACATAACAGTATCATGCATTGAGTTTCAACAATTGTGCGGGTCAATAGACCGTACGTGCTTTTGTAATACACAAAATAATAAGCAATATTAGAATAACAAAGAATTAAAAGAGTAAGCACGAAAATAAAAAGACAAAGATATTCAAATACAGCAATTTAAATTTATAACCCGGAGTACACCTTATTCAGATGCATTAATGCACCCTATAATAATACACACACTTAAGAGAAATATATATATATATATATATATATATATATGAAACCACAACACATCAATGACATAAGTATGACATAAAATATATGTATGTAAAAGCATTGTAATTACTTTTGTTTAGCTATTCTTATCCCCCTCCTCTTCTCTAATTTTTTTTTTTAATATAGCTTAACGTCCTTTAATCTGGTAGGTCATGTCGGACGATAAATGAAATAGGTGAAATGATACTCAAATGATATCGGAGTCTATGGAGCTTAAAGTTACTCGACATTCGTCTTCTCAGGCTAAGGGAAAACCCCGAAAAAAATCTTATTCAAGTAAATCACCCTAAGCGAGATTCGAACTCGCGACCTTTTGAATGTGAGGCAGACACACTACCACCACACTACCCAGGCGGGCTCTTCTCTATTGTCAGTTTTTTCAGATCTCAGCTGTCTTGCCTCAAATATAAATTTACCTTGCCCGTCCACGTCTTCGTGCCAGTAGCGTCCAACATGCCTCTATCTCTACATTCGCGGTAAATATTTTTGAGGGAGGTAACATCAAGCGACTATATGCACTATAAAATGGGTCACGGCTGGGGATAGATTAACTCCTAGGTAAACCACTGTACTCGAGAGTTCGTCTTCAATTAAAAGCCTCGATAGTTCTGTCAGTTTCAGGACTCTGAACCTAAACTGTCTGTGCTGACAGTCAAATTTAGTCATTTTATGCGTCGTTCAAAGCTTTAAATATTTCAAATCACGTTAAACTATGGAAAATCTACGATTGAAAAAATTACAAAAATAATTATGATTGGTGATTTTTGTGCGGACTTATAACTTGTAATTTTTTCATTAATTGTCATACAATTTATTGCTGTAAATACTAATTATGTTTCCCACGTTTAAAACGCTTTAACAATCACAGAAAAACACACATAAAACACACAACAGACGTTAGAGTAGGGTAAGTTTTGCTTTACAAATCATCACTACTGTTAAATATGGCATATTCTGTACTCAAATCTATGCTTAGATGCTACACTACTGCTTAGATCAGATTTTTTTAAACTGTTCATTTGCCATGTAAAGGATTCGTTTTTCCAGAAGGTATTGAAAAGTCGCAAAATAAAATGTTAGTATGATAAAACAAAACATAGGTGCTGCTGTAGATCTACTTCGGCAACACAGACATGGTCGAATATTTTTAAAACCAAAGGTAGCTACATTTTAATCAAAGACTAACATAGTTAAGAGCGCAGTTTTCTTCTTTTATTCTTCTTTTATATAACAATAAACCAGTGAACTAAGAAGGTGTTCGTTAAATATTCAAATTTGATATCCTAAAAACGTTCTAGGATTTGGGTAATCAATTTAGCAAAGGATTGGTCTTTTAATATCCCCTTAAGGGACACTGGGACCGAGTTGTTTAACTTTCCCTACTCGTACTATGCATACAGTGTATAGATAAGTTATTGTATTGCACCCAAAAATTGGATACCGAGATTTCACCGGAAATACACGTTTTGGAACCCTCTAAATCCAAAAAAAGGCATTTCTAGAAGAAGGTACGTCTGTGTGTGTGTGTGCGCGCGTGTGTGTGCTCAGAAACAAAAAGTCCGTTAAATACCAAACTTAGTATTTAAGTTTAGTATCTTTCGAGGATAGGACACAAAGATTTTGAAGAAAATCCCTCTCCCCCAAATACACTTTACATGGATGTTTTTTAAAAAATTTTGATTTTCTCAAAAATGCCTCTAACGATTTTGAATAAAATGTCGTATATTAAGGATATTTATATGAAAAATTTGAATATTCTGGGAATAGCCTCTGAAGAAATTCTTATTCTGAATGACTGTTGCGGAATTTTGTATAACTGGTAAACCAAAAAAATGCAGAGCTCCTTAAACACACAACTTATGTTATATGCATTTTTTTCTGGAGTTGACCGTTTTTAAGATATTCCTTGTAATTGATTTCAGTTTTAAATACAGTTTTTACTTTTCTCATACGGTAACTTGTCAACACCTGGTCATGCAAAGAATTGGGTTTCTGTACCATAGCAATCAAATTTTAAAACATTAGACAGTCTGTTTAGCCTAGTGTTTCCCCTCATTTGCCTTCTACCTATAAGGAACTAAATAATAAGACCGCTTCTGCTAGTGTTTGTTTTGATTAGCATGAAGTAGATAGAAGAATAAGTTTATCAACAGTAATTTGTTGCAGAGATGTAGAGAAAGTCATGTGAATGGAGCTTATTAATTTTTTAATTTTTATTTTTTAATTTTTGAGCCGTAAGTATTGTAAAAAGAGTCTTTACTGACTCAAAAATGTATTACATCTTAAATGCACTACTGCAGATAATTTACTCGACGTTTCAAGGTGCCCACAATTAGCGGCAGTTTTAGATATATTTCAGTTTTTGCTTAATTAAGAATAGTTCATTATATTATCTGAGAAATTATTTGAGTTGGAGTTTTGCAGCTTTGTACAGTATTTTCCATATTTACTCAACCGCTGCGCGTGCCAATTTTATAATTAATAGCTTTAACATTAAAAGAGATTATAAAATTTAGTCCAGACTTCCTTAAAGATACAGAATTTATCTTTCTACATCACGGCTGCAGCAGCAGGTTTCAATTGGACTCCACGAAACAACTTAACCAGGTCTGTAATTGCCTTTGTACTCACTTTCGAGCACGAGAGATAATTGCTGCCATTAGGAAATATAAAAAATGACTAACGCAACCAAGGATATCAAGTGTATGCTTACTCGCATGTTAATAAATGAGCGGAAAACTCCGTTGTTAAAGGTTTTGTTTTATTACAATTACGTAACCTCTAACAAGGTAAACATCTCCATGCGATTGAGTACACGAATATATGTGAAATCTAAATCAGAAAGATAAGCACCAACATCATAAAAGAACCATTTTAAAAAAACGTTATGTGTTCCAATCACAAGAGTTTCTCTACATCGCTGTAACATATTGTTAAAAAGCATTTACTTCAATCTACTTTATGATAATCGAGATGCATTAGTAGAAATGCTCTTAATTACTTGCTTCTCTATAAGTAGAAGGAAAATAAGGGAATACCCTAGACTAAAAAGAATGTCAGGTCTCTTAAAAGCTGTTTGTCATGTAGTTGAAAACCGGTTCTATGCGTGGCCAAGAGTTGACTACTTTACGTGCTAGAAAATTTTAAATATTCTAAAACTTGTGCCACGATAAACACTATACGACATAAAGTGTGGTTTTAACGTGATATACATTTTATGGAGTAATTTTCTGCCTTTCTTGAGTTTAAACAGTTACGCGAAATTCATTCAGAATAAAGAGGTCTTTTTCTTGAATTTTTTGAAAATTCAAGATAAACATTTTATTTGCCATATAAATATATTTAATACGGTATTTTAATCCAAATGGTTAGCCATTTTTGAGAAAATCAACAAGGGTAGTTGGGGGTGGGGATGATTTTTCTCATAAGCTTCGTGTCGCATTTCTGGAAGGTACTAAAACTAAATACCAAGTTTGGTATTTTATTCACTTTTCTTTTTTTGAGTTATCATATTCACGGACACACACCACGGACCTTTTTCCAAAAATATCCTAAAACGTATATTTGCGGTGAAATCTCGGTATCAAATTTTGGGTGGAATACAATACCTTCTGTATGCATTATGTACATAGTATGTGTAGAGAAAGCAAAAAGGGGAACTTTGGCAAATTTCATAAACCATTCCCCTAAGAACTTTGGTTGTTTTGTTTCAACATAGCAATCGATTTTGATCAAAATAACACACATTTAAGATTACAAATAGTGAAAACGGTGAGAGATGGAGCAAACCTACTACTTAAAATATTTAAGTAGTTCTCGTTGAAAATAATTATCACAAATAGGTTTGTGGTATTAACTATTTCGAAATATCTATTATCATTTGTTTCAAACAAGTTCACCGCTCTTTTGTTTCTCGTGTCACGTAGAGTATTTATGGAATTTTAAGGCTGACAAATTACATCCACCCAGTTTTAGAAGATTTCACTATCGCTTCAGCCTACACCCATTATAACCAGAGCTCTCAAAACACCAAGTATAATCGTTCGCTATTTTGGTACAAAAACTCGAATAGCCATCTTAAAAACTATCACTATTATTATTACTGCCTCTTTACTGCGGTCCTCAAATTAAATACAGATAAGATTTTAAGGATGAATCATATTTGCTTTAATTTTTACAATTGCCTATTCATAAATGTCAAATCGCATAAAACGAAAAAAAAAAAAAAAAAAACATCCTTAAACTTATTTTTTGGGCAACAAAAGTGGTTTCTTCTAACCTATTACAGATTTTAATAAGTGGAGGCAAGTGACGTCTTCCTTCAATACCACGTACTACGTAAAAAGAGTCGCCCTCCGTGGTGAAATGGTTACCATGCTGACTTCATATACCCAAGGTCGCGGGTTCAAACCCGGCGGAGGACGATGGATTTTTTCGGGTGTAAAAATACTTAGTATGGCTTCCTTCGCAAGGGAAGTAAAGTCGTTGGTCCCGTGTCGTAGATTTACGGCACGTAAAAGAACCTCAAGCCTGATAGAGAGGCCTCTGAGCAAAATTAAACTGTCTTTCTCGCCCAATTTAGAATGGGACGCTGAGAACCACAGTAGTTAAAGAGCGTCCATAAATAACACGCCATTTACATTTACGTAAAAAGAATCTGAAGAAAATGTGAAGTTTTATCTTCTTGTTAAAATCCTCTTCTAATCAAAATGGTGTACGATTATATTTCCTCTTTACAATACCTTCATTGTACTTATAGTGTAATGTGCAAAGTAACTATTTCTGCAAACATTTATTTCAGGATAAAATAGACTCAAAAACAACCTTTTGAAGGAACTAAAGAATATATAAAATATTCTACTAGGTTGTTCAATAACTAAGAGAAAGTGACAGCAGGCTGTGATCACAGTATATGCGTATAAGGAATTCTGGATGTGAAAAAGAGTAAATAATCCAGTAAAATAATCCAGTAAATATCATACTAGTTTGCTCTCAGAATTGCTCTCCTCCTCAGTAGAGATGCAGAGTTCTGGTCATAGAACTAAACTGGAGTTTTAAGTTTTGTCAAAAGCTTTCAATTTATCCCCTCTAATACAATTTTTTTGGAGCTTTAACCTACTAACAAAACTTAATAGCAGATATCGAGTATTGGATACAACATTCTGAATATACCGTTATAGGGGTCCTAAAGAAGTTGCCACACATATGCATACAGCTCAAAGGCGACTATTTTGAAAATATTGTATTTTCTATCCGAATGCAATTATATATTCAGTTAAGAAAAGAGTTTAAATCAATAAACTAGGATCACTTATGTCAAAATTATTAGATGAAGATGCCGATCTCAAAATGACAAAAGTTTGACGTTTCACTTTAACATGTCCTCCTTTTTACTTTCTCTAATATGTTTGCACAATCTACATTGTTGGCAGAGAAGGTATTGTATTTCACGAGAAACACAGGGTCCAGTGTATCCAAAGAAAACAATTAGAAAGTTAGTGTGTGTGTGTGTGTGTGTGTGTGTGTGTGTGTGTGTTTTATCTGTGGATATGTAGATCAAAAATAAAAATCGCATGTGTTCCATTCACATTACTTTCTCTGCATCTTTACAATAAATTATTATTAAAAAGCTTATTCTTTTATGTACGGAATGCTAAACGAGAAAAAAAAAATAGCTGAAAGGGCCATATACTTGTTTCCTAGTATGTAAAACGGAAATATGGAAATACCATACGTTAAATCGATAATCAAATGTTTTAAAAACTGGTTGCTATGTGATTGAAGTTCCTTTGTTTGTATGGACAGGAGTTGGCAAATTCCCGTATGTGAAAATATTTAAGCATTTTAAAGCAGGAGCTAATAACAAGGAATATCACAAAAACGGCCAACTCCACGAAAAAAATGTGTATTACATAAATTGTGTGTTTGAACAAGATCTAGATTTTTTGTTAAGGAAGTTTTTGCCTCTGCCCTATGGTTTACCAGTTATGCAAAATTCCGCAAAATTCATCCAGAACAAACATGTGTCCAGTTGCTATACCCAGAAAATTGAAGATATACGTTTTACTTGTCATGTCAATATGTTAAATACAAGATATTTTAATCAAAATTGTTAGAGCCATTTTTGAGAGAGTCAAAATGTTCAATTTTTTTTTCTATGTACAGGGTAATTGGGAGTGAGGGATTTTCTTGAAAAGCACAGATTTTTACTTTTCTAGTACAATGTGCAAAGCGTAAAGAAAAGGTATTGTATTCCACCCAAAACTTTGATTTCGAGAATTCACAAGCAATAAACGTTTTACGCTCCTCTGAAACCAAGAAAAGCAATTTTAGAAAAAGACCGCACGTACGTAAATTTATGTGTGTGT
This sequence comes from Hymenopus coronatus, assembly GCA_030762935.1. Taxonomy (NCBI): domain Eukaryota; kingdom Metazoa; phylum Arthropoda; class Insecta; order Mantodea; family Hymenopodidae; genus Hymenopus; species Hymenopus coronatus. The sequence goes on along the minus strand of CM060896.1, from coordinate 124,368,109 downwards.
GCGTGTTCGTTTATATTGGTAGTGTTTAACACCCGCTTTAACTACTTATGGCACTGCAGATACATGAATGATGGAGTGCAATGGCATGGCCAGAGTGTGTGTGTGTGTGTGTGTGTGTGTGTACAACGCAACTGAAAAACAAGAAGTCGCTTAAATATCAAACTTGTTTAAGTTCAGTATCCTCCAGGGATCCGACACGAAGATTTTCAGGAAAATCCGCCCTCCCACCCACAATTGCCCTTCAAAGGGAACATTTTTCGAAAATTTTGATCTTCTTAAAACTGGATCTAGCAATTTGGATTAAAATACCATAAGTTTAAGACATTTTCATGACAAACGAAATGTATATCCTGAATTTTCTGGGACTGTCCTCTAAAAACCTCTTCATTCTGGATGGATTTTGTACAACTATTAAACTGTAAGAGATTGTGATAAACTTTAGGATTTCGTAAAAACAGTCAAATGTACATTTTTGTAAAGTTTCCGAGATATTCCGTGTTATTGGTTTCAATTTTAAGCTACCTAAATTTTTACCCAACTTTTCATCTCTTTTGTTCACTCCTGGTAAGCAGGATTTCAATTATTTCCTTCAGCGACCGATTTTTGTAGCACTGGTCTTTCGCTAGAGCCCAATGCATTCCTATGTTTCCCTTCTGCATCCAAAGATGCAAGTAATTCTGCTAATGTTTCTCTCAATTAGCATGATATAGATAAAAGAATAATCTTTTGTAAGAAAAGTTTATTTGCGGAACAAAAGATAGTCATGTGACTGGTACATACCAGACTGTTTAATACTGCATATTATTTGAGGGCTCTATGTTGAGCATTTAACAACCTTTATGTAAGAAAATTGTATTTGTTTTATGACGTGAATAGGTTGTGGTTTTCATATCAGAAAATTTGGCAACCGTTTCTTGCGGCTAAGCAGCTAATACAACACATTTCAAAATTTTATTCTGAACTGCAGAGCATTTAGAACTTGCCTCAAGATTTTAAATAATTCATCGCAAGCAGCATATAGAGTTTCTTATAAACCACAAAATAACAAAATGTGTGATGCGGAAGAAAAACAGGCCATTTTGTCCCTATTGCGCATGCGCAAATGCCATTATAAATGTAAAATAATAAGTGAAAATCAAAAATAGAACTGAACAAATCAACATTTTGTGGAGATAATACGTCGATAAATATGCATAAATCAGTTGATAAATTTAGTTTGGTGTAGTACGGAAATCTAGAAATAAATTATTAAACTCGTTATGTAACAAAACCCAATTTAATCGCACTATTTGAAATGATAAAGTGAAGTGAGATGCCCTGTATATGTTGTATCTTAGAAATAATAAATCTTTTTCTGACAAGTAACTGACCCGCAGTCACAAGGAAGGTCAAGTTTAAACAATGTGCTATTCAGTATTTATGAAGAAGGCGACCTTCATCGTTATACATTGCCCACATCAGCATAAAACCTGCTGATGGAAAGCATAACTACCTTCCAACATCTAAATCAGGTTTCTTTTCCCCCAATTATATAACAGTTGTTTCCAGCATTTCTCTCCGCTGCTGTATGCGTATCTAATAAATGTATAAATCAAATTATTCCTGCTAAGTTTTTGAAAACTAGCCGTGTTAAAGGTGTAAAACTGAATGATCGATCTCTCTCTCTCTCACACACACACACACACACACACACACACACACACTAGCTAGCTCACTCACATATTCTCTATTTGACCTTTTCCTAAAAATCCATGCATTCTATTCACATAATTTTCCCTAGCTGTTTCATATACAAACTATTCTTACAAAAAATTATTCTTTTATCTATGTTATGCTAATTTAGATAAACATGAGCAAAATTGTTCTTATTACATGCTTCATTGAAAATAGAAGAGAAATAAGGGAATACATTAGGAAGGCTAAAGTATTAATCAAATATTTTAAAAGTTGGTCGCTATGTGAAACGATTGAGGTTCAGTTTCCTTTACATGGCACCGTTTGAGAAGAGTTAGACGACTTAAACCTGAAACCTATGACGAGGAATATCTTGAAAACGGCAACTATACAAGAAAAACATATGGTATAAATTATGTTTTATCGAGATATACATTTTTTGTGTGTAGTAACTTTTGGATTTTCTCTTACGGTTTAAATGTTATTCAAAATTCTACAAAACTCATCCAGAATACGAAACGAAAAGACCATCAAATACCAAACTTGGTATTTAGGTTTAATATTTTCCAGGGATGCGACAGGAAGATTTTCAAGAAAATTGCCCCACCTCAAACTACGCTTTACATGGAAAATTTTTCGAAAATGTAGATTTTCAAAAATGGCTCTCACGATTTTCATTAAATTCCGTATATTAAAGATATTTACATCCCAAATGAAATATGTGTCTTGAATTTTCTGGGAATAGCCTCTGAAGATCTCAATTCCGGATGAATTTTGCCGAATTTTGCTTAACTACTACACTGTAAGAGATAGACAAAAACTTAGTACACACAAAATGTAGATCTCGTTAAAACACACTATGTTTTTGTTGTGAAGGTAACCGTTTCCGCAATATTCCTTGTTATTAGTTTCAATTGTAAAGTACTTATACTTTTCTCAAAAAGGAGGTTTCCGAATTTATTTTGTTCTACTCCTGGCCAAGCAAAGAAACAATTTGCAATGAAAATTTCATAAGGACAGTTTATAAAATATTTGACTATCACTTTAACCTAGCGTATCCCCTTATTCTTCTTCAACTTATAAGGAACTAAGTAATAAGAACATTCTGTTAATACGTATCTCGATTAGCACTGTGTAGAAAGCAGAATAATCTTTTGTAAGAAATTTGTAAGCAGCTAAGAGAAAGTCACGAGTGTGTAAACCTCAGATTTTGTTTTCTTTATTTTATTATTTTACGAGGAGATTGTAATTTAGTTTACACGTCTAAATAGGCTGAACAATTTATCTGGACGTAACACATGTCGAAATTCATGTCACAAAATTTAAGAAATATTAAAGACATAATTCGTCCGCAACTCTAAAGAGGCAGTTGTCAATGCCTAAATAAAGAAAACTCCACATCTCAAAAACAAGTTATTGTTAAAAAGCTTATGCTTCTATTTACATCATACTAACCGACAAAAAAATTAGCAGAAATAGTCTTATTATTTGCCTCCATGCAAGTAGAAGGGCAATACCGGACTATCATAGGTTAAAGTGATAGTCAGAAGCTGGTTGCTATGTGACTGAAGTTCCTTTGTACGTATGGACAGGAGTTGACAAATTCCTATATGAGAAAAGTATAAGTTTTTCAAAACTGAAACTAAAAGCAAGCAATAGCTAAAAAACGATAAAATGTATATAACATAAAGTGTGTGTTTTAGCGTGCTCTACATTTTTGAGTGGTGAGGTTTTGTCCATCTCTTACAGTTTAACAGTTATGCAAAATTCCATAAAATTCATCCAGAATAAAGTAGTCTTCGGAGGCTGTTCCCAGAAAAGTCAAGATATACGTTTTATTCGGCATGTAAATAATAGATTTTAATCAAAATCGTAGAGCCACTTTTGAGAAAATCTAAATTTAAGATTTTTTTCCATGTAAAGGATAGTTTGGGTGGGGAAATTTTCTTGAAAATCTTCGTGTTGCACCCTTGTAAGGTGCCAAACTTAAATGTCAAGTTTAATATTTAATAGTTTTTTTCATTTTTGAGCTATGCTGTCCACAGACACACATTCACACATGCACGCACACGGACCGTTTTCCAAAAATGTTTTTTTTTTTTGGATCCAGGGGGATCCAAAACATGTATTTCCGGTGAAAACGAATTATCTGGCGTTATCGAATTGTTGGGTACAATAATACCTTATCTATACACTATGTGCATAGTGCGTGTAAAGAAAGTAATAAAGCAACACTACTGCTTGTAATGAACAAACCGAAGAACTGAAATGAAATAAGATTACTTGCACCAGTGTTCAGTTACTCCATAATATAAAAGACCACCCTCAAAAGAAAACTTACTCTTCGGACCCATGGCGTTTCGAAACCACTGCCACCACGACACAAGCACGACTGAGCAAGTCTGGGGGAATCTTACGCCAACTCTCCAACCAATTACTTATTTCGGACCTTGCGGTTTTTCCAAGGTCACCCTGAAATGACATGCTGACTCTTGCAGCTGAACTTTCACCTGCTACTTCATAAATGTATGACTCGTCTGACATCGATATCAGATCATATGAGTCACTTTAGAAACACCGATTTTGAACTCCATATTTGCAACTTCATTTGACCAGAAAAAATCAGCGAGAATGACAATATCGTGCACGTTCTTTTGTATAGTTAATATTTTCAAATTAAGTTCTGTTGCACTAGAATACGTGCAATATAAGAAACAAATATTTCGCTTCTTTTATCACAAGATGGTCTTCCCACAAATTCTCAAAATTAAGCTTCGGAAATGTATAAAATGTACAAAAGGTACATTTCGAAAACTATAATTCTACAAAAAGTTATTTAAATGTTCCACTACTCAGCATTGTCTTTCCGGTTTTCCAGTTATAGAAAATAAGAATAACCATTCAAATGAACTTCCCAAACTGTTAGTAGAAAATGCAGCATATGCCGTACTTGTCAGATCACTACCTCAAAAATTAGCTTTTTCGTAAAAATTGTTAGTCATTAAATTATTAAGGTGTCATTGGCTTTCACTAGCAGCTTTCGTCGATTTTCATATAGCTTCTATAAACACAAAAGACTTATTTATTTATTTTTAATATAATGTGCTGCTACAGAGCAACGCTCCATTATGGCAGCGTAAACAATTTATTAAAAATACTCATATGTATTTTTCGTATAACAAAAATCAAACTCAAAACAAATACAGAAATTTAAATTATATGATTTCGTTTTGTTTCGTAATCGGCTTATTCTCCCCTTTTTCTAGAAGTAACAACCTCCTAGGACTTACAAGCCAATGCATAGGGGTCAGAAGCCTGTCGGGGAGCCAACGGCACGAAACTACCGAATGAAGAACCTGTTACGAGGGGTCGGCCCATAGCATGAACATGAAGTGGACGATATGAAATTAAATGATAAAAAGGTACATAATTGATGAAGTATATAAATTAGTAAAACAAAAATTAAGGACTCCTCTAATACATAAGAACATAAATATGATAAATAATGTGTATGTAATGTATGCAAATGTATTATGTGAATAATTCAAAACTTTAAATAAATGGCGTTAAATTGAACAGTAATAGAACCTACGGTTATAAAGAGCAATGCCAAGTGCATATAATACAAAAATAAAGTGATGTAACAATAAATAGAATTGTACATAGAGGTTATTAAATTAATGATTTACCAAATGATGCGCACCTAGAAACAATATTCAAAAGCTTTTCTTATATTTGTGATATAAACTATTGAAATCCAAATTACAGCTTAGGGTAAATTCGTTATACTGAGCTACCAATTTTATAAGTGGAAAAATTTGTGATTTAACGTTTTCGTTTTGTTATAATAAAATAAAGGATGCTATCTGAGGTTTGAGTTTCTGGTGTTTAATTGTACAAATTCACAATTATCTAAAATACTTTATATAGAAATAGCTGTTTTATATTTATACAGTTTTCTGGTTATTTTATTTGAAATCCACTTATTTAAAGTATCTATATGAACAATGTTATCATGTTTTTATCTTTATAAAGGAGCTAAGGTATAAAATTGATAAATTTACCATAAAACGAATATCCTGAAAATGCTTTAAATAACGAGTTTTTGAGAAAACAAAAGTATCATCGAACCTTTATGCAAGTGCTGCCAGCTTTCCTGAGATTACTCGCATGGCAACCTAAACAGACATATGACTAAAGCAAAAATCTTTCATATTTATCCGAAAATTCTTGTTGAATTATACTCGTAGTTTTCAGAAACAGGCAAAAACAATTTTAAAAAAATCTTGTGTGTTCCATTCACATGACTTTCTCTGTATCTGAGCAACAAATTATTGTTAAAAAGTTTATGCTTTTACTTCACGCTAATCGAGAAAAAAAAGTAGCAGAAATAGTCTAATTACTTGCTTCCTTGAAAGTAGAAGCGAATTAGGGGAGTACCATAGGTTAAAGTGATACCTAAATGCTGGTTGCTCTGTGACTGAAGCTCATTTGTTTGTATGGACAGGAGCTGACAAATTCCTGTATGAGAAAAGTATAAGTTTTTAAAGCTGAAACCAATAACAAGGAATATCTCAAAAACGATGAACTACACGATTAAAATATATGTATAAAATTGTATGATTTATCCTGATCTACATTTATAAGTAGTAAGTTTTTGTCTATCTCTTACGGTTTACCAGTTATGTAAAATTCAATAAAAATCATCCACAATAAAGAGATCTTTAGAGGATATTCCCAGAAAATTCAAAATGTATACATTTTATTTGCCAAGTACATATATTATATATTAGATATTTTAATCAAAACCGTTAGAGCCATCTTTGAGAAAATCTTTTTATCCATGTAAAGTATAGTTTGGGGTGGGGGAATCTTTTTTAAAAATCTTCGTGTCGCACCCTTGGAAGATATCAAACTTAGATACCAAGTTTGATGATTAACGGTCTTTTCTTTTTTGAGCAATGCCCCACACCCACCCACCCACGGACCTTTTACCAAAAAGTTTTTTTTTTTTTAATTTAAGGGACCCAAAATATGTTTCCGGTGAAATATTGATATGGAATTTTGGGTGGAATACAATACCTTCTCTACACACTCAGTACATAGTACGTGTAGAGAAAGTAAAAATATTTTGAAATAAGGGCTTCAAAACGAGTATTTCATGATTTTGAACGAAAAATACTGTCATTAGCTACAGTAATCAATAGAAAAAATAATATTTGCGCTGACATTTATCCATATAATTAATCTAGTCCCTCTCTTAGAAAAGGAAATATATTTAATCCTAACGTAATTACAAATTGATGCAGCTTCAAATTTTCTAGTTAAACAACCAATAGAATGAAACCAATACTCATGCTGAGCCCAGTCTACTTTAAACCCCTGGGGCCGAGAACTTGAGAATCAAGGACAACCAGTTGAACATTGCCGAACTGGTCTAAGAACCTTACTCTGTCATTAATTGCTGATTTGGATACACTTTGGCACGCCAACCGAGTGTTCGCACAGTATTAGGTAATATTCTGCAATAAATAACTCTATAAAATGGAGGTAAATAAAAATTTAAGCTTCCGGATAATATTTAAATATTGTAATATTCTGAAAAAATGTAATTTGTCTGCGAGAGCGGTTTATTTTATACTTTGTATTTTAAATTCGAAAGCGAAAAAAAAATCTGAAATGTTAAGTTTACACAATCTTCTCTGCACTCATTTACCAACATTTCATTACATAATATTATCTGGCTGATTAACGTTAATCAAGAAAAACGTTTGCAGAAATGATTTTATTACACATTTTGTCGAGAAGAATACAGTAGGTTTAAGCGATGACCCAATATGTTAAAATAAATGTATGATAGCTTTGAAATTCCATTCCCTTTCACGGGATTAATAATAAATAACCAGAAATCAGTTCAAACAAAGTTCAAGTTTTTGAAAATTCGAATCAGTCATTTTGGAAATTGTTAAAACCGAATATATATGAAAAAATCGTTAAAAACGAGTCATATATATGGCTCGCTTTTAATGAATTTTTCATTTTTCTGAGAAAACGTCTTATCACTTACATTATATGCTCTTCATTTCTCACGTAAATAGTCTAAACACGTTTTAATCAAAATCGTTGGGGCATTTTGAGGCAAAAAGAAACGAATGCATTTCTTTGTAATATGTGGCGCGTCATGCAACACCTATTTTGGTACGTAATTTTCCTGTACGTTATCCGGTGTCACATCTACAGATATTTTTGTAAACATGTTTATTATTATTATTATTATTATTATTATTATGAAGGATGGCTCAAAAAGTAAATTTTTGCGGAAAAATTGGTATCAAACTTTGAATGTAACAATACTTCCTCTGCTAGTAAGCAGTAGAGAGAGTAAAAGCTTAGTCTATCGCATTGTAAGCCTCAGCAGCTACTCTCCAATTGTAATAACCAAAAAGTCACTTGACTTTAAAATGAGCAGATTAAACACATTAGGATAATGATTTGTTTATTAGAAAACCCTAGTGGGAATGCTATGTTTTTGCTTTCTAGAGCATCCATCTATCTATATGTACGCGTGTTTTACCAAAATTTACTTTACGTGCACTGAATACGAAAATAAATACACAAAACTGTTACCCACGCCAAATTACCCATTACATTGAACAATCAAACCTTATTCCAGCACGACTAACGTGAATTTGAATAAAACTCCGTAGGTTTTAAATATGTATAGGTATGACCAAAAAATGTATTTTGAATATTTTCGTCAAGAATCTGTGAAGTTCTACATTTTTGCTGAACTTTCCATAACTGTTAAAAACTATAAAACACTAGCAAAGAGTTTCTGCATAAAAAATGTTCCAACATCTGAAGCTCCTAGTACATGATGAATTTTTTGTAAAATCCAATGCTTTATAGGACTTACAAGGGGTTGTCACAGTTAACAATTTTTCTTCAAATTGCTTTCAATTATTTTAAAGTCTTGAAAACAAACAAGAAAATGTTGTAAATGGTTAAAAATGTATCAATAATTTGATCGTTTTGGTCAATAAGATGTAAGTATTTACAGTACGTCACTAAATCTTCAAAACATGCAAGAGGAAAATAAATAAAAATGTCTACCTGGGCAAGGGATACCATATGTGAGTTTATTAGATTATACGAAAGCTAGCCATGTTTACAAGTTGTGGGCTCCATGTATTAATAATTACAAGATGAACAAGACGAAGGTCTTCTAGTCAGATTTCCGAGGTGTACAATAATGCACATATTCAATGTTATACAGGATGAAAGGTGATCTATCATCATCCTTGAATAGGCCTATTCTCTGAATAAAACAAAGCATTAGTGCAGTTTTAATGTTTAAAGTAATTTTTTTATAAAAAACGAATTACTTAATATTAACCATTTTAAATTAACATTTTATGAAATGTGACCTGTTAAAAAATATTTCTTTGAGGAGATATAAATAAACATTTTTTGCATGTTTAAATACATTTTAATTAAAATAAAAAGCTAAGGTTTTGAAATTTGTCTTATTTGAATCTACACCGTTAACTAGGACAATTACCTACATAAACTGTAAGACAGAAATAAATGCACTTCAGCTATTTGCTTATTACGCTTATGGCTTTCGAAGCAACAGAAACTTTACTAACGTCGAGTATCTTAAAGTCTTACTCATTTATGTTGAAACAATTCGCAATGCGACAGCCTTGGCAAACATTTGTCGAGAAAGATTTCCAACCAGACGAGCACCAGATCATTGGACATTAATTATTTTTATCTATCTAAGGGCTCTAGATACAGGAAGCATGTCTCCTTGTGTTGAAGGTATTAGCCAAAGAAATGTTGCACAAAAAGAAGCAGAAATCCTTAACTTGGAAGATAGTTCAGACACAGAAAGAGTAGCCGCGGTATAGCTCGCACTATTGGTATATCCAATTTGAATGTTGGGGCCATTAAAACCAGTTTTCCTTTGATTTACTACCCTTATCTTGCTTTAATCACATATTCAGCATTTTATATGTCACAAAAATAGACACCATAATCATTTTAATTAGATTTCTCAACCATTTATATAAACTTTATACATAATTGTTCCAATTAATAATTTGCGCAATAATGTAAATGCTTCAGCACATAAGAATACTCAAACCGTGTTCAAAAGGTGTCAGAAACCAGTATACAGTGAATGCATTGAGAAATTCTGCAAAATCAGTACAGCTATCAACAGGAAAGCAATAATACCATTGTTTTTCTTTAAGTTAAACGTCCTTTAACTTAATAGGTCACATGGATGGATGGATGGATGGATGGATGAATGGATGGATGGATGGATGGATGGATGGATGGATGGATGGATGGATGGATGGATGGATGGATGGATGGATGGATGGTCTAACGAGCACAGGGTCCACAGCTTAGTCACTCGACATTAGTCTTCTCAGGATAACGGAAAATGTCGGGGGGGGGGGGGGCTTATCAGCATAAACGCCCCCCACCCCCCGGGATTTGAATTCGGAATCTCTTAAAATTATTTATATTAGCTTATATTGTGTTCTGATGTTGTAATAGTTTTGAATCGCACTGAATTGTATAACTGTATTTAATTCATTTATTAACATATAAACATCGTGTTAATTACTGAATATCAAAAATTCCTCATCTTGAAAATACACAAGATATTGTCCAATGTTTAATCCAATTATATCCCAAAGGATTATAATAAATGGTCATAACAATGTTTATTTCTAATTTAATATTGTTGAAAATTGTGAAGTCATTGGACTCGAGTAATGTCGCAGGAATTAAAGTTCCGACTAGAGGGTTAGAGAAACAGGATAGATTATCGGTTTTTGAACTCTTATCTTATTGCCGAGTAGTACAAGAGGGCGAGTATTTAACCGGCGGTTTTATACTTAATTTTAAGGAATTCAGTGCAGGAACTTTTATACTCTGTTGTGTAACAACTATTTACTACTCCATGGCAATCTCGGCAAAGGTTCAGGGGACTTGAAATGAGATTCAGATATTCATATTTCGGTCAGATTTTTTGAGACAGTAAAGGGAAAAACTAGGAAACCGGTTCCCTTTGAACAGGTCGGTTTTGCTTGTGGGGACTTTGAACCACGTACCCACCATGCAATTTTTTTTTTTGGTAGTGTTTAACGCCCGCTTTAACTACTTATGGTACCTCGTGTGACACTGAATAAAGATGGAGCACCGGTGGAACGAGATGGGAAACCGCTTTGCGTTCGCTTGGGATCGAACCCGGGCCATCTATGCGAGAGGCGAGTGGTATAACCATTCGGCCACGGCACGGCTTACCATGCAATCACTTGACATTCATGTCTTTCTCTTTGTCTTAAAATATTCTGATCAAACAATAATATTTAGGTCTAATATAATAAGTCTACTAACTTGCATAAAATTTGTCCGTTCTCTTAGGTAACATTGTCCTACGCAAGGTTTCCCTCTTCAGGTAATCAACCTTTAACCATCCGTTACTCGTCCTCTATGTGACTGATCTGCAACTTAAACAAAGGAACCAATTGATGTTATAATCGATGTGACACGAAGGGCTTGTTCGGATACCTCCTCTATGGGTGTGTGTGTACGATTCGTACACAAAGGGTAAACAAATACGACATAATTCGTCTTTATACAGGAAGGCATGAAGAGCTTCTTGCATATGGAGTTAATTGGAACTGCAGGTACGGCATTTATATCGGAGCTTTTATCAGCTAGGGTGCCCAACTTCTGCTCTTATGAGGTCTCCGTTTGTATTGCATAGCCAAGCAGGAATCATTTCACCTTCAATCATTCAGTGGGGTTTAACTGGGTTCCACTCTCGACACGATGGCAGGTTTCAACTGAACCAAAATATCGTATTTCAGAAAGAATAGGAGGAAGAATGTTGTTTTGTTAAATGTGAAATGCCTTATTTGTAAACATCACTTCTCTTAGAGTTCCGATGTAATATTAAACGACGCTTTGAAAAATACCATCATTTGATTATGGGAAACATTTTTTATGAAGAAACATTTTTAGCGTGAAGAAGCAGAGATGAATAGTCCAGCGTAAACATGGTTAGGTTAGGAGTTTATGCAGCGAGGGGTACGTGAGAAACGAGTTAACTGCAACATTGTAACATAATCAGTTGTAATATTTATTTCAAATGTTTATTCTAAGGAAGCCTTGAAAAGCATGTAACAATTTTGCTATCGATGACTAATTGGCCCCAAGAGAGTATTCTAGGAAATTGTGGTCCATAATCATAATAACTTAATAACTTTACATGTTAATGCTAAGCTAAAGTTACCCTTTCATCTGGATTAAGTGCTCTCCAGACACTATTCTCTTGGTTGCTTAGAAAATATAACCTTTGCTGACCTGGAGTATATATTATTATAGCATAACAACAATGACATTGCAGGAAATAGACTACTAATTATCAGTTATTAATATTAAGATAAATAATCAAACACCACTCACTGTTATGCTCCTTTCATATTTCGGAAGCTCTTAGGAACTCTGTAAATTAAAGTATGGATTTATGCAAAAGGAGAACGTATAAAGTTGGTGCTTGGAGAGGAATTATGTATTACCAATTTAAATCTCCTCATTCCCATACAGGCAGCATTTCTTTCCAAAGTGTAGGCTTCACATTAGCTGCAGATAAACTTCTTTATCTCAGATATCATGAATAAATTGTAAGGTTAATTTTATCTTGGCATATTTCACTTTGTCTAGTTCCAATATATGAAAATACATGGTAATTTTAACGCATGGATAGCAGATTAACCATACCATCTGTGTGTGTCTGTGTCTGTCTCTCTGGCACAGTCATTTCAACGCGTATAATAACAGCAAACAGAATATTTTCCCTAAATTTTTACGACCATTTTTAACGTTTTACTTATTGATAATTAACCCCCAACAACGTGTGTAATGGGCTGCACAGAATTCTAAATTTCTTTAATTTTTTTTTCTGATCATACATATCGTAGTACTTTAAGTTTCACTTTAAGTGATGCATCTGTGAAAATTGCTCAAAAATTGTGAAAAATTAAAAAAATATTTTTCCATTGTAAAATGAAATCACTTTTAAAATTTAATAAAGTATATCGTTTTTCCTACTTGACACACTTTAACTACCAATTAACTGAAACTATAAATGGAAAAGCCCATGCTTAACAATAGGCACGCCCAACTTGAAAAAAGTTTACGAGAAAATAAGGTTTAAACACTTTTCCATACCAAAATGTTTCACGCGGTGCAATTTTCAATAATGTTATACTTCCTCTCAAAAGCATATTAAAGTATACGGTCATATACTTTTTCGAAATTATTTGAGTAATAAATCATTAGACTTTGAAAAACTATAGAGTTTTGGAGAGTACAAAACAATTTCTAATTAGAGCTAATATAAAAATATAACACGATATATACATACATATATACATACATATATACATACATATATACATACATATACACATACATATACATATATGTGTGTGTGCGTGCGTGTGTGGGAACTCATTTTCTTTAAAATATGATTTACTTGTTTATATATTTTAGAAATGTATCACGTTGTTCCCTTTCATTTTAAGAATAAATTTTGAAAGAAAAAAAAGAATTTAAATAGCCATGCAGACCAGAATCTCAATACATGGCAGAAATGTAGATATTAAACTGGAATCAATTTTAAAAATATACCTTACATGCTTTGAATTTTCCAAATGCCATAGGAGCATCAATTACATCGCAAGCAGAACTTTAAATTATTTCGATAAAGTGGAGGATCAAAAACCCAAATTTTTGTGCTTAGCTTTCGAGCTTCTTAATAAAGAGTTTAGTGTTTAGCGTAATTATGTGATAAACATTTGCATTCACATTTTGTGGTCCATTGAATTCAATGAAGTATAGAATTTTTGCTGTATCGACTACTTACTTCCGTGGATATCTCATGGTATATCCGATATCGAGAGTTCAAAAGAAATACACCGAGGACCCTGTGTCTCCTTTCCCAAAATCTGTAATGTATTTATTATTTACATAATAACCATTGTACTGCGACAAAATATTTTGACTAAAAAGTTCATCGGAAATACGCGGTGTGTGACCATCTGAATTAAAAAAAAAAAAAAAGAAAGAAAAAAGGGGAAGAAAGGGAAAAAAAAGAGGAAAGTCTTTTAGAAAAATTACAGTACGCATATTCTAAAACCAAATACCAGACGCAAATAAATAATTTCGTACTTAAGTTCAGCATCTTTCAAAATGCAACGTGCGAAATTTAAAAGTCCACTTCTCTAACCCAAACTATCTTTACATGGAAAAAGTTTTAGAGTCTTATATTTAAAAAGTGTGTATAACAATGTTGACTATTTATCCGATATTTAAATACTTTTAATGATATAATGTGTATCTTTTATTTTCTGGGTATAAGTAGAAAAGTTTTATAATTTTTATATTTGTAATAAACTGAACTTACTTTAAGAGACAATAAGAAAAGCCCACTGCACTTAAATTGTATGACTGTTTAAAATACACAATCTATTTTAAAAATCTTTTTGTTGCATTAGTTAATTCCGAATTTTGCTTGTTATTGGTTAATACCTTTAAATATTTTGTAATTTTTATTCGGATAAGCTTTCATAAGAATAGATCGTAGACACTTTAACAAACGATTCTGGGTGGAGAAAAAACTGTGATTATAACATCAGATGTTTTTGAAGTAGTAAAAGGAGCCTATGAGTGAGGATGGATGGATGGATGGATGGATGGATGGATGGATGGATGGATAACGTTAACTCAAAATTAAACAATTCGGTATATCACCTAAATATTTTAAATAACTATCTTCCAAAGGTATAAGAAATTTTGAAAAACTAACCGCACCTCAACTACACTTTACATAAGAAAAAATCAAAATCCTTGATTTATGTATATATAAACAACACAGCGATTTTCATTAAAATATTTTTAATTGTTTCATTTGTATTGCCACCGAAACTTCTTGGTCACATCGGAGGCTCTGTAAAAGAACTCATTAACTATAGGCTATTGCCATTAGGTTAATTATTTAAATCAAAATCCGTCCCAGCTGGGAATCGAACCCTGGACCTTTGTGCGAAAAGTCAGCTAACTGACCACTCGATCCAGGAGACAGATATTATACAGGTATGTTTAAAATATTTCAACTGCATATCATGTATTTTCTGTGGGTTGCATTCCACCAAAAGCTCGATAGAGACATTTACCGAAGTGCACGTTATAAGGATCTTTGAATAATAATTTTTAAAAAAGGATTGCGTATATGTAACACAACCGAAAAGCCAAATACCAATCTTGTCATTTAATTTTAGTAATTTCCAGATATTAATAGAACGAGTTTTTCGAAAATTCCCGTCTCAAAAGAAAGGTTAACACCTTTATTTTTCTGAACAATGGCTAACGACTTTTATTAAAATATCATACATACTACAAACCACTTTCTAGCAATAGCCTGTGTACTCCTCTTGATTCTGATCCGACGTCTGTATAGTTCGTTAACCCATAATTATGTTTGTAATGACTACCTACACTTCGGATTTTCCATTCATCTAAGTTCCATCACGCCACATCGGTGTATATTGGGCCATTTTTCTGCAGCGGTTTCTTCATCAGAATTTCTAGTTCGCGAGTTTGCCGCTTTGTGCATATAGTGAGGAGGAATCGATTCATTGCCATAGTCGCGAGTTGCGGGCTTGAAAATTTACGAATTTAGCCAAGGGATCATTTTTTTTCAAGGAATGTGGTTCTTTTACGTGCAAATAAACATTACGCAATACCAACAGCTTCACTTCCCTTCCGAAGAAAACTATACTAATAGTTTTACATTAAAAAATATCCGCCGGGTTTGAACCCTCAACCTTGGAATTACAGGCTAGCACTGTAAACACTATGCTACGGAGTATGACTAACTTTTTAGACAAATTAAAATTAGGCTACTTTAGGATACTGTGCAAAATAGGTGCTGCAACTGTTTTTCAATGTATGAAATATTCTTACTGGGAGCAATTTACAGTAACAAATGACCTAAATTGGGGTTCTCAGCCTATTTGTTCCTTTTTGTACCTAACTTCAAGGACCTTATTTCTTCTTTCTCCTTTTTATTCTCTTCGAAGCAGAACTTCACCACCAAGCCCTTACAAGTCGATACCTTGGATCAGTATTCCTTCGAGGAAAATGGAAATGGCGTGTTATTTATGGACGCTCTTTAACTGTTGTGGTTATCAGCGTCCCATTCTAAATTGGGCGTGAAAGACCATTTAATTTTGCTCAGAGGCCTCTCTAGCAGGCTTGAAGTTGTTTTACGTGCCGTAAATCTACGACACGATACCAACGGCTTTACTTCCCTTCCGAAGGAAGCCATAATAAGGATTTTTACGCCCAAAAAAAAATCCATCGTCTTCCACCGGGTTTGAACCCGCGACCTTGGATATATGAAGTCAGCATGGTAACCATTATACCACAGAGGGCGACATTATGTCGAGGAGCAAGCCAAGAATGCATATCCAGTAAGGGTGATCAGCTCAATGTATGGTATTGTGATGAATAGGAAGCAAATAAAATGAAGGTGATGAAAAGGATTACATGAAAATTCGCGGAAGAAATGATACAATTCAGCATTCACTTAGCAAACAAGTTGACTTTGTGCAACTGGAAAAACACAACATGGTACCCGACAGGAATTTTAGGCAATTAATAAGCACATTACTTGGTAATAAATCGCTCTGCACAATGATTCACTGGTCCTGAACCAGTGTTTGGCATTCCTGTAAATTGTAGCGGAATTTTTGGTTCGGGGCTTTGGAGGGGGAGAAGGAAAAAGGTTGGATTGCCGGCTAGCTAAGGAAATGTATGGTGGTCTCAGGGTTCACAGGGAGAAATCTGAATGAAATTCTCTCACCGGTTTCTAAGTGCCCTTTACTGCCCTGCATTTAATGTTTCACAAGTCCCCTGGCCGTCCAAAGTACAAGAACTTGTATCAGGGCCGAGCCTCGCCAAAAACCGCTCACAATTTATATTAACTGTTTCACCTTTTCCTTAGCGCTAATGTCCCTCTTAATTCCCTCCCCACGTTAATTAATTTCTTCACTTCGCGAACTTGTATACTATCGTTATGCTACGAGCTATAACGCGACGCGGGTTCAGTACAAGATGTCTGATGTACAAGTGTCGATGTGTCGTCTTTTTCGAAGCTCCAGCGGCTAGACAAGGGTATATTCGCTGCCCATTGTCTAGAATGTGCCCAGACTTTCGCCATTTTAGTTAATTTCAATGTTTTTAATTGGCTGAGAATATTTTTTTTATTTTTATTTTTTATATTTTGTCGCGTCTTCATTGGGTCTCACGATTTTAGATGCCATGCTATGTTTTTACGGCTATTAACATTTTAACACGCCTGAATAATGGCTTGTATTGCCTTTCCCTTTCTGGACACACGAGTTTTCGCATTTCGAAGCGATTTTATTTCTTGCTCCTTTTCCCTTTTAAGTATTTAAATAGTTTTGATTCTGTTTTTAATCATGATTGCATTCTATGTATTACTTTATTTTCTTAAATTCCCTCTGTTTATTTGCATTATTTTTCTTTCTTATTTATATTTCATTCATTTCTTCTCGTGTTTTATTATTACTTTACTCTTATTTATCTGTCGGGTTTTATCACTTCAAAATTGATGAGGGGATAAAATAGTCCCCAAAACAAAAATGGATGCCAACAGACGGATGGAAGCACAGTATCAACAGATCCCAAATAAACCTAATTTTGTTGTTGACGGACATTGTACATTAAGGAAACATCTACATACAATGAATGATAATCTTTAGAGAAAAACCAATATGTAGAGAAAGAAACAGCCTCTCATAATTTTCAAATGCAAAGCTCTGAAAAAAGGCATCAACTACTGTGCTTAATAAACTAGAAGACAATCTTCCTGAAGAACACGAAGTTAATAATCTACTGTCTCTCATTAGACGTACAGGGATATTTAACTAAAACTAAATAGAAAGAAAATGATAACATTGCAACTTGTACGTTTATTGTAAGGTCAAAGAACCAGATTCCTTTATGAAATATCAAGTTAAGGAAAACTTTCGATCAGATTGGTCGGCACACGGGACCTCCGGAATCCGGGTCACAGACTTTTATCAACTGAATGAGCCGTCACTCCCTGCTTCAAGAAATTTACTGTCTCACGCATAGAATAACATCGCAGTATCGTGCGAAAACTTCATTTCAACACTGATAATAGTTTTACTATTTACGGTTGGCTGCTGCCAAACATTTAATGTTTCTGATTAACGGTCTAACTATCAAAAGTTTTGAATCCTTCAATGGCAATGCGCAATACACAAATTATTTCATTTTCGGTTTTATTCCCTGTTTTATGCTTTGGTATTCATATCCTGTTATTCATTTGTATTGCATAGTACTGTGAATATTCTCTTGAGAAACCATGTTGAAGGACGGTTTTGCAAAGGTGTCTTTAATTCCTGACTAGCGAGTTATAATTATCTTACTTACAACGGAAAAATATTTAAGTGTGTATGTAACATAAGTTAAAAATTAGACGGTGCTTTCAGATTATTTAAATTAGAGGAAAAATTTCATAGTACTGTGAATATTCTCTTGAGAAGCCATGTCGAAGGACGGATTGCGAAGGCGTCTTTAATTTCTGACTAGTGAGTTATAATTATCTTATTTACAACAGGAAAATATTTTAATGTTAATGTAACATAGGTTAAAAGTTAGACAGGTACTTTCAGATTATTTAATTTCGAGGACAAATTAGTCTCTTATTTTTAGGAAATGTAAAAAAGGAGACCTTGTTTCCTTCAAGTTATAAAGATATAATTACTATTGCTCTAGCCATTGAGCTAACATGCCAACACGAAACCAAATTCCACAACTGACTCAGGTTTGGTTCGTTTTAGTATGTTGCCATATTTAGGGAAACTGTACGGAGACTAAGTGAGCAGTAGTTCAGCTATGGCATTACATTTTGCAGTTTGACCTTATCTTTCCAACTATTGACCTGCACACAGCTATTGAGGAAAAAACAATTAAGTGATGATCAACAGTTAGTTAAACTGGAGGTGCAAGTCGTCATTGGGATATGTCACCATGACTTTCTCTACATCTCTGCAACAAATTATTGTTAGAAAACTTGTGCTTCTGTTTACTTCACGCTAAGCAAGAAAAAATTAGCAGAAAGTCTTATTACTTGCTTCCTTGTAAATAGAAGCGAAATAAGGGAGTACCATAGGTTAAAAGGATAGTCAAAAGCTGGTTGCTATGTGACTGAAGTTCCTATGCTTGTATGGACAGGAGCTGACAAATTCCTGTATGAGAAAAGTATGCTTTTTTTAAAGCTGAAATCAACAACGCAGAATATTTCAAATACGATCAACTCCACAAAAAAAAATGTATATGACATATACTGGGTGTTTAATCGTGATCTACATTTTTTGTTTTGCAATTTTAGTCTGCTCTTACGGTTTATTAGTTATGCAAAATTCAATAAAAATCATTCAGAATAAAGAGGTCTTTAGAGGCTATTCTCAGAAAATTTGAGATATACATTTTATTTGGCATGTAAATATCTTGAATATAAGAGATTTTAAATCAAAATCGTTAGTGCCATTTCTGAGAAAATCAACATTTTTGAAAGTTTTTCCATGTAAAGGGTGGTTTTGTGTTGAGGGATCTTCTTGAAAATCTTCGTGTTGCATCCCTGGAAAATACCAAATTTAAATATCAAAGTTGGTGTTTAACGGTCCTATGCTGTCCACACACACACACACACACACACAGACCTTTTTCCAAAAATGTGCTTTTTTGGATTCAGGGGAATCTAAAACATGTATTTCTGGTGAAATCTCGGTATCGAAATTTATGCACTATGTGTGTGTAGAGAAAGTGAAATAGAGATTTCCTTGTGGTTTACAGAGAAATGCTCAGATCAGTTGAGAAATTTAGTTTCCTTTCGGTATACAGCCATGGTAGCCTAGTGGTTAGTGCAATTATGTGGAGAACCATGGTACTATTTCCGGCTGGGCATTGCATTTTTCACTCGGATTCTACCCTTTCCAACTCCTGTCCTACCACGACTAATAAGGAAGGAACAATTGACTATTACTATTACTGTTACTCTCGTAAATTTTTGGAAAGTATTGCAAAAACCCATTCATTTAATTAAAAGCTTGGGAAGACAAATATGGTTATTAAATATGAGGAAATGCTTGAAGCAGTTAGGTAATACATTAGGTATTTAGATGGGTCCAACGAGACAACATGCTCTCACCAGATATCGCAAGAGCAGTAGTTGAAGTTTTCTGCTCCACATTTTCTAGCAACCTATAGTAATCCTACATATATTTTAACGTTTTTAGGCCGTGCCTTTCACAGATTCTCCGAAATCATAATAAATGAATATCCAGAAGCCAACATGCTGATCTCCAATTTTAAGTGAACTTTCTGCAAAGCTCCATTCGCATTGTATTTTTCAAGGAAAAACTCCTAAATCTTTTTCAACGATACATGACGAAATGTTTAAATTCTAAATCAATCATGCTAAATTGTTTTTAAATGTATACCACATGTTTATTCAAATGCAAATATGCGGAACCCAAACTTCATTTTTCCCTATTTTTTGACGCTCATTTAAATAGTCTATATTATTATTGTATATCTGAGCCTCTGTCACTAAAAGTGTTCTGCAAGGGAGGAAAACTGCAAATATCAGTATAAGTAAAGGATAGTTAAACTTTTGAACTCTCAAAATCCACCAGGTTGGTAGGTTGACTTATATTTTCCCCTCTTGTGTTGTACCTTTTTGCCACTTGTTCTTCTTCTTCCTTAGTTGCTCTTCTTCTGCAGAACTTCACATAATGAGCCAAATCTAGTTTTATTGAAGTCTTCCTTGCTCCGTGTGCATTGTTTCACTTCTGATGTTTTGCTACCGTTAAAATTCTTCAAAACTGCTAACTTTGTTTATCACTATCGGTTAGAAAAGAAAATGCAGCAATATATTTATAAAATGAACAAAACACATCGCATTAGATGCTTCTACCTGCTCTGTAAATAGACATTATATATCACCAATACCGCCAATAATTTAACTTGGGCTCTCCCCATCCTGAACTAGAAGCTTTTTTCCGAACCACTACTAATTTCACATCCATTAATACTGTTTTTTCACACGATCTGGGTAGACTTTATTACAGTTGGTGTTTATCACTTTTAAAAAGTTTATACCTACATATGTATATATATATATATATATATATATATATATATAGGGTGGGGGTGAATAAGTACATATATTGTATCACCGTTTGGGGACGGTGTGATGATCCAATAATTTTTCTCCCCTATTTCCCAAAGTTATGTTCATGACGAAAACTTCACTATGCTTTTAGATGGCAATTATTCCCTATCTCAGACGGTTGGTTGCTTATGAAACAAATCGCCCGATTTGCTCTTCCTTCCCGGTTATAGATGGCGTGATGTATATAAACAGCAGATATAGACCGTTCAAAAACACGTTAGACCCTGAAATTTGTGCTTCATTTACAACAAAATTAGACACTTGTGTTATATGCATTGCCCTCTACTAAATAACACGTGATTTGCGCTTATTGCCTATTCATATCCCACAACATGTAAATTGTGGGTGTATATGCGTGTGTGTGTGTGTGTGTGTGTGTGTGTTTTATCGATGTTGTCAATTGCCAAGACTGCATTAACGCCACCGATGTACCAGAATTGTGTCCCGCGGGAGTTCATTTACTTGCCAGTAAACCTGCTGACATCTACCTAAAGGTTCTAGATATAGGAAGAACACTTAAAAACCAACGGTCTGGGCCGGATTTGAACCCGCGATCTTGTGATCAGAAATCATTGACAAACTGATTTATTGAAAATATAGTACAGCGTGGTTTCGTTCAATGGATCTCTGGGTTATGCGCCGCAAAATCAGTTTTCTACCATTTATTACTGGATAGGGAAATTATTCTTACGAAATATTTTCTGGAAATGTTTCACTGTATATTTCGCTATAAGTACAAAGAGAAAAGCGATAGCTAAGTGTTTTATAAATGTATGCTATATAAGTTTTCTGGTCGTCTCCTTAGCGCGGTGGTAGCGCAGCTGCTTACCAAGCGGGAGACCTGGGTTCGATCCCCAGTACCGGCGTGGGGATTTTTCCCCCGCTGGGAGACCTGGTCCGGGGTGCACTCAGCCTCGTAAGGTCCCTGGGGGGCCAATTGAGGAGCTACTTGATGGAAAAGTAGCGGCTCCAGGTCATGAGGACCGCATTAACCGGCCGGGAGGGACTCGAGGCGCTGACCACGTCTCACCCTCCAATACTGCACCCCATCCATGACGTCTGTAGTGGACCGAGATGGGGGACGCAGCGGCCGGGCGGTAGGCCAAGGTTCCCCGTGAGCTGTCGTGCCATGGAGTTAATATAAGTTTTCTACGCTTCCAAACATCGCGAAAAACAATATAAATGAAGCAATGAAGTGTAGTTGATTTTCTATCTCACCTGTTTTACATTTGGAACATATTTTCCACTAGCAATGATAGCTCGTATATAGATTCCCTTGGATTCTGGTTTTCTTTGAGTTTTATATATTACGAATTCCTTCTTACTATGGGGCGAATAGCGAACCATATGTGCTAAATAAGCATTCGCACCCACCAGCCGGGAATCAAACCGGCACCCCTCGCCCTGCGGAGCCAGTCTATCAGAGCTTGAAAAGAATTGCTAGATATTGATCAAATTGTGCCGCTAATAATGGATGTCCAGGAAATGGCCGCTACCACAACAGAAAGTTATTTGAATCATTTTTTTTTTTTTTTTTTTTTTGTAGTTTAACGTCCTTTACCCTGGTTGGTCATATTAGACGATGAATGAATGTGCTCAATTGATTTCGGGATCCATGGAGTTTAAAGTTTCTCGACATTTGTCATCTTAGGATAAGGAAAAACCCCGAAGAAACTTTATCCGAGTAACTCAGCCTAAGCGAGATTCGAACTCACGATCTATTGAATGTAAGGCAGACATGCTACCACCACACTACCCAGTAAGGCTCTAAATTATAATAATTGTTTTTCCACACAAGCCGTCGACAAGTCCATATGACTAATATTGGAAAGGGGGATTAGAGAGAGAGAGAGAGAGAGAGAGAGAGAGAGAGAAAAGAGCGAGAGAGCGTTAGCAACATTGTTCGCTTCGCTGTAGGTAGTCTTTGACTACTTAATACTTTATTTTAATGCAAGTATGCTAAACATGTGATATTTTAAACAAATAGTCTGGCATATTTTTAGAAAATAAGCTTTTTAAAAGTGTTACAAGTAGCTTGGGGAGGAGAAGCTTTTAAAATCTGTGTGTCATATCCTTTGAAGGTGTGGAACATAAAACACTTGAGATATTTATCAGCTACACTGCTCTTTCATTTACACTCACACCATTTTTGGGTTCAAGAATTTCAAAAATATATTTCTGGCAAAATCTTTACATCGAAATTTTGGGAAATATAATACTACTTCTAACTTACTATTAACAGAAGAGAAACCTATACATAAGCTATATTATTTGAAAACAATTTTGGAAATTTAACACATCACATTTTTACTTTCTCTATATGTACGATGTACATAGTGATTAGAGAAGGTATTGTATTGCACCCAAAAATTGTAGACCGAGATTTCACCGGAAATATATGTTTTGATGCGCCCTAAATAAAAAAAGGAAGTATTTTTAGAAAAATTACCGTGTGTGTCTGTGTGTGTGCGTATCTGTGGGCAGCATAGCTCAAAAAAGAAAAGTCCGTTAAATACCAAACTTGGTATGCAAGTTCACTATCTGCCAAGAATGCGACACGAAGATTTTCAAGAAAATCCCCCCACCACCAACTAACTACCTTTACATAGAAAAATGTTCTAAGGTTTTGATTTTATCAAAAATGGCTCCAACGAGTTTGATTAAAATATCGTATAGAGTTATTTACATGACAAATAAAATGTATATCTTGAATTTTCTGGTATAGCCCGTGAAGACATCTTTATTTTGGATGAATTTTGCGGCATTTTGCATAACAGGTAAACCGTAAGAAATAGACAAAATCTTAATTAACAAGAAATATAGAGCTTGTTAAAACACAGAATTTATGTGGTATGAATGTTTCTCGTGGAGTTGACTATTTAGAAGATATTTCTTGTTATTGTTTTCTACTCTAAAATACTTATGCTTTTATCATACGGCAATTTGTCCACTCCTGTCCATACACACAAAGTAACTTCAATCACATAGCAACAAGCTTTTAAAACATTTGATTATAGCTTTAGCCTATGGTACTCCCTTATTTCCCTTCTATTTACCTGGAAACAGTAATAATACCATTTCTGCTTATTTTTTTCTCAAGTAGTATGAAGTAAATAGAAGAATAAGCTTTTTAGCAATACTTTGCTGCAGATATGTAAAGAAAGTCATGTGAATGGAATGCATTAGATTTTAATTATAATTTTCAAGCGCACAGACAGAAACAGAGAGAGGACATTCGCAAGGACCGGAAAGTTATTTCTGAAACTAGATTCGGACCTCAAAAACATTCAGTGAAATTCCATATGCACTTTTGGGTGAAAACAATACTTTATCTATCACAGCTAGGTGGCAGAGAAAATAAGAATGAAAATTCAGTGTATACAATATAGCAAACGTGGTAATTCCCACGCCCTTTCAAAGTATCCTTTACATTGAAAAATGTCCAATGTTATGCTTTCTCTGAACCATCATCAATGATTTTGATTAAAATCCCTATTAGAATATCTCGAGTTTTCTGCTAGCAGTCCTCTTCGTTCTAATTGAATTTTGTACAATTTTAACTAGAAATGAAGAGGTAAATACAAACCTGATGTGACTTTCTCTAAATATTTGCAATATTGTTACAAAGCTTATGTTTCTATTTACGTAAAAGAACCTCAAGCCTGATAGAGAGGCCCTGAGCAAAATTAAGCGGTCTTTCACGCCCAATTTGGAATGGGACGCTGAGAACCACAGTAGTTAAAGAGCGTCCATAAATAGCACGCCATTTACATTTACATGCTAATCGAGATAAAATTAGCAGAAATAGTCTTATTAATTGCTTCCTTGTAAGAAGAAGAGTAATAAGGGAGTACCATAGGTTAAAGTGATAGTCAAAAGCTGGTTGGATTGTGACTGAAGTTCCTTTGTTTGCATCGACAGAAGTTATACTTTTCTCATAAAGGAATTTAAGTTTTTAAAGCTGAATTATCTCTAAAACGGTCAACTCGACGAAAAAAATGTATATGATACAAATTGTATGTTTTATTGTGATCTATATTTTTTGTATAGTACGTTTTTGTCTATCTCTTACGGTTTACCAGTTATGCAAAACTCAATAAAAATCATCCAGAAATAAAAGTTTTTAGAGGCTATCCCCAGAAAATTCAAGATATACATTTCATTTGGCATGTAAACATCCTTAATATAAGAGCTTTAATCAAAATCGTTAAGAGCCATTTTTGAGAAAATCAAAACTTTGGAAAATCTTCGTGCCACATCCTTGGAAGATACCAAACTTAAATACCAAGTTTGGTATTTAACGGTCTTTTTGTTTCTTAGCTATGCTGCCCATAGATACAAACGCATACACATGCGGATCTTTTTTCTAAAAATGCCTGTGTTGGCCTCAGGGGAACCCAAAACATGTATTTCCGCTGAAATCTCAGTATCGAATTTTGGCTGCAATACAATACTTCCTCTATACACTATGCATATAATACGTGTAGAGAAAGTAAACAGGTTACTCGTGTTACAAATCCTTTTTGTGGTCTTAGACGTTTATTAAATATTCATTGTGCAATGTGCGCTTTTAGATTAAACTGTTAAGCGGTCTCTATAATATCATTTATGATAATGCTAGTAATGGAATATCAGTTTGTGAGCAACAATGTTTGTGGATCGGTACAGTAATCCTACCAGAAAAATCTCAAGTGTTCCATTCACATGACGTTATGGATTATTTTTACAGAGGGATGCAGAAACAGTGTATTCTTATATCCACTTCATACAAATCAACTAAACATTAACAGAAATAGTATTTTATTTACTTCCTTATTAGTAGAAAGGGAATTATTAAGTACACTAGCCGAAAGCGATAGACAAAACTTTTAAAATCTGGTTGTTACGAGATGGAAAATCGGCTCTATTTGCATAGCCAAGAGTTGGAAAAATTCCCATATTAGAAAAATTTAAGTATTTTACATTTGAAACCAACAGCAAGAAATATCTCGGAAATCGTAAATTCCACAAAAAATATATGCCCTAAACTGTGTTTTAATTAGATCTACCTTTTTAAGTTCTCTAAACGTATTGCACATGTATTTTATAGAGAAATTACTATATTCCGCCCAAAAATTCCAAACAGACTTTTCACACAAAACATGAAAAAAGCATTTATATAAAAACTTGGGTGCGTATAGCTCAAAGACCGTTAAATATCACATGTGGTATTTAATGTTAGCATTTTCAAAGGATATCTTCCAAAGATATTTCAAGGAAACTGTTCATCGCAAAAAAAAAAACATATACATTGACTTTTTTTTCCCCCCTCAAAACTGACTATAGCATTTTAAAAACGGTTAAAGATATTTACATGAGAAAAAGTAGGCTTTGAGTTTTCTGGTAATAGTCTCCTAAGATTTCTACACTCTGGATAAATTTTGTGTAACTGGTAAACCTCAAGAGAAACACAAAATGTGCTATACAAAAATATAGATTAAAACACACAATTTGTCATACCCGTTTATTTATTTATTTATTTTGGAGCGTTAAAATTTCCGAGATGTTTCTTATTTGTTTCAATTTTGAGCTACTTAAATGGCAGGTTATATTTCGTTTCATCTTTTGTTTTACTCCTGCCCCTGCAAAGCAGAAAACTAATTTCAGTTATTTCATGTAGAGACCGGATTTTTAAAAGATTTGATTATCACTTTCGCCTAGTGTATTAGTTTATTTCTCTTCTGTTTATAAGAAACTAATACTCCAATTTCTGCTAATGTTTATAAAGCTAACTATGATGAAGATACAGAAATAACATTTTATAATAATAGTTTGTAGAGAAAGTCATGTGAATGGAACACATCAAATGTTTTTGCAACAACTTTTTTTTTTGGGGGGGGCCACTCCTACCTTTTACAATTATGCTAAAGTCATTCACAATGCAGCGGATTTCAAAGGCTATTCATAGACAATTCAAGATATACCCTATATTTTATTTGTCCTAAGTATATGTAATACACGGTGTTTTAATCAAAATAGTCGAGTAATTTTTCAGAAAATCAGAATTTTCGATTTTTTTTTAATGTAAAGGGTAGTTTAGTGCGATGGATTTTCTTTAAAATCTTATCTAATCCTTGGAAGATGCTAAACTTAAACACCTATCAGTTTTGGTATTTAACCCACTTTCCATTTTAGATACACATTCACATGTACATACTCACTCCTCACTCACTCCTTTTCCTAAAAAAATGTTTATGGATACAAGAGACCATAAAACGTGTATTTCCAGGGAAATCTCGTTTTCGAATGCTTGAATGGATAGTAATACCTTCTCTATGCGTGAACTACGTACTAAGTACAGAACGCAAAAATAAATCATATTTTAACATTGCTGTTTTCTTATTCTTTTCACTTCAAAGTACAGGGAATTAGTTGCCTGTTCCACTTTGAAGGTCCTCCAGATATCATTTCCTGGATCTGCCAACAGATCTCTTTCACTTAGGATTGTATTTCACAATTTGTTTTGTAATTCAAGCGACAGACACTCTTAACGTCCTCCTTCCATTGTTTTTAAAAATCCTTCATATTTAAGTATCTTGGTTCTTTTATATTTATCAGGCTGTTGCAGGTAAATTGCCGAAGCATCATAAACAAAACATTAGAATTTTGGAATTTAATGGAAATAAGTAACCCAAGTGTGATTATAGGTACGGAGTCATGGCTCAGTGTTGATATTAATGACGCGGAGATATTTAGATCAGATTACAGGGTGTTTAGGAGGGACAGGGAAGGAAGGGGAGGGGGAATTTTTATTTGTACCAAGTTAGAGTTAAGCAGTAAGATATTGTGGGTGGAAGAAGACGTAGAAATAATGGCCATTGAAATTATCGATCACGAAAACGAAGCAAATAACATTACATTAATAGCGTGTTACAGACCACCTGGTGAAACTAACTTTAAAACTCTTCATAAATTAGTGGAAAAAATTTCTTCGGAAACGGGAAAAAATGTTATTTTAGCAGGAGATCTAAATTTGCCAAATGTAAACTGGAATGGGCAGTTATTAGGAGGCGAAGCTCAATGTGTTGTTAACCTTCTGGTTTGGGATCATGGGTTTTCGCAGGTAGTCAAAACAGATACCCGGAAATCGGCTGTATTGGACGTGTTTCTATGCAGACCTGAGTCATTGTTTAGCGCATGTGAGGTTTTGCCAGGTATAAGTGATCACAGCTGTGTACAATTTGACATAAACTGGAAAGTGCGAAACCGGTTTGAAGGAGAGGAAATTATTAGTTTTAACTTCTGCAGAGTAGACGTAGATGGAATTCAGACTTTTCTCAAAAAGCAATTTTGCCTGTTTGTAAAATCTGCAACAAATGTAGATGTAGCATGGGATAGTTTCAAAATACGTTCCATACAAAGTTATCAAACAAAATAATGACCCAGAATATTATAAAAGATCCATCAGAATACTTAAACGAAAGTCTAGGCGCGCGTTTCATAAACGGAAGAAGTCAGATTGGCATTTTAACAGATATAAAGAATTAGCTAAACAATTGAAAGACGAAACGTTGCAAGCCCAGGAGCGGTTCTTAGAACAAATTCTTAGCGGGACCAATAATAGTTGGAAATCTTTTTACAATTATGTAAGTAGACGCAGGGGAAATAAACTTGGCATACCAGAATTCAAGGAAAATGAATTGCCATATAGAACGATAAGGAAAAAGCGAACGCATTAAATTCACATTTTGTGTCTGTTTTTAACAAAACGGATTATAATTATAAATTGGAAATTGAGGATAGTGGAAATTCCGTTTTTCAAATAATGGCATCCAAATTGCGCAGAAGGATCAGAATGTTGCAAAATCGAAAGTCGAGGGGGCCTGATAATATACCGACCGAAATACTAAAAATTGGAGGGGAATCCATGATTCCGTACCTAATGCTTTTATTTAATATGTCAATAAATAACTGTGCCTTACCGAAGACTGGAAAACCGCGTTTGTAGTTCCAATTCATAAAGGGGGAAATAAAACAGAATTAAATAATTATCGACCAGTCAACCTAACTTCAGTAGTGTGCAAATTGATGGAACATTTAATTGTGGTATATATACGGGAGGAACTAGAAAACAAAAAGTGGTTCAATAAAGCGCAACATGGGTTTAGACCTGGATACTCGTGTGAAAGCCAAATAACGTCTTCAAGATTTAGCACAGGAGGTGGATGCAGGGGGAAGAACAGATGCAGTGGTGATAGATTTTTCCAAAGCTTTTGATGTTGTATCATATCATTTACTTACCCAGAAGCTAACTGCTACAGGAATTGATAAACGCGTAGTTCTATGGGTTAAACATTTTTTGGAAGGAAGATCGCAAAGGGTAAAAGTAGGCAAGGAGCTATCTGAAAGGGGTATGGTAAGCTCGGGCGTACCCCAAGGCTCAGTACTGGGGCCGTTACTTTCTCTTATTTTTGTAAATGACATAAATGTTAATATAAAATGCCAGATAAGGTTGTTTGCAGACGATTGTATTATTTACAATAACATTAGAAATGTTGAAGATGAGACTGCTTTTCAGGGTGATTAAAATGAAATTAGTGATTGGGCTGCTGCAAATAAAATGAAAATTAACGCTGGCAAAAGTAAGTCAATTGCATTTAATAGATCTAGGGAAAAAATTCTGCAAAACTATCACATGGGTGGGGAAAAAATTCCACAGGTGGACAGCTGCAAATACTTGGGAGTTTACTTGGCGAGTAACGCTGGATGGGACGAGCAGGTAAATTCGATATCTAAGAAAGCGTGGAAAACACTGCACTTCTTAATGAGGATTTTAAAAAAGGGGAGTGCAAAGTCCAGGGAAATCGCCTACAAGTCCTTAGTGCGGCCTGTCATGGAATTTGGAATAACTTGTTGGGACCCGTATAGAGTAAATCAAATTGATTCGTTAGAAAAGATCCAGAAAAGTGCTATAAAATTCATAAAAAGGGGTAAATATTTTGGGCCTCCAAACGCTGAGGAGATAAAATGGGAGCCGTTGAAAGTTAGGCGTGAGAAACAGAGGTTGTGCGCTTTATTTAAAGCTTACGCTGGCTTAAACGCATGGGAGGACGTTACTGACAAACTGGAAAACCCAACTTACTATGCACGAAACGATCATCCGTTCAAAATTAAGGGTAGAAGATACAGAACTGACGTGGGAAAGTTCTCCTTTGTAAATAGAACCATAAAAGACTGGAATGAATTGCCTGGAGCAGCCTTTCGGGGTTGTCCTCTGTCTCTAAAGAAATTTAGGAAAAATCTTGATTTTAATGTTTGATAATTTTTGTGAATATTCCTTAAATGAAATGCTTGTCATTTCATATTGTTGTAAATACAAATGTTAAATTGGTTGGTGATTCGAATTATGAAATTAATTAATCTGAATTGAGAGAAAAATTAATGTTTTCATATTTGTGTAAATAACTATTATGTCTAGCTTACAAAGCCATAAACTGGCAGCTGTGATTTATTGTTTATATATCTTGTATACATATATAACTCTGCCACCGGGTGATACCCACTTGCAGAGAAATAAATACATACATTTATAATATCCCTTTCCTACATCCTTTAAGTCCACAAAACATTTCCTTTCCTAAGCCTGTACATTGCTTTTCTGTCTTTTAGAAAAGTCCAAACTTTGCTTCCATATTCATTTTGGCCATTTTTAACCTTTAGGTGTCATATTTTTTCAGAATATACCAGGATTGTGGCCTTTCATATTCCATTTTTCCAACTAAAACAGACTGAATACCCGAGACTGCATCACGAACTCCAAAGATTGTACTTTAGCAAAACTCAATTATGTCCTTCCCGTAAAACTGCAGGAAATTCCATTTATAATGTGTAACCATTGGGAACTGCTGGAAAAGTATGCCCATTCTATATACTGATTTTATGTTTACATATTTCCAATTTAGGACAATTACAAAGGATAAAACTTAAAAACAAGTTTGCTTCAAGCGCTGAGGTTGGTTGAGGCAAACTTTTCTCTCCGTTTCATTCTCTTTCAAAGAATTTAAAATACAAAACCGGCTACTATAAGAAATAAACTTTGTTTTCACAAATCTCTTGAAAAAATCTGGTAATGACAAACTTAAACGGGGTCTCCTATTTTTCACAAGTTTAATTGTAGAGCAAAATCATTAGCAAGGTTCTGGAGCATCATTAAGTTGAGTTTCATGGAATAGAGAAGAACTGGTGGTGTCAAGTTTTAGACGCACATTTATATGTATTAATTTGCTGTGCCTGAGTAATCGACATGCGTATTTTAGTAAAGTACTAAAATAAAAAATATGCAAGAACACATCCATTGTATTTAAAACTAGAGTATTTATCCAGATTCATCTAAATTAATGTTGATGGTCATTTACTGCCCAAACCAGACGAGAAATAATTCATTCATTTTTTGGTATAAAAAGAAATAAAATGTATTTTAGGAAGAAATTTCATGTGACGTCATCCCCATAAAGTTCCTTTACGTTTGGTGATATAGCGCAATAGTGGATAATGGAAATTGAGTTTTATTTATGGATGCTCTTTAACTGCTGTGGTTCTCAGCATCCTATTCCATACTGGGTGTGAAAGACCACTTAATTTTGCTCAGAGGCCTCTTATCAAGCTTGAGGTTCTTTCAGGTGCCGTAAATCTACGACACGGGACCAACGGCTTTACTTCCTTTCCGAAGGAAACCATGCTAAGGATTTTTACACCCGAAAAAATCCATCATCTTCCGCCGGGTTTTAACCCGCAACCTTGGGTATATGAGGTTAGCATGGTAACCTTTACACCACGGAGGGCGACATAGCGCACTAGTATAATATATGTCATTAAGATAATTGTAATTAAAACACAAGTGGTAAAATACAAAGAAAGCAGGAGAATAATATAATACATATAGATTATAAAATGAACCACTAAGAAACATGTGAATGTTAGTTTGACAAACCGGATGTTTACGAGATTTAATCTGCGACATTATAAAAACATTGTAAACAAAATAACAAAGAATATTGTTCTACACAATACATCATTATGTCTGAATTGTACAGTAATCAATATATTATATACGCTTAAAAAGGTTTACAATTTGCCACATTTAGTTAATGTTAATATAATGCTCAAAACTGTTATCATTATAGTGACGACAAAAATGCAGTAGATGTAAACAACGATGCTTCTTTTTGAGATGTGAGAAAATGTTTCTGTACTTCCGTAGGCGGAACATCCAGGAGACAATTTTATTGTAATTGTACCAAGGAATCTCGCGTCAATTGAGAGCACAAACAGAAGTATTATTGCGCTATGCTATTGTGATATTTGTATCTAAGGAACATTGCATCTTATAATTTATTATATGTAAGTGTTATTTTAAATTATTACAAAGAAATCATTACTCAACAAGGGAAATGTTAACTAGATAAACTAAACTGAAAAAACAGTTCACAGTTTTTATATCAATTACTATTTCTCTTTTTTCACTAGCATTCTTATTTATCAAGCAAGCGGCTGAGAAATCTGGTACTCGTTGGCTAGCAACTAGTTACACTATTCTGTATCCATTAGAATACCCTGGGAATAAATAAAATGAGGGAGCTGGAGCAACTTGTAACAGTTAACCGTATCTTCGACAACAATGGCGAATTAAAAACCAGACGTTCAACGCAGATTTACCAACAGAACCATAACGCAGGGGTATTTCAGTATTAACCCATAGTTGCCTGATTAGTCAAAGGAACTATATGTACTATACTAAAGTATAAAGGTGAGTTCTAGTAAAAATATATGGGAGTAAACCTTTAAAATTATTATATTCAATAAAAGAAAAAAGAAAAATATATGTAGATCCTTTATTAATCTTTTTCTTCCCAATTAAAGGTTTAAATTCTTCTAAATCAGCTTTCATAATCCTGCCAAAGGCACTACCAAAAAAGTGATTCAAATGACCATGAGCGTTAGGTGATCTATTCAAAGCCAAATGTTTCAAGTTCAAATCCCAGTGACTGTGGTAAAGGACGGGATGAGCCCAAGTAAAATAATCGGTATGGTGCTTGGAAGCTAATGGGGTTTCATTTAACTGTTTATGTGGGTTTTACTCTTTTATTTATTAAAAAAAATCACTGTAATTTTAGGGCAAAAATGTATATATCTTTACAATATAAAACAGTCTTGATTACTTGTCGTTTATGGTTGAAGGTTAGTACAACATGAACTTAATCCTAGAGTACAAACCTATTTGTATAGTTACGCTTAAAATAAGCGGAACTTATAGGTACCGCCAGGTGACAAAGGGTTAAGCTAATTTATCGCAACTACTTGTAGTGAACACTACTACCAACCTGCCACAGAGGTGCTAAAACAACAACTGGACAATAGCTTTCATCATCTCATCACAACGCCAAAGTCTTAAATCCTACTACACCTGGCTCCACAACGTGGAGTTATGTTCACAACATACAGCTTTCTTAAATCCTGCTACAACCTTTTATATTTAAAGAAACTAACATTTGAAACTTTGTAAATATAAGACTTAGCAAAAATATAATAACCGTATCCTTTGTGATCCAATACAAGGTCCATTATGTCTGCTTCATGAAGTAAAACTAATTTCGAAACTACTATTTAAAATATCATTTTTGTCGCAATTTGATGTTGTAAAATGAAACATTTTATCTATAATAATTTAGAAATTACATTTTTTTACACTTTCTGAAAAATTTCTCTTAATGGAAATTATGATTTTTACAGATGGAAGTCTCATATGTTAGAGACGTTGGAGTAGGTACTGCCGTAACATTATATAAAGTTTTAATTTTGCCTCTTGGTGTACCTCATTTTGGAATTTGATAATTGTTCAACACATTCTCTGAAATGTACATAGATATTATACAGTCAGCACCATATTCACTATCAGTTGATATCTGTCGTCCTCCGTGGTGTAATGGTTACCATGCTAAATTCATATACCCAAGGTCGCGGGTTCAAACCCGGCGAAGGACAATGGGCGTAAAAATCCTTAGCATGGCTTCCTTCGGAAGGGAAGTAAAGCTGTGGGTCCCGTGTCGTAGATTTACGGCACGTAAAAGAACCTCAAGCCTGATAAGAGAGGCCTCTGAGCAAAATTAAGCGATCTTTCACGCCCAATATACGTAGAATGGGACGCTGAGAACCAAAGCAGTTAAAGAGCATCCATTGATAACAGACCATTTCATTTTCAGTTGATATCACATCCTAGGAAGCTAAAATGTCTCACTGTTCGATTTCTGATGATATTGATAACATTTATTTGGTATCTAATTGGATCTTTCTATACAAAAAAATCTGATTTATTCCATTCACATGACTTTCTCTACATCTCTAAGAAATTATTGGTAATATGCTGCGCTTCTATTTACTTCATGCTAATTCAGATAAATATTAGCAGAAACGGTTTTATTACTTAGCTCCTTGTAAGTTAAGGGAAATAAGGGAATACATAGCTAAAACGACAGTCAAATGTTTTAAAAGCTGGATGCTCTGGGATTAAAATCCGTCAGGAGTTGAAAAGTTCCCGTATGAGAATTTTTTGTATACCAAGTTTTAAATTATCTCTTACTGTTATGTAAAAATCAGAAAAATTCATCCAGAATAAACAGATCTTCAGAGGCAATTCCCAGAAATTTCAAGCTATGCATTTCATTTGTCATGTAAATATCTTAAACATGAGGGGTTTTAATCAAAATCATTAGACATGTTTGAGAGAAAACCACAATTTTGAAAAATGTATCCATGTGAAGGATAGTTGGGGGTGGGGAATTTTCTTCAAAGTCTTTGCGATGCATCCTTGGAAGATACTGAACTTAAATATAATCTTTAGTATTTAACTGGATTCTCGTTTTTGAGGTATGCTGCTCACACACTCGCACACTTTTCTAAAAAGTCTTGTATTCAGGGGGTCCCAAAACATGCATTTTCGTTGAAATTTCCATATCGAATGCTTGGCAATATAATACCTTCTCCATACACCATGTACATAATGCGTGTAGAGAAAGTAATAATGAGTCTGCCGTACAAAAATATGTTTTAAACTGAATGGAATTTCCGAGGGATATATTGGAACATTGTAGTACTGTACTATTTTTGGACGGCCCTGAATATTATATTATAAAGTAACCAACTGGTTTTATGCGTACAAAAAACAGCGGATGTGCGCAGTGGTAAGCTCTTGTAGGTTGCCTGGCCTTCGTTCGACACCACTGCTGAAAACCGGATCACTTACATAACCAAAACGCATCCTAATGGTCTGAGGTTTTTAGGAATACAAACCAACAGATTATGCGTAACATTACATTTGCATTGTAATTATTTTGTAGGTTTTTGATCTTTTACAATTGAAGAAATATTGTATCCAGAATTTAACTGTTTCCTCGACCCCTTTTGCTAGTAAAATATATATTATGCAATTAACAATATAATTATAGAAGTGGATTCATTATATATTTTAACAGGAAATTATTGAATGGAAGATTTGAAGTTAATCCATTTACTATATTTTATAGGTTTGCCTCGTCATTTGTAGGTTTCCCATGGCCAACCTACCTACATATACGCACGCAGTTTTACTCAACGTAAGTCATACTGTGTCATTTCTGCACATGACTTTAAAATGCAACATCCTAATGCTTATTAATGTTAGATATGCCCCAAACAAAGAAATAAAACGCCATTACTTTGGTACTGTTCGGTCAGTTTTCTTTGGGATTAGTTTTCAACCATTATGTTTAGCATCCTGTTTAGACATTTTTGAACAGTTTGAAGTATTTTAAAACTATTCAGCTTTGAGAGTGAAGTAGTATATTTTATGTATGGATATTATACAATTTATTAGAATTATGCATTTTTAAAAAGGGCACAATCCACCTCAAGTATTTTGTATTTCATATTAGTTTTTTCACTATTTTTTGTATTTAATTATCACTTTGAAGACGCAGCGCAATTTAATAATGTGCACCCAGACAGAAAGTGATCTATTTTTTGATCTCCGTTACCAAAACTGAGTTTTAAAATGGATAAAATATAGTAAAAGCATGAAGACGCTTAAACTTTTAATAGGAAATTTTAACGCTACATAAAAAAATTAAAGATAAAGGTAAAAGCCTCCTTCACGTCAAGTAAATGGTGTTTCAATATTTTCATTTGTATTTGTTTACACATTGTATATTGTGCCAACTATTTCTTCCGCTTTTATTGGAGAAATTCACGGCCTTAAATTTACCTCCGCAAATCCTTTCATTTTCATCATTTTCATGGCATTTTTTAAAAACAAAGTTGAATACATCTTCCTACTGTGCTGCTTTTGAGTACAATGTATTCGTATTGTAATATGCAGGATTTGTAATTAGTTTTGTTATTTTAGTGAATTAGAACTAAAATGCCCGTCCAGAAGAAAACAGCGCTTTTGAATGGATAAAAAGGTATAAAAATCTGTGGAATTTTTCGAGGTTATATGTTATAAATAAATACACACATACAATAATTTTAATATATGTGGACGACAGTAAAAGATTTCTCAGTAGGACTTTTTTTATCGCCTTTAATTCTAAACTAATACCTAAATCACGCCGAGTTTGCGATACACTGTATTTTCTTAGCATTCCCCTCGCAATGTAACACCCCAAGCTAAGTTTGTAGCATTTTTACTTTCTCTACACTACTAAGTAAGAACGTAGTGTACAGAGAAGGTATTTATTGCACCCAAAAATTTCAAGGAAATACAGGTTTTGTAACCCCCTGAATAAAAAAAGCCTTTTTAGAAAAAAATGTGTGCGAGTGTGGACAGCATAGTTCAAAAACGAAAAGTCTATTAAAATACCAAACTTGGCATCTTCCAAGGATACGACAGGAAGATTTTAAAGAAAATCCCTCACCTCCAACTACCCTTTACATGGAACAAATTTCGTAAATGAGGATTTTCTCAGAAATGGTTCTAACGATTTTTATTAAATTACCGTATATTAAATATATGTACACGACAAATATGTTTTTATTTGAATTTTCTGGGAATAGCGTCTGAAGACCTCTTTATTCTCAATGAATTTTGCATAACTGGTAAACCGTAAGATATTGATAAAAGCTTTGTAGGAGCACCTACCACATTCTCACAAATAATATAGAAAAAGAGATGTACATAATATCATTAGCTTATAGAAAGCCAGGGAAAATAATTGTACATGTTCCAGAGTATAAATATGCATAAATGCAAGTTGTTAACTTAAGTCATTAAAGGCGAGGCGTGTTAGCTTAATTCCAGGTATAAGTTCACCAAACACCACCTGCTAATGAACATAGGGGTTAGGCTAAAGAATGCATGATAAAAAAGAACAGACATATAAAAACTAAGACAAGAATAGTAACTGGTCTTCCAAGTAGCATAGGGATTTGGAATAACAAAGAAAGCATAATGTTAAAGTGAGAAGGAACTACTAGGTATTTCCAAACGCGTCATGTGCACGCTATGACGTCAGAACTTGACAATTTATTCTCATAGCTCGTGAGGTGATGCTAACTCAGAAAAAATAGGAGATATTGTTACATTTTATGGCGCGAAAGTTGGCGTCGACCAGGTATACTATATAAGGCAGATATCTTATTCTGACTACACTTTTACTCTAAATTACTTACTCGTTTGAGCTTGTGTTCACGTCACGTTGAGTTGTGTGCACAAGGTGGCGCAGCGATGTGCAGAGGGTTAGATTAGGCTCCTCATTAATAATTATGTGGTGGGATTATATTTATTTATAATACATTTGTAAGGAACAAGCTAGCACCCGTTTAAATCCAAAATGCGAATACATTCATGTCGTAAGGGATTATGCAGTGTTTATAATATATTAGCCTCACACACAAACCCCTGAGATTAAGTGTAATTACGAAATTTGGCGTCGAATCTACATCAACGCCGGAGCTGAGGACACTGCAGGTAGAGACAACGATCCCGGGACAGCTTACTACACATAAACTGTAGATCTCGTTAAAACACATTATTTATGTCATACATTTTTTCGTGGGCTGGCCTTTTCCGAGATGTACCTTGTTATTGGTTTCATCGTTAAAATACTTAATTTTCTCACTAGGATTTTAAAATATTTGACTATCGGTATAGCCTTGTGTATTACCTTATTTACCTTCTACTTAAAAGGAAGCAAGTAATAAGACCAT
Source organism: Hymenopus coronatus (assembly GCA_030762935.1). Taxonomy (NCBI): domain Eukaryota; kingdom Metazoa; phylum Arthropoda; class Insecta; order Mantodea; family Hymenopodidae; genus Hymenopus; species Hymenopus coronatus. Next base: position 124,329,843 of record CM060896.1, on the reverse strand, counting down.
TTCTGATATGTTGATTACCATGAAGTAAATGGAATGATAAATTTTTAACTATAATTTGTTATAGATATATAGGGAAAGTCATGTGAAAGGAACACTTTTTATTTTCATTCCATTTCTTTGTATAACCGTAAAATTATGACGCGCCATAATATGTTTTTAGTATTTTGACTGGCATATTCGATATCTCTGAAATCAGTCGCAATATATCAGCCCATTTTTGTGGTAGAAAATGACGACATTGTGCTAAAGGTAAGTTAGCCAGGGAAAGGAGCATACATGTAAGCGAGAAGCATACAAACTTTCCGCTTTCATGATGATTGGTGTTCAAGGTCGCTCAACTACTACTCATTAATGACCTTATAAAACAAATGACATAAGAAGAGATAAAGATCAATATAAAATAAATAAAATATAAATAATAGTGAAGTTAGATATAAAAGTCAGGTCATATAAAACTAATTATGAAGAAACATTTCGAAAAATAGTATAAATATAATTACTTCATTTGAAAAAGTTAGCTTTGATAAAAAGGTAAAATACCTTATCATCCGCCTTGTAGTCTACAAGACTCGGCGGCAGTTACAGAGATTATTGTTTTCAGAAATAGAACACGACATGGTCTATAAAACCAAATTATTTGTGGCATATGCCAGGAGTTTTGAAAACTTCACCGATGATAGACAGGGTGCCTGATTGGATTTTCCCTAATACAAGGGAAATCGAGTTTACAGAGTCTGTTCCTGCTGCAGATTAACTAAAGAGATTATTTCCCTTCATTCTGGATGTTCCTTCAATTTTGCTTGTACACACAACTGCAAATTCAATTGGAAATAAACTTATCGCTTGTAAACCAAGTTTATTTCTTCATCTTCGTGTCGTACTTGTTGTAAAGTAATGTTAATATGAACAGGTTATGGCAATGTAAGCGTTCATACAAAGACAATCTCAATTTCTTCTTAACGATTAAATGAGCATATCCCTCTACTACTATATGCCTATATAAAGCCAAACTGTTCAAATTACATCATTTACTATAAATGTTTACCTAAAACTGATTTAAGTTTATTAAGGTGAACGTGTATAAGATTTCTACTTAAATTAATCCATCTTAAGTAATAATAACAAAATTCAAATTTATTCCAATGACAAACACTTTAAACGAAAAAAAACCCTGCAAAAATGAATTTGTTAAATTGCCTAAGTCACTTCCAGTTCTAGAGAGAGCTATTATTAAAGCTTTTAACAAACCAACATATTAATATACCTGTTTTATCCAATTTGGTTTACAAGCTAAATGTTTTATTTTTAAACTATTAAAATATTTAATGTTTAAAAAAATTCCTACAAAAGTGCGGAAATATTCAATTTTTACTTTCTCCATACGCACTATGTACATAGTGTATAGAGAAAGTATTGCACTCCACCAAAAATTCGATACCGAGATTTCACCGGAAATATATGTTTTAGGGTCCCCAATATCCAAAAAAAAGCATTTTCACAAAAAGGTCCGTGTGTGTGTATTGGTATTTAAGTTTAGTATCTTCCAGGGATGCGACACGAAGATTTTGAGAAAAATGCCCCCACCCCCAACTACCCTTTACATGGAACTTTTTTCGAAAATTTTGATTTTCTCAAAAATGGCTCTTAACGATTTTGAAAAAAATTTCGGATATTAAACATATTTACCTGACAAATGAAATTTATATCTTGAATTTTCTGGGAATAACCTCTGAAGAGTGGTTTATTCTGGATGAATTTTACTAAATTTTGAATGACTGCTAAACCGTAAGAGATGGACAAAAACTTACCACACAAAAAATGTATAGAACTTTAAAACACACAATTTATGTTATATACATTTTTTTCGTGGACTTCGTCGTTTTTGTGACATTCCTTACTTTTGGTTTCTGCTCTGAAAAACGTATACCTTTCTCATACAGGAACTTGTCAACTCCTATCCATACAAACAAAGGAATTTCATTGACATAGCAACCAGCTTTTGACTATCACTTTAACCTACGGTTGTCCCTATTTCGCTTCTACTTACAAGGAAGCGAGTAATAATACTATTTCTGCAAATTTTTTCTGATTAGCATAAAGTAAATAGAAGTATAAGCTTTTTAAGAATTATTTGTTGCAGTGATATGGAGAAAGTCATGTGAATGGTAAACATCAGATTTTTACATCATAATTTGCAAACTCTATCTCAAAGATAAGACCTACATCCCACGCTGTCTATTACGCTTTGTGAAATGGCGCTCTTGAGAAAATATAAACATGGATTACCTCGAAAATGGGTAACATTTAGAAATTAAATTTTACACAAATTCTATATTTCAACTTCCAAATATTTTTCTGCTGCACCTTATGCCTGCATTTTATGGTTTCCACATTAATTATAATTCAAAGACTGTAGAGGCCTTAAAAGCCCATTTGCAAAAGATTCAGGCTATGATACATATTAAATATAACCTCTTTAAAATATCCGATGGCGTAAATTCACAGGACAGTCTCTACGAACAAGAATTCAGTGATTTTACTATGCATCTAATGCTATTTCCTATATGTTTGTTATTTTAAACAAGAAATGCTTAATTGCAATACGGGAAACAGTATTCAAATCGTTGTTCGTGATAATATCTTAAGATGGAAGAAAATAAAGACAGAGAAAAGGAGTATCTTAAATTTTCCAATATGCCTTTTGATGACGCTCACACCGAGAGTTTCCCTCCGTGGTGTAATGGTTACCATGCTAACTTCATACACCCAAGGTCACGGGTTCAAATCCGGAGGAGGACAATGGATTTTTTCGGGTGTAAAAATCCTTAGCATGGCTTACTTCGGAAGGGAAGTAAAGCCTTTGGTCCCGTCGTAGATTTACGGTACGTAAAAGAACCTCAAGCCTGACAGAGAGGCCTCTGAGCAAATTAAGTGGTCTTTCACGCCCAGTTTAGAATAGGACGCTGAAAACCATAGCAGTTAAAAGAGCAACCATAAATAACACGCCATTTACATTTATTTTCCATACCCGAGAATACTTTCAATTTTCACCATGAGTATTTCACAAAACGCGCACAAAAATGTGTTCATGTCTACTTCTAATTATCTGTCTCTCATTCTTCTCTAGTTACAATCAAATTTTACAAATTTCATCAAATAAAGGAGACTGCAGGCTTTTCAAATACAGATCAAAAAGTAATTTTTCTTACTAACCAATAAACGTATGATATTTTAACAAAATAAACACCGTATAAAAAGTTATCCATTATATAATTAGCTCAAAGTGTAGAATTTTCTTTAAAATCTTTGCGACAACCTTGGAAGATCAGCTTTAACCATCAAGTCTGCTTATTCATCCAACTTATTCTACGAGCTCTGTTGATGATTTTTTCTCTTTCTCACACACAGACAGTGATACTAAGATTCTTAAAAAACCTGTTGCTATATAATAGCTTAAAATGCTATTTTTCACATGCCATTATAAAAAACGAGTACTTGGGTATTGCAAAAAATATTCGACATTTAAATCAATAACAAAGAGCTATATAAATTGTTCTACAAAAACATTTTACACAACAAATATAACGGGTTCTAAATATTTGTGTAACAACTTCCTTATTATTTATAAAGATTATTTCTAACGAAAATTCATTTGGAATGAGGACTTTTCAGACTACACTAAGATACTTATTGTACATAGTGTTAATGAACTGCACCGATTTTCAGAGACTGTCGATGTATCTGAAATAAGCAATTTGAGTTAGGAAATACGTGGTATATGGCAAAACAACGCATTTATATAGTCTTAAATATATTTTTTCATATTTTGATAAAACGCTATTAAAGCAAAACCCAATGAAATATTGGCTTAAAATGCTTTTATAACTACTATAGGAGTACAGAAATATCGATTTTCAGTATTTCATTATCAGCATTCAAGATTTAATTCGACAATCTATCAAATCTCGAAATATCACATAGCAGTGATGAACATCGATTAACTGACTTTTTTGCGTTATATAGTCCTCTCTTGGAATAGGATTTATTTGCTCATGTGTCTAAATGAATAGCGCCTAATAATGATATTCCATGGGTTCGTTTCCTATTACTCGGTTAAGCAAATTAAGCGAATAAAAAAACTGACCTGTTCCATTCACATTACTTTTTCTACGTCTCTGTAACAAATTGTTAAAAAGCTTAAGCTTCTATCTACTTCACGCTAATATGGATAAACATTAGCAGAAATGCTTCCTTGTAAGCAAAGGAATACACTACTAAAACGACATTAAAAGTTGGTTGCTATGCGGATGAAATCCGTTTCGATGCATTGCCAGAAGTTCACAAATTCCCATATGTGAAAAGCTCCAAGTATTTTAAAACTGAAATAAATAACAAGCAATGTCTCAAAAATGGTCAGTTCTGCGAAAAAAATTATAAGACAAATTGTGCGCTTTAACGAAATTAACTTTTTGTGCTCTCTCTCTCTCTCTCTCTCTCTCTCTCTCTCTCTCTCTCTCTCTCTCTCTCACACGATTTACTAGTTATTACAAACCCCAGCAAAATTGATCCAGAATAAACAGGTCTTCAGAGACTATTCCCAGAAAATTCAAGATATAGATGATTTATTTACCGTGTAAATTTCTTTAATATACGGTATTTTAATCAAAATCGTTAGAGCCATTTTTAGAAAATCATAATATGCAATATCTTCTCACTTCACTATGTACATAGTACGTGTAGAGAAAGTAAAAATACGAAGAAATGCTGCTATACGCATCAAGACGCAATTCTGATTCACCAGTGAAATAACACTTATTTGCTCGATTCGGCTCACCGAGGTTACTATGATGATTCTGAAACAACATGGAGATTATCGCACCTTCTCTGAGCTTGCAGATGTACATCTTATTTATTATTTTACTAGTAAGGATTGTAGTTAATTGTGATGAAACCTTGAAATTAAAATGAAATTTAAACATTGGTTTAAAACTTAGGTAAAAGCTGCATTATAATATACTACACAAAGAATAGAAACTGAGGCACTCTCGTTTTCGAAAGCTCTCATAACCATTGAGCCAGAAAATACGCTACGAAATGGTCCTTTATTTCTGGTGGGGTCTCTCGAAGGGTATATTGCAAAAAAAAATAAAATGTGTTTTTATTTATGGACAGTGTGCAACTGCTGCGGTTCTCAGCGTCTCATTCCAAGTTGAGCGTGAAAAACCGGTTAGTTTTGCTCAGAGGATTCTTTTTCAGGATTGAAGTTCTTTTACGTGCCGTAAATCTACGACACGGAACCACTGACTTTTCTTCCCTTCCGAAGGAATCCATGCTAAGGAGTTTTACATACGAAAATATCCATCCTCTGCCGCCGATTTTAAATACGCGAACTTGGGACCCAGAGGCTAGCACATTACTATAAAGGACGACGTATATATTATAATTACCTAGTGACTAAAATATATAAATAGAAATATTATATAAAAACTCTGACGTGTTCCATTCACATGACTTCTACTACATCTCTGTAACAAATTATTGTTGAAAGCTTATTCTTCTATCTATTTCATGCTAATCGACAAACATTAGCAGAAATGGTCTTATTACTTGCTTCCTCGTAGTAGCAGGGAAATAAGCAAATATGCTGGACTAAAGAGACAGTGAAATATTTTCAAAGCTGGTTGCAATGTGATAGAGGTGCGTTTCTTTGCATGGCCAGGAGTTGAAAAATTTCCTTATGAGAAAAGTTAAGGTATTTGAAAATTGAAACTTATAACAAGAATATCTCTGAAATTGTCAGTGTTACGAAAAATATGTAGGTATATGACATAAAATGTATGTTTTAATGGGATATTCATATTTGTGTAGTAAGTTTTTGTATGCCTCTTACAGATTATCAGTTGTCAGAATGAAGTTCTTCAGAGACTATTTAAGAATTTCGGGATATCCAGTTTATTTGCCATGTAAACAATTTTAGTACACTACATCTTAATCAAAATCGTTAGATGCAATTTTAGGAGGGATTTTCCTCAACATCTTCGTGTCGCAGTTTTGGAAGATACAGGGTACTTAAATTTCCAAGTTTGGAATTCAACCTACTTTTTGTGTTTGAGTTATGCTGAAAACATACGCGCACACGCCCGGGCAGACCTTTTTCTAAAAATTATTTTTCAGGACTCAAAACGTGCATTTCCAGTAAAATCAGTATCGCAAATTTGGGTAGAATACATACCTTCCCTACCTATTATGTACATTATACATATGGCCGTCGTCCTCCGTGGTCTAGGGGTAACATGCTAGCCTCTGATTCGAAAGGTCGCGCAATCAAACCCGGCGGAGGACGGTGAATTTTTTCGGGCCTAAAAATCTTTAGAATGGCTCCTTTCGAAAGGGAAGTAAAGACTCTGGTCCGTGTCTTAGATTTACGGCACTAAAAGAACCTTAAGCTAGATAACGAGGACTGAGCAAAATTAGGTGATCCTTCAGGCCCATGATAGAATGGACGCGGAGAACCACAGCAATTAAAGAGCGTCCATAATAACACTCAAACAATTTAATTTGTACATACGTGTTAGAGAATGTACATATAAAGAAGTGAAATAATTTTGCTGACTTTAAAAGCGATCTTCTTATTGTGAATCACAAGAAGGTCGAATACCAAAAGGTTAAAAGTTTAGTTTTTTAGAAAACAAAATATTTAATCCAAAATATTTTGTCATCACCTTGCTCGATTACTGTTGGTTAAAGGTTTTTAATTTAGACTATATTCATAGAAATTTGAATCAACGACGAAGTCTTACTTTGATGTATTTCAATATAATGAACGGGTTTTGTGTAAATTAAATTTACAAAGTCCATAATTTGTTGCCCACTTAGTTCTGTTAGAACTGGCAACATCGCATCAACTTTCTGCCGTTATCGGTGTAGATCGTGGGGAATATTTACCTAATACAGGCAATGGCATTTTGTCAAAGCCTCAAGTTAAAAATTAGAGCTGTTAAAGAAGGTATAGATACAAAAAACAAAAGACAGAAAATTTTGTTACAGAACAATATAATGCCGCGATTTTCATCGCCCGAATGTGATCTTAATTTATGGAGAAACGCAGTGCAACTCTTAATGTCATCAACGGCTCTATCTGAACATGTTCTAACAGGTTCGTGCACACATATTTGTTGCCAAATAGTGTAATTCCAAGTTGTCATAATAGATAGCGAAGAGGATATGTTAACTATGGTTGATAAAAGTCCTGATCGAAACAACTGCGATATTGCTCCCACAATGGGAGTATCGCACTGGACTGTAAACTAACTTTTAAAGATAATTTGTTGCGTCCATATCAAATCCAGCGAGTACAATGTTGATCACCAAATCACTTTTAATTCCGTTTGCTGACTTTTACAAAGCCAGTTTGCAAAAAGTCAGATTTTGTAACAAATTTGTTGGCGACGGAAGAGGCCTGTTTCATGTGAAATAACGTTATGAACCTTCAAACACACACACACACACATATATATATATATATATACACACACACACACACACACACACACACACAAAATGGACGGGCACACCTACGCGTAGTCAATGGGGATAGCAAACTCAAACAAAAATCCTGTTAAATACCAAACCAAGTTCAGTATATTTTAATTATGCGAGACGATTTTCAAAAAACAATCTCCACTCCACATTACCTTTACATCGAACATTTTTCAAAATGTTAAATTTTCTCAAAAATGGATAACGAGACTTTTATTAAAATGCCGTATATTAAAGATATACCCTGAACTTCTTGAAAATAGCTTCTTCATTCTGAATGATTCTTATATAACTGCTAAACCGCAAGATATAGACAAATTTACTGCACAAAAATGTAGATCTCGTTAAAACACACAATTATCTCATATACAGATCATTTTTTGTAGATCTAACCATTTCTGAGTTATTTCCTATTATGGTTTCAATTTTAAAATACTTAAGACTTTTCTCAAATGGAAAGTTCTCATACTTTCAACTTTGTTTAACTCCTGGTAATGGAAAGCGAACCAAATGTCAGTGTCAAAACACATAGCGACAGCTTTTTAAAGATTACGCTGTCGCTTTAGTCTAATCTGTTGCATTATTTTCCCTTCTACTTATAAGGAACTAAGTAATAAAACAGTTTCTACAGTTTGACAATTAGTATGATACAGATAAAAGAATACTCTTTTGTAAGAACAGTTTGTTGAACAGGTATGAAAGAGCCATGTGAATGAAACACACATTCTTTAGTTCATTGCACTTGTATAGTATTTGTGTTTGAAGGATATAGTTTATACATTTTAGAGAAAAGAAGCACGTAAAATCTCATTTAATAATTGGAAGAACATGTTGTGCTTATACCACAAAAAACTTTTCAGTTTATTAGAAGTTTTGAAGCTTTCCCATATGCTGCACAATGTTGATGAGCTGAGATGGTCTGGAGCACAGTACCAACATTATAAAGCAGGTAGACAAACTCTTGGCTCGATAACTTCCTAAACTCTTGGTCGCTTTTTATCAGTTCGGCCATCTTCTTCCCTTCTGCTCACAGATGGATCCAGGGGATTAAGAGGGGTCCAGCGGTACCAACCTAACGGAGTTCCTAGTTTCCTTTCAATTTATTACCCCTTCCCCACATACTATTATCCTTCTGAAGGTCCCTAGGGAGCCACAAGTCTCCCGGAAAATATCGGAAATACCCCGTTTCTAATACCGCTTGGATATCCAGGTCATTTCAGACCGTTCAATTCAACCAGCGCCATTGTTTCCTATGACGACCCGGTTATGAAGTCAATTGCCCACGACCTCGACCTAATAAAGAATCATAACGGTTCCTTTAAATCGATATAACCGCAGATCCCAAAGCAATACATTGTTGCTTTCTTAGGAAAGGTTTCCAAGAATCTGGATTGTTTTGCTATCATTAAATCACGTGTAAAATATTAAACACGTTAACAAAAACAAATTAGCCCATAAGTCTTCGGTTACACTCGGATGTTGGTTTAATTTTTTCATCCGTTGACTCATTATTTTGTGGACATTATGAAAAAAATAGATGTGTTACTTTCGAATGGCTTGTTCTACCCTCGAGTTTATTAATTGGCATATACCTACACAATTTATACGAAAGCTTATTTTTATATTTACTTCTAATACATACAAACCTTTGTAGAAATGCTACGAAGAACATTTATTTACAGATACACTGGAAACAGCAACTGTAAATGTTTGTAAACTATGCTGTCTCAAAGTCCCATACACATTTCCTGAAATCGCGAAAAAACAACTAAAAATCTGCAGGTCTTGAAAAGAACGACGAAGCATTGAAAAATTCAAACCATTAATATCTACAGTATCTCTGAAATAGAGCATGTTACAAAATACATTTGAAATAAATTGAAGCATTAAAGAGATCCATATTTTATGTAGTAAATTGATGCTAGAATCACGATCCAGCTAAATAATTATTTTGTTGAGAATGTGGAAATAGAGAAATAAACGCAATAAATAATTCCACATATGTTAAAGCATAATTTTCATTCAAAGTCATTAAAGTTAAAGCGTTGGAGAAAGCAATGAGCCAGATGTCAGAATCGCGAGGATAATTAGGTTCCGGGAAACTCAGTAAGCAAAAACTCTATTAGTCCAGGTTCAATTCATGAGAATAATATGTTCAGAAATCTTAAACGATGGGTGAAATGACACGCACGCAAATTTTGAGCATTATAGAGGAAACATAATTTTGAAAAATTAAGAGTAAAATGTTTAAAAAGCAAAATAATGATACCATGAACTGCAAGATTTTCCAACGTACGGCTGAACAATTTTGATGTAGGCAGGACTTATGTTAACAAGGCTCCATCTTATAATTGTTACAGTGTAGGGCTTAATTAATGCGTGCGTCTAATTATCTACTTGTTTAGGAGTAATAGCAGATTCACCGTATAGCAGGCCATGGTAACGTAAAGATGTTGCAGAAACAGAAACAAAGCTTGCTTACAACTTAAAGTTCTTAATATTCTGAAAGTTAGACTTAATATTAGCATTTTTAACAATTCCTTGTGCTTGGATTTATGATAGTTGATTATCCACGTTTAAAACAGTCAGCAACTCGTTCGACACGGATCAACTATTATCCTTTATTAAGGGCTCCGGCAGATCAAGTTGTTCCAGCATTGATGCGTGCCAAAGGAGCAACGATACTTTTAACTCGCAGGAATTTGACTACAACTGGGAATTCGGGGCAAGCTATTGTCACGGCTGAATCAACTGTAACAAAATTACACATTGTGCTAAGACTTATGGCCGGTGATATATTGGTTAACACGCTCATCCTCCAGCCCTGCTCCGAGATTTGTTGTTGAGTGCTCAAGACGGTTTGAGTTGTAATAGCTTGCCCATAATGCGAAGTTTTCACTATGAATTTTATAAAACCAAATGTGGACATTTTCTGCTATAATAATGCATTTTTACTTTCTCTAGCCCGTATGTACACTGTACATAGGAATAGAGAAGAATTATATTCCACCCAAAAACACGATGCCGAGATTTCATCGGAAATATATGGGTCCCCTGAGTCCGAAAAAAACATTTTTAGAAAAAGGTACGCGCGTGTGCGTTTGGACAACATAGCTCAAAAACGAAATGACCGTTATATACTAAACTTGGTATATAAGTTTAGCATCTTCCAAGGATACGACACCAAAATTTTCAAGATAATCCCCCCATCACAAACTACCCTTTATATGGAAACATATTCCATAATTTTGATTTTCTCAAAAAATGGCTGTAACGATTTTGATTAAAATACCGTATATTAAATATATTTACATTGCAAATAAAATGCATATCTTGAATTTTCTGGGAATAGCCTCTGAAGGCCTCTTTATTCTGGAGAATTTTGCCGAATTTTGATTAACTGCGAAACCGTAAGAAATACATTTGCTGCACAAAAAGGTAGATCTCGTCAAAACACATTTTACATTTTTGTTGTGGAGGTAACCGTTTCCGAGATATTATTTTTTATCGATTTCAATTGTAAAGTATTTAAATGGGCACTTGGTGCCCAAGAAAAATGTTTCTTTTGTTCTACTCCTGGCCAAGCAAAGAAGGATTTACAATGACAATCGCATAACGACAGCTTTTAAAAAATTTGACTATCACTTTAGCCTAGTGCATTCCCTTAGTTCCATTCTATCTATAAGGAACTAAGTAATAAAATATGATAATGTTTATCTCGATTAGCATTGTATTGAAATAAGAATTATCTTTTATAAGAAGTTTGTTTGCAGAGTAAAGTCATGTGAGTGTAACACATCAGATTTTTATGCATGTTCCGCATTAAAAACCTTTAAGAGTTCACTTAACAGTAACGGTTAATATAAAATGAGCTTTATTCAGTCCAGTTTATATACAAATGAGGTTTTTTAAACTAATTGTAACTAAAAAGTTTTAGTTATGTGTATGAAAAGGGTTGGAAATTGAGAGAATTTTCTTGCATGTTGAAAAATACAAACGGAGAAATCTAGCATTAAAATACCAAACCATCTCAAGAAGTAGGAAATAACGTGCTACGGAAAATTCATTTGAAATAAGTTGTGCACTATAATGATAGTACTTCATATTTTTGTGCAGTAGGCAAGTTTTTATGTATCCCTTACAGCAGGCTTTCCTACACGACTGTGGAGAGTATTCGCCGTACGTAGCAACAGTGCTCGGAGGGTGACCAGAGAGGTATCGTGATATGCCATACGCATTGGACGAAGGCCGTGGTAAGAGTGCTTATGTTTCCTGCCAAATCATTCCAACACTTCGGCAGCAGTGATCATACCGTATCCCACTGCATGCTGTAGGAAAATTTCTGTAACTCAAAAGAGTATCCCACTGCTGACTGGATATATTCAAGTACGCGTAATCCTGTAAAATTCCGATATACATTTGTACATCTTAAACATACATGCTGATTTATAGATCCGACACATTTCTTCCATTAATGGTTTCAAACTGAGTTATGCTAGCGACAACTTATTAAAACTGAAATGTAGAAGAAAATGCTGAAAATATCCTCCACCATCCACAAGGCACAGCTCAACACGCCGTTCCGTGTTGAGAACTGTTGTCAGAATTATTCGACTTCACAAGGCCGGATAAATGGAACAAAGGCTCATCTGTAAACCATGTGACGGATAATATGGCAGGATTTTGTACATTGAAAATCTGAAACTAACAGAATAATTCAGTCATCTATCCTTTTCTGGTTCCTGTAACTGATGGACAACCCTACATGGGGTTATCCATTACTTTGGAGCTGTACTTTTCGCAGCTCTCTGACACAATGAGTAGCTGTGCCCTGTCTCCTGCGACAAATGTCGCAATAATTTTTGGGTGACTGCTCCAATTGTACTGTGTCATCGACAACCGTGAGAAGCCTAGGTGAACGATGTTTGCCTTTTTTCACTCATCAGATTTCCGGGTGTTTCCAATTTGTTTACCAGTCCCAGCATTATGTTCCTTTGGGAGAATTCCAGCAACAAACACTCTCTGCTATGTCCATTGAGTAGCTATAATTCAATTAGTATTCCAGTATTGCTTCACAAGGAAGAGTCATTTATTTAATGTGTATTCCAATTTCACGTTGACATGAACAAAATCTAAAAAATCTGATGTATTCCATACACATGATTTTCTCTAGATCACGGTAATAAATTGTTAAAAAGCATATTATTCTATCCACGTTATAATAATCGAGATAAACATTAGCAGATATCGTCTTAATTATTTGCTTCCTTGTAAGTAGAATGAAAATAAGGGAATACACTAGGCTAAAACGATAGTCAAATCTTTTAAAAGCCGGTTGCCATGTCAATGAAATTCATTTCTTTGTAGGGCCAGGAGTTTACAACTTTCCGTATGAGAAAAGTTTAAATACTTTACATCTAAAACAAATAACAAGGAATATTTCAGAAATGGTCACAAGAAAAAAAAACGTATGCGACATAAAATGTGTTTTAACGTGATCTACATTTTTTGTCAAGTAAGTTTTTGTCTATCTCTTACGGTTTACCAGCTACGCAAAATTCATCAAAATGCATTCAGAATAAAGAGGTATTTAGAGGCTATTCCTAAAAAATTCAAGATCTACATTTTATTTTCCATGTAAATATCTTTAATATACGGTATTTTAATGAAAATCGTTAGAGCTACTTTTGAGAAAATCAAAATGTTCTAAATTTTTTCCATGTAAAGGGTAGTTTGGGGTGGGGGATTTTCCTCCAAATCTCCGTGTCACTTCCCTGTTAAATGCAAAATTTGAGTTACTGTGTTCACAGTACACACGGACCTTTTTCTAAAAATATTTTTTTGATATTGGGGACCTTAAAACATGTATTTTCGGTGAAGTCTGGTATCGAATTTTTAGGTGGAGTGTAACACCTTCTCTATCCACTATGTACATAGTACGTGTAGATAAAGTAAAAATGTGTCATAAATTGCTGTATAATTTTGAGCATTTTATGAACAGTGCTCAGAATTCTGCGGTGCAAATCAGATTTATACCCATTATAATTTAAACAGCTTTTGCAGTACTTCGGTTTGGATGGCTCTGGCTAGGTTGGTCAGGCGCTGGTCTTATGTTTAAGTTCACTGGTTCAAACCTGATCGAGCGATGACCTAAGTGCTATTAAAAGCGACAGACCTATGTGTAGATACATTGGCATGTAAAATCTTCTGTACCTTGGCGTCGCTGATATTATCCTGGCAATTCAAGCGCCATTGACAAATATTATTGCTTTATTTTTACGGTTTACATGTAACATGTAATAGATAGGCATTAAACATTTCACTCCATGAAAATTAGCTTTCAAGGTATATATTAAGTTTTCATGTAAATGTATTTCCATTTAATGGATAGTAGCCTCTATGAATTACTGTACTTCGTAAATTCGCTATTTACTCTATTTGCTGGTGTTCTTTAAAAACCTTTGCGTGTTCACATGGAGTTTTACCTATTTTTTTCCAGTTCAGAAAACATCAAAGTGAGCACTTCTCAGAAAGCTCCACATTGCATTGTTGGGCGGAATGAAATATCTCTAATACAATAGGTAGGGAATAAAAATAGTAAAACCGTAGGATTTTTGGGGGCAGGAGGCTTTGCTTGAAAAACTTCCGAAATTTCATCCACATGAAATTGGTTGCTTGTGACCTGTTAGCTTTAATTTCCTAGGACCTGACATGGCACAGTAACTAGGCAGTTCTGCAGACCTCCACATAAACTTCATTTCAAGTTTCACACAGAGTGACAAAATGTAATTTGTTTGTCACGTTCTGCCTCTTCATCAGCAAAAAAACTTTCCCATTTGAGGTGTAAAAATGAGTAATACGTGTACGGGTAGCGAGGGTGTTTCTATGGCAACGTTTCTGGAATTCCGGCCTTTCCTGGGGTGAAATCGCAGTGGCCCTCGGCGCCGGCTGTCACGACGACGAGGAAGAATATTGACGAATGGGCGTTTTGCATCTCTCAGAGGGACAGAGGGACGATTTTCTTGTGTCAGTGTCAGCATCTTGTCTAACACGGGAAGTTTCTCTAGAAACGTGGCTTGTAAGCTGCAACCACAACGCCACACAGGGTGGCTCACAAACAGCTTCCTCTTTCCATACAAGCAGGGCAAATCATTCCATACACCTTTTGGAGTCTTCTATAACAAATGCATTTATTTATCTGTTATGTTGTAATAGTAAAACGGTATCGTTACGTGTTCTTTGCTATATTAGTATATCCGGCTACAGTGAATAAAAGCTAAAAATAGGCAGAGAGGAAACGAGATAGCCGCATCTCTTTAAAGCTGGTCGATATATGAATAACTGAAATTCGGTACGTTTTGCATTCAATAAAATAGAGATGAAACAAATTGTGACTGTATTTGCAAAAATTTGTATGGTTTAAGTTTGAAACCAATAATTGTGTATTATAATAAATCTATTTTTGTGTAACAAGATTTGCAATTTCTTACGGTTTACCTGTTATGCAAAATTCATCGAGAATGAACAAATCTTCTGAGACTATTCCTAAAAAAATGCAAGATATACATTTTATTTGTGACGTATATATGTCTAATATACGGTATTTTAATCAAAATAATAGCTACTTTAAAGAAAAAAAAATTCAAAACATCTCCATGTAAAGAGTAGTTTTTATGGAGTGGGGATTTTCTTGAAAATGTTCGTATTGTATTCCTTAAATAGCAAGTTTAGCGTTTAAGGATTTTTTTAGCTATGCTGACCGCAGATAAATACACAAACGCGCACGCGCACGCACACACACGCACACGGACCCTTTCAAATTCAGCGGATCTTAAAACATACCTATATTTCCGGCGAAATCTAAACATCGAATTTCTTTTACACTGTAGTACGTGGAGAAAGCATTAGGAACAAAGATTTCCCAGAAACACCTCCGCTTTAAATACTCAATGCCTTTTTGCGATATTGGCGAGATCCTCGTTTCTCGCCACAGCTTTGTGTGCCGTGGGTGGTCGGAGTTTGTGCTGATACGTTGTTAATAGAATAGAAGAGGTAGGCAAACCAGAGAATAAAATAGGGAGAAGAGTTAAACCTCGTCTCACGTCCAGTGCAATCCTTTTGTATATAGGAACTTTATGATTATCTTGATTATATTTTATTTTCTCAAAAATTAAAAATGCCCTACACATTTCCATGATAAATAAAATGTCAGTTTTATGGGAATAACCCACGATTTTCCTTCGATTTGAAATAGTTTTGTTATTAGTTATTATTGGTAAACTGTACGAGGCAAACAAATATTTAATGCATATAAAATATATGTTAGAAAATCACAATTTACGTCAAATGATTATTTAGTTAGCAATAACCTTTTTTATATATTCCTTAAAGGTTTGATTTTCCAAACAATGCATGCTCTTTTAACTGCTAACTCGCCATTCATTTGTTTCTAATGGAAATGCAAGGAATTTAATTTCTGTCTCCGTAGTAACTGGCTTTTTAAGCATTTAACTATTGCTTCAGCCTCGCATCTTCGTTGCACCTACCATGAAGTGTATCGAAACATTTTTGAAAAGTTTTATCCGAGTTAAAAAGGGAATAACAAATGAAATGTTTAAGAATAATTTGTAGAAGGACAAATGGCAAATCTTTGTTGAGCTTAACGCGTTGCTTATCCCATAAGAGATATTGTGACCGCCGCAGTCACCTATGGGCCGACATTTGAGCGCATCACAGGTCGTTTACCTGAGCAACCAGCCGCGGCCTTTGTTCCGACCGGTTCCTCAGAATAATAGCGTGCAACGAAGTAGCTACCTAAGAAACCCATTATGTGGCACTTGCCCTCAGTTTAGGTAATTACTGATCCAGAAGATATTTTGGTAAATTTCAATTTCCTCTTCCAAAATTTTGAGCTTTGTTTATGGGGTTGACCAATGAGTGAAGAATTCTAGAAAAGAGTTACGGAGCCTATTGTTAGTGCTCAGTGCGCTTCAAATGCGACTCTTAGGTTCAGTTGTAATTGTGATTAGTCGCATCAGATTTTCTATTACGAGTGTGCAACAACGATTGAAGCGTAACGCGTTGCGTTTCGTCGAGTGATTTATAGTGTTTAGCAGTACCTGGTTTTCTCATTTGTTCTAATACTTACCTGACCACTGTACAGTCAGAATTCCTCAAGCTCGCAGATATGCTCATCAAAATCGTGCAGTAAACTACTGCATACTAAAATGTCACATCAGTACAAGAAAGGTTCGGTCAAAAGTTGAAGTGCTTGTACGATTTCCGCTACTCCTCCTGAAAAACTATTCTTACAAATACGTGTGTTTCTTCTGCTACACTTAAGAGAGATAAACTACAGAAACTATTGCATTTTTATTTTCAGCTATGAACGAGATTAATGATTATAGTAGGCTTTAAGCGATGATCAAATATTTTAAAAGAGGGTAGTTAAACGATGGCATTCTCTTAGCATACCCAAGAGAAAAACCATGTGTGCTCCATTCACACAACCTTTTCTATCTTACTGCAACAAACCATTCTTATCAAAATATTTTCTTCCACATATTTTAAGCTAATCGGCATGTTAGAAGAAACGGCCTTATTATTTATTTCCTTGAATGTAAAAGGGAAATAAGGGTTAAAGCGATAGTCTCGAGTTTTAAGAGCTGATCGCTATGCGATTACCTTGAAATTCGGTTCTCGTTTGAGGAAGCTCAAAAAGTACGAGGTGTGATAAAAAAAATAACGGGAAATTTTGTTTTTCTTAAACAATCTTTATTTATACACCTACATACTTTGCGCCCTTCGAAATAAACCTCCTCAGATATAATACACTTGTGCCAGAACTTTTTCCAATCTTGGAAGCAATACTGGAACTCGTTTTTTTTTTTCTGGTATTCAGCTACTTCAGCAATTCTGTTTTTATCTCTCCAATAGTGGCAAAACGATGTCCTTTCCTGTACTCTTCAGCCTCGGGAATAGAAGTCTCAGGGGGCCATGTCCGGCGAATGAGGTGGCTGAGGCAACATAACGTTTCTGGTTTTTGCCAAAAAATCACGAACAAGTGTTGAGGTGTGAGCAGGAGCACTATCCATGAGTGGTTTTGCGAAAATTCTGGTCGTTTTCTTTGGACTACATCATGCAAATGGCGCATTAGTTCGAGGTAGTATTTCTTATTGACAGTATAACCATATGACAGAACTATATATATGCATCTTCCAGTTTTCAACAATTGTGTGTGTTAGGACGTCCAGGGGATCGTCGTCTTCATAGTATTCTCGTCGCTCTGAAACGTCGATACCACTCGAAACCCCTTGTCTTACTCTTAATAGACTTGCCAAAGGCCACAACGAACATTTCGAATACTTTACTCCATTTTTAAAGCAAATTCGCTGGATCTTCGAAAGCACGTATAACCCTTTTAATTGTCAACAATAAATTAAGTTTTAAAATGTTAAAAAAGCCATTACATAAAGTGAAGCTATCAATTTTGTTCAAATCTGGACGTCTATTGCCAACACGTGCTCCACTTGGTCATGGTGTAGATGGAGTACCCTGGACGCGCGTTTTTTTTTTTTTTTTTAAATACAGTTCCGGAGTCTGATCGGGACTCCGGCGCTGTATACCCTACTTTTTATTTACCTAATTTGTTTACTTTGATTACTGTTTGATTACTGAATTTCTGTTTTACCTTTTACACACACATACAAACATAACACCCATGCCCAGGGCGGGACTCGAACCCACGATCCCCTGCGCCGCGAAACACCAAAGCAAGACGCTTTGGCGAGCGCGGCCATGGGGACCGGCCGCGTTTCAACAACCTTCGTTGTCAGACGTCTATTATCCTACAAAAGAATGACAACTAAGGTTGTTGAAACGCGCGTCCAGGGTACTCCATCTACACCATGACCAAGTGGAGCAGTGTAGGAAATAGATGTCCAGATTTGAACAATAAATTAAGTATTTAAAACAGCTGAAATTGCAAACATGTGTATATGACTATCTACAAGATAAAAAAAGTTTTGAAAATCAATTATATAAAGACCGCGAAATTAGAAAATTTCCGTCACTTTTTTATCATATATGGAAGAGAACAGTTATTGAAGAAATTGTTAAAGAAGGCAAGGCATGGAGTGAAGTGATGAGGTTGGATACTAATAGGGTCCAATGGAAAGATTTTACGAAAATGCGCTCATGAGGAGGTGCAAGAGATTGATTTTTTGGATTGATTGAAATTACCCTTTACATGGAATTTAAAAAAAATCTGATTTTCGACAAAAATAATCAACAATGTTGATTAAAATACTTTGATTAGTTCAAAGGAAATAAATAAATGGTTTAATAGTGAAAAATCTTACTTTCTGAATAATAAGTAGACAATCCCTATATCAGAGGTGGAGCCATAAGATCGATAAGTCTTCAGAGCTCCCGAATGCTCAACCGAGGCACGAGCAACCACGCCATATCATTTATTGCAACAAAAAAAAACAGTGAATTAAAATATCTGTGATATCGTTACGAGTAGAAAAACTCGCATGTTCTGCATCACATTTTTATTCTCTCTAGCATGCATGTACAGTGTGCATATATAGTAGGTAGAGAAGGTATTGTGTTACATCTAATGATTCAAAAACAGATTTCACCGAAAATGAATTTAAAAAAGTAATTTTAGAAAAAAGTCTTCCTTACATGGAGCATTTTTAAAACTTTTCAAATATATATTTAACGCATTTTTGTGGCTAACGAAATTTGTTGTAACAAAAACATTTTCTTCAACAACTGTTTTATTTTTTCTACAGCTCCAAATAACTGTCTTTCGTAACAATTCTGCCGTAAAGTTTCTTTTCGACGTTCGCTGCGGCGACGATATAGCTCGCTACGAAATTCCCGTCGAACTCAAACTACTGCATGCGATGCACTCCCAGTGAAAACTGAAAGCCGGGCAGAACTTCGTTGCTCTTTTTATAACTGCTGGTCGCGTGACTAGAAATGTCCAAAAGCCGTCGCACATGCAGTACCATGTTGATGTTCACCGACTCACTCCGGTGTAACAGTGCGGGTTTCGACATCAAAGAGCGTTCCGGCAGAATAGGTGTCCACTCGCACAGGTGTAATAATCACAGCTGTGATGTCTAAACAACTGGCCCGGCACAGGTATCCACTAACGCGCGTGTAACGGTGCATGCCAACAATCACCTATGACTGGCGAAGCGAGCCGTAACACACATGCGGAGATTATACAGGGCGTTGTCGCTACATCTTAAATTGTCTGGAAATAGCCTCTAAAGACCTCTCATTTGGGATGACTTCTGTATGATTGGAAGACCGTAAGAGACAAAAACTTAATACACAAAACTGTAGCCCTCGTTAAAACGAGTATTTTTGAGTTAACCATTTCCGAGATATCCTATTTTATTTGGTTTCAATTTTAAGCTAGATTTCCTCAAACGGAAAGTCACACTTCGTTCCGTCTTTCTTTTGTTTTATCCTGTGGTTGTCCTCCGTGATCTAGGAATAACAGCTAGTCTCTGATTCCCAAAGTCGCCCTCCGTGGTGTTTTGGTTACCATGCTAACTTCATATGGGTACCCAAGGACGCGGATTCAAACCCGGCGGAGGACGATGGATTTTTTCGGGCGATAAAATCCTTAGCATGGCTTCCTTCGGAAGAGAAGTAAAGCCGTGTCGTAGATTTACGGCACGTAAAAGAACCTCAAGCCTGATTGAGAGGCCTCTGAGCAAAATTAAACGGTCTTTAACGCCCAATTTAGAATGGGACGCTAAGAACCACAGTAGTTAAAGAGCGGCCATAAATAACACGCCATTTACATTTTTTTTTTCTGATTCTCACTCGCCTCTCACCTAAACAGCCCGTGCTCGATTCCAAGTATGCGAGATGTGTGATAGACAAAGCGGCGTAGAGGCGGGTTTTCTCCGGGTCCTCCCGTCCCCCCCCCCACCATCGCATTCCACCGGTGCTCCATCTTCATTCAAAGTATCACCAGTGTCATAGCCTGCGGTGCCACAAGTAGTAAAAGCGAGCGTTAAACACTACCAAAAAGAATTCCCAAAGTCGCGGGTCCGAACAAACTATGGATTTTTTTTTTCTTGCGCAAAAAGTTTTAACATGGTTCCTTTGAAATGGAGGTAAAGCCGTTGGACCCGTGCTGTATCATACAAAAACCTCATACCTGATAAAGAGGGTTCTGACAAAACAAAGGGATCTTTCACGCCCAACATAGAATGGGACACTGAGAATCACAGAAGTTAAGAGTCCATAAATAAAACCAGCCATACAAAGAAAACACGTGGCGACAGACTTTTCAAGGATTTGACTACCACTTTGAAAGGAAGCAAGTAATAAGACAATTTCTGTTTAGATACAAGTAAAACAATAATCTTCTGTAAGAATAGTTTGCAAGATAGGTAATGTGAATAGAACATACCAGAATTTTACCTTAGATATGTAAAACGTTATAGGAAATAAAAATATGCAATCCTTCATTTAGAAGGATACGTTTTACTTCAGCTCCATATATTTTATATCTAAACTTTCGTCCGCACCGCGGACAGTTACTGCGTTTATGAATGTAGTGGAATATTTTATCACAGGCTATTTTCATACGCACATTTAAATGAGAAACTTTTTTTTAAAACTTTTACGAGCCGAATGTTCTCGCAGTGGCTACTGAATAGCCATCGAGTTGGGGTGAGAAAAAATTACTCCCCGCAATTTAAAGGCTTCCATTCTCACTGCACCCTTACATCTCAATAAATTAACGATCCCCTGCTGCAAAGTTAACCCTGCTTCATTACACATAGTAATTGTTACCCTTGTATTTTTGTAACGAATTGCTCTCCATTCCGGAATAGGTTACGATTTATTGAGGGGAAGTTTGTTAGGGGGAACCGGTTGATAAATTCTCCCTCTTTAATATCCCAAAATACAAGTAACTCTGGTAAACCCCTTTGGGTTCTAAAGAGAAGTTGGATAGGTTTACGTTTATGGGTTGTTGTAAAGTGCTTTAATTTCTCGCAGTTTCCCCAGCTGTATCATCTCAAACTTTGTAATTATAGTTGTCCATGCGACAGATTTTAGCAAAAAATATAG
The DNA here is from genome assembly GCA_030762935.1 of Hymenopus coronatus. Classification (NCBI taxonomy): domain Eukaryota; kingdom Metazoa; phylum Arthropoda; class Insecta; order Mantodea; family Hymenopodidae; genus Hymenopus; species Hymenopus coronatus. The sequence goes on along the minus strand of CM060896.1, from coordinate 124,308,192 downwards.
TAAACATCAGAACTTGTACATTCACAAAACCACTAAGCTCCCAGATTAAACTAACAAAATCTTCAGCATAGTAATTGATTTAAAAGCAACAAAATTTCTATAAGTTTTGAAAAAACTTTATAAATATCGCATAAAGCAAAGAAGCACTTAATACTTAGGGATAGAATATGAACATGAGATTTCGTAAGCTTCCTGGCTCCTATTATAGGTCGTGATATTAATTGGAAATACCATATTGATTATTCTATCACACCCAAACAGAGCTCTGTGTGTTTTGCAAACACATCATTAATTGAGGTTATAAATAAATTCATTCTAAAACAGCTTACAATGCTTTTTACTTTCTTTGTACGTACTATGTACATAGTGTATAGAGAAGGTATTGCATTCCACCCAAAAATTCGATAACGAGATTTCCCGAAAAGTTATGTTTTAGGGTCCCTGTATCAAAAAAATATTTTCAGAAAAAGGTCCGCGTGAGTGTGTGTCCGTGAGCACGATAACTCAAAAAAGAAAAGTTGGTAAAAATCCAAATTTGGTATTTAAGTTTAGTATCTTCCAGGGGTGCGACACGAAGATTTTGAGAAAAATCCGCCCACCACAAACTACCGTTTACATGGAACTTTTTTCGAAAATTTGGATTTTCTCAAAAATTGCTGTAACGATTTTGATTAAAATATCATATACTAAAGATATTTACCTGACAAATAAAATGTATATCTTGAATTTTCTGGGAATAGCCTCTGAAGACTACTTTATTCCTGACGAATTTTACGGAAATTTGCATAACTGCTAAACCGTAAGAGATGGGACAAAAACTTAGCACACAAAAAATGTAGAGCACGTTAAAACACACAATGTATGTTATATACATTTTGTTCGTGGAGTTGATCTTTTTTTTTTTTTAAATATTCCTGGTTTTTGGTTTCAGCTTTAAAAAACTCCTACAGGAATTTTTCAACTCCTGTTCATACAAAGTAACTTCAGTCACATAGCAACCAGGTTTTGCGTATCGCTTTAACCTATGGTATTCCCTTATTTCGCTCCTATTTACAAGGAAGCAAGTAACAGGACTACATCTGCTAATTTTTTTTTCTCGATTAGCATGAAATAAATAGAAGCATAAGCGTTCCAACAATAATTTGTTGCCGAGATTTAGAGAAAGTCATGTGAATGAAACTCATCAGATTGTTTTTATTTCTTGATGACCTATGGAATAATATTCTGGTGAAATTCGGTAGAAGCCAAAAGTGTTTATAACGCAAATAAGGTAATAAGAATTATGACAGGAGCAAGAAGCCAACTTACTGTATACCACCATTCAAAATGTTTGAAATTTTGCCATTAGCTTTCCAATATATTCTAGTCGTATATTTATTTCCAATAAAATTGTCAACCAACAAATTGTCAACAACTCAGGGATGTTACTTAATTTCCTCAGTGTTTACAACCTCAGCATATTTAACCAATCTAAATCACATTTTGGTAACATCGCTAAGCATTATACAAAACGCGTTGTACACGCATCTTGTACAAAGTATTCTTAGGAATACGGTTGTAGCCAGGTAGCTGAGGGGCGTAAAAACTGATGCAACATATCACGGAGTAGGAAATTGCAAAAACGATTGGGCAATTCCCCCCTTCACTCCTCAATCCATTCGACACTCGTCTAGAACAGGGTGACGTGTATAAGCAGTGTATGACTGTAGTCTACCATGTACGCACATGGCAGTAGAATTTCAGTATGTAACGCAGAGAAAAGATTAACCCATTTTAACACCCGATGAGGGGTGGAGTATTGTACAACCAGAAAGTTTAGGGATCAAGAGTTCAACTCAACTGCATTTGTCGCAAGCTACGTTTCATATTCAAACCCTGCCCTTCGGTAATGTGGCCTGCACAATACGCTTTTAAGAGCATAGTAAACAGGTGACAGACATGGGCGGAAGCAGCAGAAAGACCCCGTCTTACGAAGTGTTTGCAGGAGTACTTTTTGTGTGTTTGAGTGTACAAGGAAATTACGGTAGGGGAATAAGTAGTCTTTAAGCGAGTCAAATCTTAAGAATTCTGTTCTATTTGCATGGCCAAGAGAAAAAAAATTCGATGTGTTGCATTCACATGTCTTTCTCTACTTCTGAGTAAAAATTATTGTTAATAAGCTTATTCTTCTATTTATTTCATGCTAATCCAGAAAACATTAGCAGAAATAGTCTCATTACTTACTCCCTTGTACGTAGAAGCGAAATATGGGAGTATCATAGGTTAAAATGAAGTCACTGGTTACTAGGTGACTGAAGTTGCTTTGTTTGTATGGACATGAGTTGACAAACTCCTGTATGCAAAAAGTACGAGTTTTTTTAAACCTGAAACCAAAAACAAAGGAATATCTCAAAAACGATCAACTCCTCGAAAAAATGTGTATAACATAAATTGTGTGCTTTAATACGCTCTACATTTTGTGTGTGATAAGTTTTTGTCCATTTCTTACGGTTTAGCAGTTATGTAAACTTTCTTAAAATTCCTCCAGAATAAAGTAGTCTTCAGAGGCTGTTCCCAGAAAATTCAATATATACATATTATTTGTCATGTAAATATCTTTAACATACGATATTTTAATCAAAATCGTTAGCTATTTTTGAGAAAATCAAAATGTAGAGGGTGGTTGGGGGTCAGGTGATTTTCTTGAAAATCGCCGTGTCGCATTCTTGGAAGATACCAAACTTAAATACCAAGTTTGGTATTTAACGGTCTTTTCGTTTTTGAGCTATGCTAGTCACAGACACACACACCATTTCCAAAAATGGTTTGTTTTTTTTTGGATTTAAGGGGACGCAATACATGTATTGCCGTTGAAATCTAGGTATCGAATTTTTGGGTGCATTACAATATCTTCTCTATACCTACACTATGTACATAGTACGTGTAGAGAAAGTAAAAAACGAATCATGACTTATGCAAAAATATTATAAAATAACTGGAAATATTTTGTAATGATTAATTAAATAACTAAATTATAATAATTATGAGCATCATTATAAAAGATGATAATCCAAAGAAAGTCCAAGCTCTACATTCTATTTACCTGATAATATCCAACACATGACATTTCAATTAAAATTTAGTCACTTTTGAGAGAATCAAAATTTCTGAATATTTTTTCCATGTAGGAGCAGTTTAAGGTCAACACCATAGAAGATTCCTAACTTTTATATCAACTGTGGTATTTAACCGCCTATGTTTTGCAGTTATGCTGTTAAAGACATGACCACATACCTTCCATTAAAATGCTTTCTTTGGGAGTGAGCAGAGAATCCGCGGATCCCTAAGCATATATTTCTGGTTAAATCTCTGTGTTGGATTTTTTTATGGAATACAATACTTTCCTACTTATTATATATATAGTGGAGAAAGTGAACGTTGCTGACTAAATTATCTGTAAATTCATATACAATAATTTTAGTAAAAAAAATTAAGAAATTAGTGCACTTAAAAAAATCTGATGTGTTCCATTCACACGAGTTTTTCTACATTGATGTAACAAATTATTGTTAAAAAGCATATTCTTCTATTTAATTTTTTATAATCGAGATAAACATTAGCAAATATTTTCTTAATTACTAGCTTCCTTATAAGTAAAAGAAAAGTAAGGGATTACAATAGGCTAAAACGATGGACAAATCTTTTAAAAGCTGGTTGCCATGGGTTGAAATCCTTTTCTATGCATGGCCAGGATTAAAACTTTCCATGTGAGAAAAGTTTACAAGTATTTTAAATCTGAAACAAATAACAAAGAATATCTCAGAAATGGTCAATTCCTCGTAATTAACTTGACATAAATTGCGTATTTTAACGTGATCTTATTTTTTGTGTAGTTAGTTGGTCTATCTCTTACGGTTTACCAGCTACGCAAAATTCAGCAAATTTCATTCAGAATAAAGAACTCTTTAGTGGCTATTCCCAAAAATTCAAGATATAAATTGTTTTCCATATAAATATCTTTAATATAAGGTATTTTAATAAAAATCATTAGAGCCATTTGAGAAAATCAAAATTTTCGAATTTTTTTCCATGTAAAAGGTAGTTTGGTGTGAGGTGATTTTTCTCAAAATCTTCGTGTCGCATCCCTGGCAGATATTAAACTTATATATCAAGTTTAGTGTTTTATCGAGTTTTCAGTTTTGAGTTATCGTGTTCACAGACACACGGAACATTTTCCAAAAATATGATGCGCTCCATTCACATAACTTTCTCTTTATCTCGGTAACAATTTATTGTTAATAAGGTTATGCTTCTGTCTATGTCATGCTAAAACTTAAGCAGGAACGGCCTTATTACTTAATTCTTATAAGTAGGAGGAAAATAAGGAAATACACAAGCCTAAACTGACAGTCAAATGTTTTAAAATGTGGTTGCTCTGGGATTGAAATCCATTTCTTTGCGTGGCCAAGCTCTGACAAAAAGTCAACGTATGAGAAAACTGTTTTTTAAAACTGAATTCATTAGCAACGAATGTCTGAAAAACGGCCAACTTCACGAAAAAAATGTATGTGACATAAATTGTGTGTTTTATGAGATCTACATTTTTTGAACAAAGTTTTCGTCTATCTCTTACGGTTTACCAGTTATGCAAAATTGGATAAAGATCATCCAGAGGATTTTCTCAGAAAATTCAAGATATACATTTTGTTTGCCACAAAAGTAACTTAAACATACGGTATTTTAATCAAAATCGTTAGCCATTTTTGAGAAAATCAAAATTTTAAGAAAATGCTCCATGTATTTGGGGGTGGGGAGATTTTCTTGAAAATCTTCGTGTCGCATCCTTGGAAGATACCAAACTTATATACCAGGTTTGATGTTTTACCGAGTTTTTATTTTTGAGTTATCGTGTTCACAGACCACAGACACGCACGCACACACACACGGACCTTTTTCCAAAAATCTTTTTTTGGGATACAGGGGATCATAAAACGTGTAATTCCGATGAAATCTCGGTATCGAGTTTTTGAGTGGATTACAATACCTTCTCTATACATAGCACATGTAGAAAAAGTAAAAAGAAATAAATAAAGTGGAGATTACTCAAAGTCAACAGACTGAATTTTCATTGTTATTTATTCCCTCCGTATATTAACAGCAAATGGATTTTCTCCGTAACATGGCTGCCAACACTTTCTGAAGTCATTTTAGTCAAACTGCCTTTTACCTTGCGCATTTCAATTACATTTTTCTCTCCGACAGTTGATTATATCTAAATTGAGGTCAAACTAACAACTTATTGATATCTTAATGTTGTATTTTACTACTTACAACAAGGATGCTACATAAGTTGCACAATAATTCTAACACACTATCTCCCGAGTATTTTTTTTTTTCTTTTTTAGGCTTCCACTTGAGCTTCCCAGGGATAATGAGGTGCCTTGGTCGTATCACAATTCAAGATTATATCTTTCAAGTTCAACAATTAGCTGAGATACAAGAATGGAACACACTGAATTCACTAACAAGCTGAAACGCAACACGCAATCCACATTAGTGATAATAATTATTTTCTTCAAAGTTACAAGAACCCGATGATTATACGTTTACTCTTTTTCGGCGCCATGTGTGCAACTGTTATGTCGTACATTCTATAGTAAAAGATTGTGAGAAACAATTTATATATTGGATAAGGTTCAAAGTGCCGTGATTCCAATGATTGACTTATTTTCTATAAATGGTAATCTAGTTTTCCAGGTGTCATTCACCTCAATGCAATTTGTCACACGTATTTGCACTTTTCCGATGTGCCGACTAACAAGCATTAGATTGCAATCCTATGGCTTGTTCTCTATACCAAGTCTCCTTGGACCCGCGACGCGGTTACAGATGCCGGCATCCGGAGTTAATTTTCTCGTGCTGAAACTGAAGAGAGACAGAGACCAATAGAGAAAGAGAGAGAGAGAGAGAGAGAGAGAGAGAGAGAGAGAGAGAGACGTAGCAATTTGCTCGCGCCGAAAAGAGTGTCGCAGCAGTTTTCTCTTGCCGAAAATGTTACAGGAAAGTTGCAGCAACTTCTTCGGACCGAAAATGTTACAAGAGAGTTGCAGCAACTTCTTCGGGGCGAAAATATTGCGAGAGAAACGCAGCAATTTTCTGGTGCCAAAAATGTTACAGGAGAGTTGCAGTAACTTCTTTGCGCCGAAAATGTTACTGGAGACTTGCAGCAACTTCTTCGCGCCGAAAATGTTACTGGAGACTTGCAGCAACTTCTTCGGGCCGAAAATGTTACTGGAGACTTGCAGCAACTTCTTCGGGCCGAAAATGTTACTGGAGACTTGCAGCAACTTCTTCTGGCCGAAAATGTTACTGGAGACTTGCAGCAACTTCTTCTGGCCGAAAATGTTACTGGAGAGTTGCAGCAACTTCTTCTGGCCGAAAATGTTACTGGAGAGTTGCAGCAACTTCTTCGGGCCGAAAATGTTACAGGAGAGTTGCAGCAACTTCTTCGGGCCGAAAATGTTACAGGAGAGTTGCAACTCTCTTGCGCCGAAAATGTTACAGGAGAGTTGCAACAACTCTCTTGCGCCGAAAATGTTACAGGAGAGTTGCAGCAACTCCTTCGGGCCGAAAATGTTACAGGAGAGTTGCAACAACTCTCTTGCGCCGAAAATGTTACAGGAGAGTTGCAACAACTCTCTTGCGCCGAAAATGTTACAGGAGAGTTGCAACAACTCTCTTGCGCCGAAAATGTTACAGGAGAGTTGCAACAACTCTCTTGCGCCGAAAATGTTACAGGAGAGTTGCAGCAACTCCTTCGGGCCGAAAATGTTACAGGAGAGTTGCAACAACTCTCTTGCGCCGAAAATGTTGCGAGAAAAACGCAGCAATTTTCTCGCGTCAAAAATGTTACGACAAAAACGCAGCAACTTTCTCACACCGTAAATGTTACCAGAACATAGCATGAAGTTTCTCGCGCCGAAAATGTTATGGGATAAAAACCAAGTTTCTCGCACCGAAATAAGTTGCAATAGAGTTGCAGTAATTTTTTCTCACGGAAAAGTTGTTAAGAGTGTCGTAGGAATTTTCTCGCTGGGAAAAGTTGCTAGAGTGTCACAGCAATTTTATCGCACCGAAAAAATTTACAAGAATGTCACAGCTATTTTCTCGCATCGAAAATGTTAGAAACGCAGCAAAGCATGCCGAAAATTCATTTTTAAATGCATTAGCATACCAAGCAGAATCAACCAAATGACCATATTTTCAAGCATTCTCAATTTAATTTCAAGTATACGATACTGTATGTTCGGGCTATATTTGTTAAAATATGGCGCATTATAAACAAGGTAAAGCGATAGTCATATTTTGAAATCGCATGCGATTGTGCTTCGGTCCTCTTTGCCTGGCCAGAAGTAAAACAAAAGCACAAAAATGACAAATTCCCGTTTGAGAAAAGTTTTAAGTATTTCAAAATTGAAACAAATAAGAAATATCTAGGAAATCGTTAACTCTACAGAAATGTATAACACTTAAATTGTTTGTTTTAAGGAGATCTACATTTTTTGTGTAGTAATATTTGTCTGCATCTTGTCGTTAACAGTTATACAAGTCATTCAGTTTATTACTTCAGAGACTATTCTCATAGAATTCAAGATATAGCTTTTATTTCTCATTCAAGTATATTTAATGTGATGTTTTAATCAAAATCGTTAGATCACTTTTTGAAAAAATAAAAATATTACAGATTTTTCCTCGAAGAAAATGGTAGTTTGTGGTGGTGGGGTCATCATCTTGTCAAACTTTTCTTCGCATCCTGGAATATGCTGAACCTAAATAACAAGTCTGGCATTTAACAGACTTTTTTTTTGTGCTCACAGATACAGGGACGCACAAAGAGACCTTTAAAACAATCAAGGGACCTCAAAACAACCGATAGAATCCTGACACCAAATATTTTGTGGAATGCAATAACGCTACTGTATGTACACAGAAAAAAACAAAATTATAGAAAAGGGAAAGAGGACTCATTTTAAATATTTTTGGAGCTTAGGGCCGTAGTAGAAAACAGAGTGAAAAATAATATAAATTCAAACAATTACTTTTCACCGTAGATTCTTTGGAAAAAGAGATTGAAAAACTATTTTATACAGACCTAAAAAAAATTGATCTGACAATGCAATATCTTGGAGAAATGTTCCTGTGTTTCTCTCAAGGACAAGAGAAAGCGTCCTCAATAAAATTACGTATAATATTATTGAAAAAATTAAAGTTCATATTGTTCCCCAAGTTTTCAAACCATTTCCCAAGAAAACATATTCGAAACGCAAATCAACAGAGGAAAAAACGTAGACATTTTTAAAAACACACAATTTCTTCCACAAGATTTTTTTGCGACATTAGCCATTTCCCAGATATTGGTTTAATGGTTCGAATTATTATATTGAACATTCTTTAAATTTTGTAATAAGCTGTGCTTTATTGCCCATAAAATAAACAATAACCTGTATTCCTTGAAAGGAAAAAAAGGCGTAGTTCGCAGAGTTTCAAGCCAAAGCTTGCAGGCAACCAGGAAAGAAAAGATGCCAACTGTAAAAATAATTATAATTATTATTAATAGGATTAATGTGATACTTATTACATTTATTCTTATAAACGTTTAATCTTTTATTTAATTTGTGTTAATCGGGATAAAACATGTATAGGAATGTCATTACCCTACTGTGTACATACATATAGCTTCTCTATTTACTATGTATATAGAGTACTAAAGAAAATAAAAGTGGATTTGAGAAAAATTGTGTGTTACAAGAGATTTTTCCTACTTCATCCAGAATGAAAAGTACTTCAAAGATTATTCCCAGAAAATCAAATATATACATTTCATATCATCAAGATATCTTAATCACAATGTCTTCATCTTCCCTCCATTTTCCATTCTATAGCCGTCTTAAGCAAATGTTAATAGGACTCAAAACGTAAGACGCATTTTTAAGAAAATCTAAATTTTCCACTTAAAGGGATGTTTAACTTAAATAGCTGACAGTCTTTGTGTTGTATCCTTGGAAAATGCTCAATTTTAAAAGTTTGTTATTTAACAGGCATAGTTTGAGCTATTCTTCAGTCAGAGTCTTGAGTCAGCAAAGGTCGGTTGCTTGAGACCAAGTCTGTTACATATTTCAGGGCTTTGTATTAGTTACCATGTAGCCACGTGACATTATCTCTTGTTTCCGGTCTCAAAAGAACTGGCCCAACAATATACCGTTCGTAGATGCAATTACACGGACCCTTCTGTAAATATATGTTTTTTTTCATTCAGGAGACTTAAAAATAGGTTTCTGGTGAAATCTGTGCACTGCCCCCCTGTAGCTATTAAGGGGGTAGTAAAGTAAAAGAGCAAGCTACTGGAAGAATAATTTATATATAATTATGAGATAAAATAAAATGGCTGGAGATAATCGCGTGAAGAAAACACATCCGATATTTTTAGAAGATCGCAAGTCATTTAGGTGCTTTGAACATAATCCTTAGCTGATCTTACCTTGCAGACTTCTTACAACGCATGCTGAATGAGAAAGTATCTATTAAGCAACTTGCACTTTTATTTTTCCCCGAAGGGTTCACTTAAAAAAAGAACGTTTGATTTTTTTTACGGCATTATGCATACAACCAAGTCCATATTCTTGAATTTTAAATTACTTCTAATCCAAAACTTATCTCGGGCAACCTTACGGTAATATACAATTTACTTTTTATGGTATGGGTATTATAAAATAACGGATTTTACAAGCCTACAATGGCTCGAGCTGAAAATAGAACATTTTGATGAACTTTTGGTTCGTGAAAACATTTTCGAAATTATAACATTTAAACATATTTATTACGTGCAAAAATATTTAAAATGCAGCCATGAATTAAACTGCTCACACGTCGTTTCTAAAAGAGCATTATGCACTTCAATATTCTGATTAAAATATTAAAATCAAACATAAGTGAAAGGAGTTAAATATAAATCCGATTTTGTTTTAGTGTTCCATATTATAGCTTCCTTTTATTCCAAGTGTGATTAAGACAGGGTTTTGACTTGAGAAATAAAGATAGCAATCACTCGACTATAGAGACGGTCTAAATCAGCAACACTTTTACCATCTTCAGGAAATAACTAGACAAATGATTGTTCTATATGAATATAATATTTAAGTTATTAGTTTTTGGTTTGCGAGGTTTATAGATCAGCTTTTAGCATGCTTTTCGCAATTCATCTTCCCCATCATTTAGGACGTCCCACATCTGTGACATCTTTACAGTAGTACCCGTTTATACTCTCTCTCTCTCTCTCTCTCTCTCTCTCTCTCTCTCTCTTACACGTACTATGTACATAGTATATAGAGAATGTATTGAATTGCACCCAAAATTTGATACCAAAATTTCACCGGAAATACATGTTTTGGCACCTCCTGAATAAAAAAAAGCATTTCTAGAAAAAGGTCCGTATGCGTGCGTGTGTGCGCGTGCGTGCGTGCCTGGACAGCATAGCTAAAAAACAAAGTCCTTTAAATACAAGCTTGGTATTTAAGTTCTGTATCTTCTAAGGATACGACACGAAGATTTCCAAGAAAATCCCCGCATCCCCAAATACTCTTTACGTGGAAAATATTTCGAAAATTTCATTCTCTCAAAAATGGCTCTAACGGTTTTGATTAAAATCTCTTAAATTTAAGATATTTACATGACAAGTAAAATGTACGAGTATATCTTCAATAGCCTCTGAAGACATGTTTAATCTGGATGAAGTTTGCGGAATTTTGCCGAGCTGGTAAACCATAAGAGCTACACAAAAATGTAAATCTTGTTAAAACACACAATTTATGATATGTACATTTTTTTCGTGGAGTTGGCCGTTTTTGAGATATTCCTTGTTATTATTTTCAGCTTTAAAATAGTTATACTTTTCTAATGCGGGAATTTGTCAGCTCCTGTCCATACAAACAAAGGCACTTCAATCACATAGCAACCAGCTTTTAAAATATTTTACTATCAATTTAGCCTATGATATTCCCTTTATTTATCTTCTGCTTATAAGCAAGCAAGTACTAAGACCCTTTCTGCTAATTTTTTCTTGATTAGCATTAAGTAAAAAGATTATTCAACTTTTTTAACAATAATTTATAGCAGAGATATAAAGAAAGTCATGTGAATGGAACACATCAATTTTATTTTTTATTTTTCTTTAATTTAGAACTGTTCATTAACAAAATATTTCCATGCTATTTTTGTGTTCAGTTTTGAATTTTTACTTTCACTACTATACGTAAGTAGAAAAAGTATTTTATTAGGCCTAAAAATTGGAGATTTCCCCACAAATACAAGTTTTGAGCAACCCTGAATCCAAAAAGCATTTTTATAAATAGGCCCATATATGTGTGCGAGTTTGTGTTTGAACATAACTCAAAAGCGAAAAGGTACTATTAAACTGGGTATTCAAGTTCAATTCCTTAGTGTTACACCTTTTAAGCCTGTGACAGATTTTCAAGAATAGCCATTACCCTTAAATGTAAAGTTTTCCGAAAAATGGTTAACAGTTTTGAATAAAACACCATAAGTTTAAGATACCTATATATCTAATTAAACGTATTTTATACATATATACAGGGTGTTAATTAACTACATCGACATAATTTGCGAGATTGTGCACGTGACTGATATAAGTAATTTGAGATCGGCGATGTATGGTTCGCGGATAAACATAACGCAGCTACATAGCGTTAAACGTGTGGGTTTCAGGTGCTGATAAGTCGTGTTAAAGCAAAGCAGATTGAAAAAATGGCTTAGAATGTCTTTAAAACTGCTGCCCGAGTATAGAAATACAGATTTTCAGTAGCTCATTACTGCGTTCTCAAGATTTAATGTCGCAAAAATCTGTAAAATCTCCAACAAATCACTTGACAGTGCGACACTAGCATTCATTAACTATGTTCTGGAAGTAGCCTACTCTGGAGGCGTTTTTTCCAATTGCTCTGATGGCTTAATGCGTTAGGCGGGAAGCTGTTATCTCAAAGGTCACGAGTTCGGTTCCTATCACAGAGTAAATGCTTTTTAACATTATTTTTTTTTAATTCCAGACGAAGTGCCGCGATTCGTGAACGAGACCCGAACCCGGAAAGTATCTTTCACTTGAAAGCCAGTAGCATAACCACTACGTTAGAGAGGTATGCTGTAATATGTCCCTTCGTTTTTTGTGTTATGCTCTCGAATGTTTGATAAATTAACCAGTGGCGTATTGGCACTTCAGAAACTCCGTTACTTCGACATTTCAGTAAACCAGGTCATAAGTCTCCTATCTCAAATTACGTATTTAATTAATCTACATATTCTGTGAAAATATGTCGGTATAGTTCATTAACTTGCCGTATATCTCATTCTGATCTCATTCTGCGCAATGGTAACATACATATGATGCGAAATGCAGTTGCTGCATTCATCAGCCAGCTGATTAGGACTATAATGGTACAAATGCCTCCTAGAGCGTACAAGCCATGATTTTCGTAAATTTGGTAACACTGCACCTAAGCTGAGAAAGTTGCAGAAGAGTAAACACGAGAACGTGCATGTTTTGAATTTATTTTCAAATATAGTAATATTACAATTCCATCACGTGTATTTACCGAGTCTTGTTTCTCGTTCATGTATAATATTTCATGTTGTGATAATCAGTGCAATAGTAAATATTCTCTTGTATTATATTGTACATATCCTGTACTTGAAATATATTTTTAAAAACTTCGCAGATTTATTAATTAAAATCTTTTGCAATATATTTCAGATGCCTAGAAAGTGCTGTGTCCTTGGATGCAAGTCAAATCAGTGTAAAGTTAAAAGGCAATATTTCTATATTTTCTTTCCACAAGGGAGAAACGAGGAGGCAGTGGATTCGTGCTATCCCACGCAAAGACTAACCGTAGTCATATGGCAAAGTGCAGCCAGCCCTTTAAAGTCATCTGCTCACATCATACTTACCCCTTAGTCCCATGACAGTGAGATAGTATTAGGGAGCCGTCCAATCTACTGCTTGTGAATATATAGAAACACAAATGCGATTACTACGTATCTATCACTTTTTACTGAAGGTGGCACTGTGGTTTGTGTTATTAAACATCAAAGTCGGTATTTACCTTGGAGATTGAAGGAAATTACTAAAAGAAATCAGCCCGATTGGTCACGCACGGGATTTGAACTCACGACCTATCAATATTGGACACAATCGTTTCCGCCAAACCACCTCGCTCGGTATTATGTTTACTCCTGAAATTATATTTTCCCTTAACTCCATTTAGTAGTATTATGCTTTTTTGTACTCCAGTTTCAGATTCCGCGAAAATGAATAGTTTGGCCGAAAAGTGTATCCACTTATATTATTCCTAGTTTAAAGTAGTTACCTAGCCTTACTTTATTGTTATATTAATGAAACTATATTCCTTAAAATGAGCATCTAGATTCTCCAAGAAAAATGTAATAACCGAAATAAAAATGTCGATGTGTTTCATACAAACTGTTCTATGGACAAACTGTTCTTACAAAAGATCATTCTTTTATCTACATCATGCTAATTGAGATAATCGAGAATTGGTTTTATTATGCGGCTCCTTGTAAGTAGAAGGGAGATGAAGTACATTAGACTATAGCGAAAGTCAAATCTTTTAAAAGTTAGTTCGGTTTGCTTTGAATATTCTGTTTGAGAAAAATATGTATACCAATAAGGAATATCCCAAAAAATTCAATTCCATAAGAAAAAAGTATATGACAAATTATTTGTTTTAACATTTTTGTGTAGTAATTTTTTGTATATCTCTTACGGTTAACCGTTACGCAAAATTCTGCAAAAACTGCCCATGATAAAAAGGTCTTAAGAGGCTATTCCCAGAAAATTCAAATTTTATATTTTATTTGCGATGTAAATAACTAATATACTGTATTTCAATAAAAATTGTTCGAGACATTTTGAGGAAAACAAAATGTTCAAAAATATTTTCCATGTTTGTTGTGGGATAATTTCTTGAAAATCTCGTGTCGCATCCTTTGAAGATACTAAATATAAATACCATATTATGTATTTAACGGTCTTTTCGTTTTTGAGCTATGCTGTCCATAGACACACAAAACAAATACACAAACAAATACATACGCGCGCGGATCTTTTTAAAAAATATTTTTCTAAACATCGAAGTTTTGGGTGGATTACAATACTTTCTCTAGCTACTATGTACATTGTAGAGAAAGTAAAAATACAATCTCACTAACAATGACTGTCGTCCTTGCAGGACCTATGACGTAATCCACGAAGCAAATTATGAAGACAAAAATATAATAAATAAGCAGGTGTAAGGTATAAATATAAGCAGATAATGCGACATCTGGCGAGGTTTATAGGCAACATAAAGTACATGACGTACAGAAGCCTCCCCTTCAGAATGTAGGGGATGTAAATTTCCTCAAGGGTGAAATTAACTTTCCCTCCCTGCATGCATGTGAAAAACGCCACTAGTGTAATTTTTCTTCTGTATTCAGTGACGCCATACCACGTTTTACAGCAAATTTTACGGTGCTCCACAAAGACACATTGAGTGCGATGCAATGTGTCAAGCTTCCAGCCGCAAATCGGATTTTGGTCTGATTGATTTTCCTGTTCCGTAGTCGCGGGGCAAATTAAAATCGCTCTTCTAAATTCCACGGGCTTTGGAGATGAGAGGTCACGCAGTGTTTATCTCTCGCAACAGATCACAGCATTTAGGTTTAGCTAGAAACGACGTTTCCAAAACGCTAAAAATGTACCACACTGTGAAGCTGAAATACGAACATCAAAACTGTAAACACAAAAAAGTGATGTTTTCCATTCGCATGACTATCTCTAGTTACTCTGCAACAGAGTATTCTTACAAAAGCTAAACTTTCCGTCTACTTCGTGCTAATAAATAAGCAGACGATAGAAATTGTCGTATTAATTACTAAATTAATACGACAATATTATCGGAGGAAGGCTGAAGTGACTGTCAAATGCTTCAAAAGCTGTTGATATGCTATTGAAGTTAATTTCTTTGCATGGGCAGCAGTTTACAAATTCCCCTATGAGAAAAATGTAATAATTTTGAAATTATGTAGAACTAATAACAAGGAATGTCTCGGGAATGGTCAACTCACGATAATGTGGATATGGTGTGTTTTTAACGAGAACTACATTTTGTGAAGTTAAGCTTTTGTTCATCTCTTACTGTTTACCAGTTTTGCGAAGGTCATCCAGAATGGAAAGGTCTTCAGACGCAATTCCCTGAAAATTCAAGACATACATTTTATTTGCCATGTACACATATTTTGTATAGGGTGATTCAATCAAAATCGTTAGCCCTTTGAGAAAATCAAAGCTTTCGGAATTTTTCCATGTGAAGGATGGTTTGGGTTTGGGGTTTTCCTTAAAATCTTCGTGTCGCATTCTTAGAAGATAGTACACAATTTTGCTGGCTTTTTGTTACTTTTTCTACACGCACTATGTACATTGTCTGTAGAGTAGGTATTGTATTCCACCAAAAAATTCGATACCGAGATTTCACCGGATATACCTACATGTTTTGTATCCCCTGAATCCCAAAAAGCATTTTTAGAAAAAGCTCCGTGCGTGTCTATGCGTCTATGTGGGTGGGCGAGTGGACAGCATAGGTCATAAAGGAAAATACCGTTAAATACCAAACTTGGTATTTAGGTTTGGTTATCTTCCAAGGATGCCACACGAAGATTTTCAAGAAAATCCCCCACCCCAAACTAACCTTTACATGGAACAATTTTCGAAATGATTGATTTTCTCAAAAATAGCTAACGATTTTGATTAAAATCTCAATTAAGATCTTTACATACCAAATAAAATGGATATCTTAAATTTTCTGGATGATTTGTAATGAATTTTGCATAACTGGTAAACCGTAAGAGACTTGTTACACAAAAAATGTAGATCACGATAAAACACACAAATTATGTCATATACATTTTTCTCGAGGAGTTGATTGCTTTTTAAATATTACTTCTTATTGGTTTCAGCTTTAAAAAACTTATACTTTTCTCATACAGGAATTTGTCAACTTCTGTTCGTACAAACAAAGGAACTTCAGACACATAGCAACCATCTTTTGACTATCACTTTAACTTATGATACTGCCTTATTTCGCTCCTACTTACAAGGAAGCAAGTAATAAGACTAATTCTGCTATTTTATCTCAATTAGCATGAAACAAATGGAAGCATAAGATTTTTAACAAAACGTGATAAAGCAAAAATGTGTGTGGCATTAATATTTACAAGATATTCGTTGTTGTTGTCAACATTGCTTTCGTCTTTCCTTTGTTTCTCGTGGCTATGTAAACGGGGTGGAATTCTAAAATATGAATATAGCGACCCGATGTTAAACATTTAACTATTGCTTCCCTAATGTATCTCTATTGTAGCTAAAGCAAAGCATGATGAAACTAGTTATGCAAAAGTTTATCTCGATTAACAGGAAGTACTGACAAATATATGGTTTTGTATGAATGCTTTGGAAATAACAAACCATGCTATAAAATGTAACATCAGATTTTATAAGATTTCGCGCTTACTTGTTGCATTGCATACCTGTCTTTTCCCTTTTACAGATATGATGTTTTTAACGCTTAACTACTTTCTCTAAACGTATTATGTACATAGTGCATAGAGAAGATGTTGTATTGCACCCAAAAATTTGGTACCGAGATTTCACCGGAAATACATATTTTGATACCCCCTGAATCAAAAAGAGAAAGCATTTTTAAAATCTGTGTGTGTGTTTGTGTGTGTGTGTGTGTGTGTTGGGGCAGCACGAAAAGACCGTTAAATACAAAACTTGGTAATTAAGTTTTGTATCTTCCAGGGATGTCACACGAATATTTTCAAAAAAATGCCCCCACCTCAAACTACCCTTTATATTGAACCTTTTTCGAAAATTTAGATTTTCTCAAAAATGGCTCTAACGATTTTGATTAAAATACCGTCTATTTAAGTCATTTTTATGACAAACTTGTATGTATATCTTGCATTTTCTGGGAATAGTCTCTGAAGACCTCATTCGAGATGACTTTTGTATTAACTGGCAAACTAAGTGACATATAAAAACATACTACATAAAAAATTCAGATCTCGTTAAAAAAAACAAAATGTTTTATACATTTCTTTTTGTAGAGTAAACCGTTTTCGAGATATTCCGGATTAGTAGTTTCAATTTTAGCCACTCAAACTTTTCTGAAACGGTAGGACATCTAGCTTCTCGTTTCTTGTTGGTATTCTCCTGGAAAACAAAGATTAGAATTTCAATTGTTTCACATAGTGACCGGCTTTTAAAGGACGAGACTTTTGTTTTAATCTGTACATTTTCTTATGTGTCTTTTACTTACAAGGGAGCTAGTAATAAGACTAACTCTGCTTATGCTTATCTTGATTAGCACGATGTAGATAGCAGAGTAATCTTTTGAATAAAAAGTTTGTTTGCCGAACAGCTAG
Organism: Hymenopus coronatus; assembly: GCA_030762935.1. Lineage (NCBI taxonomy): Eukaryota > Metazoa > Arthropoda > Insecta > Mantodea > Hymenopodidae > Hymenopus > Hymenopus coronatus. The sequence continues at coordinate 124,290,663 of CM060896.1, read as the reverse complement.
AGGACACTATGTGAATGGAAAACATTAGATTTTTTCCCCTTTTAATTATAAAGTACCAAGTAATAAGGACAATTTCTGCTAATTTTTTCTCGATTAGCTTGATGTAAATAGAAGGATAAGCTTTTTAATAATAATTTGTTACAGAGATGAAGAATAAGCTTATTCACAATGATTTGTTACAGAGATGTAGAGAAATTAATGTGATTGTAACATCATTTTTTTTACTTTCTCTACATGTACTATATAGGTACATAGTGTATAGAGAAGGTGTTTCATTTCATCCAAAAATTCGATACTTAGATTTCACAGAAATCTATGCTTTGAGACCCCCCGAATCAAAAAAAAAAAAAAATATCCGTATGTGTGTGTCTGGGGGCAACACAGCTCAAAAACGGAAAGTCCCTTAAATACCAAACGTGGTATTTAAGTTCAGCATCTTCCACGTTCAGCATCTCGGAGATTTTCAATAAAATCGCTCCAACTATTCTTTGCATGGAAAAATTTTCGAAAATTTCGATTTTCTCGAAAACGGCTCCAACGATTTTAATTAAAAATGGTATAATAAAATTATTTACATGATAAATAAAAGCATCTTTAATTTTCTCGGAATAACCTCAGAAGACATGTTTATTCTGAATGAATTTTGCGCAATTTTATATTAACTGGTAAACTGTAAGACATAGGCAAAAGTGTTTTAAATAAAAAAAGTAGAACTTGTTAAAATACATAATCTTTTTCGTGGATTTTACCGTTTTTGAAATATTCGTTGTTATTGATTTCAGTTTTAAATACCTACTTATACTTTTCTCATACGGGAACTTGTACACATGGCCACGCAAAGAAAGGGATTTGTATACCATAGTAAGCACATTTTAAAACATTTTACTGTCGGTTTAGCCTAGTGTATTCCCTTATTTCTCTTTTTATTGTTTCATTTATATAGGTCCCCTTTCACATCTAAGGTCATATCGGGGTCTTTGCATTAGGAACAACTCATCTGCAGGTTTTGTTGTTTTTTTTTTTTTAATATTGGATTTAAATAATGTTGTTTTCCTTCAATACACCTTCACTCTCGCATACATACTTTCAGGCTCTCGGACTGTGGGGTATAGGGAATAATTCTGGTTAAAGAAACATTCCTCGTCCCAGCCGGACATCAAACCCGGGACCTCCGGGTGAGAAGTCAGATCCTGACCACTCGACCAGGAAGGAGTTCTGATTTCCCTTCCACGTATAAAGGACTAGGTAATAAAACTGTTTATGTTAATGTTTATTTCGATTAGCATGAAGTAGATAGAAGAATAGGCTTATTAACAATAATTGTTGCAAAGATGTAAAGACATTCTTGTGAATGGAGCACATCAGATTTTTAACTAAGGCTTGGTAACATTTACTGTTTTACCGTTTATCATAGTTGTTGCATTTGGTTATTCATTCGCATAAACATCGCTTTGCAAGCCAAGGTCTGTATCATGAGAATGAAAAGCGAACAGAGATTATCCGTGCTGTATGTGGAAGCGTGTGTAACGAAATACAGGCAGTGCTTACTTCGCCATGCATATTTCAACTGCCTCAACACAAGCACCTGAAATATTTACTCTAACACCTGCGAGTTATCCCGGTCTCTCTTCGCAAGCGCAATAGCTATGCGAGTTTAGTGATGACGCGTATGTTGCAGCTGACGTACATGGAGAGAGTACCGACTGTAACATAGAGCAGCGAGTATTTCATCCACGCACGAAATGATCAATCCTGATAGAAAGTTATTTTTTTACAAATTACGAGGGCTGTCGCAGAAGTACCCGACCTAACAAAGAAAGCGCAACAATTTTGGGGGGAAAATCGTTATTTCTCTACATAGTCTCCTTTCAGCTTGATACACCTTTCCCTGCGATGTTCAATATCTTCCATATCCTGTTTATAGTGAGAATTATAGAGGTCTGCAAAATAGCCATCAACTGCAGACTTCACCTCTTCATTGTTGGCAAAGCTTCTACCACCATGCCATTTCTTCAAGTTTGGAAACAGAAAATAATCAGAGGGGGACTAAATCTGGCGAATAGGGCGGATCTAGCATGAGGAAACAATTCGAACGATAATAGACGTGTGAATTGGTGCATCGTCTTGATGAAACAAAACTTTTCTTTTTCGCTAAATGCGGCCGTTTTTGCTCGACTTCATCACTCAAACGCTGTAACAAGTTCACATAATATTCGCCATTGATTACTTTTCCTTTTTTGAGATGATCAATGAAAATTATCCCGCGTGCGTCCCAGAAAACTGACGCCATGATCTTGCCTGCAGAATGAACTGCCTTCGCCTTCTTTGGAACGATTCTCCCTTTCCAACCCACTGTTTTGATTGTCCCTTCGTCTTAGGTGTGAAGTGATGAACCCAGATTTCACACCTTATAATGGATCGACGCAAAAATTCAGTTTTATTGCAGCAAAGTATTGCCAAACACTCGACTGAAACATCTTCACGATGCTGTTTTTCTTCTACTGTGAGCAAACGCAGCACCCACCTTGCACACAACTTTCTCATATCCAAATTTTCAGTCAGTATGTGATGTACGGAACTTTTTGAAATGCTTGGAATGTCTGATAGCCCGCGCTTTTTCAGTCTACGGTTATCCAATACCATTTTGTACATTTTCTTTACTATTCCTGGACTAGTAACAACATTTGGTCGAACAATGCGATGCTCATCTTGGCAGCTCGTACGGCCGCGCTTAAGCTCTACCACCCAATATTTCACTGTTGTAAATGAAGGATCAGACTCCCCCAAAGTAGAATCAAGCTCAGCTTTAATATTAGTTCGACTAAGACCTTTCAAATTAAAGTATTGTACCACATAACGATGGCCAATTTTATCCATAAATATTCACTGAGAGTTTTCACTAATGATGTCTGCCAAACAAATGGTAAGCAATGTAACAGCGTCAAACTTCAAACTTGAGCTTTCTAAGGCTGGTACTTTTTATTAGTTTTGTTGTTTGAAACAAAAACCGTATTTATACGTCAGGTCGGGTACTTCTGGGTCAGCCACTGTACAACTGTCTATCCTACTCAAACTTAACGTCATTACTCAATTACAAATCATATCCCATTTTATTAAAAATCAGAAAAAATAAGGAAGGAAATAAGGGGTGGTAAGTCAGAAGTACAAGATGATAAATTAGATGTCAATTTAAATATTGTGGCTGTAAATTTTAGTAATAATTTTTCTTAAAATTATACGCTTCTTGTGGCAATGCTGTATCTTCGCATTAGCGTGAGGAATAAATAGTAAGTAAGATTTCGGGTCCCGCAGGCATGTTTAATGCTTTCTTTGTTGGCTTCGCAAATATCGCATTTCTCGCCATTTTGCGGTTCCCGAGGTAAATTTGATTATTTCTGTTTAGCTCAGTTCCGGGTTTCTCAGCATAATGCTAACATAATTCAGAAGTCAGTTTTGTAAATCATATAAAAGCTCCGAGTTTTTGTACTGCGAAGTCTTTTGGCCACTACTGCTACCAGAATTGTTGACATTTGGATCTCCGAAGGGAACTTAGTTTATTTTATTAGTGGAATATTTCAAAACCTCCCGCAATGTCTCAAAACCAATGCCACTTTCCCCGGTTCAGGTCTAAATTATTTATCATACTGTAAGAAAGTTCATCGACCTCTCTTTGTATCATAATGTACTTTAACTTAGTTATCACCTAGAGTTACCTCTCTCGTAGCGTCTAATTTCAAGCAGTATATTATCTTGCACATCTAGTCCTGTTTCCTAATTTTAGATTAAGTATAGATAATTGTAACCCCCGATACTTCTGACTACGCCTATTCCCTAGTGTCTGTTTCCCCAATCCCATGATGTGAAACCTTTAAAGTTAACTTGGTGTCGATGGTTTAGGGTGGCAACCCCTAGACGGACGAACGAGAACGTTACATTTGGTGGACGTGCTGTGTCCCCTCCTTTTTCTGTAACGTTACAATATAAATATAATGGATCTATGGATATTTATGAGAAGATTTTGAGTGGGTAGAAAGAGTAAATCAATTAAAGAATTAATTGTTAAAATATGCTAATGTTGAACTATCCATATACCTATAAATACCATTACTGTCTGACGTGAAAACAAAATAAAACAAACTAACCGAGAGGAAGCTTAGAGGCAAGTCTGTGGCGCGCATTCGAGAGATATTGGGTTCAAATTCCATAGACCGACCAGTTTGGCTGAGCATTTTTGTGATGTCCCTCCCTCGCCAAGGTATATAACGGATTGGGTATTTAGTATCCCAGCCCAAAGTTCCATCATCCACTGAAAATATGGCAGCTGCAATTGCGGTACCATTTATTCACAGATGATGTAAGCAGTGGACTATTACACCTAACCTTATCACATGTTTAAAGAGCTAGTGGTATGTGTGGTGCGAGGAGATGAAGCCTTTGCAAAACATCTGACTATGGATGGTAGAACAGCTTGACTGTATGACTCTCTAAAACCATCTGCAGGTCACTAAGCGAAGGTAGCATGGTCTGAAAGATGAAGCCTTAAAGGGCTATTGTCCACCACCTACCGCCAACGTGGTAACTCACCGAGCGCTTCTGTTGCAATATAGTCAAGTTTGCAAAGTGACGTAAAATAAAAGATACGAAAAAATCTCGTGTTCCATTCACATGACTTCCTCTACATCTGTAACAAATTATTGTTAAAAATCTTATTATTCTATCTACTTCATGCTAATTGAAATAAACATTAGCAGAAAGCTTTCTCGTAAGTAGAAGGGAAATAATGGAATACACTAAGCTAGAACGATAGTCAAATATTTTAAGTTAGTTGCCATGTGGATGAAATCCGTTTCTTTGCATTGCCAGCTGTTGAAAAATTCTCGTATGTGAAGAGCTTAGGTATTTTAAAAACAAACCAGTAACAAGCAATAACTCAAAAATGACAAAATGTACAATAAAAATTTATGACAAATTGTTTCATCGAGATTTACATATTTTGTGTAATATGTTTTTGCCCATCTCTTATGGTTTACAAGTTATGCAAAATCCAGCAAAATTCATCGAGAACAAAGATCTTAAGAGGCTATTTCCAGAAAATTCAGATATATTAAAGATATTTACACGACAAATTAAATGTATATGATATTTTAATCATAATCGTTAAAGCCATTTTCTAAAAAAATCAAAATTGACAAAAAAATTTCCATGTAAAGGGTAATTTGGGGTGGGGGATTTTTCTCAAAATCTTTGTGTCGCAGCATTGGAAGATAGTCAATTTATATACCAAGTTTGATACTTTACCGACTTTTCGTTTTTGAGTTCACAGACACACGATCACACACACGGTATTTTTTTTCTAAAAATGCTCTACTTGGATACAGGGGTCCCTAAAACAAGTATTTCTGTGAAATCTTGGTATTGAGTTTTTTGGGCTGTATACAATACCTTATCTACATCATTTACATAGTACGTATAGAGAAAGTAAAAATGAATAAAATATACAATGAGAATTTGAATTTGGACAGTAAATTGTGGTTGCGCGTAATGTTTTTACTCTCTCTGCACGTACTATATTAAGACATAGTGTATGAGAAGGTATTGCATTTCACCTAAAATTCGATACCGAAATTTCACCGGAAATACTTGTTTTAGGACTCCTTGAATCCAAAATAAGCATTTTTGGAAAAAGGTCCATGTGTGTGTGTGTGTGTGTGTGTGTGTGTGTGTGTGTGTGTGTGTATAAACACGATAATTCCAAAACAAAAAGTCGGTAAAATACCAAACTTGCTATCTTAAATTTAGTGTCTTCCAGGGATGCGAGACGAAGATTGAGAAAAATCCCCTATATTAAAGATATTTATATAGCAAATAAAATGTATGTCACATTTTCTGGAAAAGTGTATATCATATTTTCTGGGAATAGACTCTAAAAGATCTTTCTTGTGAATACATTTTGCTGAATTTTGCGAGACTGGTAAACTGCAAGAGATAGACAGAAACTTACTACACAGAAAATGTAGATTACGTTAAAACACACAATTTGTCATGTACTTCTTTTTTTCGAGGAATTTACCATGTTGTTATTATTTTCAGATTTAAAAAACTTAAAAACTTTTCTCACACGGAAAGTTGTAAACTCTTAGAAACGGATTTCAACACCATGGTAACCAGCTTTTAAGAGTTTGACATTCGTTTTAGCCTAGCGTATTCCCTTATTTCCCTTCTACTTACAAGGAATCAGTAATTAAGACAATTTCTGCTAATGTTTATCTCGATTATCAAAGTAGATAGAATAATATGCTTTTTAACAATAGCAGCAATGTAGAGAAAGTCATGCGAATGTACACATCAGATTTTTTGTTGCTCAACTGTTATGCTGCTGCTAATGCGGCAGTTTGTGTCCCTACTGCACTACAGATTCACTATCGAGATTGCTAGAGAGGAAGCCGGCAACTCTCAGTTCCCAGTTTGTGCAGGAATCACTTCAACATATTATCTCTTTGCTAATTACCTCGTGAACAGAGCCTTGCTAGTGCACCAGTTCAATGATAACGTACATTTGCATATTTAACACCACTTTAATTCAACGCTCTACTGTTGCAGTGCTATCTTACCCTCTAGAGTATGCGTTTGCAAAACAAAAGAACGGATTATAAAACTTAGAGTGAATAAGTAAAATAGATTACACTGGCTATTTCAAATGTAGTTGCACTTTCATTTTTACTTTCTCTAAACATATTATGTACATAATGTTTAGAGAAAGTATTGTATTCCACTCCAAAATTCGATGTCTAGATTTCACCAAAGTAGATGTTTAGAAGTTCCCTGAGTCCAGAAAAAACATTTTTTAGAAAAATATCCATGTATGTAGTGTGTCTAAGTGTGAAGACAGTATAGCTCAAAAACTAAAATACAGTTAAATACCAAACTTGATAAGTTTAATAGCTTTCAACAATGCGACACGAAGTTTCTCTAGAAAATCGCCACCCCTAATTACCCTTTACCTGGAAACGTTTCGAAAAATTTGATTTTCTCAAGAACAGATCTAATGAGTTCAGTTAAAATACTGTAGTATATTAAAGATATTTGCACGACAAATGTACATCCTGAATTTCCTGGAAATAGCTTCTGAAGACTGTTCATTCAGGACGAGTGTTGTCGAAATTTACCTCTGTAAACCGTAACAAAGAGAAATTTTTATTGCACAAATAAATGTAGATCTAGTTACAACACAATTTAAGTCATACTATTTTTTCGTGAAGCTGAATATTTCCGAGACATTCCTTGTAATTTGTTTCACATTTAAAACAACATTTTCTCACGTGGAAAAGATGTAAACTCCTGGCCATGCATAGAAACGGATTTCAACCACATGGCAAACAGCTTTTAAAAGATTTGACTATCGTTTAGCCTAGTGTATATCCCTATATCTCGATCATCATAAACTAGATAGAAGAATAAGCTGTTTAACACTAATATATTACAGCGGTGAAGGGAAAAGCATGTGAATGGAACACATCATATTTTTAGAAAAAGATAAGTGTGTGTGTGTGTATACAGCATAGCTCAAAAACTAGGAAGTTTAGTATCTTTCAAGGATGCGAAACGAAGATTTTTCAAGAAAATCCCAACCCAATCTACCCTTTACTTTGAAATACTTTCGACAATTTTGATTTTCTCAAAAATGGATATAACGATTTTAGTTAAAACCCTTGTATTAAAAATATTTTTATGACAAAATTTACATCTTAAATTTCCTGGGAATACCTTCTGAAGACTTGTTCATTCTGGATACATTTTGCTGAAATTTGCATAACTGGTAAACCGTAAAGGATAGCAGTGGCGGCCGGCCTTTAGGGGCACAGGGGCACGTGGCCTCCCTATAACAATTTCAGACAATTTCTACATTATATTATTAGGTAAAATGCTATGATCTATAACGCATTTTGTATAAATTTAAACCTACTATGCACACTGGACAGTTGGAGTGAAGATGACTGTCGAAACTAGTAACCGGCCGCGTTTTTCGACACAAGCGATTTTGTGGGCATCCTATGCGCACGCGCAGAAGAATTCAATGCTTTCAGATGCAGTTAATTTGTGGGTGCCGGTTTCAAGGGGCCGAGAGGGGAAGGTTATCTTAGGACACGAAAGCCTCTGTGGTCATTTGCTGCGCATGCGCAAAGAGAAAATAAGAACCGACAATAAGCAAAAGTTAAAGAGTATATAATAAGAAACCTTTCTTAAGTTTGAATGTCTTCTTATTTGAAAACAAAGTTGATCTCTTAATCTCCCGAACGAAACTTACAAAAAGAAGCTTATGTGGTAAAAATGTACAATGTTGGTACTTGGTATTCTCTCCTCCCTGCCAAGCAGACAAGGTACGCTGGCGCGCTAACGCTCAATGCGCACAAGCAGTGTGTTGTGTAATTACCCTAAGTATACTAGGAAATAGATTCGCGATACATTTGAAGCTGCACTTGAAAACAGAAAAGGTCAAACAACCAATAGTTATTGAAAAAATGGACCTTACTTGCGAGAGGTGATTAGTGGCTAGTGTTTTGAGAATGAGTGCTGAGTAAGAGTAAACTGATAAGTGTGAAACATTGCCTTGAGTGTATTTCACGTATTATGAAACATAATCCGAATGCGCTGGAGAATAATTTGGTGAAATTAACTGCAGAATGATATGCCGATTTATCAGTTGCTAGCGTTCAAAGACACTGCAGTGTTAAAACTCGTCTTTAGAGGGAAAATCCTAAACACTGTTAGGCGACGGTTTGTAAAGTTTACAATTGCTAATAAAGAAAATACTTTAGATATTAATATCACGATCCGATCTACTTTACTTTAAGGGTAGTTTCCATAATTTTCTGAGAGAAAAGCGAGCTTCGTTGGTGAAAAGAAACATCATGAACAGTAATTGACATACATAAGCTATTAAAGTTGTGTAAGGTAGTATTGAAGACTGGAATCTTTAACTCAAGTGCATCAGCTGTTAAGACGAGCTATGCATCAATTTACAGCAGGATCACCTCTCTGGTAATGTTGTTGACATATAAAGAGTGAAGGTGACGGTTTCGTGTCAAATTTCTCGGAACATGTCGCGTTCAGTTTCTGACTTAAATCAAAGAGTTATGGAAGTATTTTTTCAAGCAAAGGGTCGAAGAATGGACTTCATCTACAAACAGAAAGATTAATGCTAATACGCAAATTAGCATTTCATTATTACTGATATCTTTTAATATCCACTAATTTTAGTCTGTCGTCATCCGTGATCTAGGGGTAACATGTTAGTCTCTGGTTCTCAAGGTCGCGGGTTTAAACCCGGCTGATTTTTTTTCAGGCGTAAAAATCCCTTCCTTCATAAGGGAAGTAAAGTCGTCGATACCGTGTCGTAGATTTACGGCACGTAAAAGAAAACCTCAAGCCTGATAAAGAGACCTTTGAGCATTATTAAGCGGTGTTTCGCGCCCAAAATAGATTGAGACGCTTAGAACCGTAGCAGTTAAAGAGCGTCCATAAATAACATTCAATTTAGTTTTAATCTTAGTCAATCTTAAAATTGTGCCTACAAGATAATTTTGCTACGAGCCGCCACTGAGGGATAGACACAAATATACAGCGCAAAAAGTTTAGCTCTTGATCCAACACAATTTATGTCATACATTTGTGTTGTAGAGTTGACTGTTTCCGAGATAATCCTTGTTATTGGTTTCAATTTTAAACTACCAACGTAGCGTTTCTCAAACGAGTCGTCTTTCCTTTCATCTCTCTTTTGTGTAACTGGCAATGCAAAACGAAGCGAGCTGCAGTTGTTCACGTAGCGACCAGCTGTTAAAAGATTTGACTATCACATTAGCCTAGTCCATTCCCTTATTTCCCTTCTATTTAGAAGGAAGAAGGTAACATGACCATTTCTGCCAAGATTTGTCTCGATTAGCATGAGTAGATAAAACGATCTTTTGTAGGCAAGTAAAGTGTGTGGAACAGCTGGGGAAAAAAAAAATCAGGTGAACGGAACATGTCAGATTTTTTGATGAATAAGTAATCAAACTCTCCTCCTCTATTCATGTAATAAATATGTAATCCAAAATGTTTGGTAATTACCGTCTCTACTGCGTATACTTACACACACATATATATTGTGGACCACTTTTCTCCGAGCATAACTCTAAGGTACTAGATTGCTAAGAGCACTTTACCCACTCCAAAATATGACTGAACTGTTGAAGGCTAATATTTCAGCTTAGGCCTTATATTTTCATGATACACTACGGTATTATCAGTCGTCCTCCGTGGTGTGGTGGTTACCATAAGGTCGCGGATTCAAACCCGGCAGAGGACGATAGATTTTTTTCGGGTATAAAACTTAGCATGTATTCCTTCGGAAGGGTAGTAAAGCCGCTGGTTCCGTGTGGTAGCTCTACGACGCGTAAAAGAACCTCAACCCTGATAAATAGACCTCTAAGCAAAATTAAGCGATCCTTTATGCCCAAAATAGAATGGAGCGCTGAGAACCACAGCAAGAGAAAAGGGCGTCCATAAATAAAATTCCATTTCAGGAATTAATTTCCGTATTATTACCTCAGTTTTCTTATTGTCATTTTCTTACTGCAGCGAGAATAACTTTAATCATACCGGGTGAAATGTAAATGGCTTTAACTGCTCTGGTTCTCAGCGTCCCATTCTAAATTGGGCGCGAAAGACCGCTTAATTTTGCTCAGAGGCCTCTCTAGCAGAATTGAGGTTCTTTTACGTGCCGTAAATCTACGACACGGGACCAACGGCTTTACTTCCCTTCCGAAGGAAGCCATGCTAAGGATTTTTACACCCGAAAAAATCCATCGTCCTCCGCCGGGTTTGAACCCGCGACCTTGGGTATATGAAGTCAGCATGGTAACCATTACACCGAGTGGGATGGCCCAAGTGGTAGCTCTTTGTATTAACAGAAATGGTGTATTACTTATTTCCTCGTAAATAGATGGGAAATAAGGGAGTACATAAAGCTCCGCGGTTAGTCAAACTTTTAATAGAATATCGCTATGCGATGACTTGAAATTCGGTTCTGTTTGTAATGTCAGCAGTAAAAAAGAATAAAGAATCACTCCCCAATTGAGAAAAGTGTAAGTATTGAATATTTAATCAACGAGGAATATTTTGGAAATAGTTTACTCGATAAAAATGTTATGACATAAGCTGTGTGGTTTAACGATATCTATTCTATCTGTAGTAGCATTTTATTCAATTATGCAGAAATTCTCCTGAATTAAGAAAACTTCAGAGGTAATTTCCAGAAGTTTCAGGATTTATATTTCATCATAAAACATCTCAAACATATGATATTTTAATAAATACCTTATGTCATTTGAGAAAATCAAAATGTTCGAAATATACTCCGTGTAAAGGATAGTTAATAGATCGGGAAATTTTCTTGACATATTCAGTTTTGCATCATTGCATTTTCTTACTATGGGTCCAAACTACCCTGTCCACATACACCCCTCACACTCGAACTGTTTCTGAAAATGCTTTTTTAGTTCAGTTGTCCTCAAAATATGCATTTCCGGTAATATACCGGTAATGAATTTTTGTTCAATGCAATTTAAAATCCTCGTGTTCTATCCTTAGATGTGAAATGAAAACCAAGCTTGTTAATATCAGACATTTCGTTTTCGAGTTTTATGCGCTCGGGGCATGCGCAAAAGTTCGCAGGCAGGGGTATTTCCAATTTCATTTTAATGCAGGAAGCTCAAAATATGCATCTTCTGTGAATTTTTGATAGTGTAAGTTTGGAACCAATGTAATACCTACCTGCGTTTTTCAAAATAGAAAAACTCATGTTATATGTAACTATATTATATCGGGCGAGGACCACTTTTGCTTTGTTGTAAGCCTAGACACTAATGTAGTGCTAGGAACTTCTCATCAGCTGTTCCCCTAGGAGCGTGTGTACAGTGTAGCCCCCTAGCGGAATTATTAATAAGCTACGTGCAGTAGCAAGTGGCATCTGGCGCCTCCCTTATCAAGCGGAATTTATGTTCCAAGTTTTGGAGTCCACGTCAAAGTTTAGCACAAGTTGGTGCCTTAGACCCCTTATTAATTATATACGAAATCATCATCAAGCCTGCCAGATGCGATTAACGTACGTCAGGCCAACCAAATTTATCGATAAAGTACATACGATGGAAGCGAGAGATTACAAACTTCTTCAATAATTAAATATGACCTTTAATGCATTTTGTGGCCGCTGGAATGTTTTATTTGGGAGAATATATAAAAACTGTAGTTAATTTTGTAAGGAATTTACGTTCCTTTGATAAATGTGAAGTGCGAAAGTAGGTTTAAAGGATAAACTTCAGATGTTACATCACTTGTCTTTCTGTGCGCACTTAATCTACATCATTCATGTCTATTCTGCAAATGATTCGTTAAGAAGCAATTATTTTTATGTTCTGTTGTCACTTAACTTTAGTTAGATGAAGGGATCTTTTTGGCGTCCTTCAACCGATTGGATCATCTCGGATGATGAATGGAATGAGCCTGGAATCCATAGAGCTTAGAGTTGACCGATAATTATCTTTTCAGCATAGAGAAAACTAGAGAAAAGTCTTATCCGTGTAACGCATCTTAACCAAGATGTCGGCACCTCTTAACTTCGAGTTAGAGATTTTACCTCCATACGACAGACGAGAAAATGTTTTGCTTCATTCAAAATATGTTTGTCCAGATTTCACCGGAAATACGGGTTTTATCCCCTTAAATCCAAAAGGGCATCCTTAAGAAATGCCATGAATTTTTCTACAAACTACTGCTACGATAGATTATCCCTTTTATCTATATCGTAGTACACAAAATGTTTGAATTAGTTCCTTCTAAGTCGAAGGGAAATAAGGTAATACACGAGGCTAAAGGGATAGTCAAGTCTTTGAAAAATCCGGCACTATGCGAAGCAATTGAAATCGAATTTTGATATGCACGGTCAAAGAAAAACAAATAAAACGGAAGATGACCTTCCGAATGAAAAAAGTTAGGTAGTATAAAACTGTAACCAATAACGAGAAATATCTCGGAAACTGTCAACTCTAAAAAAATACTGCATAGGGCATAAGCTGTGTGTTCTAATGTGACCCACATGTTGTGCAATATGTTTTTGTCTCTCTGTTACAGTTTACCAATTATGCTAAAAACATCCAGAATGAAGAGATCTTCAGAGACTATTCCCAGAAAATTCAATATGTACATTTAATTTGTGATGCAAATATCTTTTATATGTTGTATTTTAATCAAAATCTTTCATGCCATTTGAGAAAAAATATTTCCATATAAAGGGTAGTTTGGAGTGGGGGATTTTATGGAACATTTTCGTATCGCATCCTTGGAATATACTAAACTTAAGTACCAAGTCTGATATTTAACATTCTATTATTTTAGTTTTTGAGCTACACTGTCCATAGACAATAGGTCTTTTTTTTTTTTTCAAGAATGCTTTTTTGAACTCGGAGACCTCAAAACATATTTCCTGTAAAATTACAGCATCAAATTTTGTTGCAATACAATACCTTCTTTAGACACTATGTATATAGTATGTGTAGAAAAAGTAAAGCGTGGTGGTGGTCGTGGTCGTCGTGGCGGCGGCGGTAGTAATAATAGCATATACTATACATAGTGGGCTATACTATGGGTCTAAAGTACTTACAACATTGTAAGTCGACATTGGGGTTGTCATCTCAAAATAATTTGAGATCACCTTGTGGTTTACCGGGAAACATGCCAGTCAGTTGAGAAATGCAATGCTATGCCAGCATGTTGCCATCGTAGCTCAGTGGCAAAGCAACCGGCTAGAGATCGGCAGATCCGTGGTTCAAAACCCCGCTATGGCATTGAATTTTTCAGTATGACTACCTATCCAACTCCTGTCCTACACATGGTTTGTGTGAAAAAAGAATTATTCCAATTCATAACAATAGTTTAGAATATCTCAAAAATGATTAGTTCAACAAAACAAAACTGTATTGGACATAAAATGTGTAAACGAGATCTACAAGTTTTGTAGATTAACATTTTGTCTATTGCTTACGCATTTCCGTTTATAAAAAATTAATCCAGAATATTCTTTTAAAAGCTAACCTTTATGAAGCATTTTATTTCACAAAGATTAGAACTTGAAATAACTTAATATTTTTTTATAAAAAATTGGTCAATATTGTTACGATAAACGAAATTGTTAATACAACTAACAGTTTGTTGTTGTTTTCGTTTATTGTATTATATTTATGAGGGAGTTTCGTATCAAGAAGGGTTATTTATTTATTTATCATGGTTGGAGTTAGGGCCATAAGGCCTTCTCTTCCACTCTACCAGGCAATACATTAAACTCGACACAGTAATGATATAATGAATAAAATAATAAAGAACAAAAAATGCAATTCCATACAACTTAATAAAAATGTATATAAAAAGGTGTAACAAATATACTGAAATGAAAAGAAAAGAAAAACTGTAAACAAAATTATTTTAAGTGAAATATTCATGTAGGTCGAAACTCATATTAGTGATATTTACAATTGAAATGCATATTAATTGCTAGCACATACAATATTAACATCTATAAATGAAAGTAGCGATGTATTTGTCATATTAATACAGCAGCAGATTAGGTTTGATTACAAATGTATGCCCTAATTTTCTACTTGAACAATATAACATTCCGGCAATCCCTTACGTCTTCAGGGAGGGAATTCCAAACACAGGCTAAACCTATTGTAAATGTTGATGAATAGAAGGTTGTATGATAAGAAGGTATAGCAAGAAGGAAAGTGCTGTGAGCGAGTTTATCGATTATGACAATCGGAAAAATATTTGAAACGAACATTTAAATAGTTTGGAATGCGAGAACGTAGGAGTTGACAGAGAAATGATAACGAATTCCATTTTTCTCTATACCTAAGTTGGAGCCATTTAAGTGTTTTCGGAGATTGCATACAAACCGTATTCTGAGCCCGTTGAAGTTTCAGAGTCAAATTTTCACTTAGGTTAGTAAAATGAGAGTCATAATAGTCAAAATGGGGCATCACAAGCGTTTGTATAAATATTTTCTTAATTAAAATCGGTAAAAAGTCATTTATACGTTTTAAAGGATAGACTATGGAGAATATTTTTTTTACATATCTGCAATTTGAGTTTTCCCAGTTTAAACTCCAAGACTCCTTACTGTAATACGAAATGACATTTCAGAATTATTTAATGTAATATGTTGTATATTATCCAAATTTAGAGTTCTCAACAAGCGCTCGTGTCCCATAATGATTGTATTTCCTGGATTCAGCTGTAGTCCATGTTTTAAGGGAGTTATTCTCAGTAAATTCAAGATATACCTACAGTTAATTTTTGATGAAGATATCTTAAAGATACTGCATATTAATCAAGTCATTCTTTGAGAAAGTCAACTATTTGAAAAACTTTCCATCTAAGGGGTACAACAGTTCGCATCCTTGAAAGATACTTAAGTTAATGCTAAGTTTGTTATTTAAAGATTTTCTAGGGTACCTGTATGTCATTTTGAGTAAAGTGTACTTCATTTACTAAAGAGGAAATGCTGCATCATTTCAGCAATCGACATTAGTGACAAGATATCGAAATGCTCCTAAAGCAAGGCTGGCATAAGCATGGATTTTATTATAAAAGCTTCAGCAACTAGGTCAGGAGAGCCTTGTTCATCTGAGCTGACGTTGGGAGACGCACAGACCGACAGCATAGTTTTATTTTTTAAAGTGAAACTGCAAGATCTATAATGGTATTTGGGTCATCCTTGGATTTCCTAGTCCACTAACCATTCATCATCTTCTTAACAGTAAAAGCCCAGTCTCTCCTCACCTCCTTGCATATATTTATGGTTGTTCCTAATCGTTCTAACCAAAAGTACACCCTTCTGCACCTTAAAACCTGCCTCCCTCTCTCATGAGCGAACAGCTCTACATCTGAAATTACTACCCCTAGTATGCGCAATGCAGGAATGACACTTGCCCCACACTAGGTATGGTAAAATATTGTTCTCTCTCTCTCGGATTCTTTTCAACTTTTAGTGTAGTATTGCTAAGCAAAATGGACAGAATAACTGCGTGCTTCCCTGATATGTAATCTTGTACTCCTATTTACTGGTGAGGGGCGGCCAGTATACTGAATATGGAAACCTAGTGCTAAAGACCAAGAAGGTGCTAAAACCTGAAAACCGAGTCTGGGGCATATTTTTGTTTCTCACTTCTAATTTTCAGATAGACGAGCATTTTCTAACAAGTTTTTTTTTCTCTTTTTTTTGTAGTATTAATTCCGGTAAAATCTCGGATTCGAATGTTTTATTTTGTTTTGGTTTTAGTAGATAAAGTAAGGAATAAATGAGAAAACATTTACCATTTAAAATGGCATTTCACGGTGCAGATTGTAGACATTTTAGAGAAGTCGGAGCTAAACATCTTTCAAGAAAGAAGTGATATTGCTGTGGATTTAGTACGGACCATTTGGAGTGGAGTCAAATTAAATCTTGCATTAAAAGTACGATAATGGAACTACGTAATGGAACATGCGAAAATAAAAAGAAATTGAGATAGTCAAAGAAGCAGTAATTTTTTACCGTCAAGCTTGAGAGAGGTAATCGTTATTAAACAGAATAGTTAAAACTTTTGTTTCAACAGTATTAAGAAAGATTTCTACCAGTTTATAGTTACGTGCAAATCTCGGCTTCCTTCTCCGTTTTATTATTTCTCATCCAGTTTTTGGAGGTGTGTCTTTTTCCGTATCAATTGCGGAGTAAAAATAAATATATTTCAATATTTCATTAATAAAATTGATGCTATTAACTCGCACATTTCACGAATTAATGTATTACGAATGGTTGTAGTACAAAAGTAATGTATGTCACATGTGTCTCTCGTACAAGCTCGCAGATATTACATTCCATTAAGGAGCGATTTCTTAAACCATATCCTGGACAATTTTGACAATTGAAGAAAGCTTTCCAAAAAATCTTATGTGTACCATTCACAGGACTTTCTCTATATCCCTGCAACAAATTATTCTTAAAAAGCTTATGCTTCTATTTACTTCATGCTAATCTAGAAAAATTAGCAGAAATAGTAATATTATTTTTTTCCTTGTAAGTAGAAAGGAAATAAGGGAGTAGCATAGGTTAAAGCGATAGTCAAAAACTGGTTACTATGTGACTGAAGTTCCTTTGTTTGTATGTATGGACATGAGTTGAAAAATTCCTGTATGAGAAAGTTAAGATTTTCGACCCTGAAAACAAAAACAAGGAATATCTAAAACACAATCAACTCCAAGAAAAAAATGTATGCAACATAAATTGTGTGTTTTAATGTGCTCTACATTTTTTGTGTGGTACGTTTTTGTCTCTCTCTCTCTTACGGTTTAGCAGTTATACAAAATTCCGGAAAATTCACTCAGAATAAAGTATTCTTCAGAGGCTATTCCCAGAAAATTCAAAATATGCATTTTATTTGTTGGGTAAATATCTTTATTATACTATTTTAATCAAAATCGTTAGAGCCATTTTTTACAAAATCAAAATTTTCGAAAAACGTTCCATGTAAAGGGTAGTTTGGGGGGGGGGATTTTTCTCAAAATCACTGTGTCGCATCCCTGGAAGATTCTAAACTTAAATTCTAAGTTTGGTATTTTACAGACTTTTCGTTTTTGAGTTACCGTGTTCACAGACACACGGACACACACGGAACTTTTTCTGAAAATACTTGCATATTTCCGGCTCGGTATCGAATTTTTTGATGGAGTGCAATACCTTCTCTATACGCTATGTACATAGTTCGTATAGAGAAAGTAAAAACAGTAGAGATTTCGATATAGGTATAAAGGTAATAGCAATACTCAAATGTTCAAGAATTGGATTCAATTTTACTAAATTTTACTTTTATATTTTCAAGTATTTGACGCCACATGAAGTTATACCGGCGACTTTCCCTTTGGAACAACTCAAGGCAATGGAATTCACTCTTTTACTGTTTGTATTTTTAATAGTACATACACATACAGGTGAGGGTAGGGAATTGTCTTGGCAAGGGAACAATACTCATCACAGCTAGAAATCGAACCCGGGACCCCTCGCACAAGTAGATGCTCTACCGACTGAGCTACAATGCCAACCTAAACGCTATATCACACTGGTCTTAAAATGCCATTTTCTTTCTATGCAGCAGCGATAAATAACTGAACATCGAAACGAAATTGATATAATGAACAGATTGAACTATTCGAACAATTAATAAGAGATATCTTGGAAATGGATTGGCACAAGAAAGTAATTTGCGTTTTAAATAGATCTACATTTTGGGGTAGTCCCTTTTTGGTCTATCACTTAATAGTTTTATAAAATGTGTAATGAAAAGGACTTAAGTATATTTACATGACAATTTTCTAATTTTCTAGAAATAGACTGAAGATATCCGTATATTGCATTTTAATTACAACAGTTAGTGCCGCATTTGATAAAGCCGAAAATTTGTAAAAAAAAAAAAAAAAAGAACTCTACTTAGAGTGTGTGGGATTTGGTTGAAAATCGTGTTCCAACTTGTGCTCCAACTTTAAAAGATACTGAACTTATATTTATGTTTAACCAGCTTCTCGGTTTTGGGTTGCGCTGTTCACACATACTTTTCCTAAAAGTGCTTGTTTTATACAGGGAGTCTCAAAACTGTATTTCCGACGAAATCTCGGTATCTGATTACTTTCTCTACATGTGCTATGTACATTCGTGGGCAAAAAATTTGAGTCATGTCAGGAACACCAAATTAGGTTAAACCCTACACGGCATAGCGCACTGGGTATACCATCCTACAGTTGTGTAGTCGCACCTACCAGTCGTCAAATATTCCAAATCTTAATAAACCATATGATCAATAAATACAACCAAATGCATAACGTAATCAACAACAAATTATAAATATTAACGACACAAAACATGGTACAGTTCGTATTGTACGGCATTACTAAACCTGTAAAAAACGTAGGTTGTTTTAGGCAAAAGGGACATGGTCGAAACCAAATCGATAAGCAGAGTTTAAAAGCTATTATCTCTATGGGGAGACAGAAATTTCATAGTCTTTCTATACCACAAACCGAACTAATCGCAACATCACTATACAAAATGATAAAGAATTAAAAAGGTTTAATAAGTGTATCTCCTAATGCTATAAAAAGGTATATAAAATACAGTGGTGTTTTAAACCAAGCAACATTTCTTGTATAATACTTATGTTTTTACTTTCTCTATACGAACTATGTACATAGTGTATAGAGAAGGTATTGCACTCCACCAAAAAATTCGATACAGAGATTTCACCGGAAATATGTTTTAGGGTCCCCTGTATCCAAAAAAAGGCATTTTCAGAAAACGGTGTGTGGGTGTAGGTGTGTGTGTCTGTGGGTGTGTGTGTGTGTGTGTGTGTGAACACAATAACTCAAAAACGAAAAGTCGGTAAAGCACCAAACTTCGTATTTAAGTTTAGAATCTTCCAGGGATGCGACACGAAGATTTTGAGAAAAATCCCTCTACCCCAAACTACCCTTTACATGGAACTTTTTTCGAAAATTTTGATTTTCTAAAAAATGGCTCTAACGATTTTGATTAAAATATTGTATATTAAAGATATTTATCCGACAAATAAAATGTATATTTTGAATTTTCTGGGAATAGCCTCTGAAGAATACTTTATTCTGAGTGAATTTTCCGGAGTTTTGTATAACTGCTAAACCGTAAGAGATAGACAAAAACGTACCCCACAAAAAATGTAGAGCACATTAAAACACACAATTTATGCTGTATACATTTTTTCTTGGAGTTGATCACTTTTTAGATATTCCTTGTTTTTGTTTTCAGGGTCGAAAATCCTAACTTTTCTCATACAGGAATTTGTCAACTCATGTCCATACATACAAACAAAGGAACTTCAGTCACATAGTAACCAGCTTTTGACTATCCCTTTAACCCATGCTACTCCCTTATTTCCTTTCTACTTACAAGGAAGAAAGTAATAAGACTATTTCTGCTAGTTTTTCTAGATTAGCATGAAGTAAATAGAAGTAAAAGCTTTTTAAGAATAATTTGTTACAGGGTTATAGAGAAAGGCATGTGAATGGTACACATCAGATTTTTGTATATATATCTACCTTATGGTTCATCAGATATGGATATAAAATTATGCACGGTTTATTCTGAATGAAGAGGACTTCAAGCTCTTCCTATAAAATTCAAGACAGGTTTTATTTGCCATATAACTTAAACAGAGCATATTGTAATCAAAGTTTTTATAGCCATTTTTAGAAAACTCACAATTTTACTTTCTCTAGACCTTATGCACAATGCACATAGTCAATAGAGAAGGTATTGTATTTCACCAAAAAATTCGATGTCGAGGTTTCACCGGAAATGCATATTTTGAGACCCCTGAATCCCAAAAAAAGAAGCATTTTCAGAAACATGTCCGTGTTTGACTGTGGGCAGCATAGCTTAAAAATGAAAAGTCGCTTAAATACCAAATGCAGTATTTAAGTTCAATATCTTCCAAGGGTGCGACAAAAAAAAATTCAAGAAAATTTCTCTCACCCACGACTACCCTTTACATGGAACATTTTTCGAAAATTACGATGTTCTCAAAAATTACTCAACGATTTTTATTAAAAGGTCATGTGTTTAAAATATTTTCACCAAAAATATACTGTATATATTGAATTCTCTGTTAACATTTGAAGACCTCTACATTCTGGATTAATTTTGTGTAACTGGTAAACTGTAAGAGATAGACAAAAGCTTACTACGTAAAAGATGTAGAATTCATTAAAACACACAATTTCTACCATATGCAGTTTTTGTAAAATTAAATGTTTTCGAGAAATTCAGAGTTATTGGTTATAGTTTTAAGGTACTTAAACCTTTTCTCTAGCGGGAGACATCTTGCTTCTCGTCTCTCTTCTATTTACTCCTAGTAAGCAAAGAGAACCGAGTTTCAATTGTTTTACTTAGCGACCGGCCTTTAGAAGATTTGTCTATCGCTTTAGCCTAATGTTTTCTCTTATTTCTACTCCAATTACAAGGAAGCAAGTAATAAGACCAATTCTGGCAATGTTTATCTTGATTAGCATGACGTAAATAAAATATTTTGTAAGTAAAGCTAGTTTATGGAACGGCTAGAGAAAGTCATGTGGTAGAGATTTTAAAGTCTAGCGGCGTGCTTTAACGTTCCACTTGGCACAGTAGCTTAGAGACCTGCGATTAATCAATCACTGTGCGCCAGTTTCAACTAAGTTTGTGCAATGAGAACAAGAGAGCAGCTGCATTTGTACACGAAATGATTACCGCAGGCATTTAACTTGTGTCTGCATGGCCATGAGTTCAAGAGGAACCTCTTGTTTACCTAGCTACGATCTAAACTGGGCTATAGAATAGAGCAAGGATGACCAACCTATTTCAAGCCTGAGCAAATAAAGTTGTACAAGTTGAAGGGTCATAACGTATATAATACTCATAGATATTGCGTCATCTCATAGCTCTTGTTGAAGAGCTGAAGTGTGTTTCTAAAGCCATCATCACCTGTAGTTATATACATAAAATAGAATGTTTTCTATATACATATTAGCACTTTCCTAGTCATATTGGTGTAACCAAACAAAGTATCAGCAGCTTTGAAATCACGTACATTTGCAACTGACTTTTCAGCAACATCAATGGTTTGCTAATATTCTTTTTGTATGTTTGGAGGTCTTTCATTATACGATTAAGGCAACCTTTTCGTTAAAGTTCTTTTTCTTTGACTGTCTTTTAAAACGATCTTACAAAACTTTCAGTTGCTTTAGCCTGCGTTTGTTAATTTCAAGTAGGAATTACACTCCTGCGCCAATTTTTGCAACAAGTTGTATTTGCCGTATCATCAATATATGTTTTTATTCTTTTTTTATAAGCTTAATGTTTCTAACCTGGTAGATCATACCGGTGGATGAACAAAATGGGTCACATGATGCTCAAATGAGATCGAAGTTTACTTACAAGTAACTTATAAGTTTCCAGACATTTGCTTCACAGGATAACGAAATATCTTATCTAGCAACTCGCCCTAATCAAGAAATAAACACGGAATGTCTTGAATGTAAAGCGCACACGCTACCCCGAAACAACTGAGGCGGGAATCAGGATCTTCTCGGTGATACTGGCAATTAGCAAGTGTATCTACAACGTTTCCTTCTCTACATTCGTACGCGTCCAGTTCGTTTTGTTTTCTCCTCCACTTTATTGTGTTATATAGATCGTTTCTTTGCATCAAGAATATAATCTTGAATCTATTAACTATGATTAGTAATTTTTAGGCTGTGATTTGTATGAAAAATACATTACCCAAAATAATAATCCCGAACTACTTGATGTTCAGCAGATGAAACCAAATATTTTAGTGATTAAACATTCCCAAAAAGTTTAGTGAACAAATTACTGGATCATTTGTCTGATTAAACAAAGTTTGGTCAATAAAGTTTTAAGATCATTAAATAAATTATTCATATTTACATTTTTGGTTGTGTTTTAAATAATAATTTAATTTTTCATTAATTAAACTGCTACAAAAGGAAATGCTTGGAAAAATAATGTAAGCATTCCCTATTCAACAATTTAAGCACAGCAATCCAAATACCTTGAAGACCTGAAGTACTATTATGACTTTTGAACTTGCTTTTCATACACCATTTTTTCAATATTACGTGAAATTTATAGTACGTAGATGTGCACGTTGTGGGATACCCCGTGTGGGTAGCAGTTATCCAGCTACTGTGCATCGCTAGGGGGTAGTAAGTTGAAGGTACAGCTAGTCCTCACGAATGCGAAAGGGAGACAGCCTCAGGATTTAAGGTGCAGAAGAGTGTACTTTTGGTTAGAGATCGGGAACCATAAATAAGTATTCCAAGGTGCGAGGACACACAGTGCTTTTACTATTACATAGAGGAATTAATAAGAATGCATGGTTAGGGAGCTAAAGGAGCGAACCCAATTCCTGGTACATTCTGATGTTGAAATTAAGACTTGTGTAAACTTTGCCCCTTCTATCCACGTCTATAGCTCTGATATAAGGGTTCTCCGCTATATAGTTATCGGAGATTTTATACCTAAATCCATGCTTATGCCAGTATATTTATAAACACACGAATCTGTCAGCATTTATGATATCTTGCTACCAATATCGATTACTGAAACTGATACAAACTTGCCTCTTACCAAATGAAATATAATTTATTTAAAATTACCAATCAGGTAATCTACAGCATGTAATAGTTCTAATTTATTCATTATAACATTAATTGCTCGAAATACACGTGGATCCAACATCTGCCAACAAACCTTACATCAAATTTGTGAAGCTTAGAAAAGCTGCCTGAAGGACATTTCCAAAATCCAGTAATCAGAAAAAAAAAAAAAACAAAAAAAAAACAAAAAAAAAAAAAAACATATCCATATTGCCTATATTACAATCAAAATGTCTTAATTTAGTACAAGTCCAATTTTATTCATTTTCTTTGTCTGCTTGCAAGGATGAAGGTGTTTATTAGCATCAGGTCAAACGTAAAAATTATTCATGAATGGATCGAGATTACTCCTTTTAGATTCGAAAACAGAAGAGTTTGCAAAAACCATTGGTTTTCATCGGATCTTGCTGATCAGAAGGCCATTGAGAAAATATTGTTGGACCGTTACTTGGGTTGTGGGCCTAGGATTGCCTATCCCTGATATACAGCAACCATTAGTGTTTTTTTTTTTTTTTGCAAAATAATATTAATTGGGGTGGTACATATAAACTTTTGTTATTAACTTACTTAAAAAAAATCTTCTGCATTTTTAAATAAATTTAAATCGTATTGTTTGGTTTGTACGTATAATAATTGAATAGCATCTTATATAAGAACCCGATTTAATGTACTATGCTGACAAACTATTTGTACAAAATATTATTCTTTTTACTATATGAGCTAATCGACACAAACATTACCAGAAATAGTCTTAATATTAGTGTCTAGGTAGAAGAAAAATAACGGAATACATTAAGCTAAAGCGGAGTCAAATCCCTTAAAAGCTGGGTGGCTCTGTTATACAATTTAAATTCGGTTCTATTTTCATGGCCAGGAGTATAATAACGGAGATAAGAGTACTTTCCATTTGAGTAAAGTATTTCAAAATTGAAACCGATAACAAGGAATACATCTGAAATGGTTAACTCTACAGTAAAAGATATTCAACATAAATTGTGTATTTTAATGATCACTACATTTTTTGTGCTTCAAGTTTTTGTCTATCCCTTCCGGTTTACCAGATATACAAAAGTTATCCAGAACGAAGAGGACTTCCGAGGCTATTCCCATAAAGTCAAGATATATTTTCAGTTGTCATTAAAGTATCTTAAACATATGGTATTTTAATCACAATCTTCCATGTAAAGGGTAGTTTGAGTGGCATATTTTCCTGAAAAGCGCGTCCTTGAGTACGTGTGTATGAATTCAATAGAAATATGACTAATTTGTGCTACATGGGCGAATTAAAAAGAGCAACAGGTTATTTCATAAGCATGATGATCGCTTTAGCCGTTCAACTCTTAACCTACAACAAATGTGTAATTTTACGTCGATTAAGTAGATAGAATAATAAACTGTTATAGGCTCCATGAACCGTGAGATCATTTGAGCATCATTTCATCAATTTCATTCATCGTCCGACATGACCAACTAGGTTAAGGGACGTTAAGCTACTACAAAACAACTTTTATAATTGTTTACACAAAAGTAGAGAAAGGCATACGACTGCGAGGAATCAGATTTTAACCCATTATTTCTCACTACTTCCGTCAGGTGGATGAGGCACGTTCCCGGTTCAGTAATTTTTCTACAGACATCTCATTAAAGCAGTGCTCCATCAAGCTATATATAAATGTCTATACCGTTCGGTTTCCAATTATTTAAAACGAATATATGACTCAGCTGATTTCTCGTTATTGGCAGATAATGATCACTGATTGGATGAAGGGCATGATGAGAACTCTTGATTAATAGGCTGTCCATATTATGGATTCATTGCTCATTAATTCCCTATGATTGATATGTAGTCTAAGTTTTCGGTCCATATTTATAACGATTTTCATGTCTATCCAGTAAGCGACAAGGTAGTGATTTATATTATGTGTAAATTAACGTACATCAAGAGGAATATAAAGAGGTGTGAAAATTAACGCTAAGTGTATGGTTGCAATTGATTCACAGATAACAGAGTGAAAAAAATACCATTATTTGAATACCTCAATGACACAAATACTGAAAAACATGTTTTCCGATATCAGGCTAATAAGTTGTTCGAACTCCTCTAAATTAAACAGGCTAACGACCACTTAAGGAACAGAAAGGTATGCAATTTCAATCCACATGACTATATTTACCAATTATTGTGTTATATATCTTATAAAATATATGTTCTTAAAAGTATTTGTATAAGTATTGATTGTTAATGGTCAAACATTTACAAAATAGTACCATTCATTCTTGGTACATGAAGGATAGCGGTGGACGAAGTTAGTGTTAGATGTCTAAATGCATGACGCTATAGCTGACCTTGAAATTGTCACTATTTCCAAGAGAAATAACCTAGTAATGGCAGTTTTTAAAAAAAAAAAGATTTTCTGATACATTCAAATAAATCTCTCTAACAATGTTTCAGCTAACTTACCTCAAAAGCATATTTCTCTATTTTATGAAGATAAAAATTTGTATCGGGGTATCTCTCACAGCATCTAGAACACTTACTCCCACCTCTTATTATCCAAGTGGGCTGGTCAGTGTTCTTGTACATCTATGCTTCAGGATGGGGAAGTGTCACCCAATGTTTAGACCCAAGGACCTTGTGGTGAAAGTGTTAGCAATACCAGAACGCTTTGAAACAAAATAATTAAACAGGAGCAAGTAGTACTAATTAATGGATGTAATGACAAACCATATAAATATATAAACATATAAAGTATTGTACCTAGTTCTGGGAAGAAATTACCCCTACTATATGCATCATTAGGGGGCAGAAGGCTCAGCAGTGAGCAGTACTCATGCCTGTGAGAGGAAAGCGGGTGGTCTCAGGGTTTAAGGTGCAGGAAGGTACATTTGGGGAGAGATTGGAGGCTATTATAAATACACAAGGGTGCGAGGAGAGACGTTGCTTTTACTATCAAATAGTTTAATTCATAGTTAGGGAGCTAAAGGGGATAAAACCCAAGGGTCTACCCAAATTCCACTCAATTCACCTGGTACACACAAAGACAATACACAACGTCTGGTGCTGTGAATTTGCATAAAATATGAACGTTGATAGGGACTTCGATCTTATCACGATTTGCATTGGTGCCATTATAGTAACAACATGCAACGCGAATAAGAAACGGCAAAACCGAATGGGTTATCCACCTCTTCACCCCTCAACCCCATTGGACGCGTTAATTTAGTCGACCACGTGCGTATTAGCTTGGCATTATAACTTCAGTATGTAGCGCAGAGAAAATATTGATCTAATTTTGTATCACAGGATGAGAGGGTGGAGTATTGTCCAATCAGAGAGTTTGAGGATTATCAGTTCGCAACTTAGAACTTAATTTGTCGTGACCTGTCCGATACGCTTTTAAGAGCATAGCAACAAGATGAAAGATACGGACGGAGTCAGCGAAAAGACCCCGTCTTGCGATAAGTATTTCCAGGCGTATTTTAATGTCTTTGAGTGTACAGTGTGACGTGCTTTAAGTCAACACTTTAAAAGTAAACTTTATGCCCTTTCTGTCGACGTTGGTCTGGAGTCATCCGACAGTATCAGCAGCTCAGAACCCAGGGGTCTATGTTATTGGAGATTTCAAAGTAAAAAAATCATGCTTATACCAGCATTATGAGAACATCGCTGTGTAGAGTCGCCCTCCGTGGTGTAATGGTTACCATGCTAACTTCATATACCCAAGGTCGCGGGTTCAAACCCGCCGGAAGACGATGGCTTCCATCGGGAGGGAAGTAACACCGTTGTCCCGTGACGTAGATTTACGGCACTTAAAAGAACCTCAAGCCTGATTGAGAGGTCTTTGAGCAAAATTAAGCGGTCTTTCGCTCCCAATTTAGAATGGGAACGCTGAGAACCACAGTAGTTAAAGAGCGTCCATAAATAACACGCCATTTACATTTTTATATCACTGTATAGGCTAACATCTTGCCATCGATGGTACAACATTACCTCTTGCTAAATGAAATACAACTTATTCGAAATGACGGTATAAAAGCTTTCTCTACATATACTATGTACATGGTGTATAGAGAAGCTATTGTAATGCACCCAAAAATTTGATGCCAGATTTCACCGGAAACATATCCTTTAGGACCTCCTGAATAAAAAAAAAATTAGAAAAATGTCCACGCGCGCGCGTGTATGGGGTGGGCAGCAAATTTGGTATTTAAGTTCAGTATTTTTCAAAGATGCGACACGAAGATTTACAAGAAAATTCCCCCACTCCAAATACCCTTTACATAGAAAAATGTTTCGAAAATGTTGATTCTCAAAAATGAACGATTTTTATTAAAATATCGTATATTAAAGATGTTTACATGACACGTAAAATGTATATCTTCAATTTTCTGGGAATAGCCTCTGAAAAATGTTTATTTTGGATGAAGTTTGTTGAATTTTGCATAACTGGTAAATCATAAGAGATAGACAAAAACTTACTGCACAAAAGATCAAGAGCTCGTTAAAGCACACAATTTATATTATAAACATTTTTTCGTGGAGTGACCGTTTTTGAGATATTCCTTGCCATTGGTTTCAGCTTTAAATACTTATACTTTTCTCATACGGGAATCTGTCAACTCCTGTCCATACAAACAAAGGAACTTCAACCACATAGCAACCAGATTTTAAAAGATTTTCCTACCGCTTTAGCCTACTACCTTATTTCCCATCTACTTACAAGGAAGGAAGCAATAAGAGCCTTTCTGCTATTTGTTTCTCGATTAGCATTAAGTAAATAGAAGAATAAGATTTTTTGTGCCCTATTCGAACTAAGCGGAAGATGATGTAAGCACAGGTTGCTGCAGCAACGAATGAGTTACGAGAATTGCATCCGTTTTGTTGCAACCATGGCACATATAAACAATCATAATCCACCATTGCTCTACTTCAATATTGTTGAATAAAGTTTTATGTCGTCATAGAACTAATAAAGCGTTTAAAACATCTAAACCTTCCAGATCTCTTTTCCTAACAATAATTCTTTTTACAAAATGAGGACAATGGCGAGATATGGTAAAGCAAAGCCGAACAGTTTGAATATGTGTTACATTCTCTCGCTGGATATGACAAATGTGAATCGAAGAAGCTTGAATGAAGTTCGATGATGCAGAAAAAGGTGGAGTGGCATTATTGCACTCCAAATGTTCAGAAAGAGAGGATGTAACTTACGACTCCAATGAAATATGCCATGCTGATGCAGTAGGTAGGTAGAATAGACTGATAAATGATGGGAAATAGTAGGAGAGGATTGATTTATGAACGTTTAAAACAGTATATAGTAGCCAAAATACTTCTGAGCGTCCCGAGAAAAATATTGCAATTTGTTAACTTATAATAAACTATATTCAGTATTGGGATACAACTTT
Source organism: Hymenopus coronatus (assembly GCA_030762935.1). Taxonomy (NCBI): domain Eukaryota; kingdom Metazoa; phylum Arthropoda; class Insecta; order Mantodea; family Hymenopodidae; genus Hymenopus; species Hymenopus coronatus. The sequence continues at coordinate 124,261,944 of CM060896.1, read as the reverse complement.
TTAGAAAACAACAGATTAATGCATGCTCATATATTCTCAAAAATAAACAAAGTAATACAGCATGTGAAATATGAATAAAATTATATTTACTTATATTGCATGCGACCGAACTCTAGAGATTTCATTGGAAACTCAAGTTTTGAGATTCTGAAAAGCAGTATTAGAACTCTATAATGTACTAGGGAGTAGAAGTGCCTTCAGTTGTTTCTCTTAATCTTATAGAATGGTAATGAAATTTCAAGGCACCATATATCGACCCGCTTTTGAAAATCGCGTCGATTCTGTTTTGGGCAAATAATTAGTGCAAGGACTTTCTCGAAGTTGATGTATAACTGAAGTAGTTTAGTGGTAATTTATTTATGTAATTGCAAAAAATGATAACAGTGAAAGCACTTGTGTTGCGGAAAAAGTTTTAAATAGGGAAGTACTTTGTGTATTTTATTTCAGAGCTGGGAATGATGTTAGGAGTAAATGATTTTTCCAATAGACTTATGAATTAAGCAATAGTAAAATCAGTAATGTAGATAAACTGATGAATATAGTGAAGTTAATTTTACCAATTGCCTTCTATTTCTCTCGTTCCACATTATTTATCATTTCTATCTTTATACATTATGGTCGTGGTCCATAACTGTATTATTCGTTGCGGTGCCATGTTTAATTTTTGCTTCGCTAACTGCGATTTGGATTATTGTAAACTATAGGAAATGGCCGATAAGGATTTAACAGGGTTTGCAGGCCTCTGCAATCATTATTCTAGTTAGTTAAAAAATCAGATGTGTTCCATTCACATGACTTTCTCTAGATCTCAAACAAATTGTTAAAAATCGTGTTATTCTATCTATATCATAATAATTGAGATAAACATTAGCAGAAGTTGTCCTTATTACTTGATCCTTTGTAAGTAGAAGGGCAAAAATCAAAAGTGTTCCATTCACATGGTCTCCGCTAGCTGGTCGACAAATACAACTTTTATTCAAAGCACTAATCTGTTACCAACATCATGCTGGTCAAGATAAACATAAGCAGTTATTACTTCTAGTCTCGTCCGTTAAAAAACCGGTCGCTATGTGAAACAATTGAAATTCTAATCTCTTTGATTGCCGGGAGTAAACAAACGAGAAACGAGAAGAAACATGTCTTCCCGTTTGAGAAAAGTTTTAAGTGGCTAAAATTGAAACCAATAATCCGGAATATCTCGAAAGTGCTTTAACTCTACAAAAAATGTATATAAAAATGGTGTGCTTTAAAGAGATCTACATTTTTGTGTAGTAAGTCTTGTATCTTTTATGGTTTGCAGTTATACAAAAGTTATCTAGAATTAAAGAGGTCTTCAGAGGCTATTCCCAGAAAATCCAAGATATACATTTCGTTTTTCATAAAAATATCTTTAAAATATGGTATTTTAATCAAAATCTTCAAAGCCATTTTTGACAAAACTCAAAATTTTCGAAAATGTTCCCAGTAAAGGTTAGTTGGGGTGGAGAGATTTTTTGAAAATCTTCCGTGTTGCATCCTTGGAAGATACCAAACTTGAATACAAAGTTTGGTATTTAACGGTCTTTTCGTTTTTGAGCTATGCTGCCATGACACACACACATGTATTTCTGGTGAAATCTCAGTATCGAATTTTTGGGTGCTGTACAATTAAATACCTTCTCTGTACACAATGTACATAGTACGTGTAGAGAAAGTAAAAAGTTATTTTTCCAAAACGCAGATTTAACATATTTAACCCGAGATAAGCAACATTATCGTTGTTGGTGAAAGCGGCCCATAAGAGAGGATAGAAACGTCTAAAACTGAACCATAAACCAGTTAACCAGACGCGCCAGCATAATCAATAACACGCTAAGAGGTGCTTAGTGCATAACAGCAAGACGGTGACTTACTTATTGATTAAAGCTTACAGCATACAATTTGAAAAGGAGTAAACTTTATAAGAAAGTAGAATTTCTATATACCTACTGAATCTCTTCAAGAATGGTTTATGATCGTACCAGAAATAGATAATTATTAATGCTACTTGGAATAGGAATTCAGAAAGCTTCCTCTGGGACCCGGTAACCTTCCTGTACTGCACATTGCATCCAGAAGCGACATCAAAATGTGTGATCGACACCAGAGTAAGCACAGCATGCCAACTTCACATTCCTCATAACGCATAAGATATCCAATATTAACACGGTGATGCCATATGTTTCCATAAACAGAGCGGCATCCAGTGTCACATTTTCCATCCATTGTAATTCGTGTCGGTTACATCCGTAGGTCCGCCTGAGCATTTAGGTGACAGTTGGCCATTTCCTTTGATTTGCTGCCACATTATGCAGAGCACTATTCAGGCGGAAAGAAATAAGATCCACTCCACATACAGCACATAAAGATGCACACCACGTGATAAGGTATGTACTGTTGGCAATTCAAAATTTCGAGACGTTGCCTTTTGTTTCGTTTGTGTGTTAGGTCACACCGTAAGGGGAGGCTAAATAGCACACCTCTAATGTTATTTTTCTAACTCGTGGCTCAATATCTCAAATTCCAGGTGTTTGTATTAATATTGTAGTAGAATGATGTACATACCTTTAAAATCCACTGGTTGTAATTTTATTATAAAAGTTAGAATTTCTCTTAATTATACAATATTTTGATTATAATATATCACAAGGCGCCTCCGAGGCTGACCTCTTGCCTCCCACCTAGGTGGCCCGGGTTCGATCCCAACGTCTGGGCGGGTTTTCTTCGGGTATCCCGGTTTACCCCGCCATTCATCCCACTAACTGCACCTTTCCTATAATCCATTTCGCTTGCATTTCATATCATCTACTTCCTCACGCTAATGTCTGACTACGGGCCGACCACTTGTTCCAGGTTCTTCATTCTGTGGTTTGTGCCGTTGGCTCCCCGACAGGTTTGTGGCCCTAGCCAACTGTTTGAAGTTCTAGGGAAGTGTCAATCTTACATAAGGGGAGGGTAAGCCGACTACGAAAAACAATATCATTTAGTTCAAAAACTTTAAAAATAGAACTTTTGCATTCACATGAACTTCTCTACCCGTTTTCCATAAACTATAGTTACAAAAGGTTATTATATACTTGGTATTCCAAATAAACTTTAAATCCACATTAACACTTTTCGTTGTATGCAGAAAGATAAGAAGAGCCAGATTAATAAGCAGCAGGCCTCTATTTGATTAACATGTAATGTGCTTTGCATTCACATAACACTATATTCAAAAATTATTTTTAAAATATCTTATTCTATTACTTCTGGTTAAAGGAGATGAGTATTTATAGAAATTTTTTCATTATATATGTCCCTATAGGTATAATGTGAATAAGGGAAAACAGTAGGCTTATACTATAGTCACATTTTTACGGTCTAATCACTCTGTGATGTCTTTGAAATTCTGTTCTTTGCTAGACCAGAAGAGAATAAAATAGGTTTAACAACTTCCCATTGAGAAAACTATAAGTACAACTGTCAAGTATTTAGTAATTATTGAAGTTTTGATTTAAAAGAAAAACTAATTTTAGTTTTTATAGTTCGTATTTATACTGGCACGTCCGCATAGTATGAATATTTTACAAGTTTCAGTACTTTTACCAAATTTTCTGTTTTAAAAAAGAATTTTCCATATAGTTCGGCAATAACAATAATGAAAAGAAGTGATTTACTCTTCTGTTGTAAGGAAACTAGTATCGCTTAAATATTTATACACATAAAAGCTTAGGACTATAATGTTAAAAGACAAAGTTCAGCGACTTATCACTTTAAAAAGTTTTATCAACTTCAATAAAAATTAGCCAATACAATAAGCACTTGAGTCACTCAAGATCAGTTTCATAAAAATTTAACTCTTCCTTTTATTACAAGGTATTGGCCTAACAGATATTTTCTTGACATCACAAGTTTGATGCAACAAAATAGATTTTTTGTCTGGCCACTTCTAGATATAGGTTGTCAAGTCCATGGGCTAGCAGTACCATGTGAAGTTCTCTACTGATAGCAAGAGCTCTGAAGTGCGAGATGAAATTATATGGACATGTTTGCTCTTGTTTTGACTTACAGGCTTAGCAAGGCTACCATTTTTAGTTCACTGAAACATCCAACTCGGACCACGTTGAACATGGGCTTTAGATGCATCCAAATTTCAGCTGTATCATGTTTGTTCCATAAGGAACAAAATGACCGGTGTGATAATTTTCTGCCTTGCACCATCTAAATGGACACGTGAACTTGCAAATGAAAATTTCACTGTATCCGACAATAATAGTTGCAGCATCAGATGTCATCATGGCAGCTTTCTTGTTTGTGAATCATATTTCCAACAAGATTAAACTACTTGCACTCTCTCACAGGATATGGCCAAGGTTATGGTGCTTTCGTTTTATACTGGTTTGCTTACTTTTTGCTTTCGCATTTGTCTGCAATTAGAAGTTTTTTTTATCTACAAGAGGCATTCAATAATTACTTAGAATATCCAAGAAATTACACTCTTAGCATCAAATAAAGTTTGTATTTAGTAACCGTCGTGTCTCATTAGATGGCAGTTAAATTTTCACTGTATCCATCACGTGGTTTCGTTGCCACAGGCGGTTGAATCAACAATTTATGCTTATTTAGAAAGAAAACTGTTTTCGTGCGGTGATTAAACACTTCTATTTAAAAGTGTGAACACCGAAGGAGAAAAAACAGCTGATGTGTTCCATTCACATGACCTTCGCTACAGCCTGCAAAAAAAAAAAAGCTAATGCTTCTAATTACTTCATGCTAATCGAAAAAAAGAATCTGATGTGTACCATTCACATGACTTTCTCTATATTTCTGTAAATTATTATTGTTAATTATTTATCTTTTATTTATTTCATGCTAATCGAGAAAAATTAGAAGAAATAGTCTTACTTCGTGCTTTATTGTAAGTAGAAGCGCAATAAGGGAGTACCATAGGTTAAAGTGAAAGCCAAAAGCTGGTTGCTGTGTGACTGATGTTCCTTTGTTTGTATGTACGGACTGGAGTTGACAAATTCCTGCATGAGAAAAGTATAACTTTTTCAAAGCTGAAACCAAAAACAAGGAATACCTCAAAAACGATCAACTCCACGAAAAAAATATATATAACATAAATTGTGTGCTTTAACGTGCTCTACATTTTTTGTGGGTTAACTTTTTGTCCTTACGGTTTAGTAGTTATGAAAATTTCATGCAGAATAAAGTAGTCTTCAGAGGCTATTCCCAGAAAATTCAAAATATGCATTTTATTTGTCAGGTAAATGACTTTAATATACGATATTTTAATCAAAATCGTTAGAGCCATTTTTGAGAAAATCAAAATTTTCTAAAAAAGTTCCATGTAAAGGGTAGTTTTGGGTGGGAGGATTTTTCTCAAAATCTTCGTGTCGCATCCCTGGAAAATACTAAACTTAAATACCAAGTTTGGTATTTTACCGACTTTTCGTTTTTGAGTTATCGTGTTCACCGACACACAGACCTTTTTCTGAAAATACATTTTTTGGATACAGGGGACCCTAAAACATATATTTCCGGTGAAATCTCGGTATCGAATTTTTTGGTGGAGTGCAATACATTCTCTATTCACTATGTACATAGCGAGTATAGGGAAAGCAAAAATAGGCAAAATAGTCTTATTACTTGCTTCCTTGTAAGTAGAAGCGAAATAAGGGAGTATCATAAGTTAAAGTGGTAGTCAAAAGATGGTTGCTATGCGACTGAAGTTCCTTTGTTTGTATGGACATGAGTTCACACATTCCTGTATGAGAAAAGTATGTTTTAAAGCTGAAACCAAAAACAAGGAATATCTCAAAAACATTCAACTCCACGAAAAAAATGTATATAACATAATTGTGTTTTTAATGTGCTCTACATTTTCTGTGTGGCAGGTTATTGTCTATCTCGTACGGTTTAGTGGTTATGCAAAATTGCGTAAACTTCATCCAGAATAAAGTTGTCTTTAGAAGCTATTCCCAGAAAATTCAAGGTAAATATCTTGTCAGGTAAATATATTTAATATACGATATTTTAATCAAAATCGTTTGAGCCATTCTTGAGAAAATCAAATCTTCGAAAAGAGTTCCATGTAGTTGGTGGTGGGGGATTTCTCAAAATCTTCGCGTCGTATCCCTGGAAGATGCTAAACTTAAATACCAAGTTTAGTATTTTACCGACTTTTTGTTTTTGAGTTATCGTGTTCACAGACACGGACACACACATAGACCTTTTTCGAAAATGCTTTTTTTTTTTTTTTTGATACAGGGATAAAACATATATTTCCGGTGAAATCTCGGTATCGAATTTTTGGGTGGAGAGCAATACCTTCTCTATACACTATGTACATAGTATGTATAAAGAAAAAATCTGATGTGTACCATTCACATGACTTTCTCCATATCCCTGCAACAAATTATTCTTAAAAAGCTTATACTTTTATTTACTTTATGCTAATCAGAAAAAAATAGCAGAAATAGTCTAATTACTCGCTTCCTTGTAAGTAGAAGCGAAATAAGGGACAACTGTAGGTTAAAGTGATAGTCAAAAGTTGGTTGCTATGTCAATGAAGTTCCTTTGTCTATATGGATAGGAGTTGACAAGTTCCTGTATGAGAAAAGTATACGTTTTTCATAGCAGAAACCAAAAATAAGGAATGTCACAAAAACGACGAACTCCACGAAAAAAATGTATATAACAAATTGTGTGTTTTAATGTGTTCTACATTTTTTGTGTAGTACGTTTTTGTCCATCTCTTACGGTTTAGCAGTTATTCAAAATTTAGTCAAATTCATTCAGAATAAACTACTCTTCAGAGGCTATTCCCAGAAAATTCAAGATATACAGTTTATTTGTCAGGCAAATATGTTTAATATACGAAATTTTAATCAAAATCGTTAGAGCAATTTTTGAGAAAATCAAAATTTTCGAAAAAGTTCCATGTAAGGGTAGTTGGGGGTGGGGGGATTTTTTCAAAATCTTCGTGTCACATCCCTGGAAGATACTAAACTTAAATACCAAGTTTGGTATTTTACCGACTTTTCGTTTTTGAGTTATCGTGTTCAGACACACGGACACACGGACCTTTTTGTGAAAATGCTTTTTTTTGGATATTGGGGACCCTAAAACATATATTTCTGGTGAAATCTCGGTATCGAATATTTTGGTGGAGTACAATACTTTCTCTATACACTATGTACATAGTGCGTATGGAGAAAGTAAAAAAGCCGAGCTGGATGAAGTTCATGACACACACACCTACGTTCACAGGAATTTAAAATTGGATAAATTAATTTAAACGTGGGCACACGTCCACAGTAGAAGTGACTTTCTCCCAGATGATTAAAAAAATCCAGGATATGGTTTTGTGTGATCGATGAATCTAAGTTCGCGAAATAGTAGAGGCCACAGGCATTTCACAAGTAGTGTTCTCAATTTTGCACCCAAACTTAGGTCTGACAGAGGTGTCGAAAAGATGGGCGCCGCGATTGTTCTCAATGGAAAATAAGTGTAATACTGTGATCGATTCAAAAGCTGATTTGGCATTTTTCCGTCGCTATCCTGACGAGTTTCTGCGTCGATATGTAACTGTGAATACAACATGGATTCACTACTACACTCCAGAAACAAAAGTACAGTTGAAACAGTGGGTTTTTAAAGGCTCCGGAGAAAGCAAAGGTGGTAAAGTCTGCAGACAACTGATAACCTCGGGTTTTTGGGATGCACGTGGAATCATCTACATAGATTATTTGCAGAAAGTGAAGACGATAAATGGAGAGCATTATGCATCGTTATTGCATCGGTTGAACGGAAAAATCAAGAAAACGCCCTCTCTAGCATAGAAAAAGGTTCTCTTCCATCAAGACAATGCAGGGATGCATACCTGCGCAGTTTAGAGGTGAAAATTGTAAAAGTATGGTTCAAATTACTAATCAAATTTCTAAAACATCCACCGCATTTACCAGATTTGGCCCCCAATGACTTTTTTTTTATTCCAAATTTGAAAAAGTGGCTCGGTGGAAAACGATTCTCATCTAACGAATAGATCTCCAAAACAGATGCCTATTTTGAGGACCTTCCGAAATCCTACTTTTAGGTAGGCTTAAAACAGTCTGAGAAACGGTGGGAAAAATGTCTCGTGCTAAAAGTAGATTATGTTGAAAAAAAAATCTAATGTGTACCATTCACATGACTTTCTCCATATCCCTGCAACAAATAATTCTTAAAAAGCTTATACTTCCATTTACTTTATGCTAATCAGAAAAAATTAGCAGAAATAGTCTTATTACTCGCATCCTTGTAAGTAGAAGCGAAATAAGGGACAACCGTAGGTTGAAGTGATAGTCAAAAGCTGGTTGCTATGTCAATGAAGTTCCTTTGTTTATATGGATAGGAGTTGACAAGTTCCAGTATGAGAAAAGTATACGTTTTTCATAGCAGAAACCAAAAATAAGGAACGTCACAAAAACGACGAACTCCACGAAAAAAGTGTATATAACAAATTGTGTGTTTTAATGTGTTCTACATTTTTTGTGTAGTAAGTTTTTGTCCATCTCTTACGGTTTAGCAGTTATTCAAAATTCAGTAAAATTCATCCAGAATAAACTACTCTTCAGAGGCTATTCCCAGAAAATTCAAGATATTCATTTGTCAGGTAAATATGTTTAATATCCGAAATTTTAATAAAAATCGCTAGAGCCATTTTTGAGAAAATCAAAATTTTCGAAAAAAGTTCCATGTAAGGGTAGTTGGGGTGAGGGGATTTTTCTCAAAATCTTCGTGTCGCATCCCTGGAAGATACTAAACTTAAATACCAAGTTTGGTATTTTACCGACTTTTCGTTTTTGAGTTATCGTGTTCACAGACACACGGACACACAGACCTTTTTGTGAAAATGCTTTTTTTGGATATTGGGGACCCTAAAACATATATTTCCGGTGAAATCTCTGTATCGAATTTTTGGTGGAGTGCAATACTTTCTCTATACACTATGTACATAGTGCGTATGGAGAAAGTAATAAAAATCTACCAAACATAATTTGTTTTTCTATCATTTTCTAAGGAGTTATTGAACACCCCTCGTAGTACTACGCACATAACAGTACGTAGAAAAGCTTTGGTATTTAATCGAGACATTCGATACGGTATTTCACCAAAAATACATTGTTTTGAGAACCCTGAATCCAAAAGAAAATTAAAAAAGGTGTTCGTGTGTGTGGGTAGCATAACTCCAAAGATGAAAAGCTGATTGAATACCAAACTCGGCATTTACGTTTAGTATCCTCCAAGGATGTCACAGGAACCTTTTCAGGAAAATCCTACATTCAAACTTCCATCCCTTTAAGTAGAAGATTTTTCAAAATGTTCTATGTTATCAAAAACGGCTCTATTTTCATTAAAATACCATGTATTAAGGAGATTTACATGACAAAAGATGTATCTTAAATTTTCTGCGAATAGCCTCTGAAAACCTATTTATTCTGGATGACCTACATTACTCGTAAGCCTTAAGAGACAAAAGCTTAATACACAAAAACATTTAGAACTCGCTAAAACGCATAATTATGTAAAACAATTTCCGAGATATTCCCTGTTATTGGTTTAGCTTTAAGATGCTTACCATTCTCAAATAGCAATTTTTACATTCCTGTATCGATTGCTTTACTCCTAACTATGCAAAGAGAACTGAATTTCAACATATATAAACCACCTTTTGAAAGATCTGACTATCAATTTAGCCTAGTGTATTCCCCTTATTTCCCTTCTACTTAGTTCCAAGGGAGCAAATAATAAAGTAATTTACGCTAATGTTTGTCTTGATTAGCATGATGTAGATAAATGAATAATCTTTTATTGTTGTGAATGAAATACATTGTCTTTTTCAATCAATTCAAGGTTTTTATGGATTATACATTTATATTTATTCTTTCTATCACAATTAGCTGTGGTTTGGTCAGTTAGAAACTAGTATAACTTGTATGGGACAGTAATCCAGAATTCTCACCTAAGCTTTTAAGAGTGCTATATAGGTATTGCTTCAGCTATTTCACCTTGTCTTTTGTTACACACTCCCTTTTAAAAGCACACACTCATGTATTCTCTTCTTTTTTTTTCTTAATAAAGCAATTGCATCCTCTTATTTTTGTGTAATAAATTTTCCTTGGGTTTTTTTTTTTTTTCTTATTTTCAGACAGAGGTTTGAAACCTTTTGTCTAATGAAATTTAAACACAACTCTTTGTTATTTCAAATTGATCTAGAGTCCAGTATGGGTCGAGTCCACTGATTTTCTGTCACTTTTTTTTCTTCAAAATCACTTATACCATAAACCCTTTTTCTTTTAAGTTTTAGCTCGGACTATTTCAATTATGTATATTACATTTCTTAATTTTTGGCATCCTACTCTTATCTCTTGTAATTTTTTTTTGCAATCTACTGCTTTTATATTGGTACTAAGGCACGATTTTGGATAATGGCGACATTTCCTTGTTATGCTAACGAAGATATTCAAGAAACCCCTCCCCCAAATCCAAATACCCCTTGCATCGGACTTTTTTCGAAAATGTTGATTTTCTCAAAAATGGCACTAATAATTTTGATTGAAACGAATATTAAAAGATTTTTACATTAAAAATAAAATTTATATTTTGAATGTTTTAGGAATAGCCTCCGAGAACCCCTTCATTCTGGATGACCTTTTCGTAACTGTTAAACCGTAAGTGATAAACAAAGGCTTGCTACATAAAAAAAAATGTAGATCTCGTCAAACCACACAATTTGTCTTTTTTCGTGGAGTTAACCATTTCCGAGATATTCCTTTTTATTTTATTCAATTTTAAAATTTCAAAAAAGGAAATTTGACACTTTTTTTTTCCTCGAATCCAATCACATAGAAACCGACTTTTCAAAATATTTGACTATTACTTCAAATCTAGTGCATATCCTTGTTTCCCTCCTGCATACAAGTAGTATAGACTATTTCTGCTACAGTTTATCTCAATACTGAAGTAGGTAGAGCAAAAAGCTTTTGTAATAATAGTTTGTGGCAGATTAGGTAGAAAAAAAGCATGTGAATGGAACAGATCTTTTTGTGTAGCAGCAATTTTTCTATCCCTTACGGTTTGCCAGTTTTTGGTAAACATTTTAAGTCATTTTGAGAAAATCATAAATTTCATAAAAACCTTCCATGGAAAAGCTAGTCTGGGGTGGGAGACTTTATTGAAAATTTTCGTGTCGCATTTTTCGAAACACTGAACCTTTACCAAGTTCGGTATTCGACCGAACTCTTCTTTTTAGTTATACTATTCACGTACAATTTGCCAATAAACACACAACGATCTGTTTACTACCTGAAGCGCCTACAATTTACATAGTAGGCTGAGAAGGTATTGCATTGCCCAAAAAATTCGTTACCGAAATTTCACCGGAAATACACGTTTTAATCACAAAAAAAAAATCTGATGTGTTCCATTCACATGACTTTGTCTACATCTATGCAACAGATTATTGTTATAAAGTTTATGCTTCCTTTTACTTCATGCTAATCGAGAAAACATTAGCAGAAATAGTCTTATTACTTGCTTCTATGTAAGTAGAAAGGAAAGCGAGTACCATAGGCTAAAGTGATAGTCAAAAGCAGGTTGCAATGTGATTGCAGTTCCTTTGTTTCTATGGACAGAAGTTGATAAATTCCCGAATGAGAAAAGTACAAGTAATTCAAAACTGAAATCAGTAACAACGAATATCTAAAAAACTATCAACTCTACGAAAAAAATGTATGCAACATAAATTGTATGTATTAACCTGCTCTACATTTCTTGTGTGATAAGTTTTTCTCCATTTACGGTTTAGCAGTTATACAAAATTCCGTAAAATTCATCCAGAATAAAGTAGTCTTCAGAGGATATTCCCAGAAAATTCAAGATGCACATTTTATTTGTCAGGTAAATATCTTTAATATACGATATTTTCATCAAAATCGTTACGAAATTTTTGAGAAAATCAAAATTTTCGTGTCACATCTGTGTTTGGTATTTAACGGACTTTACGTTTTTGAGCTATGCTGTCCACACACACACACACACACACACACACACACACACACATACACACACGCGCGCGCGCGGATTTTTTTTCCAAACAGGGTGACCCAAAACATGTATGTCCGGAGAAATCTCGGTATCGAAATTTTGGGTGCATTACAATACCTTCTCCATACACTATGTACATAGTACGTGTAGAATGGTCCTTGCGCGTCTCAAAATGTGTATTTCCGATGAAATTTTCGTTGACGCGGTAGCTCGATTGATCAGAGCAACAGAACGTTCCGTGGTTCAAATTCCAGCTATCCCCATTGAACTTTTATAGTCATACCAACTTTCCGATCTTATCCTATACCGATCTGTGTGAAAGAACAAATCTGTGGTGGGGAGTCTCAAGTTGATAGCGAGAAATATGATAGCTGTCACGTATCACCTTTGGGCTGTTAATATTCTGTTCTCAAATCAGGTGTCTCGGATATCAAGGTGTGTCCAGAAACGTTTGTAGTTCTATTTCAAATGATACCGTTATCAACTTTTGACAGATTCAAGAGTACCATTAAACCAAATCTTACCATATAAACAACAAAGATCGCAATCGCACGTTTCTGTTTCGTTACCACAAAATTCACTGGGGCTTTTACACGTATCAGAAGGGTTAAAATCAGAAAATTATGTCACTTAGTAATATAAAATAACACTCCATTGTAGCAACTTTGTTTTCTTGTAAGTGTGATCACGGCCTTATTCAAGTAGGCCGTGAAACTAATTCACATTTCCTCTGCACAAAAAATAAATACTTCAAATCGCAGTAATTAAACAAAAAACATTACAATGTTGTCAAAATATTATAAGTTTAGTGAATCATGATAAATCAAAGTGTTGTTACATTACTGTCATAGTTTTATTAATTTCATTGCCTCCGTTATATAGGATTTTGTGGTTCTGTAGCTTACAACGTTGTCAACTTCAATGCTTAACAACTGAATATCGCTGCACGTTAAGCAAGTCCGTGAAATAGGTAAAAAATCTTATATGTTCCATTCACATGAATTTCTCTACATCGCTATAACAAATTATCATTTAAAAGCATATTCATCTATTTACTTTATGATAATCGAGATAGGCATTAGCAGAAATTGTCTTAATTACTTGCTTCCTTGTAAGTAGAAGGACAATAAGGGAATACGTTAGCCTAAAACTATAGACAAATCTTTTAAAAACTGGTTGCGATGTGGATAAAATCAGTTTCTATGCAGAGCCAAGAGTTTAAAAGTTTCAGTGTTGAGAAAAGAAAGTATTTTAAATCTTAAACAAATAAAAACAAATATATAAAAATGGCCAATTCAATGAAAACAAAAACGTATATGATATGAATTGTGTATTTTAACGTGACCCACATTGTTTGTGTAGTTTTTGTCTGTCTTACGGTTTGCCAGTTACGCAAAATTCGTTCAGAATAAAGAGGTATTTAGAGGTTAATCCCGGAGAATTCAAGATATACATTTTATTTGCTATGTCGTATCTTTAATATATAGTATTTTAATTCAAATCGTTAAGGCCATTTTTAAAAAACGCAAATTTAGATTTTTTTTAATGTTAAGGGTAGTTTGGGGTGGGAGTATTTTTATCAAAATCTTAGTGTGGCATCCCTAGAAGATACTTAACTTAAATACCAAGTTCGGTATTTTATCGACCTTTCGTTTCCGAGTTATCATTTTCACAGACACACGGGCACAAGATCTTTTTCTGAAGATGCTTTTTTTATATAGGGGATCCTAAAACGTGTATTTTGGATGTAATATCTATCTTATTTTTTGGTGGAATGCAATACCTTCTCTATAAAATATGTACAAGAGTATGTAGAGAAAGTAAAAACTATTTATAATCTATATCTATAAATATTCAGGACTGTTTAAAAACAGTAGTCACTCGTGTTCATAACTATTTTATTCTTCTTTTTCCACTTGTATCATAAACATTACAAGAAAAGTTTAAAAGAAGAGTTTAGAAATTTATGCGAATGTAACACAGATCTTTTAATGTTTATTGATTCTACAGAACTACTTTAGCTATAGCTTTGCATTTCTGGAATGCCTTTACAACCTAAGAAAAACGCTACGCAAATAATTTAATTACCGAGTGCAGACAGAGCGCTTCTCTGAATGAGGATGTTTTTAGTCCATCCATTGTGCCACGCATTTCTTGTCTCCCTTTGCTTTATCTTAATCGTCTTCGTTGGCCCAGAAGGTTTCTCTGCATTTACTGCTCTACTCTCTTTAAAGCTGGCCTCCCTCTGTTTCAATCGAGCGCCTTCCCAACCCATGTCTGGCACAAGGACAGATTTGTAGGGGGCTTTGCTTCTTGGGAATCTTTTCCTGGACATAAAAATGTCGCCGGAATCTTGCTGACCGGAGTATTAATATATGAACTGCTCTCGCCAGAAAGGAATATTCCTTATGGAAGAACGCGCGTTGTAGAAATGATCTCCGATATTTCGCTTAAGTATTTTTTGGACGCAAAAGCGATAATGTTATCATTCGTCACATAGAGAGGTCTTTTCCGTTTTCTGATAGTGCGCAAGATGATATACAGCAAAAGTACTTCAGAAGAAATGAAATTTTCCGAGAGAATAGTTTTATCTTCAGTCTAAATGGTGAAAACCACGTTATATTTCTACATTAAGAAGAGTTAAAAGTGCTTCCTTCCCAATAAAACAGATTTTCTGATGGCACTTTCATTATTTGTCATGCATAATGTGGTACAGCCGCCTCTGCAGTATGGCGGTACCGTGTCAGCCTCATTCATGAGGCCTCGAGATCGAATCTCGGCTAGGATGAGTTACCTATTTTCCCCTATCCTGAGAAGACAAATGTCTGATAACTAAGCTCTAGGAACCCCGAGCACATTTGCGCTTCATTTCATTCATACATCGTCCGATATGAGCTTCCTGGTCGAGCGTATTTGTGCGCAAACATTGCCATCACTTCCTTACCCACTCCTCTTCCCTGGTCGAGCGTATTTGTGCGCAAACATTGCCATCACTTCCTTACCCACTCCTCTTGCCTGCTTAGCTGTGTACAATATATAATAGAAAATAATAATAACAATCAAAACAATAACAGCAACAGCACAGTGCCGTTTTATTGAAGATGGCATGCAAAATGCTAGATATAAATTATTTATAGACTTGAAAATTGATTAATTCTGCGTTCAGAAGTAAAATGCTGAATGTTTGAGTTCTAAATAGCTGTGCTACTATATCAGACGATATTTTAATTCGGTACATGATAATCAACAAGGAAAAGCTAAACTTTCAGTGTGATTCATAAAAATTGTACTACACTAAAAGCGATTACCTCCCATTTAAATGAAGATATCCTTTTGTCAATGATGCGTGTCTCTGTGGACATTGACAAATAGTTGTCAAGAAAAGCGTCAGCTTTCTACTATACGTTCGAAACAAGGTTTGTAAAGCCTCATTTGAGGAAGAAACTGCCGACTGATACCCATCCACTCGCCTTTAAAATTCGCTTGTTCTATTTAACATGCCAAAAACACCTAGGAGAGACGCGACACTTCCCCTTCGTTTACCAGCTCCCAAGGACTGTTCCAGGCTATAGGACAACAAAATAAAAAATATGAGGAATACAGAGGCAGACAAACTGTACCTTTTCACTACTTAAGTTATAGACTAAGATTTTGGTTGAGGAATAGCCGCCGTGGCTACCGAAAATAACGGTTTTACTTTACAATCTTCGATTAGACAAAGGAAATACCTACCATCTCTATGTATATATATAGCTATACAGACAGAGACGGAGAAAGAGAGATAGTAGATATTCCCTTCTCATATATAAGGGGATTTCAATATACCCTTAGAAAATCCAAGAAATTAACACTAGTAGCGTCAAAAAACGTTTTATTTAGTAACAGAAGTCTCTTACTAGATGGCAGTTAAAAGTTTTAACTATATCCATCACATGGTTTCCTTGCCATAGCCGATTGAAACAAGAATCTTGTGCTTCTTTAAAAAGATACAAAAAAGCAGTTTCGTGCGTGATTTACCACTTCTATTTAAAAGGCTTAACTTCGACAGAGATAAAAGCCGAGTTGAAAGAAGTTTATGGCACATCTCCTCTTGTGTTTGCAACAATTTACAATTGGATAAATGAATTTAAACGCGGACGTACATCCCAAATAAACATCCAGGAGAAATGACTTCCTCCAAAATGATTGATAAAATCCAGAATAAGAATCGGCGAATCAAATGTCGCGAAATAGTGGAGGCTACAGGCAGATTACAGGATACAGTGTTCTCATTTTTGCACCAAAAATAAGGTCTGACAAAGGTGTCAGCAAGATGGGTGCTGCGCTTGCTCTCAATGGAGAATAAGTAGTGCTTTTCCTTCGCAATACTGACGAATTTCTGCGTCGTTACATAACTGAAGATGAAATGGATACACTACTATACTCCAGAGACAAAAATACAGTCGAAATAGCGAGTTTTTAAAGCCTAATGGGCTCGAAGAAGGCAAAGGTGGTGGAATCTGCAGACAAGCTAATGGCCTCGGTTTTTTTGGATGTACGCGGAATCGTCTATATTGAGCACTTGCAGAAAGGAAAACAATGATAAACGGAGAGTAATACGTATTGTTATTGCACCGGTTGAACGGAGAAACCAAGAAAAGAAACGCTCTCATCTGGCAAAGAAAAGGACTACCTTACACAAAGACAATACAAGGGTGTACACCGGCGTAGTTTTGATGTCGAAAATTGTAGAATTTAGGTTCCAATTACTGCGAAATCCACCGTTTTCACCAGATACCAGTGACCTTTTTATTTATTTATTTTTTTATTATTTCCAAATGTGATAAAACGGCTCGGCAAAAAACGTTTCACGTCAACGAAGAGGTCATCTCCCAAAGAGATGCTTATTTTAAGAATCTTCCGAAATCCTACTTTTAGGGAGGCTTAAAACAGTTGCAGAAACGCTGGGAAAACTTATCTAACTAAAAGGAGATTATATCGAAAAATTAAACAAAAAATTACCAAAAAAATTTGTTTTTCTAACTTTTTCTAAGGATCTGTTGAACGCTCCATGTATATGTGTATGTAAAATGAAACACTCAATGTTCATAAGTAGGGAGCGCATTTGGGGTACGTAAAGACTGAAGTTCACTGCACAATTGCCTGTTGATGCAAATAGCACGACTTCTCCGAACCGGATTTTTTGAACGGAAAAATTGAACCACAGGCGGCTGGTAGATTCGCCATCGTAATCGGCAGCTAGTTTTACCGGCCCCAATACCTTTCTTTGACATCATTACTCCCCGTAGTGCCGTTAATTTGCAGTTCAACAATGCCACCTCAGCGCTCTCTATTCGCAAGTGGCGGATATTAAACCTTTATGAAGCTATACTCATTTTAGGTAAGGAAATAGCTTTACAACTGCACGTTACCGAATAGACAATTAGTGGTCATCAGTATCATCCTTCTGAACTTATCATAGAAGTCTCGTTCCTGCTTGTAACCTTGGGTCACTTTGATCACCTTTAGATGTCTTCTACTGCATTTTATAAAAAAGACGACTTTTGACCTAACTCATAGTAACGAGTGGAATCGTCGGACGTGATATTAGAACGCTACGAAGCAGTGTGATAGCACGTATTGCGAAGAGTATAACCTGGCAGCATGTTACCCTTCAAAGTTAAATTTGCAGGCGAAGGAAAAAGACGTGGTAAAACCGTATTGCTTATTACAGAAGGGATGTTGTCATGAAAGCCACAGGAAACACCCGCTCCAATAACTGTCACAAGAATCGTTTTAGCTTAAATTAAACTGTAGACATCGAGTGTCAATTCAAATCTCAAAGTATAGCACTACTGCCACCACAACCATTAACACTGCTACTAATACCAATACAACCACTACCACCCCATTACTACCAAGAGTATTACAATCACTATCACCATAACCATTTCTAATGCCACTGCACACTCCTTCTACATTAAGTTCTGAAAAGAAATCCCAGAAAGGTCATAAGGAGAGAGCCAACAAGGCCTACTCTGTCAAGAAACTGCCTCTAATATCTTATCAGAAATGTATTATTTTATATTCATAAAAGGACCGTATGTATATAGTTCTTTATTTCTCTGGCACTATGTATTAACATAGAGTATTGTATTCCACCCAAAATCTGAAATCCAGATTTCACGATAAGTATGATTTGAGGCCCCTGGATCCGAAAGAAGCATTTTTAGAAAAAGGATGTGCCGTTAAATCCAAACGTATTATTTAAGTTTAGTTTAAGGTTACCTCAAACTATCCTTTTCATGGAAAAATTTTCGAAACTTTATTTTTTCAAAAATGGCTAACGATTAATATTAAAGTATCGTATATTAAGGATATTTACATGAAAAAATATATATTTTGAGTTTCCTGGGAATAGCCTCTGAAGTCATCTTCATTCTGAATGACACTTGCATAACTGATAAACTGTAAGAGAAACATTATAAACTGGCTTCACAAAAATCGTCAAAATACATAATGTATGTCATTTACATTTTTATTGTGGAGCTAACCGTTTCCGAGATATTCCTCGGTAATGAAAAATGGGGTATTTGGAACAAGTGACAAATATGTATATCTAAACCAGAGAGCCTTTCAAATGCACAATATCCCACGAGGCGCAGAGGATCTGTATACAATGTAACGATCAGACGCGGCTCATATGTTTTTTTGTAGTGTTTAACGCCCGCTTTTATTGCTCTGGCACCGCAGGCGATGACACTGATGATACATGAAGATGGAGCCACGGTGGAATGAGATGGCGGGGGAAACCGGAGAACCTGGAGAAAACCCGCCCCTGCGCCGCTTTTTCCACCACAAATCTCACATGCGGTCGCTTGGGATTGAACCCGGGCCGCCTAGGTGAGAGGCGAATGGTCTGACCACTCGGCCACGGCGCGGCCAGACGCAGCTCAGATATTATACAGGGAACAAGAAACAATGGTTAAAGATGAAGAGGTGGCAACGGGTTGAGGAGAAAACGGAAATAAGATAGATAGCGCTGTTACTCAAAATGGAGGAGCAGGATTTGCATTTGGTCAACCTAACGAAGTATTCTTTCGCACATTGAGCCTTGCTAGCAGTCAGAAGCCCTGATCTCACGAAATTTAAAATTGACAACTCAGAATTTAAAGCAAGTTTAACAGACCAATAACGCAATTTAAATGTCTCGGCATAACCACAGACATGTATTATAATAATCTTTGGCCAGAATAGTATTTTGAATAAAAGTTAATTTTGATTCTCCGCATGTATAGTGAATAAAACTAAGCTGCAGTAAGGCGAATACAGAAACCCAAACGATCAGCCGACCCACATAATAGTTTGCTATGAAAAACTACAGTGCATTTGTTTTACGCCAAGGACGTGAATTGCTCCGTATACAGTGTACATCACTATGGGATTTTCCGTTCCGTAACTCCCACGTTACTTACGAGTGTTAGCAACATAGGTGCAAGAGTACTAAACGTGTTGTCGCCCTCCGTGTAATGGTTATCATGTTAACTTCATATACCCAAGGCCGCGGGTTCAAACCAAGGATTTTCGGAAGGAAAGTAAAACCGTTGGCCCCGTTTCGTAAATTTACGGCACATAAAAGAACCTCAAGCCTCAAAAAGAGACCTCTGAGCAAAATTAAGCGGTCTTTCACACACAGAGACGCTGAGAACCACAGCAATTAAGGAGCGTCCACAAATAAAATTTAATTTCCATTTCCTAGTTGGAAGCATTGTTCCATCTGTGCGAAGGCATTCTTGGCAACGTCGGATGAAATTACCATTCACATGCATAAGTTTCCCTTTGCGTAACAATAATATCTACACTATAGTCGCACAGCAAGGTGGTAAACGTGTAACACCCACTTTTTTTTTTTTTTTTTTTTAAAAACAGTAACGGAGTCTGATCAGGACTCCGGTACTGTATCCCTATTTACATTTCTCCCCGTAGGTTTTACTGATTACTGGTTTACTGGTTTTACTGTTTCTTTTATAAACATATACACATTGCACAAACATATAACATCCATGCCCAAGGCGGGACTCGAACCCACGATCCCCTGCCCACGAAACACCAAAGCGAGACGCTCTAGCGAGCGTGGCCATGGGGACCGGCACTTTCAACACGGTTGAGAGACTTCTTAGGTGAGCGTTTAAATGCAGCACCAATTTCATCTATATTGTCCTTCGTTAGAACATGTTTTCGCTACTTTAGCCCAGCGACGCTGTTTTAAATTTATTCGCCAAACATCTCAGTGTGTCTACCTGGAACTGGATAACAGGATATTGCTGCTGAAATTGCCTGCAAACCTGTCTAGATCACTCAGGTTTTACGTATGTATGTTAAATAAAAACACACTATTCAAACGTGAATCTGTTGTAAGGCATTTCCATGGTCTAATAACAGAATAAGGATCCTAACACACGTATTGTCGAAAGACTTCACGACCCAAAGACAAAGCAACGACTGATACAACTTATGGCTAATAAACGTACACTTGGCACGCCCTGCACCGCATTTGTGCAATGGCATAGTGCCGAATTAACTGTTTCGGCCGATATGGATGTAAGGCATTTGTGGCCCTGGCATAAAATGAAGGCACGGTACATATTGAAAACAACTCATTCAGGTTAAGATCCTGAAGACTACCTAATGAATCAACCAGTGAAGTCGAGAATTGACGCCGACACCATCAGTCAACACAAAGGTTAAAAACAAGGGGTAGTGAAGCCGGAATGTTTTCTTATTATTTGCAGAAAAAAAGAAAAGTTATCCTCAAGCGTAACAAAATCGTCCTAGTAGTAGGTACAATCACCACTTTTACAAATACTTACCGCTAGAACAGCTATTATCGTCTACCACTAAATGATACCAATACTATTACCGCCACTACCATTAATACCCTTGCCATTACGCGCTTAATTACAACAGGCATTACTATCCCTACCACAGCTTGTACTATCGTTATCATTATTATAACTGGCACACCACTACCAAACCCACTACAAAAAACAGCACAGATGTTACTCTACCAGAGCTTACTACCACCACTCGTGCTACACTACCACATCCACTACAGAAACTACCATTACAATAGTGATACTACTACTCCTATCTTTACTAATACAATGCCAAAATACAGTACATTTATTTTTGCGTTTCTGTTAAGTATAGTAAAAGTGCAAAAGGAAATACTACGAAGAAGATAGAGCATATGTGTTTCTTTGTTCCGTAATTAATCATTTTCACTTTTTAAAATAACATAGTTTAGTGTAATTAAGTGTTTCGTATCCGTAATATGTGAACATTAATGTGTTGAACCTCAGCGTGAACCGGCCAGTAAAAACGTTACATAACCAACAAATTCCTATTTCATGTTTTCGTTATGAAAGGGCCTTTTGTCGTATTAACAGTATAATCTATGGACCATAACAGGGAAGAGTTGTATGCAGTGAAACAGAAGACTGTCGGCCCGGCGCCATTGTTTCTCCGCTCTACAAATCTACATGTGTAGCGGACTATAATGCGCCATTTTGCAAAACGGAAATTTCTTTTGGTTTTCTAGTTGGACCATTATTCCCTTTTTTTCTCTCTTTTCTTTCTCAAAACAGTACAGCTGCGTACAAAAGTTTAATAAACATTAGATCCTGACAAATAAAATTGTGTGGTTTCATTATCTTCCGATTAAATCAGGAGGGTAAATGATTTGCAACTCTCACAAAGAGAAGATATTGCATTCCATCCAAAAATTCGATACAGAGATTTCACCATAAATACACGTTTTGGAGTCCCATGTATCCAAAAAAAGCATTTTTGGAAAGAGGTACGTGTAACTCGAACACAAAAAGTCGGTAAAATACCAAACTTGATATTTAGGTTTAGTATCTTCAGGGATGCGACACGAAAATTTTGAGAAAAATCCTTCCACCTCAAACTACACTTTACGTGAAAAAAAATACGAAAATATTGATTTTCTAAAAAATGGCTAACAATTTTATTGAAGTGTCGTATATTAAATTTATTTATACGGCATATAAAGTGTATATCTTGATTTTTCTGGGAATAGCCTCCAAGGACCTCTATTCTAAATGGATTGGCTAAATTTTGCGTGTTTTTTTTTTCGTAGAACTGACCATTTCTGAGACATTCCTTGTCATTTGTTTCAGATTTGCAATCAAACTTTCCTCACACGGAAAGTTGTAAACTCCTGGTCCTGCATAGAAACGAGTTTCAAGCATATGGCAACCAGCTTTTGAAAGATTTGACTAACGTTTTAGCCAAGGGTATTTCCCTTATTACTTTCACTATACGTACCATGTACATAGTGTATAGAAAAGATATTGTATTGCACCCAAAAATTCGATACCGAGATTTCACCGGAAATATATGTTTAGAGGCCCCTGAAACAAAAAAACATTTTTAGAAAAATGTCTGTGAGTGTGTGTGTGGGGGGGGCCAGCTTAGCTCAAAAACGAAAAGATCGTTAAAAACCAAACTTGGTATTTAGGTTTCGTATCTTCCAAGGCTGCGACACGAAGATTTTCAAGAAAATCCCCCCACCCCAAACTACCCTTACATGGAAAAAAATTCGAAATGTATATCTTCTTAAAAATGGCTCTAAAGATTTTGATTAACATGTCATACATTAAAGATATTTACACGACAAATAAAATGTTTATCTTGAATTTTCTGGGAATAGCTTCTAAAGACTACTTTATTCTGGATGAATTTTACGGAATTTTGCATAACTAGTAAACCGTAGAGATAGACAAAAACTTACCGCACAGAAAATTTAGAGCACATTAAAACACACAATTTATGTTATATACATTTTTTTCGTGGAGGTGACCGTTTTTAAGATATTTCTTGTTTATAGTTTCAGCTTTGAAAATGTTGTACTTTTCTCGTACAGGAATGTGTTAACTAGTGTCCATACAAACAAAGGAACTTCAGTCACATAGCAACCAGCTTTTGACTATCATTTTAACCTATGGTTCTCCCTTATTTCGCTTCTACGTACAAGGAAACAAGTGTTAAGACTATTTCTGCTAATGTTTTCTCAATTAGCATGAAGTAAATAGAAGCATAAGCTTTTTAACAATTTGTTACAGAGATGTGGAGAAAGTCATATGAATGAACACCACATATTTTTTTCTTATACTTACAAGGAAGCAAGTAATTAAGACAATTTTTGCTGATGTTATCTCAATTATCATAAACTATATAGAAAAATATGCTTTAACAATCATTTGTAACAGAGATGTAGAGAAAGTCATGTGAATGGAACATCAAATTTTAGTTTAGAATCTCTCGAGATGAGATCACTGTCATATGTACTTTGATGTATGTGCTAACTTTTAATGAACTAAAAATGTGTTTTGAAGTGAAGTAACTAAAACCTCTTGGATGCGTTTTTATTCTTATATGTTTAACAATCCTTGTTTTTTTACGAATATCTTAATTTCTCTTTTGTCCAATAGAACTCAGTGCGTAATAAATTTAAGAATGGCCTCTGAAGTTGTCTGCATTCCCTTAAGGATCCTAGTTAACGGCAAACGCACAAAATTACATAAAAGTTTAATGTGTTACATTCGTATATCTAACTCTTATTGAAGTGTATACATATTCTTACTAAAGTTTATTTTTCCATTATTATAATCGAGATGAACCTACAATACAATTTCCTTATAGATATAAAGGGAATAGCGATAGTCAAATCGCCAACAACTGGCCACTATATGGTGTTTTTTAAAATTCCACACTCCTTCCATGCAAGAGCAAAAAACAATTGAAAATCGACAGCACATGAAAAAGAATGACAAAATCGTTGATAAATTCATACCATTAATAAAAGATATCTCGGAAATGGCTTATGCCACAGAAAATATATATGGAATGAATTGGATGTTTTTTTAAGTATTTTTGTTGTACATTTTGTCTATTGCTTAACGCCTACCAATTATCTTCTAAATGAAAGATCTCACAGGTTGCTCACAGAAAATTCAAGATTTACAATATGCCAAACATATCTATAATATATGGTATTTTAATCAAAATCGTTAAAATAAGTTTAAGGAAATAAAACCTTTTTAAAAGTTTCTACAGAGGTTTGTGGAATTTTGTTGAAAATACTTATATTGCATCTTTGGAAGATGCTGAACTTAAAAATTTGTATTTACCCGACATTTCGTTTTTGAGTAATGCTTTTTACAACTACACTTGGGCGCGCGCATGGACACACAGGTCCTTTTCTAAAAATGCCTTATTTTATTCAGGGCTCCTTAAAATATCTATGTCTGGTAAGTCTTGGTATAGAAGTTTTGAGTCAATATAATACCTCCTCTATTTGCTATACGTAGCAAAGAAAGCAAATTAAGACAGTGCCAATAAAATGCAGTAGCAAACATTCAATAGTGTGTACTACTTCACTTTTTTCGTTATACCAGATATGTAAATAGTTATTTAGTTTTGTCATTTTATACAGGCCCTTTGAAGGGTTTCAGCACCGCGGCAAGACTACGTCTGTTTCGTCCTCTTAACCCGCGAAAGGAAGGGAATAGGCGAGACTTAGAAGCTGATAGTGTTAGGTGCAGTGTAACGCAAGGGGTCCCTAATGTTTCCAAGTATAACATCCCCGGCTGCTCCTCCGATGCCTCCTCTATTAGGAAAGAATCAGAACTCCCCTCAAATCGCATCCACATTGAGGCCGCTCACCATAGTCCACTGTGCCTGCAATCCTGAAATATGAAGAGGATGATGATCAGGGCCTGAAAAACGGGGGGAATAATGTCTAGATGATAACCCAATAAAATCAACAAAATCTTGTGAACTCTTGTACTATTGTCTGATCCATTGTTTTCCGTTAATTAAAGCTGAACAATGCTTCAATAGCAGCATTATAAATTGCTTTAATTTTCATATCTTTGTCATGCAATATAATTAGCCTTGCTTCTTGCATTTTATATTCATAAATATAACCTTACAATATCGAAAATAAAACTAAAATAATAGCAGCTTGATTATAAATGATAGCCGGGCTTGTAGGCCGTGGTCCAAGTGATATAATTACCAACGTTTCGCCGAAATCTGCGCCCGGTATCTTCAGGGAACGAAGCGTTGTATCATTTATATCATTTGGACCACGGCCTACAAGCCCGGCTATCATTTATAATCAAGTTGACAGCGTCGGCCGTGAAAGCCTAAGTATTTATATAAAATAATAGCGCTTTTCAGATCCAATAGACAAATAATTGTAATTTATTCGTGAATTATAGAACTTTTACATAAACATATGTAAAAAAAAAGGTCATGGAAGAAAAACGATAAATATTTTGTGAATCTCAGAAAGACACTTTGGGAATTAAATACAAATTAAACAATTACAATTTTATGAATCACTGGCATTGTCAATATTAATTTATGGTGCTCTGACTTGGGTAGCTATAAAAAAAGGGATATAGGCGTCAGAAATTACGTTTCCAAGATCAGTATCTCTAATTGAGCATAAAATGAGCCAAGAAATAAGAGAACATTTTAAATAAAGGGAGTGCTGGATCGTATTAAGAATTTTAGGAAGAATTGGCAAGAACGTTTAGACAGAATTTATTAAAACCGATTACTACCAATTAAGCACTTAATTATGAACCACAATGGAAACGAAATATAAGCCGTCCAAATTGAGATTCTGATAAATAATTGGTGTTATTTAATTGCACTACATATGATTTATTGCCACTCCACCACTATTTTAATTTACATTTCACACTATAACTGATGAGTGCTCCTTTCGATATAAGAAGTTCTGTGTTGAAGAAAATCATGCGAACATACACGACATTCTTCATCGATGACAAAATCCACAATTATGTATGCTATAGATAATACTCGTAGTAGGATTTGTCTCTTATGATTCGTCAGATAAAGAAAAGTATGCGATAAAATGAAGAGGACTACAGAGTATTAAAAATAAACGTACGAGTTGTTACATTTAAATGGTTTTCTCCACGCATTCTTCAAGTATGGATTATTTTAAAAAGATATTCTCTCTACTTCTTATAAATTGTTTAATTTCATATTTCTTAAGCGATTCCCAAAATCTTAGGAGCTAGCCACTATGTAACAGCACTAACATTCCGTTCTTTGCCTGATCAGGTGGGGGGGGGCGGGAATGAAAAACAGTTTTAATGAGATCTACATTTTTGTAGCAAGTTTTTTTGTCTGTGTGTTACGGTTTAGTAGTTAAGCAAAATGCATCCAAATGAACAGGACTTCAGAGGCTATTACAAGAATATTAAATTCGTTTTATTTGTCATGAATTTTTTTTTTTTTTTTATTCTGTCACTTATATAGCCCCCGCAACATCTAATATATCACTTGATATAACTCATTGTCTGTAGGTTCCTTTTACGTTTTATTTTCCTCAAACCCACACATATTCGCTCACATACATACTTCCAGACTCTGTGGGGAATAGGGAATAATTTTGGCCAGCCGGGAATCGAACCCGGGACCTCCAAGTGAGAAGTCAGGTCGCTAACCACTCGACCACGGAGGCAGTCTGATATGGTATTTAATCATAATCATTAGGATAAATTTTCATAAAATCAAAATTTGGGAAATTTTTCAGCATAAAAGATAGTTTGCGATAGAGTTATTTTCTTAAATTAAATTTGTTTTTCACTTCAACTTCTATGGTCATGCTTTGACTTGAAAAAAAAACTAAGTTTCGGTTTTTCAGTTTTATTATATCAATATACACAATTCACAACCCATTCATACTTTCAGACTCCACCCAGCCGAGAATCAAACCCAGGACCTCTGGATGAAAAACCAAAACGCGACCACTGGACTGCAGACGCCTTTAAAACCTTCTGGCCGCATCCTTTGAAGAAACCGAACTTGCATCTCAAGTGTAGCAGACGTACACACGTGTCATACTCATCTTAGTATCATTAACACGACTTTCTCTACCGTGTATCATTTATTAGTGTCTATACTAGCTATTATTACAAAAGTTTATTTTGCTCGAATAAATATTTTCAGATATAGTTGTTTTACACATTGCGTTACCTACAAAGTAAATAGCGATAGATACATGTTTCAAGAACTGAGCGCTATATATTACTATTAAAATTCCACTCTTTCCAAGCAATAGCGAGAAACAAGTGCAAATCGATAAATTCAAACCATTAATTGCTCATAACTCGAAAATTGCTTATGCCATCAAAAGGTTATTTGGAATCAACATTGTTTTGAAGAGTTCTACATTGTTTGCAGTACGCCTTTGTTTAACACTTACCAGTTATGCAAGATTACACAAAATTCCTTCCAACTAAAAGAGGACTTTACAAACTTTTTCAAGAAATGCCAAAATATATTTTATATGAAGATATACATATTTAATATATACTATTTTAATAAAAATCTTAAGTTATGTTTGATAAAACATAAAATTTCCTAACATTTTCCATGTAAAAGGTAGTTCTTGAAATTCCCCAGGTTTTGGAAGACTTTTTTTGGTAGTGCTTAACGCCCGCTTTTAGTACATATGACAACGCAGGCAATGGCAATGATACATGGCATGAAGACACCGGTGGAATGCGATGGCGGGGGAAACCAGAGAACCCGGTGTAAACCCCTGCGCCACTTTGTCCATCACAAATCTCTCATGCGGTAACTTGGGTTCGAACCTGGGCCGCTTAGGTGAGAGGTGAGTGGTCTATCACTCGGCCACGGCGCGGCCTCTTGGAAGACATCGAACAGCAACTACCCCTGTTCATTATGAAATCACTGAAGGTACAACGATCTAGAGGGCTTTTAAAATGAATTCTCCCCAGTTATTAATGATATAAATATTAACAAAAAAAACTAATAAAACAAAGATAAATATATCACAAAAACTTTCTTTCTTTTTAGGAAATTTTATATTTTTGGTATATATTTTATGATTTTTATATTTTTTTTTTTTTGTTTTTTTTAAGGTAGTCTTCAGCAAAAATTGTATGATTATAATTTCACCGACTATTCCAAATAATGGATGAACTTATCACAAAATTCACCCAAAATTAGTGAAATAGAAGAACGTTCGACTTCCTTAACCTCCCTCCAACCGTCTTCCAATTTTTAAAATGCTGTGTAACCTATAGTTAACCTTTGACGGTGGAAGAACCCTTGATCGGAATGGTCGAGTAATTTTCTAAATAATTATAACAAGGTAAATTGAAACTTGCCATCCTATTTTTGGTACCATATTTATTTAATAGCACAAAAGAGGCATCATTTTCACACAATGCAGAAGTCCCTAACGTATTCAAGGAAATAATATTCCAATCTCCCAAGCCACGAAATTGTATACACATTGGCAGTATTTGATAAAGGCAATTAAAGAAACAAATATAACACAGGATTATCATTTTACTTTCTCCAGCACGTACGTACATACAATGTACACAGTAACTAGAGAAGGTATTTTCTTCCACCCAAAAATTAGATGTCGAAATGTCACTGAAAATATGTTTTGAGGTCCCCGAGTCCGAAAAAGAATTTTTAGAAAAAGCTCCCGTGTATGTGTGTGGGGGGATTTGTATTTATGTTCAACGTAGTTCAAGGATGCAACACAAAGATTTCCAATAAAAACGCCTCCACCACAAATTAATCTTTACATGGCAAAATGTTGTAAAGTTTTGTTTTTCTCAAAAATGGCTCTAATGGTTTCGATTTACGTACCATATGTTAAAGATATTTACATCACAAAGTGTATATTTTGAATGTTCTGAGAATAGTTTCTGAAGAGCTGTTTATTTTGTACAAGTTTTACAGAATTCCGCATAACGGTTAAACCATAACAGAAAGACGAACATTTACTGCACAAAAATGGCATTTATGTTATATATCTTTCTCTTGTAGAGTTGACTGTTTTCAAGATATTCCTTGTTGTTAGCTTCAATTTAAACTACCTAACTTCTCTAAAACGAGGCCATGCAAAGCGGACCGAACTTCAATTGTTTCACATAGCGACCGGTTTTTAAAAGATTTGAGCATCGTTTATTTACTCCGTTATTTCGTTTCTTCTTACAATGAAGCAAGCAATAAGACTAATTATGATAATGTTATCCTGATTAGTATGATGTAGATAAAAGAATAATCTTTTGTAAGAATACTTTGTATGGAACTAGAGAAAGTTATGTGAATGGAACACGTCAGATTTTTTAAAACTCCGTTTTCTGTTGTGATAAAGTCCTTCTATAATATCCCTCGCAAATGCATCAGTCTTTTGTTACATTATATTGCAAATAATTATGATCAAAATGCAAGTGTTAATACTCTGTGGAATAACTATATATTCTAAGCATGACATTTTCACTAGAAGACAAAGTCTTCTTATCCCGCCTGGGTAGCATGTCTGCCTCCTATTCAAAAGGTTGCGAGTTGATGCTGGTCCCCGTAGCCGCGCTCGCTAAAGTGTCTCGCTTTGGTGCTTCGCGGCGCACGGGATCGTGGGTTAGAGTCACGCCTTGGGCATGGGTGTTTCTGTGTTTGTGTATGTGTATGTATATGTAAAAAGGAAAAATGAATAGGTCAACTAAGGAAATTTAGAATCTAGAAAAAAAAGAGGTAAAAAAAGTTCGAATCTCGCTTAGGGTGAGTCACCCGGGTAAGGTTTTTTTTTGGTTTTCCCTTATCCTGAGAAGACGAATGTCTAGTAACTTTAATCTCTATTTACCAATATCATTCACCGTCCGATATGACCAACCAGGTTAAAGGAAGTCTTCTTTGCAAGCTTGTTCTTCAATGATAGTGTTCTTAACGCGTGTACAAGGGCTTTGTAAATCAGATTTATAATCCTACAGTTTTTTTTAAAATTAAGTTTGTCAATGGTTTTACGAAATTGGGCTTCTCAATGATTAAAAATCTTGCGTTACATTCACAAGACTTTTTCTACCTGTTCTACAAACTTCTAACAAAATATTATTATTCTTTCTATTTCATGTCATTCGAGATAAGCATTAGCAGAATGGTTTTATTATTTAGTTCCTTACAAGTAGCAAACTAAGGGCATATACTACGCTAAAGCGATAGGCAAACTTTTTATAACGTGTTGCTTTGCGATTTTTATGAAATTCGCTATTTTGCATGGCCAGGAGTAAAACAAAAGAAACACGGACGACTTCTGGTTTAAGTGTAAGTATTTCACAGTTGAGGTCATTAACAAGGAAACAGATCTACAACAAAAAGGTAAAGAACATAAAATGTGTGCTTTGAAGAGATCTATTTTTTATGTAGCGAGTTTTTGTCTATATATTTACGGTTTACCAGTTATGCAAAAGTCATTTACATTGAAGATGACTTCAGAGGCTATTTCCAGGAAAATTCAAGATATACGTTTTATTTGCCATGTAAATTACATATGATATACGGTATTTTAATCAAAACCGCTTAGCAATTTTTGAGAAGATCGAAAATTTCGAAAAATCTTTCATGTTTGAGGTGGGAGGATGCTTCCGAAAATCCTCGTTTTGGATTTTGGGGATATGCTTAAAGTACTAAGGTTGGTATTTAAGGACTTTTCGTTTCCGATTTATTTTGCGCACGCGCACACGCGCACCTTTTCTAAAAATACTTATTTGGATTCAGGAGGCTTCAAATCTCTGTATCTATTTTTGGGTGGAATACAAAACCTTCTTTACCATCTATGTACATTGTACGCACGTGCTAAAGGAAGTACACAATTATAACAATTAGTTGAATGAATTTTATATTAACCTATGCATAAAAAGTCACATATATTCTATATTTATAATGTTAGCATAGTTAAGCATTCTAATGAGAATTAAATCAATGGTTTCAAGTTAATATTTTAAAGCCTTATTTAATTATTTTTTTATAATATTGATCTTTATAATGTTTATAATTTGAGTGTTCCTTAATCCCTTCGAGATTTGTATATGAAACCAAATTTTTAAGGGGAAAATGGTAAAAAATCAAGTGTTTTTTCTTTCTTTTTTGTTTTGTTTTAGGCACTAATAAAATCCCTATTATTTTCAGTTTCAGAAAATACATACTTTTGTGGTTACGAGGACTTTAAAGCATTTAAA
This sequence comes from Hymenopus coronatus, assembly GCA_030762935.1. NCBI lineage: Eukaryota > Metazoa > Arthropoda > Insecta > Mantodea > Hymenopodidae > Hymenopus > Hymenopus coronatus. The sequence goes on along the minus strand of CM060896.1, from coordinate 124,230,742 downwards.
GAGCTAGCCTGCATTCCTCTAAAGCTGTTGTGCAATGGTCCTTTGTAAAATGTTTGCATCTTTAAATTCAGTTTTCTCAAAAAAACATTTTCAAATGCTTATGTACCTTTTCCTCAGAAAACATATGCAATAGGGAGCTGAAGTTTTCAGTACGTGTATACAACACATACTTGAACTTTCTGAACCACACCCATAATGTTACAATATATATTAGTGATATTAAAAAAGCAACAACATTGAAAATGTTCCATATTTTTTTCTTTTATTGACATTGCAAATTATTGTTTTTTCAAGTTCTACTGAAGTGATATATATATAACTAGATAATGGAGGCTCATAAAATAGCTGATTATACTAAAAACAAGCATGCAAATGTGCGATTGTATATTGGAAGTAATATCAGAGAAAAGGGTACATAAATTCACATGTTTTAAGAGCAAACTTTATTATTTTTCTGCAGACTGAAATACTTTTTACAGACTCAACCACTCAAGTTGTCAATGAAAGAGACCATTTGAAATAAGTTTTGGATTGGTAGAATAATCCATAAAAATTTCAGGAAAAACCATTTAGAACTTTAAGAGCAATGGTAATTTAAATCACATAAGGTGTAATTTTAGATTGCTTTGTTCCCTTAAGAGTTATTGATTATATTTGTTCTATTTACAAAACGAGAAATATTTAAACAGATGATAATTGCCAATATATACATTTGGGCCTTATATCGACTGCGAAGAAAGAGAATGTATGAATTGCGCTGTATTCCAGTTTATTTCCCGCACATAGCTCCTACGTCATATGGGTCATATAACATTTTGTCCTCTTTGGCAACCCATTACGATTGTGTTTTCTCAGAGCTACAAGCGATAATGGCATTAAACCTGTTTCTCTAAAGCATTGTTTCAGTATTATAAAGTTCTGACATTATTTATTAGGGTAGTTAATTTATCATCTTACGAGTTTGGCGGAAAACCAATTTTCTGTACTGAAAAGCCAAGTATTCTCTCAACAGAGATCCATTGTCGAGTTGTCTGAAGATAATGCATCCGAGAAGTTTAGCTCATAGCTGCACATTTGGTTTCTCGTACGTTGTAAGTTTTTAGGTAACATGGTGATGTTCGAGATGTAAAAATCTGATGTGTTCCATTAACATGACTTTACAAATTATTGTTAAATTATTGCTAATCGAGAAAATGGTGTAATGTTTACCACCTAAGGTCTCGAGTTCAAACCCGGCGGAGGACGATGAATTTTTTCGGTCGTAAAAATCCTTAGCATGGCTTCCTTCGGAAGGGAAGTAAAGCCGTTGGTCACATGTCGTCCATTTACGGCACGTAAAAAATCCTCAAGCCTGATAGAGAGGCCTCTGAGCAAAATTAAGCGGTCTTTCAAACCCAGTATAGAATGGGACGTTGAGAACCGCAACATTTAAAGGGCGTCCATAAATAAAACGTCATTTCATTTCTAATCGAGAAAAAATTAGCAGAAATAATCTTATTACTTGCTTCCTTGTAAGTAGAATCGAAATAAGGGAGTATCATAGGTTAAATTGATAGTCAAAAGCTGGTTGCTATGTGACCAAAGTTCCTTTGTTTGTATGGGCAGCAGTTGACAAATTCCTGTATGAGAAAAGCATAAGTTTCTTTAAAGCTGATTCCAAAAACAAGGAATATCTCAAAAACGATTAACTCCACGAAAAAATGTATAAAACATAACTGTTAGCATGCTCTATCCTTTAGTTGTTAAGTTTTTGTCCATCTCTTACGGTTTAGCAGTTATACAAAATTCATCCAGAACAAAGTAGTCTGGAGAGGCTATTGCCAGAAAATTCAAGATATACATTTTATTTGTCAGGTAAATTTCTTAAATACAAGAGATTTTAATCAAAATCGTTAGAGACATTTTTGAGAAAATCAAATACAGTCGATCGCAGAAGCACAACTCTCTATTCTCTTCTAAACCCACTAAAACAAATGCAAGTGCGTTAAAATTATATTAAACACTAACTCTCAACGATTACAAATTCGAAAATATAAATAGTATCGTATTCATTCTTGTGTTCTGGCTTTCTGGTTTCATCCGCCAGAAGGAAATTAGAACTATTCCGCACTGTCAAGTAAGTATTATAACAGCGAAGGCAACTAAAAGTTTACAATAAGTATAGGGTAATTATGAAGAAAATGGGCCGCTCGATAAATTGAATGAAACTAAATGCCATCGATGGATCTTGTATTTGTAATAACGATTTCAAAAGTTTATTTGGCGGTTAAACTTGCTTTTGTTTACTATTGACAAATTCGTAAGCATACTGGAACGGTTGGTCTACGACGGATGTTTACCAAATTATATATAAACGCGTATTATATAAATAATAAATGGTTTTATAATGTTCAAAAACATATTTCTCCGCTAACTGTTACCACAATAGAAAATTAGAAACAAATTTATATACACACGCTAGCCTTAACCTATTTGAACGTAACCTCACGCTAAATTTAAAAACCAAAAAACCCAGTGGTTTCGCCTACAGAAACGGATTAAAAAAACAAACAAACTCAAGAGACATACTCCTCCACCAACTGCTATAGTCGCACTTATCGGCGAGTTATTCCTACGGGTTCTCACGACGCGGTAATCCTGCCAAGTGCAACATATGACGGTCTTGTATATCAGTAGTTAAAGAGTCTTCCGCTAGCAACGAAATCAAGCTTTTGAATTAGAAATCCAGTTTTATGCAAGCATTTCAGCATATACATATTATAAAACCTTTTATTATTAATATAATTCTCGTTTATTTATAATTATTTGGTTAATATCAGTCATATACGCATACCAACCGTTCCAGTATGCATACAAATTTATCTATAACAAACAAAAACATATTTGGCCGATAAATAAAACCTTTGAAATCATCAAAAATACAAGAGCAATCATTCGCACTTAGTCTCAATCCATTTTTCGAGCTGGCCAAATTCTGCATAATAACCAAATATAAATATAAAGGTCCGTAACCTATTCGTCTATGAATAATACGCAGCTACAGTCTCTTTTGATCCACTTTTTGTAGGATCCTATTAACCGTGAACATTTCCCAAAGCCAGTGCTCATTTATTAACCATCAGTATAAATACATTGACATTTATACAGTGAATTAAGTTTACAAGCATTCATCCAATAAGTTTACACTTAATCATATGACCCGCCAGGGTAGTGTGTCTGCCTATATTCAACAGGACGAGAGTTCGAATCTCGCTTAGGGCGAGTTACCCGTATTAAGTTTTATCCTTAGAAGTCGGCTTCATGGACCCCGAGATCATTTGAGCATCATTTCACTGAATTCATTCATGGACCAACATGACCAATCAAATTTGTGTATTTGTTTTGTTCATTTGGTACCATCTTCGAGTCAGGCTTGGGGACCTTGAACACGTCATACAGACAGTCAATTTTTCGATACATGTAACTATTTTTAACACCACCACCGAAGTTTAACTACTAATCAATATCTACAATTTTAATATATTTTCCAATTTCTACTACAATTGCAATATTCTACGATTAATTACTTATTACTAATAATCAGGCAAACCGTTATTTTTCTAATATATATATGATCAAATTAGTTAGAAATGAGTCATAGGTCCTATTGACTCAAGTATCAGACAAGCATGCAAGATAATTTAAGAGATTACAGTAACATGTGTATTACACAGAATGCTTACATTTATGCCAATACAGTGAGACACATTTCATTTTATGGCATACTACACTTTACTGTTTCTCCATAACTCCTGCCTAGAGTAATAGGTCTTGCTGCATAGATAGTTTTTAAGAGCAGATTTAAATGTTTCTATTTTACCCGAGGATAGTAATTTTAAGTCATTTGGAAGGGCATTGAATATTTTGACACATTCACAATATACTCCTTTTTAATAACATGTTAAGCTAGCACTAGGTTTGTTCAAGTCCATTCTTTGACTAGTATTTAAATTATGTATATTCACATTTTTTGCAAAGTATTCTTAAAGGACGTTAAGCTACTTTAAATAAATAAATCATATGAGTTAAATTAGAAAGTTTGACAAATTTATCATATTATGCGATATCCCATTAGCTCTGGTCGAGGTAAAAGATTTGCAACGGTTAAGATAAAAGATTTTCAACTCTAAATTAATTGCTTTACTCCTTTAAGGTAAATTTATATATAAGTTCTATGGAAGTTCTGTGCAGAATAATTATTTCCTTCCACTAGTTTTACAACAATGTGCACTAATCTTACAGTTATCATATCTATCTGCGCTATCTGTCATTATTCCCGTACTGTAATTTGCGATTAGTCTAATATTTGAACCTTAACCAAATGCATTTCACTCACCTAAATTTTCATGCACTGCTTGCTGCTCAAGGACAGCTGATGACAGATTCTAGCATGTTGAAGTAAATCACACTTTAGAAACTCCACTATGAAAGGAAACCATACTGCTGACCAATTTGACAATTATTGTTGTGCAATGCTCAGACGAACCAATTGCTATCTGAAAGCTACTGCATTTTCCCGAAGTTTGTATTTAAATAATATTCCATGTTTTCTCACGTGTTTGTTAGCAACTGCACTTTAAATAGCTCTTTGACATATTAGGTTAAATTGGGCCGCTCTAAAAATCGAATAAAACTTTGCATTCATGATGATTTCAAAAGTTTTATTTGGCGGTCAAGCTTGCTTTTTATTTTATTTTTTTTTATTCATGTGCTAAAACGGTTGGTATTTTGCGTATTTGACGGATATTTATCAAATAATTATATATACATAAGTATTATACAGATAATAAATGATTTTATGTTCTGAAACATATTTGTCCACCATGTACTACCACAACAGCAAATTAGAAACATAAATTTATATACACAAATTAACCTTAACGGATTCGAACCTAACCTCGCGCTAAATTTGAAAATCACCGGACACATTGGTTTCGCCTAAAGAAACCGATATAAAATTAAAAAAACTTACAGAAACATACTTCCTCCACCAACTACTATAGTCACACTAACGTGAATTATTCCTAAAGGTTCTCACGACGCGGTAATCCTGCCTAGAGGTACATATGACCAATAGATACAGTGTCTTTAGCTAGCAACGAAACCAAGCTTTTTTCATTATAAATCCAATATTTCAGCTTGGTAGACTTAGTTGGTAAATCTCCGCAAATCATATACGTAAAATACCAACCGTCCAGCATTCTCACGCATTCGTCTCTAATAAAAAAACAAGCTTTTCTGACAAAATAAAAACCTTTGAAATTGTCATCAGAAATACTAAGTCAATCAATCACACTTACTTTCATTTGATTTTTAGAGCGGCGAAAGTTCGGCATAATAACCGGTATTATCTCCCAGTGGTCCATTAACTTTCGTGAATATTAATATAGTAACAAAACACTGCAACTTCATTTCTTCCACCTATACTTATAGCTGGTACACTTCTTATCAGTAAACACAACAATCCAGTCAACTATACGCTTGACGACGTTTAAGAGTTGTTCCCTGCATATGAAAACAACCTACTTCTTACGCACACAGCTACCTAGTACACTGACATGGCATCACTACCCAGTTCTACGCTCTGCGATTGCTTTTATCCACAAAAACAAATGAGCTCACCCTTCTTTGCCACAACAGGTGACCCAACCTTGTAATGAAGACTCCAATCAACTCCGTTTTACCTCCGAACTGAACTTTGGAATACACAGAGCCTTCTGATTCCAATAATTGGGCAAAATGCAAAAATCAAGGCTATCTGTACTCTCTACCACTTTTCTTGATATTTGTTTTAAGAATTTTTCACATCATTTTATTATTCCACTCAGCTCCTACCGTGTAACTAATTCATAATAAATACGATGTATTGCACTCTCATGTCTTTCTCCACCTGCTCTTCTATATACTTATTATAAAAGCTCTATCTTATATCCACTTCTTGTTAATGTAGATAAACATTAATTACATTTAATTGTACATTACTTATTTTTATGTCGGTATAAGAAATATACAGAGCTAAACGATAGTCTTAACATTTTTAAAGTTAGTCACCATGTAATGTATTGGAAATTCTTCTATTTGCATAAACACGAAAGAAAAAGGAATATTGATTATGTAGTTTAGAAAAAGTAATGTATTTTAAAGTGGAAAGCAAAAACAAATGTATATAAAAATGCTAAACGCCAAAACAAAACAAAAAATATATATTTTAAATAAATTGTGTTATTTAACGACATCTAATTTTAATTAGCACTACCATTATGTGTATATCTTATGGTTTACCAAATACATAAAATTCAAGGAATTCAAATACTTTTTGCAGAAAATTAAAATGTATATTTTATTTGTGAAAATGTCTTTAATATAGGTATTTTAATTAAAATTGTTAGGAAGATTCCAAAAAATCTTCCATATAAAGAAAGTTTGAGGTGGGATATTTCATTAAAACCTTCGTGTCACATTTTTGAAGGATACTGAGCTTAAAAACTAAGTATGGTATAACGGAAGTTTCGTTTTTGAGTCATGCTGTTCACGGCACACACATGCATTTTTCTAAAACGTTTTTAATTTGGTGGTCCTCAAAACATGTATTTCCGGTGAACTCTCGGCATTCAACCTTTGAACTTACCTACTATGCACAGTGTGTGTGTGTGTGTGTGTGTGTGTGTGTGTGTTAGAGGAATTAATAATATTAATCAAATACTTTAGTTGCGAGGTTTCCGAAATTAAGCTATATAAACATATTAACATTTCTTTATTTTTTCTACACGTACTATGTACATACTGTATAGAAAAGGTATAGTATTCCACCCAAAAATTCGATACCACGATTTCACCGGAAATACATGCTTTGGGTCTCACTGAATCCAAAATTAGCATTTCTGGAAAAACGTCCATGTGTGTGTATGTGTGTGCGCGCGCGGGTATGTGTGTATGTGTATGTCTGTGGCAGCATAGCTCAAAAACGGAAAGACTATTAAATACCAATCTTGGTATTTAAGTTTCGTATCTTCCAAGGATGCAACCCGAAGATTTTCAAGAAAATCCCTCCACCCCCAACTTCCCTTTACATTGAACTTTTTGCAAACATTTTTATTTTCTCAAAAAAAGGTCAAACCATTTTGATTAAAATATCGTATATCAAAGATATTTACCTGACAAATAAAGTGAATATCTTGAATTTTCTGGGAATAGCCTCTGAAGAGTACTTTTTTCTGGATGGATTTTACGTAATGTTGCATAACTGTTAAACCGTATGAGATGGACAAAAACTTAACACACAAAAAATGTAGAACACGTTAAGACACACAATTTATGTTAAATAATTTTTTTTCGTGGAGTGGATTGTTTTTGATATTCCTTGTTATTGATTTCAGCTTTAAAAACATACTTTTCTCATACAGGAATTTGTCAACTCGTGTCCATACAAACAAAAGAACTTCAGTCACATAGCAATCAGCTTTTGAGTATCACTTTAACCTTCTACTTATAAGGAAGCAAGTAAAAAGACTATCTCTGCTAATTTTTTCTCGTTTAGCATGAAGTGGGTAGAAGCATAAGCTTTTTAACAGTAATTTGTTGCAGAGATGTAGAGAAAGTCATGTGAATGGTACACATCAGATTTTTTTCTCAATTTAATGGGGTAATACCCGTTATGTATTTAAAAGAATCTTTATGAGAGAATGGCTTTCTAACTTTACGAGGTAGTTTACAGATATAAAAGATAGAGTTGCAGATATCAGTATTTCATTTACATGTTGCCAGAGCTACAGATATTCTGTCGATGTCACATATCCCACTGGAATTGTGCTGGATTACGTCAAACGAAACGGCAGCGGCAGTTTTTGCTAAAAATATCGTCGCCACAAACAAGGAATGTGCACCGCAAAGCTTCTGAAGCCACAAATCAACCCCAGTGGCTTCATGAGCATGGGGCGCTGTCAGTGTGACCAATGTTGCAACCTACTCTCACAACACGCGTTTAACATAGTGATCCGAGAAGTCTTTAGCACTCCGGGAAAACGTTATGGCAAAATGTGCAATGATACTCACTCTCAACTTGTGTTTCGGTTAACCAGAATGCATTTCGGTAATTTGTAAATACTGGGTGGTATGTATGGAAGCCTGGATTTCGTGCGTTGCAAAGTCTATCTTCCTTCTCCCATTCTCAAGCACGGAAAATATGTTACGCAGGTTTGAGTTAAAAAAAAATCTGATGTGTTCCATGTACATGACTTTCTCTACATCTCTGTAACAAATTACTGTTAAAAAGCTTATGCTTCTATTTACCTTATGCTAATTGAGACAAAATTGGCAGAAATAGTCTTATTACTTGCTTCCTTGTAAGTAGAAGCGAAATAAGGGAGTACCATAGGTTATAGTGATAGTGAAAAGCTGGTTGCTATGTGTCTGAAGTTCCTTTGTTTGTATGGACAGGAGTTGAAAAATTCCTGTATGAGAAAAGTAAAAGGTTTTCAAAGCTGAAACCTATAAAAGTAGTATCTCAAAAATGATCAACTCCACGAAAAAAAAAAATATATATATATATATATATATATGCCATAATTAATTTGTGTTTTAACGTGATCTACATTTTTGTGAGGTAAGTTTTTTGTAAGATGGTTTACCAGCTATGCAAAATTCAATAAAAGTCATACAGAATAAAGAGGTCTTAGAGGCCATTCCCAGAAAATTCAAGACATGCGTTTTATTTGGCATGTTAAAATCTTAAATATAAGTGATTTTAATTAAAATGGTTAGAGCCATTTTTGAGAAAATCAAAATTTTCGAATATTTTCCAAGTAAAGTGTAGTTTGGGGAGGGGGGATTTTTTTGAAAATCTTCGTATCGCATCCTTGGAAGATACCAAACATAAAAATACCAAGTTTGGTATTTAACGGTCTATTCGTTTTTGAATTATGCTATCCACAGGCGCACTCACACACAGGCACACACACGCTCACACATACGCGCACATGCGGGCCTTTTTCCAAAAATGCTCTTTTTTGGTTCAGGGGGAACCAAAACATGTATTTCTGGTGAAATCTCGGCATTGAATTTTTGGGTGCAATACAATACCTTCTCTATGTACTATGTACATAGTACGTATAGAGAAAGTAAAAACACAAATATATTGAATTGTATATGTTCACGTATTAACAAAGCTATATTTTATCATGTGGCATTATACCTCTATAGTAAAAAAAATCTTATGTATTCCATTCACATGATTTTCTCTACATCTCTGTAATAAATATTATTTTTGAAAAGCTTATTCTTCTGTCTACTTCATGCTAACCGAGATAAACATTAGAGGAAATGCTTTCTTGTAAGTACAAGGGAAATATGGGAACACACTAGGCTAAAGGGGGCCAACTCTTTTAACAGCTGGTTGCCATGTGGTTGAAATTCATTTCTTTGCATTTCCAGGAGAGTTGGAAAATTCTCGTATGTGAAAAGTTTTAATTATTTTAAAGCTGAAGTCAAAAACAATGAATATCTAAAAAATGGACAACTCCACGAAAAAAAGTATATGACATAAATTGTGAGTTTCAACGAGATCTACATTTTTTTTTTTTTTTTTTTTTCGTATTAAGCTTTTGCCTATTGCTTACGGTTTACTAGCTAAGTTAAATTCAGCAAAATGCATCCAAAATAAAGAGGTCTTGGAGGCTATTGCAAACAAATTCAACATATACATTTTATTTGTCGTGTAAATATTTTTAATATACAGTATCTTAATAGTAAAATCTCATGTGTTCAATTCACATGACTTTCTCTACATTTCTGCAACAAATTATTGCTAAAAAGCTTATGCTTTCATTTATTTCAATCTAATCGAGGAAAACTTAGCAGAAATTATCTTATTATTTGCTTCCGGTGACAACTCTCTATCGAAGTTTTGGGTGGAATGCAATGTCTTCCCTATACCTATATATATATATATTTTTTTTTTTTTATTCACATTTCCATCTTATCACTATCAAATATTCATACAAAATCTTATAACTTTCTCTACACCTACTATGTTAAGGCATCTATTGAATTTTTAAAATAAAAAGTATTTAATATTAAAAGGTCTGTGTGTGTATGAGTGTATATGTGTGTAAGTGTGTGTGTGTGTGTGTGTGTGTGTGGTGTCTGTGAGCACGATAAAGCAAAAACAAAAAGTCGGTAAAGACTAAACTTGGTGCTTATCTTTAGTATCCTCTAAATATGAAAATTCCTTCTCCCAAAACTTCCCTTTACATGGAAAAAGTTTCAAAAATTTTTATTTTCTCATAAATGGTCCAAAAGATTTTGAACAAAATACCGCATATAAGGATATTTTACATTACAAATAAAATGCATATCTTGAATTTTCTGGGAATAGTCTCCCAAAACCTCTTCATTCTGGATAAATGTTGCTGAATTTTGCATAACTAGTATATCGTAACGGTCATCTCCTTAGCGTAGTTGTAGCGCAGCTAATTACCAAGCGGAAGACCTGGGTTCGCTTTCTGGTACCGGCGTGGGGATTTTTCCCCCGCTGGGAGATCTGGGCACGGGTGCACTCAGCCTCGTGAGGTCCTGGGGGATCAATTGAGGAGCTACTTGGGGCTCCAGGTTAGAGAACCGCATTAACCGACCGGGAGGAGGTTCGCGACGCTCATCACGTCTCTCCCTCCAATACTGCACCCCATCCATGACTGGTGTCATGGACCGAGATGGAGGACACAGCGGTCGGGCGGTAGGCCAAGATTTCTTGTGAGCTGTCGTGCCGTAGAGTTATTGTTATTAGTATACCGTAACAGATATATAAAAACCTGTCACACAAAAGATGCAGATCTCGTTAAAACAAATAATTTGTGCAATATACGTTTTTTCGTGTAGTTGGCCATTTCTGAGATATACTTTGTTGTTGGTTTCAGTTTTAAAATAGTTTAAATGTTCTCATACCGGATTTTTTCCTGGCCATGCAAAGAAAGGAATTTCAACCAAAGAGCAACCGCCTTTTAAAATATTTGAGTTTGCTTTAGCCTAGTGTATACCCTTATTTCCTTCTATTAATAAGGAAGCAAGTAATAAGACCATTTCTGATAATTTTTATCTCGATTAGCGTGAAGAAGAAGCTTTTAACAATAATTTGGTACAGAGATACAGAGAAAGGCATGTGAATAGAACACATCCGATTTTTATACAAGGTTCACGTCAATCGAGATAAACCTTTACTCAATTATATCTAAACTTTCTTGTAGCTATAATGCATATAGGAATACATTACGCTGTAAGCCACAGTCAAATATTCTAAGAGTGCGTCACTATATGATGGTTTTGAAATTCCGTGCTCTTTGATTCCAATTGAGAGAGAGAAAATGCGCGAGTGAAAACTATATAAGTTTTCATTTGCAAAAATATAGAGATAAGTAATTGAAAGAAAAATCAATAGAGAAACAAAGAGTGTAAACTTTATAAAAATTCCATTTGAATATGTATAAATAATTGAAAGTCAAATCAATAACAATCTCGGAAATGGTTAGGGTTTAGCACGATACTGGACACTGGGGCAGAGAACTGGATGAAGACATTCGTGGCCATTTGTCTCTTTGTGACCATGGCAGGGAGGGATCAGGTGAATGCCAGAAGGGCGACCACATCCGGATACCGACCGAAGCAAAGCATCGACGGGGTCCCAACGACTACAAATGGAACGCTTCCGACGCACCGTGGCGTAATGGTTACCCGAGGTCGCGGACTCAAACCTGGCGAAGGACTATGGATTTTTTCAGGTAAAAATCCTTAGCATGACTTCCTTCGGAAGGGAAGTAGCCTTTAGTCCTGCGTCGTAGATTTACGGCACGTAAAAGAACCTTAAACCTGATAAAGAGACTTCCTAGCAAAATTAAGCTGAGAACCATAGCAGTTAAAGAGTGTCCATAAATGAAACTCCATTTCCATTCCAACCTAATCCCTGGTCAGAGCCCGAGTCTCCGGTGATCTCCCAAACGGGGTGCCATGGCTCGAAGGAGGGTATCGATCGAACGATATCGACAACCACGACGCTTGGGAAATGATTTATAAAAAATAATGGCAATAATAAACATAAATTGTATGCTTTAAGGAGCTATATATCTTTATGCAGTAACATTTTGTCTATCGCTTACAGGCTATGCTAAAGTTACTCAGAATGAAGGACTTCAAGGAAATAGTTTCTGAAGTTGATAAACGTAAGAGTTAGACTAACATTTACAACAGAAAGGTATAGATCTTGTCAAAACAAACAATTTGTGTATGTAAAAAAAAATATATATTTATTTATATAATATGGTTTCATGTAGCTGACCATTTCCCTGTTATTGGTGTCAAAATTTCCAGTTCCTAAAATGTTCTCAAATTGGAAGTCGATATTCCTGGACATGAAAAGAGAAGGGAATTCCAATAACATTACATAGCGACCGGCTTTTTAGAGATTTGACTATCGCTTTAGCCTAGTGTATTCCTTTATTTGGCTTCTATTTACAAGGGATTAAGTAATAGAACCATTTCTGGTATGTTTTTCTCCATTAGGATGAAGTAGAGAGAAGAATAAGCTTTTGTAAGAATAAAATGTTGCAGAATAGGTAGAAAAATCCATGGGAATGGAACACATAAGATTTTTAGATAAACTTCCAAGCTCTATTATTACATTACATAAATATAATCTCGAATCGAGATCGTTATAGTGATTGAAGGCACATTTGTTAAACCTTTAGATTAAGACAAGCAGACAAGATCAAGTGTTATTCTAACACTTTTGAAAACTTTGAAAACTTTTTTAGGGTTCAGGGGACTCAAAGTACTTTTTTTATCTTTTCTTTTTAATTAGAAGTTATTATTAAGTAGGGATTTCATATTTGTTTTTATGCATACCTTTATATGCTACTTTTAAATCAAAATCCTTTTTAGAAACTCCTTTGCAGTTTGTGAGAGAGCATTAAGTTTATCACTTTTGGTGTCAATATTTCGAACCATTTCAGTAAAATTTTGATTATGGAAATTTTTGGGTGGAGTACAATACTCCACCTTTCGCAACTTGCCTTTGTTACGCTTTTGTAATAATATAATATTACATGATATAATAATCATTGCTATATCCCTTAAAAGCGACCTAAATGAAATACAAGCTGTAGAAAGTTACGCCTGTGTGAAACTTTTCTACCATATCGTACTTCAACGACCTGCGCACAATCTGTATTTTAGAATCTGGTATTGCTCTCCCCGATATATCACAACCAACACCATACAAAGGAAACATGATACTTGACCGCGTATGTGTGTATAAAGTCTATAGTTTTAAAATATTTAAAAGATGCAGCATCCAGTGTCCGAAATCAGATCTCGGTATGCGGTGTCGTTATTTGTTATGCGTTACCCTTACACACAAACAGAGAGAAAGTAAAAAGGCTTTTCTGTACGCATTCGTAGCATCACTGTTTTGTTGTTTATGACGTGTTATAGAGTATTTTGTTTACTATGGACCTATAAATAACTTTTGGATTTCGTAATTTTAATTTTAAAAATGCCGTTTCATGACAACTGTGCAGAACATTCCTCATTTTTACTTTCTCAATCACATATGTATAACGTACATACCACGCCAGGTGTTTCAGACGTTTCCTCTGGGTATTTGGGAGCTCGTGGAATCGGTTCCTGCAGCCGACCTCTCTGAACCATGGGTTTTCGGGGGGGCTTTTCGGGTCATTAAGCGAATTCTAGGAAATTCCTAGCCCTTCATTTCATCCCAACCGGTCTCTTTCAGGGTTATAAATGTCGACGAGGACTACAAAGTGAGGCGCAATTTCAATGGTCTATCCGGGGCTGGGTGACGGACTCCCGGCGCTCCCCAAGTCGAGATGAAGAACGGCTAGTGAACTGTTATGGACCCTTCCAGGTGGCTCTCTCTCTGTCCAGATGTCGTTCACCCTCTGTTATTTATTTATTTATGGACGCTCTTTAACTACTGTGGTTCTCAGCGTCCCATTCTAAATTGGGCGTGAAAGACCACTTAATTTTGCTCAGAGGCCTCTCTATCAGGCTTGAGGTTCTTTTACGTGCCGTAAATCTATGAGTATAATTGCCCTCTGCAATTATACTCATCTGATCCTTCCTCCAGGGGTATGACGTACAATGAGCCCACTACTGCTGTGTGAAATACCTCTTCGTAGAGTACACACAAACACATAAATGTGGCTAGTAGGTGGAAAAGGTGCTCTGCTCCATCCAAAATTCGATTCGAGATTTCATCTGAAATATACACGCTTTATGAACCCATGAATTCAAAGAAGAGCATTTATAGAAAAATGTGTATATTTATGTGTATGTGGACAGCATAATTCAAAAACGAAGAGTTCGTTAAATACCAAACTTGATATTTAAGATTTAACGTTCATAGAAGGATGCGAAATGAATATTTTCAGGAAAAATCTCCCTCCCCAAACTATCCTTTACATGGAACATCTATTAAAATGTTTGATTTTATACAAAAACAAAATGTCTCTGATTAAATTTTGATTATAATGCATTACATGGCAAATAAACTGTACATTCTGAACTTCTTGGGAAAAGTCCCTGAAATTCTCTTCAGTTTGAATAACTAGTAACCGAAAGAGATAGACAAAAAGTTACTACACAAAAAAATGTAATAAATAACTCCCTGGTACGACAGCTCACAAGAAACGTTGGCCTACCGCCCGGCCGCTGGTCCCCCATCTCGGTCCAACACAGACGTCATGGAAGTGGTCAGCGTCTCGAACCCCCCGACCGGTTATTCGGTCCTCATGACCTGAAGCCGCTACTTCTCCATAAGAGCTCCTTAATTGGCCTCCCAAGGACCTCAGGAGGCTTAGTGAACCCCAGCCCAGGTCTCCCAGAGGGAGAAAAATCCCCACGCCGGTACTGGGATCGAACCCAGATCTCCCGCTTGGCAAGCAGCAACATTGAGGAGACGACTCACACAAAAAACTCATTTAAACATAAAATTGTTGCCATATACTATTTTTGTAGAGTTAACCATTTCCAGGATATCCACTGTTATTGTACATCTCAAACAGGAAGTCCTCAACCGCTTCAGGCCATGTAAAGAGAGCCAAATTTCCATCAAAATCACGTAGCAAAAGATTTTAGAACAATTGACTAACGCTTTAGCTTAGTGTAGTCCCTTATTTCCCTTCTACTTCTAACGAACAAAGTTCCTTATTATTAGACACTTTTGTCAGTTTATCTTGATTGGCATGGTGTGGATAAGGGTATAGTCTTTTGTAAGAATAGTTTGTATACAGAACAGATAGAGAAGATCATTTGAATGGAACTGCGAGCCGCAGTCCAGGAATATGCACTTTTCAGGGATTGGTATTGATTGTTAATTTTTGTATCAATGACCTTATGCAATAGAGAAGTTGATGAAATATTTGGATATAAGGGTCACCTGAATCTTTGTGGAGATGTATATCCTTACATCCGAAGTGGCCCATTATCTTTGACTGTTAGCTCCCAGCGAGTAGAACTATTTACTTATCTTAACAGTAATTAGTTACTTATTTCAAAAATAATAATCTATCGTGTGTGTGTGTAGATCACAACTTTGAAACAAAAATATGGATAAACATCTTTGGTATTTAAATCCAACATATTTTAACGATGCAGTAAAAGCATTTTAAAAGCTTTACCCCATCCAAAACTAGCCTTTCATGCTCTCAAAAATGTCTGCAGGAATTTTGGAGAAAATGCCATATGTTTAAGATATTAAAACATCTAACCGCCTATTTATTTTAATTTTAATTTTATATGTACCTAATTCGTTGAAGTCATTTTCATTGAAAACACATTTTGTACAATTTTTATAGCTGGTATAGTGCCGGAAAAACAAAAGCATTTACTCCACAAAAACTATAGATCTCATTGAAATGCACCTTTTTTGTGAGAAAGAGATTGGAAATAACCATAGCTAAAATATTCATTGTTAGGTTTGAATTTTCTTAGAATGTCCATTAGCATTTAAAAGATTCTTTAGTGATTCTTTCCACATGATTCACCAATAAACAAAAACTGACTGCATTGCGTTAACACTGCTATTTGTTTCCCGCATTGAACAAATCTATCAGAACGGTATTGATTTAATTTGGAACTATTTCTACATGCATATTGTGGCATAAGTGCTTATAGCACACGACGGGGTGTAGTTAGTGTAATATTTTATTATTGAGAGGTCATAATGGCCGTTATAAATCTTTGAATTCAGGATAGTTGGGTAGATCCAAGTTGGGCAGCCATTAGTAAGTCTGGTTTAAGTTCAGTCTAGTGCCGCTTTTTGGGAAATGTCAATTTAGAAATAGTCGATGATGCCGTTCCTCGCAGTATTGGGGGATTCTCCAGTTGTGGCATAAATTAAAAAGTATATGCTTATTCTGCATGTGTAAAGTCATCTGTTATAAAAAGAAACTTTGTAACAGAATCAGTCCCTCATTCCTTCACTGAGTCACCTGAATGCAGGTCGGTGGTGTGTAAGCTGTACTAAACACAGAAGCTAGACCTTACGTGACGTATGCAAACACAAACGAGACATAACGCAGGACCTTCAAAACACATTAGATCCTGAATTTGTGCTTCATTTGTGACAATGCATTAGCAAGTGGACACAATGATATAGATTTATGCGTTATACTTTTGTTCTCTACCTTGCCTGAAAATAACAATCCTGTATATTACTATTTCTATTTTTGTCATTCTCTAATAAAACACGAAACATGTTTGCAGCTCATAGCACATATTAACACCTATTTTAAGAAAAGTCTTGTTTAAATTAGAACTCTAATATAATACATTTTGCCCTCATTTACTGCTGCTATTTCTATTAAAAGCCGGTCTTACTAGTACATTCGAGTTTCATCAATGCGCTGAGCTAATCCTTGTTTCTTATAAGCTTGCTCTGCTGATGTGTGTCCTTTCGCAAACAATGCCCTACCCCTTTCCCTTGTTTGAAACCCTATGCAGGGCAAAGTCAAGCGATGTGAGCGATATAAACACATTGTCATGTTGGATTCATGTGCTTTGTAATTCTCATATATAAGTTATGTATTGGCCGCGCCATGTGGAGTAGTTAGACCATTTGACTCTCACCAAGGCGGCTCGGGTTGGCTCCCAGGTGACCACATGTGGGATTTGTGGTGGACAAGGCGGCGCAGGGGCGGGTTTTCTCCGGGTTCTCCGGTTTCCCCCGCCATCGCATTCCACCGGTGATCCATTTTCAGTCCTTGTATCATCAGTGGCATCACCTGCGATGCCCATGAAGTAAAAGCAGACTTAAGCAGCACTAATATGTATACATATATATAAACATATATATTTATAGATAAACATATATATTTATAGATAAACATATATATTTATAGATAAACATATATATTTATAGATAAACATTCACACGTATTATAGACGTATTATTCCTTATCGCACAATATTTGACTCACATGATTATGAAAATGTAAATTTGTAGATTCTCTTAGGATTTAGTAACGTAAATATTCATGTTAAATAAGGAAATATTTTGAACCGCACAACAGCCTATTCTACCACAGTATCAGTATCAGCGGGAAGTATCAGTTAAGAGATTCGGGGCAAACTGATGTGGAATAATCCCTAGTTACATGTGTATCTCCGCCAATAACAATGCTGCCATTCTATTCAGTGACTTTTTCTCCTGTTACGTAGTAACAACCCCCTCCACTGGCTTAGAGTGTACAATGTCCATGCAACAGCACGACTTGGCCAGGTACTTGGCCTACTCTCACACAGTGAACATATTTGTAGAGAAAATGTTCTCCTAAAACTGAAATGTAACATTACTTTGGAGTAACCAAAGTACGCAAGAATTATGATTTTTTTGTAAAATGGTGCAGAATTGATAGTGCAAAATTGGCAGTGAAGCACCACTTTTACTTTATCTACCACATATGTACAATATGAATAATATATAGAGAAGGCCTTGCATTCTACCCAAAAATTGATTTCGAAATTTCACTGAAAATACATATTTTGTGACCTGAATAAAAAACATATTAACATACCCATATGTATGTGAGTGTGGGATGGAGGTAGAAGAAATAAAAATCAAAAAGTCTCCCCACCCCAAACTCCCCTTTATATGGAACATTTTTCGAAAATGTTCAATTTTTATCAAAAATGGCTCTTGCGATTTTGATCAAAATATCTCATGTGTAAAATGTTTTATGACAAACGAAATGCACATCTTGAACTTTCTGAGAAAAGCCCCGGAAGAACTCTTCATACTAAATGACATTTATGTAACACATAAATCGTGAGAGATAGATAAAAATATAGATGCGGTTAAAACACATAATTTATGCCACACGTTTTGTTGTAGAGTTAACCGTTGCAAGATATTTCTTGTTATATATTTCGATTTTAAACTACTTACATTTTTCTCATCTTTCGCTTCATACCTCTTTTGTTTTTTTCTTAGTCACACAAAGAGAATCGAATTCCAATTGCTTCACATACCGATGGCGATTGACTATTGCGTTAGCCTATTGTATACTCTTATTCCCTTATGCTTGCTTACAAGGAAGCACATAATAAGAGAATTTCTACTGATGATTAAATTTATTAGCAAGGTGTAGATAAATGAATAATCTTTTGTAAGAATGGTTCGTTTGTAGAAAAGATAGAGAAAGTCAAGTAAATGAAATAATTCAGATTTTTAAAGGTATGTTTAAAATAAAGTATTCTGTCTAGAATTATACAATAAAATAAAATTATAGAGGAAAATATAATTAATAATACTGCACAAAGACTAAAGACATCTTTTTAGCAATATTCACTAATTTGTGTTTAAATATGTGGCATACTGTAAGAATATCTTATACCTAGCCGCAATTCAAATTCTATAACAGAAAGTGTTTGTACGTGGTTTGGGTTAGAGGGAACACGCGCGGCCGGCTGTATGCACTCCGAGGCTTCCTGGTTTATTATTTTTTCTCCCTAGGTCGGTCCTGGATATGAACAGCGGATGAATGAATAAATAAATAAGGTTGAAATATGGTAGACGGCGCTCGCTGAAGCGAAGGAAATTGCAAAGGCATCGACATAAAGGAAGAGAGCCAGTTTGCTTATGAGAGTGGGAGAAATGGGAAAGCGAGAAGGAATACGATGAAGATAGTCTAAACAGCAAACATATAAAACTAAATTAAGCGGAATGAAAGAGAAGAAAGCGAGATATTAGTAAACAAAAAGGGAGAAGAAAACTAAATAAAACTGCAAGAGGAGGGTGTGCTGTTAGGAATCTTGGTTGACTTCGCGAAGCATTGTCTTATAAAAATGACTTTTTGGCACCATACATTTCTAGACGGTTTTGAAGAATATCTGAAATACACTCTCCACATTATCCCCTAACAGCAAAAAATGAAACTACGTCACTGGTTGAGGCAGAGAAACACAAGTATACCGCTGAAAAGAAATGTGTAAGTAGTAGTAACAAAATATAACATGTTACACTCACATGTCTTTCACTACCTGTTCTACAAGCTTCTAACAAACGATTGTTCTTCTTTCTATATCATGCTAATCGAAATAAGCATTGGCAGAATATTCTTATTATTTAGTTCCTTATAAGTAGAAGGGAACTAAAGGAATGCATTGAGCTAAACAGACTAAACGTTTTTTAAAAGCTGTAGCTATGCTATTGTAATTAGAATTCACTATATTACATGACCTAAAGTAAAACAAAAGAAACACAAGTTCCTGTCTGAAAAAGTATTCAGTATTTTAAAATTAAAACCAATAATAAAAAATATCGCGAAATGTCCTTCACAACAAAAATGTGATGGACATAAATTGTGTGTTTTTACTTGTAAGTTTCGTGTTGCTTATCTCTCACGGCTTTAGTTATGCAAAATTCAGCAAAATTCATCCAGAATAAAGAGATCTTCAGAGAATATTCCATAGAATTCAAGATAAACATTTTATATATTGTCTAAATATATTTAAAATATCTACGGTATTTTAATCAAAAATGTTAGAGGCATTTTTGAGAAAATCAAAGTTGTCCAAAGTATTCCCGTGTAAAGGGTAATTTGTGGTCCGGGGATATACTTCAAAGTCTTCGTGTCGCATCCTTGGAAAATACTAGACTTAAATACAAAGTTTAGTATTTTACCGACCTTTTGATTTATCCTGTTCACAGACACAAGCACACACGTACACACACACATACACACACGGGCCTTTTTCTAAAATGTGTTTATACAGGGACCCTAAAACGTTTATTGCCACTGAAAACTTGGTATCGAATTTTTGGATGGAGTGCAATACTTTCTCTACCTATATACCATGTACTATATACAGAAAATAAAAATATAACGAGCGACGTTCAGGAGAAATAAATAACAATATATTCCCAAAATAGCACAGAAATGAAATAAAGAAACTCTGTGTTCCATTCACATGACTTTCCCTGTTAAAACATTATTCTTTTATCTACATTATGTTAATCGAGATAAACATTAGCAGAAACGGTATTATTGTTTGCTTCTTTGTAAGTAGAAGGGAATACACAAGAGTAAAATAGCAGAAGTGAATTGAAATTTGGTTACTAATTAATAGAGGAGTAAGACAGGGTAGATCTCTCATTTGCTCTGTTTGCAATATGTATGAATCAAATCATTAGAGAGTGGAGACAAAGCCAGAATGGTCTAATCCAAATCAACAGATATTTAAAAGGTCTAGTGTTTTTCATCCACATGACTTTCTCTGCCTGTTCTGTAACGAACTATTCTTATAGAAACTTATTCTTCCATCTATTTCTTGTAAATCAAGATATATATATATATATATATATATATATATATATATATTAGCAGAACTGGTCTTATTACTTAGTTCCTTACAAATAAAATGGAAATAAGGGAATACACTACGTCAAAGCGATAGACAAATCTGTTAAATGGTGGCTGTTATGTGATGGACATTCGGTTCTTTTGTATGGACAGGAGTAAAAAAAGCAAAAAGGTAATATCAAATTCCTGTGAGTAAAGTTTAAGTTATTGAACGTTGAAACCAACATCAAGGAATATATTGCAAATTGTTTGAATCCATAAAAATGTATAGGTATGACAAATTGTGTATTTTAAAGAGATTTACATGTTGTGTGCAGTAAGTTTTTGTTTATCTCTTACAGTTTAGCAGTCATGCAAAAGTCGTCCAGAATAAAAAGGTATTCAGAGGCTATTTCCATAGAATTCAAAATATACATTTAAATGGCTATGTAAGAATTTTTAATATACGGTATTTTAATAAAAATCGTTAGTACCATTTTTGAGAAAATTAAAGTTTTCAAAACTTTTTCCATGTAAAGAGCAGTTTCGCATGGGGATTTTCTTTAATCTTCGTGTAGCATCCTAGAAATATACCGAGCCCAATTATCAAATTTGGTATCTGTTTAACCTACTTTTCATTTTTAGTTATGTTGTTCACAGTTGCATCTTAGGACCATTTTATACAAATTATTTTTGAATATAGGGATCCTAAAATGTGTAATTCCATTAAAATTTCGATAACGAATTTTTAGGTGGAATGTAATGCCTTCTACCTTTATGCTATGTACAAAGTAAGGGAAAAAATATATAAATTGGCGTATATATGTAGATGATTTAGGGTTATTAGCACCTACTCTATTCAAAATTTAAACACTTTGGAGAAAATCATAACATGGAAACAAATGCCGAGAAAATAAAAATTGTCGCCTCTTGCTGGGAAATACCCTTTCCCCATTAAATATGTTTGAAGAATAGCATTTTAGAGAAAGTGAGAGAGAGAGAGAGAGAGAGAGAGAGAGAGACATTTGGCTATAATCTATACTTCTAAGATGGTATAGAAATAAAAATGAATTTGTAGCATATTCTAAAATAATAGAAATAATCAACAACGTAAAGAAACCTTCCCTATTTTAAAAAAAATACAATAATACGCATATATAAAGCACTTACAAGGACAGCATTGTGTTACTGAAGTGAAGCATGAACTCTTAAGACGAGGAGATGAAAGCAGGATGACAGGCTAATAAAATGCGTTGTATGAGAAGAACGGCAGTATATACATATATAATATACATATATATGGGACAAAAGGAACTAAGATGTTATGGCTGAACTTGGTTTGAAACCTGAACATACCACAAAACTGAATGAATCACTTACAACGATGAGCTCCCATAGAACTCCTAAACTTATGTTTCATTACCAACCACATGGGAAGAGATCTCTGGTATCGAAACTAATAATATTAATAATAATAGTAATAATAATAATAATAATAATAATAATACGAAGCCCAAATAAGCTGAACAGAATCAAGAAAAACACATCCTATTGCTTTAATTCTTCTTTTACACAAGCCGTGTGTAGGACAGGAGTTGAATAAGTAGTCAGACTGAGAAATTTAATGCCATAGCCGGAATTTGAACCACGGATCTCCCGGTCTCTAGCCGGTTGCTCTAGAGAGATCCGTGGTTGAAATTCCGACTATGGCATTGAATTCCTCAGTCTGGCTCTACTTATCCAAAACTAATCCTGTTTATATTCGAAGTTATGCTATTGCTTATAGTAGCCAGACTAGTAATGATCTACAACTAGAATAATGCAAATAAGCTTTTATACATTAGTTAGACCCGTACAAAAAATACACCAATGTTTACCTATATGGTACCTTCATTATGATCTCTTGAGTTTTATTGAAGTGCAGTGAACAATAAACCGTCGAAGAAAGTAATAGATCTTCTCAAAAATATTTCGCCAGATTTTAAAATCTATTTACATATTTTAGCTATTCTCTCAGAATTACAATATCACGTTAAAGTGAGAAATTTAAACATAACAAAGTCCATGATGAATATTAAGTTTCATATCAATCGTTTCTGTCAAAAACTAAATATCAGAAGTTATAATGTTATTCCGGAAGGCATACACATCCCAATGATTTATAAAGGATACCCGCAATAAACCTTATCTTTTTATTCTGCAATAAGTATTTCTCTTAGATTTTACTTTAACGGTTTAATTAAATACCTCGACAGAAAGCGCATTACCACTACTATTCTCGATCTGCCATATCTTTATGGCAGATATGGACCAAAAGTAGGGAGAGGGGGAAAGTATATCCAGTTGAGAAGTGAATATCTGAAACCTGAAATACATAATTAAGAAAAGTAATTCTGCGTTTAATTATTCAGAGCACGTGTCCCTTTGTATTTGTGATAGTATATTAGCCCGCTGTGTATTTTATTAGTTTAATCATTTGTTTTGTATAGGTTTAATATAGGAAATATCTGCTTCAGTAGTCAACACTGAGCAGAGTGTAGAACGCAGAACTTTAGGGCGAAGAAGCTTCAATTATGCTCGCCAAGGTTATTTGCTTTGTTAATGCTAGTGACACAACTATCTTTGTAGAGTAAGATTTTTAGAGCATCAGAGGCACATGTAACGGGATGAATTTTAGAGAACGGTTATTTCCCAAGAAGCCAGGAACTCGGGACTTTTTCATTATAAAGAGCGGTCACGTGGGTTGAATACAAAGAACTTACCAAGTTAGTCACGTGACAACGCTATTTTTCGCGCTTCTTTTTAGCTAATCAGGAAGAAGTGCAATATTGGAGATTTTAGGTACTTAAGCGATGCTTGTACAAGAAATCAGGTTATCGTAAATGTTACTCTGATGCAATTCTTATCGCGACTGTCACTCTGACTGCTGAGCTTAATGATACTCTTACAGCGATTCTGAATGTGATAGTGATTATTGTTGCTGTTGCAATGTATTCTGCTTGATATGACCGTCAACAATAAGAACTCAGTAACGGTAGAAATTAGCAGGAAGCATCATTATGTCAACGTTTTCAAGAATTCTTAAGTCGGGAGTCGCTCGTAGGATTAGTGCCTCAACAACTAGCAACAAAGAAAAATAAAGGTATTCCTTTTAGTGAAATCAAGTGAAATATCTCTATTCTTGAGTCTAACCCGTGCTACATACCTTAGTTATTCTTTCCCCCCTGAGGAGAGTCAACTGGTGTTCTACAGGGACAAGCATAGCCGGCGCTGTAAAGATTTTCAGAGGTATGTACACGTTAACTTATAGAGTATTTCACGGGTGCTAATCCTTGACCGACTCCAAGGTAGACATATTGGCGCAGAACGAGACAACAGCGACATGTTACATGGCAATTTATTTAGCATCAACCTTAAACGCCAAGAATTACATTTGCATGAATCAGAATGAACAAGAGTGCGTTAAAAATTCCAGAATATTCACATTAAAATCTGCTGCCAAATAACTATAACAAAGCCATAACAAAAATCTAGCATTAGTTAGGTTTACATGAGAGAAAATATTAAACAACTAAGAATACACTTATTTGTTCTGCAAATCACTACATATTATTACAAAGGACTTCCCAATGTTGTAATGTCAAAACACACACAGACATACTCACTCATTCACTCACTCACTCACTCATCACTCACAAGTGAAGAAAGGCGAGGCAATTAAACTCGTTTACCAACCTCACTACGGGATTAAGATGCCGCCAAACAAAAGCAAAGACTGCGCTCAGAATGCGCACAAAGCCTTCACCTGATATTAGCGTGGACTTTATAACGACAACAGACACAAAACAAGATCTGATGTGTTCCAATCACATTACTTTCTCTGCGTCTCTGCAACAAATTATTATTCTATTTACTTCATGCTAATTGAGAAAAAATTAGCAGAAAGTGTCTTATTACTTGCTTCCATGAAAGTAGAAGTGAAATACGGGAGTAAAATAGGCTAAAGTGATAGTCAAAAGCTGGTTGTTATGTGACTGAAGTTCCTTTGTTTATTTGGACAGGAGTTGACAAATTCCAATATGAGAAAAGTATAAATATTTATAAGCCGAAACCAATGACAAGGAATATCTCAAAAACGATCAACTCCACGAAAACAATGTATATAATATAAATTTTATGTTTTAAAAAGCTCTACATTTCTTACTAAGTAAGTTTTTGTCTATCTCTTATGGTTTACCAGTTATGCAAAATTCCACAAAATTCATCCGGAATAAATGTTTTCAGAGGCTATTCCCAGAAAATTCAAGATATACGTTTTATTTGTCATAAAAATATCTTTAATATATGATATTTTAATCAAAATCGTGAGAGCCATTTTTGAGAGAAAAAAAATTAGAAAAACTTTCCATACAAAGGGGGTGGAGGGATTTCTTGAAAATCTTTGTGTCGCATCCTTGGAAGATACTGAACTTAAACACCAAGTTTGGTATTTAACGAACTTTTCGTTTTTCAGCTATGCTATCCACAGACACACACTGGCCTTTTTCTAATTTTTTTTTCGGACTTAGAGGACCCCAAACATACATTTCCGGTGAAATTTTGACATTGAATTTTTGGGTGGAATACAGTACCTTGCACATTGTACATGTGGGCCAGAGAAAGTAAAAAGGAAGAATCGTGTTTCATTCCACAATCTTGACAAGTATGTTGATCCTAGCCTCCCCTATTTATTCAGCTATTCCTCGTAGTTAGTATATCAGCATATCAAAACCTTACCAGCAACAGAAAAGAGCAGAGATGTCCGAGTTTTATAGGCAACCCTCAGGAAGGCCGCAGAGCAAACAGCATACCGGTTATACATAATTTGTTTAGTGTAAACCGGGGCGGAAGGAAACAGCATTTTCAACTCCCCGATGTTGTGTTGTTACAAGAAGACGTCCGGAACTTATATTTCATCTTGTCGCCCACCAGGGAAATTACAGCAAAGTGCTATCACAACAATCACCTCAAACATAAACCCGACAAGTGTTCCGCCTGTAACTGCTTAAGAGTAACGCTTAGCTGTGCAAATGTGTGTCAAGTTTCCTGCCACAAATTTACAACCTCATCCATTCGACCATATACGAAAATTGTAACTTCTAATTGTCTATCTGAAATAAGAATCTCCTAGAGAAGTCCTTTCTACTTTGACCGCTAATATTTACCTACCCAGTCATACACTTGCATAAGCTGTTTAAAACATCGGCAATGCTTAGTATGCTGTGTGAGTCGACAATAGATCATTTTCCAAGAAGAAAACCTCCCGAAAAAGCGTGTTTTAGGCGTAATAGAGCGTCGAAGTTTGGGAGCGCTTTGTATACAGCGATGGGTATCCGTTCCACATTTCGTCAATAACCCCAAAATTTGTGCATTACAAACGGGTTTCAAGCTGACTACCTCCTACTTGATCACAAAGTTCTCATCTGGGGTGCTGAGCCTATTGGAGCGGCTGAGTGGTAAGAGTTTCTATTGCTCCATGGATTCGAGCAGTTAGATCTTCCACTGATATTACAGGATTGTCATCATCATCATCTCATCACGGATTAGGAATTTCACCTGTTCATGTTTCTCTCTCCATCTCCTCATACGTAGGTCTTCCGTCGCCTCTTTTTTTTTTTTTTTTTTTTTTTTTAAACAGTAACGGAATCTGATCAGGACTCCGGTACTGTATCCCTATTTACATTTCCCCCCGTAGGTTTTACTGATTACTGGTTTACTGGTTTTACTGTTTCTTTTACAAACATATACACATTCCACAAACATATAACACCCATGCTCAAGGCGGGACTCGAACCCACGATCCACTGCCCACGAAGCACCAAAGCGAGACGCTTTAGCGAGCGTGGCCATGGGGACCGGCCCTCTTCGTCCAATCCAAATACTACTATTTATAATATAGTTTAGAAAAGTGACTTTCATTCACTCTTTGTATATGTTGTTTCCATCGACTTCTACATTCACTTTTTTTCCTGGATAGGAAGAATATTTAATCGTTTCTTATATTTTCATTTCTTATATTGTGCCTTATTGAACATCCTTAAATTGTTCTTAAGTATTTCATTTCGTCTGCATTAATCCTATTTCAAGCCTTCTTTTTTATTACCCATGCTTCACATCTGTACACCAAAGTTGGTATAGCAATTACTCTGTATCATTTTTTTTTGCTAATGTCCCACAGATCTATTAAAATTTATTTACGTTATTGTTTAACCCTCATCATTGTTGTAATAAGTTATGTTGCATCCCAAGTAATTAAAATTATTGTTTTTTTTTTATAATTACAGGATAATCTTACACCTTATTCTTCAAGGTTGCCCATAGAAAACGACGGGTGCAATAGCTGGAGTCTATAGGGGCCATAAAACTCGTCCTGTTTAACATCTCATTGATTTGTATGTATTGCTCAGGTGATTCCAAACATTTACATGAAAGTGTGCCAGAGGTCCATCGTGTTGCAGCCAAATTATCTGCACACTCAGTAGGATAGGTAAGACATCTTTTGTAAACGTAAAACAGGTCGGTGCTATCAGACTGTTTGGCAGTAGCTATGCCAAATGATATATTGTCACGAATTATACTAGTATATACATTAGTACTGGACCTGTGTAGATGTTTCAAATAACCTGCGTAAGCGGATTTTCTTCTGCCAAACATATATGTTTTGTAAGTTTAAATTTCTGTTTGTAGTGAAAAGCACCAAGCTCGGTAAATTTGGATGGAGTGTACATTGATGTAAAAACCACTACATAAATAATTTATAATAATTATTATAGTTTTCGTGGGTACTCCTTTAATATTTTAATTACAATCGACACACCACACTTTATTATTAAGTGCATGTATCGCCCTACCTACTGCAGATGTCAATGGACATGTTCTTTTCAGAAAATCTCAATTTCTCCTCCTCAAATATGATCGTTCGAGCTGAGAGTGAGCTAACTACATTGCGTTTTGGTACCTAAGATATAGCAAATATTCGGATGGATTGACATAATTTTCATGTGTACTACTACTTCACTATACAATGGACACAGTTCAGGTGTGAATTACCTTCTTGAAACATTCTGGATCCCCATATAACAAGCGCATAGTAATGCTGCCTTATTGCACAATGGACACACTACTTCAAGTACAAGCTACCTACTTCAAACATTCTGGATCTCAATATAACAAGCACATAGTACTGCTGCCTTATTGCACAATGGACACACTACTTCAAGTACAAGTTACCTACTTCAAACATCCTGGATCTTCATATAACAAGCGCATAGTACTGCTGCCTTATTGCACAATGAACACACTACTTCAAGTACAAGTTACCTACTTCAAACATTCTGGATCTCAATATAACAAGCGCATAGTACTGCTGCCTTATTGCACAATGAACACACTACTTCAAGTACAAGTTACCTACTTCAAACATCCTGGATCTTCATATAACAAGCGCATAGTAATGCTGCCTTATTACAAAATGGACACACTACTTCAAGTACAAGTTACCTACTTCAAACATTCTGGATCTCAATATAACAAGCGCATAGTAATGCTGCCTTAGTGTGCAATGAGCGCACTACTTCAAGTACAAGTTACCTACTCATTACAGATCCTCTTGTAACAAACACATATAGCTTTCGTGTGTTCCAGATCTCCCTTTTAGTAGAATAATCCTAACAACCAGTGAAACCTTGCACAATAAGCGAGTCCCCCGTCATTAGGCTTGTGCTATGTTAGAAAAGAAATAAATTCATTATAGACTTTGTTGTTTTTTAGGGTCACAACATTATTTATCCAAATACAAGACGATGTTTTTCCCCTAAAAATAATGCTCAGAACTGGGGGTCGTCTTGTATTCGCGACATAGGTACGTTTTCCGAATACCATGCGGGGAAACATAAGTTTCTAACTTCGCGGATACGGCAGTGGCAAAGCCTGGTGTAAATGGTAATGATTACCGTCCAGTTCGCGACGTATGCGGTAGATTTTGTACGTTTCATTTCGCGCCAAAAAATTAGCTGTTAATGGACCTATGAGCATTCTCATTGGAAAAAAATATTACTCTTCGAGATTGAAATAAAACTAGAGGACTTTCTCTTCAGTGACTCCACGTAATGTATTGGAAGCCAACAGTCAAGCAGGGCTAAACGTATACACCAGAATGTTTCTGCTGTTCCTATGTGACGCCCGCAACGTGAATTTACGCGCAAGTTCGAATTAGGTAAACGTTTTGCGAAATATATTAAGTACGTTGTCTTAATAGAAAATAACATCCATAATCTCGGTACAGCTACGTACTGAACCGCCGCTGTTTTCACGTTCTATCATAGCACATTCCGTACATCTCCGTACTTCCGCTCAAAACACGAATTTACACACAAATTCAATTTCGATGGTATGTTGCCTTAATTGAAAGTCGTATCCATAATTGTCGTTACACCTAAATTGCCACCGTCACCAAAAAAACACATTTCCGCTTTCTGTGTGAGTTTCTGCGCAAATTTAAATTATTTTTTGTAGTGTTTAACACCCGCTTTAACTACTTATGGCACCGCAGGCGGTGACACTGATGATACATGAATGAAGATGGAGCACCGGTGGAGTGCGATGGTGGGGGAAACCGGAGAACCCGGAGAAAACCCGCCCCAGCGCCGCTTTGTCCACCACAAATCTCACATGCGGTCGCTTGGGATCGAACCCGGGCCGTCTAGGTAAAAAATTTAAATTAGGTAAAAATATTGCATTAGAAATGTACCCAGTTTGAAAGTTGCATGTTAGTACATTGCAACTCAATGATGTATGTATATGTTACGGAGGGATATGCCTCATGAGCCGTGGACATTGTACGTCAGACTTCTGGAGGATGGATGAGATGGGACTAATTTCAGAGGGCGGCCGACATCCGGACAGGGAGAGTGCCGCGGTGGAGGGTCCCTAACAGTTCACAAATAGTTCTTCATCTAGACGAGGGGAGTACCAGGAGCCCGTGGCTCAGTCTTGGACAGGTCACCTTAGTCCGCAGATATCCATTAGCGCCATCCCGCTGCCGAGAGCTGTATTTCAAAGGCAGAGTCACCTCCACGAAATGGGCCTATGCCGCAGTCCTCGCACACACTTTGATCCCCGAAAGAGACCGGTTGGGAACTTCGGGGAATGACGAATTCTCCTAGTGACCGGGAAAACCCCCGAAAAAAACCATGGATCAGAGAGGTCAGCCTCTGGGAACCAATCCTACAGCTCCCGAATGCGAGTCCCAGAAGAAATGTCTGAATCACGTGTTTCGGTCAACTCAGTGATGTAAAAAAAATGTGTTTAGTAAAGAGAAATAATTAAAATGATATGTGATGTTTATAACAACTACATGTCCGTGCTTCGCACGGTTGCTGTGCCTAATGAAAAAAACTCAGACAAAATCTTCCCTTTACTGTATGACCATGCAATGAAATAAAATTACATTAAATAATTTGTCAAAACTTTATTGTAATGCCTTGTAATGTACAATTTTCCTTCCGGAGAGAAAAAAATATCCCCGATAGTTTGCCGACTCTCGAGCACGCAATGTACAACATGCGAAAAACACAATGTATATATTACACACTCTTCTAACGAAAAAAAATGGCGTGTTATTTATGGTCGCTCTTTAACTGCTGTGGTTCTCAGCGTCCCATTCTAAATTGGGCGTGAAAGACCGCTTAATTTTGCTCAGAGGCCTCTCCTATCAGGCTTGAGGTTCTTTTTCGTGCCGTAAATCTACGACACGGTACCCACGGCTTTACTTCCCTTCCGAAAGAAGCCATGCTCAGGATTTTTACACCCGAAAAAATCCATCGTCCTCCGCCGGGTTTGAACCCGCGACCTTGGGTACATGAAGTTAGCATGGTGACCATTACACCACGGAGGGCGACACACTCTTCTAACGATTGAACTTGGGATTTATTGTCATTGCGAATGCAAGGCGCGCTTAAATTCAAAAGGAAAGTCGGTTGAAATTAGCGGTATTCTTGGAATAAGTAAATCCTCGCCTTTGAATTTTCCTATGTTATAGTAATTTAAATCAAATTTGAGCTGTAAATTGTGTGGCGGGAATCCTGGTAAATCCAATGAATTTAGGAATTCAGTTAGATAATTGACTTCATTTGGATTGGTAATGGAATTGATCGACTTAAATGAATGCATTTGTCCATCAATTTTACCCTGAAGTTTTACATTCAAATTATCTAGATTCTTATTAGTTGCTGCTAAAATGGCTCGTCCGCTCAACCAAGCATAGTTTTTGTAATTTGTACCAATATTTCGGAACACTTTCGATATTAATTCTTCCTTTGACGTTGTGAAGTGATAAACATTTGATGGAAACGAAATGAGGCCAGTAGAAGTGTCAACAGGAATTTTCCCATTGCCAATGTCTAATAATGCCTTTGAATCCGAAAAGCGCAATGATCTGCGCAATGCAGCATATATAGTTGGTATTGCGAAAAGGACGAAGTCAGAGCACCCATAAGGTATTGTGGAAAGGATGATATATGAAGTTAGCAGCGTGGGCAACCAAGATGTCGTTGGCATAATAACAGTAATGGCAGTACTTTCATAGTGTGGTGGTTACACGCTGGCATAGGTAATGAATGACATTAAGGAGAAAGTCACAAAGTAACATTCATGCATCTTCCGTATCTCTTTCTTTCCTTTACACCTAATGTTTTCCACCTCTTTTTTTCTTTTTTTTTTTTCTTTTTTTTTATTTTCTTCTATGTCAAAACAGCCACTTCTAAGGCTAAAAATAACATAACTAAAGAGCAAGTAGATCTGGTTGGGCAATTATAAGCTTTTATTTGATATCTTTTGTCTATTAATCTCTCCATTTAATTCGAAATATTACTTGATTAAATGCATTAAAAGCACCGCAATAAAATTGCACTGTGATGGTGACGCGGGTATCTGCATGTCCTTTAGCTAGCTCATGTACGACATAACGTCAAAAAAAACACAACAACAAAAAAAACAGTTGCAAACTTAAGTTAAACCTTAAACTGATCCCGTCATTTCTCCGCCATTTTCAGATTCCAAGAAGGGCTAATGGTTATATGCATTATTTCTTTATTTAAATGATGTGACCAGGAGAACAATAGCTAATACATAAGATATATATTTGATTTTCACAGTCATCTTGCCTCATTATCCCCATAACCGGGCGCATTCCCTTAGCTTTGAATGGGGAAGAAAAATAGAGCAGTAATTACTACGGCCATCTAGTGGCATATAATAAGTACGTATTTTAGGTGTTCGTCGCCAGGAAAGTTTCTTTATTATAAACGATAGGAGTAAGGAAAGGACAGTTAATACATAAAAATGTATTCGAATTTCACTGCTGCGTTGTGTTATATACGAGCAAAGTGGCGCCACAATAACAAGTGCGACTCGCACTCGGGAAGTCGCAGGTTCGAACCGTCGATCGCGCACTTTTACAAGGGGTTTTTCGTGGTTCTCTCTTGTCACTTAAGCGAATTCTGAGGTGCTTATTCTCAACGACTTATTTTCAACATTCCCTTCCAGATTATTTTCATATTATCTTCCAGGTGTGCTTCTAGACTTGAGGTGTGAGGCGGCGTTAGCAAATGGCGCGGATACATGTGCACAGTAAATGCTGTTATCGGCGTTCAGGCGGCGTGTGGCCGCTGTCCTAACAGGGTTTTGACGAGACTAAGAAGGAGTGGTGTTGGTGTCTGCACGACGGATCTTGGCGCCGGTTTGAAGAGCTTTCAGCTACTGAGTTAGGGGTTTTGCACGCCTCTGTAGGCTTTCTGCCTACGGCCTGTAGCCTCCTATGGTTCCTTCACTTCATCCCTTCCTTCTAGAGGTTTTATTGCACGATAGATCTACATAGGTGACAGTCCATGTGTTTCCTCCACCATTGTCTACTCTTACCATTTGAATTTAGAGACTAATTTTTACCTTCTCTAGCCCCATATATACAACGTACATGGTAAATAGCGAAGGTGTTGTATTGCATTAAAAAATTCAATATCGATATTTCACCGGAAATATATATTTTGGGGTCCCCTGAGTCCGAATAAATCATTTTTCGAAAACGGTCCGGGTGTGAGTGTGAGGATAGCATAGCTCAAAAACGAAAAGATCGTTAAATACTATATTTGGTATTTAGGTTTTGTATCTTCCAAGGATCTTTATACCACAAACTATCCTTTACATGGAACATTTTTCGACATTTTTTTTCTCAAAAATGGCTCTAATGATTTTGATTAAAATCTCTTATATTCAAGATATTTGCACGCCAAATGAAATGTATATCTTCAATTTTCTGGAAATAGCCTCAGAGGACATGTTATTTAGGATGAATTTTGCAAAACTGGTATACCGTAGAACTCATTAAAACACATAATTTATATTATACACATTTTTTTCGTGGAGTTGCCGTTTTTTTATATATCCTTGTTATTAATATCAGCTTTAAAATACTTATACTTTTCTCATACGGGAATTTGTGAGCTGCTGTCCATTCAAACAAAGGTATTTCAATTAAAGAGCAATCAGTTTTTAAAAGATTTGACTATCGATTTAGCTCATGATACTCCCTTATTCCTGTTGCTACAAAGAAAGAGGAGCCAAATACTGAATCTGCAATGGTGAACGGTGCTTCAATATATTCAAAGAGTTGTAACAAGGAAGCAATTAATAACACCATTCGACTAATTTTTTTCTCGATTAACATGAATTAAATAGAGTAATGAGATTTTTAACAACAATTTACTGTAGAGATATAGAGAAATTCATGTGACTGGAACACAACAGATTTTTTCATCGCGTTGAAACAAGTTTTTCATACAGACAAACTGTAAAATGCCATTAAATATACATTGTAAAACATATTTGTGCTAAAATGATGTTAATATTATCCATTTAATTGAGTGTAAGATCAAACATTTGAAAGCCCGTGGATATACATTTTGCTTTTGTATTTAAGCAGCTGTATTTGTAATCATTCTTCCTTTTGCTTGACTTGCAAACAATTATACGAGCAAAGCGGCGCGCGGTTTCGCCTCGCTCTCTATACAAACATATCTTCTTGCGTTCCTCACATAGAAGACGACCTCTTTCCCAAAATCCAATTTAATTTTGTTGGTATGCCGGCCCCGACTTTGATCCTATCTCAACAGCAGCACCAAGAAACTAAATGAGAAATGAGAGCATAAGAAAGAGAATGTACAACCAGATTAGTCCACGACTACAGCTGTGAATTATTCCAGCCTTAAAACATCCCGTTGACACATGTACAGCCCCGGGCAAATCTTATTTTCAGATACGGAATGTAATTTCTGTTGCCATTAACTTGCCATTACGCCTCTGACACCGTACCTACAAGTTTTGCGGTATACTGAATCGAGAAGAGAAGTTTTTAGAACTGGTGTGTACAGCATGTTATTATTACTATTATTATTGGGTAGGAAGTGTCGGACTGAAAAATTCAATGCCATAGTCGGGATTTGAACCGCGAATCTCCCAGTCTCTAGCCGTTTGCTCTACCACTGAGCTACCATGGTAACATGCCGGCAGAGCACTGAATTTCTCAACTGACTCGCATGTTTCCCGGTAAACCACAAAGTGTTCTCAAATTATTTTGAAATGACAACCACAATGGCGACTTGCAATGTTGTAAGTACTTTAAGTCCCAGGATTCATAGTATACCCAACTATTATGGTCAACTGATATTGATTTAATTTTTTTTTTTCCACACAAGCCGTGAGTAGGACAGGAATTGGAAAGGTAGAGACCAGGAGACCCATGGTTCAAATCCCGGCTGTGGCATTGGATTTTTCAGTCTGATTCTACCTAACTCCTGACCTATACACGGCTTATATGAAAAAAAATTATATGAAGTGTTATTATTATTATTATTATTATTATTATTATTATTATTATTTCAGCATATGTGCGGTGCAATACACAGAATTTTAAGAAACGCACCAGGGATCGTGTAAATGGACTACCTAATTTTCAGCATATGTGCGGCATAATAAATAGAACAGTTAAAAGAGGCCCAGATTAAATTATATACAGTAATGACAATAACTGTTTTATTATATTATGGATCTGATGATAACTGGACCATGACAGGAGAGGATGTTGAAAAACTCCTCTACCTATTCTGCAACAAAGTATCCTTAATAAAGCTCATTTCTTTCTTTATTTCATACTAATTAAGATAGGAATTATCAGAAATGGTTTTATTACTTAAGTTTCTTGTAAGTAGCAGTGAAATAGCCATAATAAACTTTTTTAAAAGCCGGACACAATATCGTTCTCTTAGAATGGACAAGACCAAAAAGTGAACAAAGATTTCCTATTTCAGAGAAGTTTAAGTATTGAAATGTTTAAACCCAATAACAAGGAATACGGTCTTTTCGTTTTTGAGCAATGCTGCACACACACACACACGCGCGCGCGTACCTTTTTTCAGAAATGTTTTTTTTTGGATTCAGGGGGACCTAAAACATGTATTTACAGTGAAATCTCGGTTTTGAATTTTGGGTGCATTATAATACCTTCTCTCTACACTGTACATAGTACGTGTAGAGAAAGTAAAAAACGAATATTGGGGTGGAATACAATATTTTCTTTGTCTTATAATGTACATTATACATATGTACTAGAGAAAATAAAAATGCGTCTTTTTGGATTCAAGGATCCTCAAAACATCTGTTTCTGGTGATATCTCGGTATTGGATGGAATGATATACTTTATCTACCTACTATGTGCATTGTACCTACAAACCTACTAGAAAAGATCAAATTGCAAGCTATAAAAACGAAATAACTCAAATCTGTAAAAGCTTGTGTCAGATTGTAGGGGTTTATGAAATGTGACATTCGGAAAAAATTAAATATTGCTGGAACGACAAATACGTTATTACGATAATAGTGATGTATCGCATGCATTTACAGAATAACTAACCGCATTCCAAAGAAAAGTCCATCAAGAGTGGACGACCTAGAAACTGACAGACATGTGAAACCGGAACAGGTTGAAGCCTTGTAATGATGTTGTGGATCATAATGAAGATAGTTAAGCGTAATTTTCTTGAAACTCTTCTTATCGCCTTCTTAGAAGAGGGGCAATTGTTTCACTTTAAGTGAGACAGGTAACACCATCTTGTTGAAATCGCAAAGAAATACTATGAAAATCTCTTATCAGGCTGCGTTATCTTCCACAGCTTCTTCTGATTCGTCTTTAAAAAAAATAATGTCAAATAATGCCACACACCAAATTGGATTTTCCTTTTGAACTGTCTGTCTATCCCCCTCCACAAGCTAGGCGCCAGATATGGTTACCCTCACTGACGTTACGCATTTCATCCCAAAACCTACACAGTGACGTATGTGACGAGATTCAGCTGTGACTTGGTGAGAAAAGTTGGAACTACTCATTCTTTCGTTCTTCGGCGGGCCACCGTGGGAAAAACTCCTTCAACTTAGCTCGAAATTCGCCGAGCACTTTAAGAGCACAGCGAAGTTAGTTGCGTAACCGCCAAGGGTTGAACAAACTACGATTTCTTTCGGCTTGGGCAAAATTGTGGGCTTGAATATATTTTGGTGAGCCTAACTTATTATTTTGAAAGCCCCTTTTCTAGTCGTAACAGTAAAATTAGTTATATCTTTAATGCCTGTTTTAAAAAGGTTTTATGTTAATACATTTTAAAATTCTGCAGTGTTTCTTTGCAGTTTCGTCGAAATTTTCTCCCTAGGCCATTAAGGACACTTTTTTATAACGCTTCACTCTGGGTTTTTGTACCTTAGTTATTTACCTAGGATAACGACAGTCATGGACCATGCAAGTATTTTTTATTCCCAAATATGCCATTTTATTTATTTATTTTATTCACAAAATTATTTACCTACTTGAAAGTGTGTCTAGTGTTTTTATGCTCTTCTCAGCGCCCGGTGGACAGCATTTCACTTCTGCTCATCGTTCGTCACCTGTATTTGGTGCCTTAACTAAATACTGTGAATCTCAAGTCCATGCAAATATTCAGAAAAATATTAAAAATTTCAGATTATAATTTCTGTTAACTTCACATTGTATTTCATCCGAAAATTCGACAACACAATTTCATCAGAAATATATATTATCAGTTTCCAAAACAAAAAAAAAATACATGTTTTACTAAAAGTGAAAACTTTTAAAAGAAAACCGCTCTCTTGTTTTCATATCCGATACTCCAAGCATTACATTGCAAGAAATAAACGACTTGTGACTTAACACTTAAAAAAAGTACATAATAATAACAATAATAATAATCTATTGTATTTAGGTTACATTTTCAATGATTTATTTCCTTTTGCTTAAACTATATTACTTATCCTAATGTAACAGAATGTGCCCATTCTGTAGTTTTTGATGAAGACTGAAGTACATATTTTGACGTAATGTGCACAGTAGGAGAACTAGCGAACAATTAAATTAAAAGAAAAATACCTCTTGAGGAAGATTGGCATGTTGGGATCTACTGTCTGACCTAAGGAACTGGCAAAATATGGGCAATTTCCTGACTAAAGTGCGCGAAGATAGATCATATTTGTTCAGTTAATCAGAGTCAATTTATGCCACTGGTACTTGCATCAAGCGACACCCTCCCCCTCCCCTCCTACAAGCCCTAACCGAGAAGAATACGAATGGACTGCAGGTTGATTGTTTGATAGTGACAATTATATATTGCGGGCTCCGTTTCACGACATTATTACAGTATCTGTACCTGAGAGCCATACTATCGTAAGTCCAAAAAATGGAAAATTGAGATTTTGGTACTTTTATTGATAAAAAACAATTCTCTTTAGAGCTATACTATATGTTTTGGATTTTTGGTAGAAGGCGAGATATTGGGGACCATATGATTGTAAGTCCCTTCACTCTTTAGTGCCAAAGTATCTGAAAAGGACTTAAGATTTGCTGGCTCTAACATCAGGGCTCTAACATTAGTCCACATTAGGCAGTTTGGTTCATTCAATGCCTACAGCCAGTGAGCCTTGGCAAGAATGACGTGCTTATCTTCATTTGTTGACTATGAAATCTATAATACCAATCATTTTGTGACATGATGTGATTGTGTGACATGGCTAGCAGAGGAAGGAAGCTTGCTGAACTTGCTCTATTAAAAGGCAAATAAATTATTATTTATACGGTTTCACTCTGACTCAAATGTTTATCGAGATCTCTTTACCAGTATACTCAGAGTATTAATATTATTTTCGTGAAACATCACTTTATTGTAAAACAGTCCTACGAAATACTACTCTTCATTTCCAAATGCTAGAGATAAATTCTGCCATCACTTCGGATTCATATATAAATTATTAAAAGATTTTGAAATAACTTTGACATTACTATATTATTTTCAAGTTATAATCATAATAGTCTCTAAATATGTGCATACAAATAAAACAATTAAACAGCTGTTTGTACCTTATTTGAAATTTTTATTTCAGAGTTGATCAATTCTAATGCACAAAGTGCGGTTCAACAGGCACTAGAAATAGTTAACGCTACTGAAGTTATTGAAAATCCACTCGCCACTAACGAGGAACTGCAGGAAGATAAGACTATAATTAAGCATACAAAGGTTATACACTAGTTTGCCTATAATGAATTATGTTCTCAGTACTTGAATCTATAATCATTTCTTTTTCTTTTTCTTTTTTTTTTCAATTTTAGGACTCATGATGTTCCCAAAAGTCAGCAGCTGGAAATATCACATTTAACTAATGATTCATTAGGTAAAAATTATTAAGGAGAAAATAATAGCCCCAACATTTTAATCGGTGTTGAATGTAATTCTTTTAAGCTCATTTTTCCACCTCACCAAAATTCTATTACTATATTTTACAGATATTCTAAATGAAGCTCTGTCAGCAGTAAATGAAGAATTGAATATGTCTCTCTGGGAA
Organism: Hymenopus coronatus; assembly: GCA_030762935.1. Taxonomy (NCBI): domain Eukaryota; kingdom Metazoa; phylum Arthropoda; class Insecta; order Mantodea; family Hymenopodidae; genus Hymenopus; species Hymenopus coronatus. The sequence goes on along the minus strand of CM060896.1, from coordinate 124,191,868 downwards.
AGTGAATGATGAAAGTTGCTGTAATTAAAATTATAACATTGCTAATTATGACCCTGCGTCATTACAACTACTTGAAAATCCTAAACTTCTTAGCAGCGACCACCTGGTTGTCTTCCAACGCCATTGCTCACTAATTCTCAGAGTTTTTATTTGAGGACGCTAAATTATACAATACATGATACAGTTTCTAAGACTTCTTTCTGCATGATGTAAGATGAAAGCATAGGACGTCTGGCTGAAATAAGATGGTCTCATGTTGTTTTGAAATGGGCAGCAGAGGAAGTAATTAAAAAGAAAGTGGAAATTTTGACATTTTAGTTAGACACTGTTGTCAAAATCGAAATCATGCAATGACTATGATGTATTTTTTGTTGTTGACTATAGGAGAAAATCTGAAAGAGATAAATAATGAATGTTTGCTTAAATGCCACACACACATGGAGGTTGATAGTATTCTCAGCCGAATAGAGGGGAAGAAAAAGAAATTAAATACGCAGAACATTTTCACTTGTAACGATTGGATTGAGTTTGTCAAACAAAGCGGGAAAAACATTAATGCTCTGAGGATGGAGCTAGAGGATTTTAAGAACTTCAGCAGCTTCATTGCAATATCAACGCCCCATTTGTAAGCCGAAAAAGGGATCTTAATGGTAAAGATGTTCAATCTTCTAAAATCGTGCACCTTTAAGTGCGAAAGGAGAACAAAGGATGTTATAGTTATAAAACAGCTTTTGATGAAGATGAATTTCACACAGTTGATATTCGAAGGAGCAAACGACTTCAGCTTCACTTACCTTCAAATATACAGCTCATCAGAGATCGAAAAAAGCCCATAAATAAAGCAAAATATGACCACATTCTTAAATTATTGCAGTGTACTCCAGAAGAACAGAGATCACTTCAAAAACCTACCACATCAGAATGACCTAGCTGATTTTCCTGAAGATCATTTAGTATTATTTAGGATACGATTTTTCCAAAATCTTGTTAAAGAGCTGTACACTTTTTTTAATTTCATACTGGCATAATCGCTTCAGCAAGTTAATACATAGTATGCATGAGATAAGATTATGCAATATTATTGAGATCATCATTCTGTGTATTATGTTTGATCATCTTAAGTCCCTAAAATAGGTTTTAAAGCTTGGAACTATACAATCTTAAGTACAACTTTTCATATTAATATTTATTTAATTGTGTATCTTACTAAAAACATTGTAATTACAGTACATGACATGATAGGATAAGGAAAAATGCTCCATGGTAATAAATTTTGAAGCAATAAATCAAAAAATAGACCTTGAAAACCATGCTGCTTTATTAATTTTGTGGTTTTTTCCTTCTCCTGTAAAATCAATAAAATGTGACTTACAATACAATGGCTCTCAGGTACAGAATTTGTACCAGAGGTAGGTTAAATACCCACTCTCCCTCAGAGAAAAGGAACTCACCCTCCCTCTTTTAAGGCCGTGTGCAGCGACAACAACAATACAGTTTTGAAGAAGCACTCATGGAATACACCGCAATTATTTCGAAGCTAGATTTGAGTAGCTAGTTGAAATTTGAGATCATAGTTGCAGGGACTTCAATCTGAAAAATAAGGGGAGGCAGGGGAGTTGTTAAAGCAGTTTCCAGGCCCAGCGATTCAACAAGTCAGCGCTCCTGCTGCATGCGCATTTGCATTATCGTGCAGAATGCTGTGTGGGTTATTCAGGAAGTGCTTCGGTGTTTCTAGAGTGTGTTAACACTCCATCTCATCCCTAAAATGGAATGAAAGAACCCACTTCGTGAGATCCACTTCGGCACAATTCATGACATTCCTCAGGGAATCCACCGCTCCTTTCGCAACATCCAGGGATTAGGCAGTGACAACGGTATCCAACGGCTGCCATATCGCTGGTAACGCGTGATTCACAAAGGTGGTGATTATATCAAAGGCCAGTAAAACTTAAAATCTTTCTTATATGCTATGTATCTAAATAAAAAATAGTTGCTATTATTACAAGAATCAACCCAGTCTATTTCATATAAACTAAATAAGACCATTTCCTCCTTTGGAGCCGCCCTCTTCTGTTTCTGACAAGTTTATTTTCAGAAAAGGAGGTAACCAGGTCGCGATCACACACACATGTATACAACCTAGTGTACATAGGCAGCAGTTAACTGTCGTCCAGATCAAGTAAATAATGACACAATAAAATCTAGTTGCTTTCCCACAGTACATGAATCATTCCGTTCATCTCCAATATTGCAGAATGTGCGAAAAGGAAGTTTCCGTGAGATAGCTCTTGATATCTCGTATCTTCGAAAGCCATTATTTTGTCAGGAAGAAATAATAAAGTGCAGTGCACGAACTCTCGCGGCAGTAAAGTCAGATAAAACAAAAGAAAATCTCTTTCTTTAGCAAAGAGGTCGATTTCGGGACTGCTCGCTTGGGTTTTCAGCTGCAAATTGCACATCACAGAACAGTTTAGGTTCAATAAAAGTTGGTTACAAAAGTATCCAGATAGAAGACAGAATGTTTCATATGTTACATTCACAAATCCTTCTCTACTCTTGACGAATTCACATATAAATATAAGAACTGATTTATTGTTTTCTTTGTCTTTCTCATCTTCTATTCACGTTACGATATTCACGAAACGATAAAGCTTGGTTACAAACAGCATGCGAGCATTCAATTCTTGCCCTTTTCCTCTACCACGAATATAGAGCAGATATACCATTCCACCCACAGATTTAATACCGAGATTTAACGGGAAATACTTCTTTTGAGCAACTGAATCCAAAAATAAGCACCCATAAAAAGTGTTTACCCAGGAACAGCATAACTCAAAAATTAAAAGTTGATAATACACAAAATATTGAATTTAAAGGAACGAAGTGATGAAAGTGATTTTCCAAAGTATTAAAGCTAGAGCTGTGAACAGCATAACTCATGAGAGAAATATCGAATAAAAGTCAAACTAGATTATTAAGTTGAGCATCTTCCAAGAATGTGCTACCAAGAAATACCAAGATTCGTTTTCAAGAGTATCTCTCAAATCAAACTGTATTTTACACAAGGCTGAGAGCCAAAAAACAGCGAGCTATTTACACACTCATAAGGGTATGCCTTCAGTATGCATTTCGTCTCAGTATGAGGTGAGAGGAGGCACACAAACTTGTGCAATGAATTTGGCAGGTGAGGTGCTATCACGTTCCCTCTCCAGCCAGGCTGAGAGGTTTGTTGCTCAGTACGCGCGAGTACTGCTACCCAGACGAGTAGAGTTTGAACAGTCTGCTTTAAATAAAAATGCTGTGCATAAAATGTTGAACATATTGAAAAGAGTAATAAAAATATTGGCATAACTTGCCTTTTCATCGAATAGCCTGTGTATTTAAGAAAATTCATTTTTTTTTTTTCATGTTGTAAGTTAATGTTTATGTCTTACGAGGTATGCAGTATTATACAAAATTCAATAAGAAGACTACTCAGCAGTATTATACTAGTATAATGTCATTAATTGTAACTAAATATATGGGGAATTTTGTTTATCTTTTACTATTTTCTAACAATTCAAGTCACGTATTTCAGCAAATTTATAAAAAAAAATCTGATGTGCTGCATTCACATGACTTTCTCTACCTGTTCTCACAAAGGATTATTCTTTTATCTTCCTCATGCTAATCGAGAAAAACCTTATCAGAATTAGCCTTATTACTTGCTTCTTTGTAAGAAGAAGGGAAATAAGGGATAATAGGTGTGTGCGTGTGTTTGTCCGTGTGTCTGTAAATAAAATAATTCAAAAACGAAAAGTCTGTTAAATACCAAACTTTGTGCTTAAGTTTAGCATATTTTCAAGAAAAGCCCCCCACCTCAAACTACTATTTACATGAAAATATTTGCAAAAACTTTGATTTTTTTTAAAGTGGTTCTAAAGAATTTCATTAAAACACCATATTGTGACAGTATCGTCTTATACAATTGTTCTCACATTCGCCTTGGTATTTGAATAATCGCAGTCGAGATGTGTAAACAACACGAAAGAGCGGCACGAGTAACAGGAACGTTCTGAACGCAAGACTCTGCTCACTAGAACGTGACTCCTCTCGATTCTTCTCCAAGTTTCGGCTTCTAGATGCTTCCAGGAAGTTATGTGACGTTATTTTCTAGCTTTAAAAGGAAGAAGGATTGAAGTGCAGGTTGATGTGAATTGTCCTGAGTCGTGAGTGATTGGAGTATTAGCGTGCGGTGATGCGCGACCCACGAATGGTATGAAACTGTAAATTATCTACACGTCGAAACGCCAAAATGAATTATTTGCAGTAGTGAATTTAAACGTTTGTTTGTAACTAAATCCATAGTCAATAAAGGCATTTTTTACAATATATTTAAGATATTTTCATGACAAACGAAATGCATATCTAGGACTTTCTGCGAACAGCCTCTGGAGACCTGTTCATTCTGGATGACTTTAGTATGACTGTAATCCATAATAAATAGACAAAAACTTCTGCAAAAAATATGGATGTCGTTAAAACAATTTGTCATATATTTGTTGTAGAGTTATCTGTTTCTGAGACATTCCATGTTATTGGCTTCAATTTTAAACCAATTAAAACTTTCTCAATCGCTTCTTGTCTCTTTTGTTTTACTACTGGTCAAGTAAAAGAGAACCGAATTTTAATTATTTCACATAACGACCAGTTTATAAAAGATTTGACTAATACTTTAGTTTAGTGTATTCCCTTCTTTTCTTCTACCTACAACGAAGCAAGTAATAATACGAGTATTTTCTTTAATGTTTATCTCTATTAGCAGGATGTAGATAAAAGAGTAGTCTTTTTATAAGAAAAATTGTTTACAGAACAGTTAGAAAAAGTCCTTTGAATGGAAAACATTGTATTTTTATTTGCCCGTGTCATAACTGACTCAAGGTTTCTATAGAAGGTAGAATGGATACAAAAAGTTCTTGGTAAACCTAAATGTTTCAGTAGAGTTGTTTTTTCAACTTAGCAGAATCTATAGTTTCCAATACACCGCCAGTCAATGTTTCGTGTGTTTGAGGAAGTAGTAATCCGATTACTGTCAACTCAACGCCTGATCTTGCGTATTTTGTTTCTCACCCTAGCTCTATCTGATGTTTACGTGTCTACTATCATTAAAGTTCATATCAAGGAAAATAATTCGACTCTCATGGAGATTTTATATCGCTATCGTTTACGCTAGACAAGATATTGGAAATGAGCTAAGATTCCAGCTTAAATTGTGATAGATTGGTTTGATATACAGATTTCAATATCTCGGAAATTTAGCTCTTACTTTCTCTAGTACGAATGTATAATGTGCATAGAGGAAGAGAAGATGTTCCATTTCACCCAAAAATTCAATAACGACATTTCGGCGAAAATAAATATTTAGAGGACCTGCGAATAAGAAAAGAATTTTTAAAAAACGTATGTATGTGTCTCTGTGTGTCTGTCTATGAACAGTATTAAGTGCCAAACTTGATATTTAAGTTTAGTAACTTCCAAGGATGGATACGAATATTTTCAGAAAAATCTCACCACCCCAAAACCACCTTTGCGTGAAATATTTGTTTTTAAAATGTTCTATATCCTTACTCTGATGAAATTGAATCATATATTAAATTAGTTTTGTTTATGGACTTTAACTCCTGTAGTTCTCAGCATCTTATTTTATATGGGCGTGAAAGAGCGCTTAATTTTGCTCACATGCCTTTTTATCAGGCTTACTAAGACACGGAAACAACGGTTTTACTTTCCTTCCAAAGGAAGCCTTGCTAAGTATAATTCATCGCACTTCGCCGGGTTTGAACCTGCGATCTTGAAAACCAGAGGCTAGCATGTTTTCCCTAGATTAGGAGGATGGGTGTATTAAAGATATTTACATGACAAACAAAATGTATATTTTGAATTTTCTGGGTTAGTGTCTGTGTTACTGGTGGCGAAAGTAAGATAGGAAAAAGAAGTGTGTATATATTTGTGTGTGTTAAACAGCTAGGAGTATTCACATAAAAACCTGATATGTTGCACTCAAATTACTTTCTCTTCTCTCATTTCTACAAACTGCTCTTGTTATTACATATAAACCCTAATATTAATTTATAGATTAAATTATTTCTAAAATTGTAGTTAAATTAGGATTAATAAATAAACTATTGATAATTCTAATTTCAAAACTAAAAAAAAACATATTAATTAAGCTTAAGCGTTAGCCAAATCTTTTCAAAGTTGGTTGCTATTGATGATTTTGAAATTCTGTCCTCTGTGGACAATCAAGAAAAAGAAAGAAAGGGCAGGAAGGAGGAAGGGAAGGAAAGGGAGGGAAGGAGGCAGGTAGGAAGGGAAATAAGCGATTTTCTGTTGAACAAAGTATATAATATTTGAAAATGAAAACCAATAGCAAAGAATGTTTCCAAAATGGTTAACGTTCAGAAGCATTTATGTGACACAGCTAAAAATGTAACTTTGACGAATCTTCTTTTTGTACCGTTAGGTTTTGTCTGTATCTTACATTTACTAATTACATAAGAGTATTTCAAAGGACATTCACAGAAAATTCAGTGTATATCCTACATTTGTTACGAAACTCTCCCAAACAATAACATTTTAATCAAAATTGTTTAAGCAATATTTTATCAAATCAAAGGTTTCAAGAAACTTTCCGTAAGATAGTTTTGTGGTGAGAGAATTCCTTGAAAATCTTCCTGCCCTATCCTTAGAAGATACTGAACTGATATTCAAGTTTGTAATTTAACCGACTTCGTTTTTGAGTTATGGTATTTGCAGGGATTGGCATTCGGGCTAACGCACATATACGAATATTTTTATCCAGGGGGGCTTCAAAACATGTAATTCCAGTGAAATATTGATATAAAAATTTTGGGTGGGGTACAATAGTTCCTTTACTTAACATTAAGTACGTTGTGGAAAAACTAAAGGTTAGAAGAAACAAATCTGATGTGTTCCATTCACATGTCTTTCTCTACATCTCTACAACAAACTATTCTTAAAAAGCTTCTGCTTCTTTTAACTTCCTGCTAATCGAGGAAAAATTAGCAGAAATAGTCTTATTACTTGCTTCCATGCAAGTAGAAGAGAAATAAAGGAGTAGCATAGGCTGAAGTATTAGTCAAAAGCTGGTTGCTATGTGACTAAAGTTCCTTTGTTTGCATGGACAGGAGTTGGCAAATTCCTGTATGAGAAAAGTATAAGTTTTTCAAAGTGTAAACCAAAAACAAGGAATATCCCAAAAACGATTAACTCCACGAAAAAAAATGTATATAACATAAATTGTGCGTTTTAATGAGTCCTACATTTTTTGTTTGGTAAGGTTTTGTCCATCTCTTACGGCTTAGCAGTTATGCAAAATTTCGTAAAATTCATCCAAATTAAAGTTGTCTTCAGAGGCTATTCCCAGAAAATTCAAGATATACGTTTTATTTGTCAGGTAAATATTTTCAATAAACGATATTTTAATCAAAATCGTGAGAGCCGTTTTTGAGAAAATCAATTTTTTTTAAAAAAGTTCCATGTAAAGAGTAGTTGGGGTGGGGGATTTTCTTGAAAATCCTCGTGTCGCATCCTTGGAAGATACCAAACTCAAATACCAAGTTTGGTATTCAACGGTCTTTTCGTTTTTGAGCTATACTGTCCAGACATACAGACACACACGTGCGCACGCACACACACGCACATTTTTGTTTTATTCAGGGGGACCTAAAACATTTATTTCCGGTGAAATCTCGGTATCGAATTTTGGGTGGACTGCAATACCTTTTCTCCTTCTCTGTACATTATGTACATACTATGTGTAGAGAAAGTAAAAATATATGTATATATGTGTGTGTATGTGTGTGTGTGTGTGTGTGTGTGTGTGTAGGGAGAAATTCTGACCCGTTCAGCTCCTCCGGTTCGGGCGCTGCGGACCCCGAGCACTCGTGGCACTTCTGACGTGACCAGAAGTAGTCGGGCCGAACATCTGAGCCCCTCCGTTAGGGAGTTGTTCGGATTGGGTTGGACTCGACGTGGTAGTGGTCCCGACACCTATTTGAGATTGGATACGTCTTGGCAATACGCCTTGACGGGGTTTTGAGACACCTAATTGTCCTTCAGTACTAGCCTGGAGAACTAGTAGACGGAATGCTAGCCACTTCTGTCACGATATGTTCCCATGCCAGAGGGGGTGTATTTTTAGACACCAGGTATTGCCCTAACGGAAAGCCCCACGGAGATTGATTTCTCCCTGGTTGAAAAGTGGAGTTTTTGACCTCGGGTAGACACACTCGCTGAACTGAACTTTACATAGCATTCACATATAAAGTACTTCCTCTGTTCACATTATGTTACTCAATAAATATTTAAATAGAAATAATCTCACTTATGTGGTGGACAAAGCGGGTTTTCTTTGGGTTCTCCAGTTTTCCCCATTATCACATACACAGGCTCTCCATCTTCATTCCATGTATCACCAGTGTTATCGCCTGCGATGCCAGAAGTAGTAAAAGTGGGCGTTAAACGTTACCAAAAAAATAATCTCACTTAAACAATATGCATTTGCTTGTAAACGCAATACAGAAAAGCAAACAGCTTTCCGTGTAACTTAAATCAATTTCTGTTACCTAATTTTATTGATGAACCCGGGTGGAGAAAATGAAAATATGCTTTATAGATGCCTATTGACAGCTCAAATTGACAGCAGAATTTGTAGCAACAAATATTTCAAAAGCAGTTGTTGCTGCACAAAATTAATGCGTTAAATTTTATGCATTTTAAAAAGCTCTTTCTTAATATTTTAGTAAGCTGTTTCCTCCTGTTATAATTTTACTGTCAAACCAATAGTCCGAAATGAATTTAGTATGAACGTTAGATACCTATATAATATTATTATGCATTTTATTTCACCATTAAGGGTTTTAAATGTTATTTTAGTTAAACATATTACATTAATTTTGAGGAAAATAAAACTTACTTACCGATTTACTAGTTTGAAATGAGGAAATTGTCCTTAAAATCCTCGTCTGAAATCCTGTAACAGAATTTTATTAAACTATAACACTTTTGTTTTCTTTTTCGATTTAATTTTTCATTTATATTATTATAATTTATTTTTGGGTGGGCTTCAGTTGACCACAGTCACAATTTTCCAATAATGTCTGGACATCGAAGTTCTAAATGGAATATGATAGAGAAACTAAAGTAGTGCCCTATAGTAAAGTAACTATAATGGTATAATTAATGCGTGAACATGGTTATTATATAAGCAGTAACCAGTTTCATAATTTGTATATGCGAGTCTTAATTATTACAATTATAGTTAATTGTATAGGACTGTTGTTAGACTAGTAATTGCAACAGAAACAGTATTTTACTTTACATATTATTAATCATGATATAATCACTGTTTTTATCAAATTGCTACTTAGTATTCAATAGGCATCAACCCGCAACAAAATGGCGTTATTTCGAAACATTCCGAACACATGTTTACTAGAGGTTTTTTATTTCTCTTCCTTTTTATTTCTCGTACATAAATTTTGGACCACATCTTTTGAAATGCCCTGTATTTATGAAACCTTATTTAACTTCGTTAGTACCCTGCATTTATGTGAAGTCTTTAGATAAAATTTAAGCTTCTATTTTTAGTAAAGGGTATAGATGACACTATGAAATAATAATGCATAATGAGGGATATAAGATCCAGTTTGGTCAAGAAAAAGTAAATAAAGTATTACTGCGGCAGCAACAATAAATGGAAGTACAAAATGAAATATGAAAAATTGAATTCTTGTAACAGCTATGTTTAATTAATTTAATTATAGCAGAGCTCACTATGAATAAAGTAGAGCAGTATGAACGCTTACAGGAGAACAAAATTAGAATATGCAAGCCCATGTTGTTAACAAAGTCTCATATGTTTCATTCACATAACCTTCTCTATTTGTTCTGAAAATTAATATTCTTACAAAATTGTATTCTTTGCTAATTGGTATAAACATAAGTAGAAATTGTCTTATTACTAATCTCCTTTTAAATAGAAGGAAAATACATTAGGCTAATGCGAAAAAAAATGTAAATGGAGTGTTATTTATGTACGCCCTGTAACTACTGTGGTTCTCAGCGACCCATTCTAAATTGGGCGTGAAAAACCGCTTAATTTTGCTCAGGGTTATCAGGCTTGAGGTTCTTTTAAGTTCCGTAAATCCACGACACAGGATCAACGGCTTTACTTCCCTTCCGAAGGAAGCCATGCTAAGGATTTTACACCCAAAAAAATCCATTGCCCTCCGCCGGGTTTGAACCCGCGACCTTAGGTATATGAAGTTAGCATGGTAACCATTACGACACGGAGGGCGGCGGCTAGTGCCAAAGTAAAAAATTTTAATAGCTGGTTGTTATATGATTCACTTTTAAATTACACTCTTTTTGCATGGCCTGGAATGAAACAAAAGAAAAACAGATGACACTTCCTGTTTGAAAAAAGTATAAGTATTTTAAAATTGAAACAAATAATAAGGAATATCTCGAAAATCGTTATCTTGACAAAAAAAAAGATATCTATGATATAAATTATATGTTTTTATGAGAACTACATCTTTCTGTCATAAGTTTCTATGTTTCTCTTACGATTTACCAGTTATGTAGAAGCCATTTGATATTAAGTGAACTTCAGCGGCTCTTCCTAAGAAAGTCTGAATATATATATATATATATATATATATATATATATATATATATATATATATATATATACCTATATTATTTACTATATAAATAATTTAGTATACGGCATTTTAATCAAAATTATTAGAGCTAAGTTTGAGAAAATCTAAAGTTTCGAAATTTATCCATTTAAAGAGTAGCTTGGGGTGGGGGTATTTTCCTGACAGTTTTCAGTCGCATCCTTGGAAGATACTGAATTTACACACTAACTAACCTTATTCTAAAACATAATTTTTTTTAATTCAGGAGTACCAAAATATGTATTTCCTGTGAAATATCAGGAATATTTTGGTAAAATACATATTTCTCCACCTACTATATGATATGCTTACTAGAGAAAATAACAAACTGGATATATATCTTAACTTAGTTTTTTTTTTTTTTTTTTTTTTTAATTTTCTTTCTCTTTCCTGTTTTCCCCCCTTTTACCCTCTTTTCTACATTTTCTTTGTTTACCGACTTTTTTTCTTTTTACTCTTTCATGCACATACATATACACATTTACAAACACACAAATATCCATGTCCAAGGCGAAACTCGAACCTACGATCCCCTGCGCCAAGAATCACCAAAGTTTTAGCAGTGCGACCATGGGGACCGACAAGTTGTCGTGTACCTCGGCTGGTTCAACACCTTAGCACCTGACTATCGGTTTCTTCCGTTCTTTTGTTTTTACTGAATGTCAGTAGTTGAAACTTTTGGCACCCTCATCTTCTCCTTTAGGAATAAAATTCAGTTTGGTTTTATATGCTGTAACCTCTCAAGATATTCCAATTCTCAGCAGGAGAGGCTGATTAAGTTCAATGAAGCACTTGTTGACTTGTTGAAATCAGATATCCAATGGGATTTGTATGCGCCGGGGAATAGAACCTCGACTGATACTCAAACTGCCGACCCTTGTTATGAATCTTAAGCACCTCCAAGAATGAGAATCAAATTAGATTTCCGTTGCTGCAAATTGAGTTATTAGTTTTGTTTCCTTCCCGTTTTTTCTCTTTCCTTTGTGTTGTTAAGAAATGGAAGGCATGTACAAAAGAGAATGGTAATTTAATTTAGTTGAGGAAAACAAAAGGAAGTGGCGTATCCTTCAAACCAACAGCAGAGCTCAAATTATTTCTTGTAAGGTAATGTTTTTTTCATCTTAGTTCAAACTTTTCTGTGCCACTTTTAGAAATAAAATTAGTAATGAGTAATTAACTTTAAAATCAATTTTATGTAAAACATGTAACAAATATGTTTTGGATAAGTAGAATCAGTCTGAAAAGTTGAATGCCATAGCCGGGATTTAAACCACGGATTTCCCCGTCTCTAGTTGGGTTCTCTAACCACTGAGCTACATTCCAACACGAAATTAAATTCCTCAACTGGCTTGCATGTTTTCCAGCAAACCACTAGGTGCTCTCAGTTATTTAAGCCAATGGCGAATTACAATGTCGTGGGTACTTTAAGTCCTGAGCTTGATAGTTTAACGGTTTAACTAAGTATTAGGTCAATTAGTGTTATTTTTTGTCCCCACACAATCCATGTATCTTATATTGGCTAGTTAGAGTCAGACTGAAAAATATATGCTACAGCCGGGATTTGAACTTTCTCCCCCCCCCCTCTCTGTCGCTGCTCTAAGCTACCATGGTAACATGACAACATAACAAGACAACACGACATTAAATTCTTCAACTGACTCGCATGTTTCCCAGTAAAGCATGAGGTGATCTTAAATTATTAGAACTCACATTCTGGCTATAGCATTGAATGTTTCAGTCTAACTTTACCTATTCAACTCCTATTCTACACACGGTTTGTGTGGAAAATATAATTAATTTACAATATTATGGTTTATTTTCTTTATAGATTGTATACAAAGGTAGAGAAAATATTACATTCGAAACATAAATTTAATATAAATATATCATAAATAACAATTTTGAGTTCCTATCATAAAAGTGCAGCATATTTCTGTCTATGAACTGCTTAAATGAAAAACAAAAAAATGGAATAGGCTGGTAACTTTGTGACTTATATATTTTCATAATTATTCAAAATATATTATGACTATTATCGTAACCTGATCAATATATTCCATTTTAAATATTTGAAGGTTACTCGGTGTTGGTTATTAATGATGATTTCACGGGATAACAACCGAGCTATTCTTCCCTAACATCCTCTAAAGGTGAAAGGTCGCCGATATATTCCCTCAGTTAATGTGAGGTATAAATAGTAAAATAAAAATATGTGTTTTATTCCCATGATTTTCTCTACATCTCTGCATCAAATTATTGTTAAAAAGCTTATTCTTCTATTTACTTCATGCTAATCGAGAAAAAAATCTTCAGAAATTGTCTTATTTCTTGCTTCCTTGTAAGTCGAAGGGAAATAAGGGAGTTCTATGGGATAAAGTGACAGCCAGGAGTTAACAAATTCCCGAATGAGAAAGGTGTATTTTAAAACTGAAACTAATAACAAGCATATCTCAAAAACGGCCAACTCCACAAAAAAAAAATGTATATGACATAAATTACGTGTTTTAATGGGCCCTACATTTTTTGTTATGTAAGTTTTTGTCTATCTCTTACGGTTTACTAGTTATGCAAAATGTATCCATAATAAAGATGTTGTCATAAGCTGTTCCCAAAAAATTAAAAATATACATTTTATTTCTCATGCAAATATCTTTAAGATACGACATTTTAATCCAAATTGCTAGAGTCATTTTTAGGAAAATCAACATTTTCGGAAATTTTGTCATCTAAAGGGTAATTGGGGTGGGGGGTTTTCTTTAAAAGCTTCGTGTCGCATCCTTGGAAGATACTGAACTTAAATAACAAGCTTTGTATTTAACGGACGCTTCGTTTTTGAGCAATGCTGTCCACACACACACACACACACACACACACACACACACACACACACACACACACATACTGTCAAACACGGACATTTTTATTTAAATTCTTTTTTTTAATTCAGGGGGTCTCAAAACGTATATTTCCGATGAAATCTCGGTACCGAACTTTTGGATGCAATGCAATACCTTCTCTATACACTATATAGATACGTGTGGAGAAAGTAAAAATCAAATTCCATATTTGAGTTCGACACTGAAATGAAATGGCATCTTATTTATGGACGCTCTTTAACTACTATGGTTCTCAACGTCCCATTCTATGTTGGGCGTAAAAGACCGCTTAATTTTGCTCAGAGGCCTCTCTATCAGGCTTGAGGTTCTTTTACGTGCTTTAGGTTCTACGACACGGGACCAACGGCTTTACTTCCCTTCCGAAGGAAGCCATGCTAAGGATTTTCCGAAAAAAAAAGCCATCATCCTCCGCCGGGTTTGAACCCGCGACCTTGGGTATATGAAGTTAGCATGGTAACCATTACACCACGGAGAACGACAGAGTTCAACACTGATTAAGCATGTCAGGTGAAGATTTTCAAGAATATTATCCCACCCGAAGCTCCATCTTATTTTCATTCAAGGATCTCAGGACAGAAATATCTCACTTAAGCACTATGGATTTGCTCACATACGCAAAAAATAAAAGTAAACAACTATATGTTTACCAGTTTTTGTTACTGACCTTCACTGATGAACCCACATGGAGAAAATGAAAAACGCGAAGAAAAAAAAACAACTTTAAGATACCTATTGACATCTCAGCATAGAAAAGTAGAATTTGTAGCAAAAAATATTTCGAAAACGGTTATTGCAGCATAAAAGTGATGCTTTACATTTCGTGACCCTCGTATCATAAAGTTTGCCATAAATCATATAACAGAAATGTAATCAGATTAAAATATTATAAGTTAAACATGAAAATATGCTAAAAAAATTAAAAATTCATATAAATCTAACAGCTGTAACAAATAATCAGTACATATACATAAAATTGTTTTTAAAACGGAAGATAATATTGCGCTATTTATTTTAATTAAAATTATGTATGTTTAAGAAAATGCATCTTTTAATATTATTAACTAACTGGTTTTCCGCTTAAGCCCTGTGCAGAAAAGGATTTGGATAATTCGAGTCAGACTAAAAAATGTAATGCGAGACAATTGAAGAATTAGATGTCGGTATGTTGGTTAATGGAATCGGATGAAGTCCGGGAAACCCATATTTCAAATCCTGCCAGTCCATATTTCAAGAAAGCAAAGTATTAGACAGTTAAAACAGAACACAAGAACCATCTTTAAAATTATTAGCTTCACAACAACAACAACAAAAAAAAAAAAAAAAAAAACGTATTCTATATAAATTGTGTTTTTAACGAGATCAATATTGTTTGTGTAGTAAAATTATGTCCATTTTTTATGGTTTACCAGTTACGTAGAAAGAAGAGAACTTCAGGGACAATTTCCAGAAAATTCAATACATAGATATAATTTGTGATGTAAATATATTAAATATATAATATTTTAATCGAAATCGTTACAGCCATGTTTCGGAATAATCGAAAATTCCGAAAAATCTTCCATGTAAAGGGATTGAAGGATTTTCCTAAAAATCTTTGTGTCGCATCCTTGGAAAATACTAAACTTATATATCTACCAAGTTTGATACTTAACCGAATTTTCGTTTTTGATTGTGCTGTTCACACACACACACACACACACACACACACACACACACACACATTTAGACTAACAAACACAATGCTTTTGGATGCAGGGGTCATCAACATTTATTTCTCGGCGAAATCTCGGTATCGAATTTATAGCTGGAATACAATATCTTCAACAATATGTATATTGTACGTGGTAGAGAAAGTAAGAAACTAAAATTAATCATTCCAACAGCGCATATAAGACTAGATCTGTTCTAATGTAAGTTTGTGGCGTTTAATACAGAACATGTCATGGCCACCTTGTGTAATGTGTACAATTTAGTTAGACCTCCATCATGTGATGTGGTTAACGCATGTAATTGTTAGATCTTGTAAGTGCTTGTAAAAACAAAAACATTTGACTGTAATATTATATCGCGTGATACTTCCTTTTTCTGCTTGCAGTGCTATAGCAAATAATTATGCCAGGCCTTGAAAGCAGCGTAATTATCCTGCTACTGCTGAGTCACTGAAAACCAAAACAAGTTACTAACAAGAATACAAAGCGTTTAATACAGCTAGATTTGTTAAAAGTTGGCATTATGTAGTTATCACTTCGAAAGACTGTTGCAAAGAAAATTCAAATTATTGTTGATTAACGATAATATAGACAACTTCTGGAGTGTAATACTAAAACATGATCAACGTATGATTAATACAATCAAGTGCTCCATATAATTCTGTACAATATTTATTTCATATGAGAGAGACGGTAGATCTTTTTTAATTCTTTTCATTTTACATATCGCGACGGAAAATGTTTGGTAAGGTACCTCGTTTAAGTGATGAGGTAAACAGTAGCTTTTATCGGCTCATCTCCGTTCCAATTGACCTTCGCTTAGCACCAAGCAGGTAGGTGTTAGAGGGTCGTCCAGTCTAGCTGCACTCAGATAGTGCCGCCTGCAGTCAGATAACAAAGTGCAGCCAGTAACGTCCAGTATACTGCTTGCACTATCTGTGGATACATGACAGTGATTACGCAATTACTGCTGTAATACTCTTAGCTACCTACCTGGATTAATAGCAAGAAAACCTGGATTTTCTGCTTGCAAGTACCTGGATTGGTAGACTTAAGACTTGAAGTTCTGTTATGGTCAGGAGTCGGTCTGTTCAACTAGGCCGTACCCATGGAGAACTGGAGGTGGTTCGATGGTTTGAGAGTCTAAGTCCAAGTAAGAAAAAAATTAGAAGGATTTATTAAACAAACGGACGTAGATCCTCTATTTGTCTCTGAGACATTTGTTTACCAAAAGTGTGAGTGATGTATTATTTTTAGTGCTCTAGGGACCAATAAAGTGAATTTAACAGAAACTGGTGTTATTTGTTACAATACTGAATGCTGAACTTTTTGATCCGAGTGTACATAGTGTACATAGCAGGTAGAGAAGATGTATTCATCCAAAAATTCACCAGAAACACATTTTTTGTGTTTACTTGAATAAAAAAAAGCATTTTTACAAAACGGTCCGTGTGTGTTTATTCATGTTTGTTTCTTTGTCTGTGAACAGCATAGTTCAGAAACAAAAACATCGGTTAAATACCGAATTTGATATTTAAGTTCAGCATCTTCGACGGATGCAACAAAAGTTTTTCAATAAAATCTCCAACACCAAATGCCCTTTACGTGGAGCATTTTTCGAAAATGTTAATGTTTTAAAAAATGACTAACGCTTTTGTTTAAAATATCATATGTTTAAAATATTTTGATGCCAGCTTAATGTTTATATTGAATTTTCTGGTAATAAATAACCTCTGAACTCCTGATCCGAAATTTCACCGGAAAACTATGCTTCGATCCCTGAATCCAAAAAATGTCGTTTTTAGAAAAAGGTCCGCGCGCGCATGTGTGTGACCAGCATAGCTCAACAAACGAAAAGTTGGTTATCACACTGCATATTGAGGCTCAGCATCTTCCAAGAAAGCAACAAGAAGATTTTCAAGAAAATCCCCCACGTGAAATCACCCTTTATATGACATATTTTTCAAAAATTCTGACTTTGTTCAAATTGTTCTAACGAATTTGATTAAAATATTGTGTGTTTAAGATATTTTATATCAAAAGAAATGTATTTCTTGAATTTTCTGCAACATGCGCTAAAGACCTGTTCAATGTGAATGATTTTTGCATAACTGGAAAACCATAAGATATATAGAAAAACCTACTATACAAAAATGTAGGTCATAATTTATGTCAAATACAGTTTTTGTGAAGTTAACCGTTTTCGACATATTCCTAGTTACTGGTTTCAATTTTCAAATACTTATACATTCTCTCAAATGGGAGGGCCCTAATCATTTTTCTATCTCCTAGTCAAGCAAAGAGAATGGAATGTCAACATCATATGTGACAATCTCTGGAAAGATTTGACTATGACTTTAGTATAGTGTGCTCCATTATTTTCGAGTGTCTACAAGAACTCGTGTAATAAAAGTATTTCTACAAAATAGCTTTATAACGATATAGACATATAGATATGAAGTAGATAGAAAACTAAGCTTTTATAAGAACAGTTTGTTGCAGAATAGGTAGAGAATTTCTTATGCTATAACATTATGAATCACAATTTAATTAAACTACTAAAGCACATTTAAAACCATTTTATTATACACGTATAATATATACAGATTTAATAAATAATCACAAAATTATTTGAGCCATTTTAATACATGTGAGTGTATTACATGAGATTTTATCTGTTTCTGTTGAATCAGATAAAAGTTTGCATATATGATACGATACAACATTTATGGAATTCCAAAATACAACATTTTAAAGATTTGGTTATTGTTTTAGCCTCCTAGATCCCTCTTGATCTGTAACGAACCGTGTAATGAAACTGAAAGGGTAAAATCACACTAAAAATTGAAGCATCTCTGGGAAATTTCGTATCGGCGTTTGTCACGGTCGCACTGTTGGTTAGAGCAATCGACGGAAACCGGACGATCCTTGGTTGAAATCACGATATGGCATTGTATTTATCCCTCTGATTTTACTTTTCCATTCTGGTCCTACCATGGCATATGTGAAAGAACGTAAATTATCTTAATGAAGCTATTTCTGCAAACGTATATATCGATTAACATCACTATGTCTACAAATATATTTTGTAACAATTGCTTCCAGAAGAGGTATACAAAAGGATGGCTCTAGATGGTAGTGTCTGAGTCCCGATTTCGGAGGCTCGGGACCGCATGGTTAGACCATTTGCCTCCCACCTAGGTGGCTCGGGTTCGATCCCAAGTGAACGCATGTGGGATTTATGGTGGAAACAGCGACATAGAGGCGGATTTTCTCCGGATTCTCCGGTTTCCCCGCCATCGCATTTTATCGGTGCTCTATCTTCATTCCACGTATGATCAGTGTAATCGTCTGCGGTGCCATTTGTAGTAAATTCGGGCGTTAAAAGAAGGATCATCCCGGCAAAAAACCGAAGTCGGAGTACGTAGGTATTCACTTTGAGCATCCTTTTTCCCTGTCACCAGCACCAAGCACTATCACCAGCACTTAATGAAAAGACAATGGAAACGATATAGAGAGATAGAAAATGCGGGTGATAAAAGAAACTATCCAACATTCGCCTGGCGACTCAGGTAACCCTCGAAAAAACGCAGAGGTCAGGTGAGCCGGGCACAGGAAATCACCTGAGGCATTGCGCTCTGCCTGTGGGTAGAACTTTTAAGTATTTGTCTCAAGACTGATAGAAGCCACAAAACTATTTCAATCAATCCAGTGCAACAGATTTAAGCCCCTTGCTGCTACCTGAGCTCTCTAATTCTGTTTCTGCAGGTCTACTTTAAATCTTACTGTGTCATAAGAGTGCTTCCTGAGTTTCGTTTCGTGGAATTTAATTTCAAGCGCGGTTTCAGTTACAGGTTTACACAAGCGTTTCCTGAAATTAGGAGGGTGAGGACTCTGTCAGTGTTAGTAAGCAGCACTACACCGGAATTCCGTTACCTGCCTTCTCCTGGAGTTGCCGGAAAATCATTACCTTCACCCGGAGAGAGAAACAATGTCTTGCCACGCCCTCTCTACCACCCCGGGTTAATTCCACACACGTTTTGTATTGCTACTGCATTAAGATTTACTTTGTTGTGTCTCTCTGCTTGATGGATGCTTGAGGAGCATAAAACTTTTAGCGCAGTTGAACGACTTGAAGAAAATACAGTGACGTTCCTTCAGCCGGAAGTTTTGTCTGCAAACAGGAATCGCAAAGCTTCAACCTAGAAGTGCTTTAGGTGGAATACGAACAGTAATATAGCACTGTTAAAGAGCATAACGACGCAAATACCCTCTCCTGTCATTAAGAATTATATTGAGGATATAATAGAGGTTCTTATTCCACATACAATACACACATAAAAATGTGATCTGTTGCACTCACAGGACTTTCACTAGCTGCTCTACACACTTCTTACAAAAGAGTATTCTTCTTTCTACACAATGCTAATCGAGATAAACATTATCAGAATGTCCTTATTACTTAGCTCCTTAGAAGAAGAGAACTAAAAGAATGTGCTATGCTAAAGTTTTAATGATTTAAGTTATTGTTATGCGATTGTCAATGCAAATCGCGTCTTTGCTTGACCAGGAATATAACAAAAGAAAGACGGACACTTCCTGTCTGAGAAAAGTATAAGTACTTTACAATTGAAACCAATAACAAGGAATATATAGGAAATGGCTACCTCCACAAAAAAGTGTAACAGGACATAAATTGTGTGTTTTGACGAGATCTATTTTTTTTTTTTTTTTTTTTTTTGTAGTAAGTTTTTGTCTATCTCTTGCGGTTTACCAGTTATACAAAATTCAGCAAAATTCATTCCGAATAAAGAGGTCGTAATAGGCTATTCCCAGAAAATTCAAAATATACATTTTATTTGTCATATAAATATCTTTAATATACGGCATATTAATTGTTGGAGTCATTTTTGAGAAAATCAAAATTTCCGAATTTTTTTTCATGAAAAGGGTAGTTTAGGGTGGGGATTTTTCTCAAAATCTTCGTATCGTATCCCTGGAAGATACTAAACTTAAATACCAAGTTTGGTATTTTACCGATTTCTCGTTTTTGAGTTATGGTGTTCACAGCAAAAGGACACACAACAGGACCCTTTTTTAGAAATAATTTTTTGACACAAGGGACTCTAAAACGTGTATTTCCGTTGAAATCACGGTATCAAAATGTTGGATGAATGTAATACCTTCTCTATACACTATGTATGTAGTACGTGTAGAGAAAGTAAAAATGTAATGTGCTAGATTTATCTGACTTTCTCTACCCATTTTTAACCAAACCATTAATTAGAAACCTAATTACTTTCTCTACACTACTATGGACTATAGCCTATAGAGAAGGTGCTGTATTCTACCTGAAAAGTCGATGTCGAGGCTTTGCTTGAAATGTATGTTTGAGGTCCTCTGAATCCGATAAAGAATATTTTAGGAAAAGGTTCTTGTGTGTGTGAGTGTGTGTGTATGTGTGTGTGTCTGTCTGTGGACAGCGTAGCTCGAAAATTAAAAGACCGTTAAATACCAAACTTGTATTTAAATTTAGTATCTTCCTAGGACGCGAAACGAAGATCTTCAAGAAAATGCCCCTTGCATGGATTTTTTTTTTTAATTTATGTTTTTCTCAAAAATGGCTCTAACCGTAAATTAAAGATATTTATAGTACAAATAAAATCTATGTCTTAAAATTGCTGGGAATAGCTTCTGAAGACCTGTTCATTTTGGATGAACTTTGGTGAATTCTGTATGTCTGGTAAACCTTGAGAAATAGACAAAAACTTACTACAAAAAAATTAGATATCGTTAAAACACATAATTTATATCATGTACATTTTGTTTCAGAGGTTTGGTTTTTTTTTTTTCCATTGATTTCAATTTTAAATGAGTTAACTTTCCTCAAACGGGTCACTTTAGTTTCATGTCTCTTTCGTTTTACTGGCCATGCAAACCGAACCAACTTCAGTTGTTCACATATGGACCAGCTTTTAAAGAGTTGACTATCGCTTTAGCCTAGTCTATTTCTTTATCTCACTTTTGCTTAGAAGGAAGCAAGTAATAGACAGTTTCTGCTATTGTTTATCTCAATATGCAGTAGATAACAAAATAACGTTTTCTTAACTAGTATTTTTGCAGAACAGGTAAAGATAGTTATGTGAATGAAATATCATCAGATTGTTTTTACATATATGCATAGTAATTAGAGTCGTCCTCCGTGGTCTGCTAGCCTCTGGTTCCCAAATCTGGCGGAGGGCGATAGCTTTTTTCCGGCGTATAAACCCCTGGCTTGACTTTCTTCGGAAGGGAAGTAAAGCCGGTTGTCCCTTTTCGTAGATTTACAGCACATAAAAGTACCTCTAACCTGATAAAGGGTCTCAGAGCAAAATTAAGCGGTCTTTCATGCCCAATATTGAATGAGACGCTAAGATACGCAGCAGTTAAAGAGCGTCTATAAATATAATCTAATTTCATAGTATGTTGAGAAAGTATTTTATTCCACCCAAACATTCGATAACCAGATTTCATCGGAAGTACATGCTTTCAGAACCCCTGAATCCAAATATAAATTAGAAAAAGGTTTATTTATGTGTACCTGTGAATAGCATAAGTCAAAAATTAAAATTTCGTTAAATACCAAGCTTTACTGTGCAGTATCTTCCAAGGATGCGACACTCGGATTTTCAAGAAAAATCCTACCTCCAAACTACCCTTCATTTGGAAAAATCTATGAACATTTTGATTTCCTCGGTATTAACGATTTTGATTCAAATGTCGTGTATATTTAAGATATTTGCATATGAAACAAAACGTATATTTTATATCCTCTGAAGTCCTCTTTATTCTGGGTGACTCTTGCATAATTGGTAAAATAAAAGAAAGACAAAAACTTACCACACACAAAATGTAAACTTTATCAAAAAAACACAATTTATTGCGTACACATGTTTGTTGTGAGCTAACGATTTCCGAGCTATTCCTTGTTATTCGTTTCAGTGTTAAAGTACTTAAACATTTCTCGACCAGAAGTTTTCATTCTTTTTCTTTCGTTACCTTTGGTTACCTTTGGTGACACAAACCGAATTCCAAACACACATCAGCAGCTTTTAAAATATTTGACTATCGTTTTAGCCTAGTGTATTCCCTTATTTCCCATTTATTTACGAACACTAAGTAGTATCACTATTTCTCTTAATATTTATCTCGATTAGCATGAACGAGATAACAATAGTTTGTGTTGTAAGAATAGTTTGTTTGCAGAACAGGTGTATAAATCATGTAAAAGGAACACATCATTTGTTTACTTTCGCTAGCACGCATCAAAAATGCACATAGTAGATAGAGAAGGTATTGTGTTCCCCCGAACATTTCAATAGTGAATATCATCGGAAATACATGTTTTACAGACCCTGAACCAAAAAAGCATTTTATAGCTAACTCAAAAACAAAAAGTCGGGTAAAACTACACTTGTTAATTATGTAGGTTCAGTAGCTTCCAAGGATACCATATGAAGATTTTGAGTAAAATCCCCCACACTCGTTTAGATAAAAAAAAATTCGAAATTTTGGTTTTCTCAAAACAGGCTCTATCGATTTTAATTAAAATACTAGATATATGTATAAGATAATTTCATGACAAACGAAACGTATATCTTGAATTTACTGGAAATTACCTCTGAAAACCTCTTCATTCTGTATGATTTTTGTATAACTCAAGCTGTAAAGTTTACTACACAAGGAATATAGATATCATTAGAACATTCAATTTATGTTATATACATTTTTTGTTGCAGAATTAACCGCTTCCGAAATAGTCCTTGTTATTGTTTCAGTTTTAGCTACTTAAATCTTTTCTCGAGAGGGAAGTCAACTTGCGTTTCATATGTCTTTGTTTCACTCCCTGGAACGCAAAACTATAAATTGCAACAATGTGCGGAAATAGAGGTATTAATTAGAATAAATTTGGACTTACCAAAATGAGAAAAGTATCCCTTAACACTGCAGGATACCCAGGATTGGAGGGTTACTTACCTCGCACCCCAGCCGGTAATTCCAGAGGATTGGTAATCAAATAGGTTTTTGACTTGCGAGAGATGTGGAGACCTCCAAGGAAAGGCAAAACTGGAAAGGAGATAATCTTAACTAAAAGGGATTTGAGGTGATTAGAGGATAAAGAGTAAAAGAAGCATGATACCGTTAATTTAGAAATGTTGCCTAAGTACAGAATTTTAACTCTTGGCTTACCTTGTCACATGTCGGCTTGAAGTACTATTACACTATTTCAATAAGACTTGCGGTGGTTCGCGTTGTAGGTAACTATAAAAAATCTGATGTGTACCATTCACATGACTTTCTCCATATCCAACAAATAATTCTTAAAAAGCTTATACTTCTATTTACTTTATGCTAATCAGAAAAAAAAATAGCAGAAATAATCTAATTACTCGCTTCCTTGTAAGTAGAAGCGAAATAAAGGACAACCGTAGGTTAAAGTGATAGTCAAAAGCTGGTTGCTATGTCAATGAAGTTCCTTTGTTTATATGGACAGGAGTTGACAAGTTCCTGTATGAGAAAAGTATGTTTTTCATAGCAGAAACCAAAAATAAGGAATGTCTAAAAAACGACGAACTCCACGAAAAAAATGTATATAACATAAATTGTGTGTTTTAATGTGCTCTACATTTTTTGCGTAGTAAGTTTTTGTCCATCTCTTACGGTTTAGCAGTTATTCAAAATTTAGTAAAATTCATCCAGAATAAACTACTCTTCAGAGGCTATTCCCAGAAAATTCAAGATATACATTTCATTTGTCAGGTAAATATGTTTAATATACGAAATTTTAATCAAAATCGTTGGAGCCATTTTTGAGAAAATCAAAATTTTCGAAAAAAAGTTCCATGTAAAGGGTAGTTGGGGGTGGGGGGATTTTTCTCAAAATCTTCGTGTCGCATCCCTGGAAAATACTAAACTTAAGTACCAAGTTTGGTATTTTACCGACTTTTCGTTTTTGAGTTATCGTGTTCACAGACACACGGACACACGGACACACGGACACACACACACACGGACCTTTTTGTGAAAATGCTTTTCTTCGATATTGGGGACCCTAAAACATATATTTCCGGTGAAATCTCGGTATCGAATTTTTGGGTGGAGTGCAATACTTTCTTTATACACTATGTACATAGTGCGTATGGAGAAAGTAAAAAGGTTCCGTGTTCGAATTCCGCGTGGTGGTTCAGACATTAAGGAATGGTGCGAAATTGTGAACGCCCTAGCCAGTATGTCAGCATGGAATCTTTCTCAGGGTGGTTTCCTTTGAGTTAACGGTTACTGTTGAACTCATTTATTTCTCTTCTTTGATATTTTCTGCCGTCGAACATACAAACATTCCTCTTAAGTCTCCCCCCTTTCAGCAATTATTCATGCGACCGCCCCTAACATCCATTATTACTTGTGACTCTTATTATAGTGTATTAATTAACACTTTCTATAACGGCCATGCATAGCCTGTTCGTTTCCTCCGCTGAATCAAATAACATGTCTTAACTCACCACGTCTCCCATAACAAGTGAAGTCACTTCTCCCGACCAATAAGAAACTGTTGCATTCTCTTTTGTCATATCCACCCTCGGAGAATGGACCTTCTACCTCCCCTTCGGTTCACTGTCTCTTTCGTAACGATACCTGTCTACCTAGGTCGCTTGCCAATTTGCATTTAATAAAAATCCGGCTTTACACTTTTCGACGTGTTTCACAATATTTGTTCCCGGACCATTTCAAATATATATTTCTCCCTTCTTAATGTCATGTTTATCTCCCTTAAAAATATGTTTAATTGCATGATACGGTATGTATTGTCTCAAAATGGTATCTCCGTAGAATTACTCTCTTACTCGTAGTGAAATACATCACGACTTTTCGCGATCAATCATGCGGTTGTAGACTGATAGACATAAGAGTGTGTAGCGATGGACATCGAGTGCATAGTGAGTAAAACTAGATCGACCGAACGGTTTTAAAGTATCTGTAGACTTTTCAATACTTCTGAGAAGTTATGACCTCAAAAACTTTGCCATATTTTAACTATTTGCCTAAATGATTAAGCCGTAATAAATAAGATTTCCTACTGCTTATAAAATCTGGACTTTTCTAATAAGTCATGGCGGTACGCTACAATACCCTCACTGTAGAGACGCGCAACGGGTTGTTGCATTCTTGCTACAGGCGTTTCATTCTTGACCTTGCCATCTCGCTGGTTAGACTGACCATCGACTCTCTCGGTCTCGGCCACTGCTGGCCTATAGACACATGTCCTTAGTGATGTAAGAATTATCAAAATCGTATGAATGTTTTTTTTTTTTCAGATGCCCCTACATGCACATGCCCTCATTTTTTTATTTATTATGTTATTATAGATAATCTGTATTCAAGAAAACGTCGTTTTTCTTACCTTTATATACGGAAATAATAGCAAATAAGTATAATGTAAAACCCATTGCTTGGTTTTCATACATAAACATTACGGGAATCCTCAGCCTTCTATACAAATACATTAAATATATTTTGATATTCAGAGCATGATGCGTATTTGAGGTTTATAGTGAAGCATTTTCACACTACTTCAGCCACTTTGGACAAAACACTCTGAAAGCTACACTCGCGTTATTCATTTTAATAGTGCAGGGTACCCGTAACGAGGCAATTGAATCGTGTTCACAAAAGAAGCCTTTCCCCAATCACGTCGCATTTCACACCAACAATGAAAAAGAAGGCGGTGGGAACTCGGCTACCGCATTACTGGCAGCCTTCCATTGACAACAATCGCCGAGTGGGAATGGAAAAGTTGAAAAGCGCACAGCGCTATAACAGTAAAAGTTGAAACGGTTGTTTTAACCATGTAATCCAGTAGGCCATGAAACTTAACTTTACATAGCGTACATTAACTAGTAATCCAATGTAATACGATGACGTGGAACATGGCGTGAGGTGTCTTCTCTTGCGTGCTTTTCTTTGTGCGTACGTAGGCGCAACAGATTGGATTTTACTTTAATGTAGGGAGGTTTTGTGACTACCGCAAAGTTAAGGGAATGTGCATTAAGTTTAACTTGATGATATATTCAATTAGTGTACTTGTTTTTCCATTATAATTATGTTAAGAATCCTGAATATTCAAGAGGCTTAACATTGAGATAAAACAATGTAAAGACCCAGCATTTTAGTTCGAACACAATGAATAGGGACACAAGATTAACATGACATTTTTATACATAAAGTTAATAAGAAGAAAAAGAATAAGAAAAATATTATAACTATTATAATTATTCATTAAATAGATCTTGAAATTAAACAACTCCAATGTGTCCCATTCACATGACTTTCTCTACATCTCTACAACAAATTATTCTTAAAAAATTATTCTTCTATTTACTTCATGCTAATCGAGAAAAACTTAGCAGAAACCGTCTTATCAGTTGCTTCCCTGTAAGTAGAGGGGAAATAAGAGAATACCATAGACTAAAATGATAGTCAAAAGCTGGTTGCTACGAGTTTGAAGTTCCTTTGTCTGTATGGACAGGAGTTGACTAATTCCCATATGAGAAAAGTATTTTATAGCTGAAACCAAATAACAAGTAATATCTTAAATGTATAAAAAATGTATATAATACGACTTTTGTGTTTTAACGAGCTCTGCATTTTCTATTAAGTAAGTTTTTGTTTACCTCTTACGGTTTACCACTTATGAAAAATGCATCCAGAATAAAGATGTCTTCAGAGGCGATTCCCAGAAAATTTAAGATATACATTTTATTTTTCATGAAAATATCTTTAATATACGACATTTTAATCAAAATCGTTAGAGCAATTATTGAAAATTTCGATTTTCTAAAAAATGACTAACGATTTTGATTAAAATCCTGTATATTAAAGATATTATACCAAATAAAACGTATATCTCTTATATTCTGGGAATAACCTCTGAAGACCTCTTTATTCTGGATGAATTTTGCCAAATTTTGCTTAACTGCTAAACCGTAAGAGATAGAAGAAAACTTACTGCACAAAAAATGTAGATGTCTAAACATAATTTATGCCCTTTACGTTTTTGTTGTGGAGGTAGCGTTTCCGATATATTCCTTGTCATTGTTTTCAGATTTAAAATAGTTAAACTTTTCTCACGCGTAAAGTTGTAATCTCTTGGGCATGCATAGAAATGGAATTCAACCACATTGCAACCAGTTTTTAAAAGATTTGACTATCGCTTTGCGTAGTGTATTCCCTTAGTTTCCTTCTACTTACAAGGGAGCAAATAATTAAGAGAATTTCTGCTAATATTTATCTCGATTATAATAAAGCATATTGCAGAATATGCCTTTTAACAATAATTTGTTTCAGCGATGTAGAGAAAGTCACATCAGACCTTTTTTAAACTATATGTAGACAAATATAAATTTTCAGTATGAAACAGCCCATTTAACATCTCAAGAGAGGAGTAAGGAATACATGTGAATGAATCTCTAAAATGGTAGAACCTACTAGTTGCAAGTTTACCGCACTGGCCTTTTAATTATTTCTAGTAGGCAGAGAAGGTACTGTATTCCACTCAAAACTTCGATACCGAGATTTCAAGAGAAATGTTCGTTTTGAAGACCGCTAAATGTAAAAGAAAATAGTTTTCTCTAACACAATGCACATACTAGATAGAGAAGATACTGCATTAAACTCAAAAATTCGATACCGAGATTTTATCCAAAGTATATATTTTCAGGACCCCAGTTTAAAAAAAAAATTAGGAAAAGATTCGCGTGTGTGTTTGTGTATGTGGACAACATAGCTCAAAAACGAAAGTTGGTTAAATGCCACATTTGGTATTAAATTCAGTATATTCCAAGAATGTGAAATGAAGATTTTCAGGAAAATCCCCCACTGAAAACTATATGGAAGATTTTTCGAAATTTCTCGATTTGCTCAAAACTGGCTCTAACAATTTTGATTAAAACGTCGTACATAAAAGATGTTTAGATGGCAAATAAAATGTATACCCTGAATTTTTTGGAAACTGGTAAACCGTAAGAGATAGACAAAAACTTATTAGACAAAATTTTAGATTTCGTCAAAACACACAATTTATGATCAGCACATCTTTGTTCTGGGGATAATCGTTTCCCTAATATTCCTTGTTACTGGTTCTAATTTTAAAATACTTATATTTTTCTTAAATGGAAGCATTCGTGTTTCTTTTATTTTACTACTGGACATCAAAGAAAACCGAAGTTCTATGAAAATCGTAAAGCGACAGCATTTAAAACATTTGACTAACGCTTAAGCCTAGTGCATTCCCATATAAGAAATTAAATATTAAACCCATTCTGCCAATGTTTATCTTGATTAGCATTAAGTACTTAGAAGAACAATGTTTAGTAAGATGTCTGATTTCAGAATAGGTAGAGAAATTCATTCGGATTTTTAGAAAAAGGTCAGTGTGTGTGTCTGACTATGTGTGTGTCTGTGTCTAAGGCTGTATAGCTCAAACAAGAAAAGTTGGTGAAATACCAAACTTGGTATTTAACTTTAGTATATTCCAAGGATGTGACACGAAATTTTTCAGAAAAATCTCACACCCCAAAGTACGCTTTACATGGGACTTTTTTTCGAAATCTCGATTTTATAAAAGCGGGCTCTAAGGATTTTGATAAAAATACATTATATTAAATATGCTTCCATGGCAAATAAGTTTATATCTTATGTTTCTTGGGAATATTCCTCTTCATTCTGTATGACTTTTGCGTATCTGATAAACCGCATAAAAAATGCTGATCTCATTAAAGCACACAATTTATGTCATATAATTGTTTTAGAGATAGCCATTTAGAGAGATTCCCTGTTATTGGTTTCAACTTTGAAATACTTAATCTTTACACAAATGGGAAGACCTCATCCGTTCCATGCATATTTTTTTTTTTCCCTGACCTTAGAAAGAAAACGGAATTTAAGAGCAATGGCACAGAGACGCTTGACTAGGTTTTACTATCGCTTTAGCATAGTATATTTCCTTGTTTCCCTTTTACTTATAACTAGTTTCTAATAAGACCATTTTGGTAATGTTTTGTTGATTAGCATTATGTAGCTAAAAGAACGCCCTTTTATAAGAAAAATTAGCTTGAAGAAAAGATAGAGAAAAACATGAGAATGGAACACATACAATTCTTCTTCTAATGTGATCCCAGGGAAAGAGGCTGACGTAGACACGGAGAGCATCAGATCCGGACATGTGTAATGACGGGGTCCCTAACGATCAAATGGAGAACATCCTGTCGTCAGCTAGTCACCAAATCTTTTCTCCGTCCCTCCTGGGCTTCTGTGGTTCGAGAATGGGGTCAGCAGATCAATTAAACCACAGAGATACTTTTCCAAAGCATGCAATCCGCTGACCAGGCCAAGATCATTTAATCTGAAACAAATGAAGAGTATTGAGGGCGACAGGAAATTCGTGGTAGGAGAGAATCCGCCTCAGCATTCAACTACCGATCCGGGAAAACCATGGTATATTGTTCCGGCACCTCCATACCCTTCTTTTTGATCGTAAAAGTCCTTACCATGGCTTCCTTAGGAGAGAAGTAAAGTCGGTGATTTCGTGTAGTAAATTTACGTCACGCAAAAGAAACTCAAGGCCTTTAAGAAACCTCTGAGCAAAATAAAGTGAACTTAAAGTCGAACTTAGAATGTGATGTTAGGAGCTACGCAGTTAAAGAGCTTCCAGAAATAATAGAAATAAAAAGCGCTTAGAGCTATCACGTAAGATTAGCACAGTGGAAGACCTTTCCTAAAGCTGTACCTGTCGCCGGGTTATGGTAGTCAAGGTCTTAGGTAAGTATAACTGAGCTGGCAATCAGAAAATTTCTAGTGTAAACAAAGGGTCTGGTGTTGCCACAACACGTCTTCAAGAAAATACAAACTTCTTACAAAAGATTACTCTTCTTTCTACACAATGCTAATCAACATAAACATTAGCAGTATGTCCTTATTACTTATTTCCTTATAAATAGAATGGAACTTAACGAATGGGCTATCTAAAGTGATAGTCAAATGTTTTAAAAGCTATCGTTATGCGTTTGCCATTGCAATTCACTTCTTTGCTTGGCCAGGAGTAGAATAAACGAAAAACGGATACTTCCTATCTGAGAAAGGTGTAAGTACTTTACAATTGAAATCAATAGCAAGGAATATCTCGGAAACGGTTACCCCCACAACAAAAATGCAAAGGACATAAATTGTGTGTTTTGACGAGATTTACATGTTTCGTGATGTAAGTTTTTGCCTCTCTCTTACGGTTTATCAGTTAAGATAAATTCGGAAAAATTCATCCAGAATAAAGAGGTCTTCAGAGGCTATTACCAGAAAATTCAAGATATACAGTTTATTAGGGCTATAAATAGCTTTAATAAACGGGATTTTAAACAAAATCGTCAGAGCCATTTTTTAAAAAAAACAAAATTTTCGACAATGTTCCATGTAAAGGGTGGTTTGCGGTTGGGGGATTTTCTTGAAAATCTTCTTGTCGCATACTAAACCTAAAGATACTAAACCTAAATACCAAGTTTGGTATTTAACGGTCTTTTTCGTTTTTGAGCTATGCTGTCCACAGTCCACACACACACACACGGACCTTTTTCTAAAAATATGATGTGTTACATTCACATGACTTTCACTAGCTGCTCTATAAACAAACTTCTTACAAAAGAGTATTCTTCTTTCTACACAATGAAAATCGAGATTAAAATTAGCAGAATTCTTATATTACTTAATTCCTTATAAGACGGAACTAAAGGGATTCACTAGGCTAAAATGATAGTCAAATGTTTTAAAAGCTGTCGTTATATGACTGTCATTGAAAATTGTTTCTTTGCCTGGCCAGGAGTAGAACAAAAGAAAAAAGGATACCTCCTGTCCGAGAAATTATAAGTCCTTTACAATTGAAACCAATAACATATCCAATAACCAATCAAATAACAAGGAATATTTTGGAAACGTTACCTCCACAACAAAAACGTGAATGACATAAAATGTGTGTTTTGACGAGATCTACACTTTTGTGTAGTAAGTTTTCATCTATCCCTTACATTTTAGCAATTAAGCAAAATTCAGTAAAATTCATCCAGAATAAAGAGGTTTTCAGAGGCTATTTCCAGAAAATTTAAGATATTCATTTTATTTGGGATATAAATAGCTTTAATAAATGGAATTTTAATCAAAATTGTTAGAGCCATTTTAAGAAAAACAAAATTTTCGAAAAATTTTCCATGTAAAGTGTAATTAGGGGTGGGTGAATTGCTTGAAAATCTTCAAGTCGCATCCTTGGAAGATACTAAACCTAAATACCAAATTTTGTATTTAACGGTGTTTTCGTTTTTGAGCTATGCTGTTCACAGACTCACAATGCTTTTTTCGGGCTCAGGGGACCCCAAAATATATATTTCCGGTGAAATCTCGACATTGAAATTTTGGATGGAATACAATACCTTCTCTATCCACTATGTAGGTTGTACATGCGGGCTAGAGAAATTAATAAAATAGATCATTACTACATTAGAAGTAATATCGGCGTTTTGTACTCTAAATAATAAAGATAGTTAATGTGCATAATATTTTAACAATCGTTTCATTTAATTATAACTTACATAATCGAGTTTTCCTTATTTTCATGGACTACAGCCACTGGTATCCTCACGTTCTTTCCTGAAGCGTAACAACGTGATGTCAATCAATACTGTCATACCGCGAGGATGTGAGAACGCGTAACACGTCAAGGCAGAGTAAGTTAAACATAGAAGTGGCAAAGTCTTTAAAAGTGGAGAAAAATAATAATTTTAACGTATTAAACTCTTTATTTTTAACTTCTCTAGCACATATGTACAATGTACATAGTGGATACAGAAGTATTATAGTCCATCCAAAAACTCGACACCAAGATGTCACCAGAAATACAGGTTTTGAGATCCTCTGAAACCTAAAACAACATTTTTGTAAAAATATTCGTTTTTGTCTATTTGTGTGTGTGTGTGTGTGTCTTGAGTGTGGGTAGCATAGCTCAAAAACGAAAATACCAAAATTTCGTATTTGTGTGTGTGTGTGTGTGTGTGTGTGAGTGTGTGTGTCTTGAGTGTGGGTAGCATAGCTCAAAAACGAAAATACCAAAATTTCGTATTTGTGTGTGTGTGTGTGTGTGTGTGTGTCTTGAGTGTGGGTAGCATAGCTCAAAAACGAAAATACCAAAATTTCGTATTTGTGTGTGTGTGTGTGTGTGTGTGTGTGTGTCTTGAGTGTGGGTAGCATAGCTCAAAAACGAAAATACCAAAATTTCGTATTTGTGTGTGTGTGTGTGTGTGTGTGTGTGTCTTGAGTGTGGGTAGCATAGCTCAAAAACGAAAATACCAAAATTTCGTATTTGTGTGTGTGTGTGTGTGTGTGTCTTGAGTGTGGGTAGCATAGCTCAAAAACGAAAATACCAAAATTTCGTATTTGTGTGTGTGTGTGTGTGTCTTGAGTGTGGGTAGCATAGCTCAAAAACGAAAATACCAAAATTTCGTATTTAAGTTCAGTATATTCCAAAGATGCGTCACAAAGTAAGTTCAAGAAATACACCCCTGCCCCAACTACCCTTTATATGGAACATTTATCGACAATCGATTTTAATTAAAATGCCATATGTTTAAGATGTTTTCATGATAAACGAAATGTATATATTGAATTTTCTGTGGTCTTTGAACGCCTCTTTATTCTGGATTAATTTTATATAACTGTTGCATAACTGGTAAACCATAAGAGATAGATAAACTTACTATACAAAAAATGTACATCTTTTAAAGCACACACAAATTATGTGATATAAATTTTTGTAGAGTTAACCGTTTTGGAGATACTCGGAGTTATTGGTTTCCGTTTTAAACTACTTAAACGTTTCTCAAACGGTAAGGCATGATTCTTTTCACCTGTCCTTTGTTTACTCCTAGCAAGCAAAGAGAACGGAATTTCAATTGTTTCACTTAGCGACTGGCTTTTAAAAGATTGACTATTGCTTTGGCCTAGTGTAGGTATTCCCTTATTTCTCTCCTACTTATAAAGAAGCAAGTAATAAAACCAATTTGGCTAATTTTATCTTGATTAGCATGATGTAGATAAAAGAATAATCTTTGTAAGAAACGTTTGCTTGTGGAACAGCTAGAGAAAGCCATGTTAATAGAACACATCAGATTTTCTATTATTAATGTTAAAATCAACACTAAATACAACTGCGCTGTGTGTGAATAATGTTTACAAAGGTGAAGAAAGTGGGAAACAAGAAAAACCGAGACGTTTAAGAAAAGTTTAAGTAGCTAAAATTCAAACCAATAATCCGGAATATCTCCTAAAAGATTAACTATACAAAAGCAACTGTATGCTTTAATGAGATGTACATTTTTTAGTGTAGTAATTTTTTGTATATCTCTTATGGTTTGCCTGTTATACAAAAGTCGTCCAGTACGATGAAGTCTTCAGAGGCTATTCTCAGAAAATTCAAGATATACATACATTTCATTTGACATAAAAATATCTTAAACAAAAGACACTTAAATCAAAATCGTTAGAGCCATTTTTGAGAAAATGAAAATTTTCGAAAAGTGGTCCATGTAAAGGGTAGTTTGTGGTGGAGGGATTTTCTTGAAAATCTTGTGTCATATTCTTGAAAATTACCAAACTTAAATACTAAGTTTGGTATTTAAGGGTCTTTTCCTTTTTGAGATATACTGTCCACAGACACACACACACACTGACAGACAGACTGATAGACGGACACGGACATTTTTCTACAAATACTTTTTTTGGATTCAGGGGTCTCAAAATCTATACCTATTTCCGGTGAAATTTCGGTATCGAATTTTGGGTGCAATACAATACCTTCTATACACTACATATATAGTACATATGAGAAAGTAAAAAACTCGAAAAGAAACTGACATGTAGTGTTGTAGGCAAAATGGGCAATTTTGGAAAAGTGTGGCAGGTCTTAGGGTATATATCTTTTTCCGAAACAGTTAAAGCCTTTTCTGCAGAAATACATGACAACTTTTCTTTATGTATTCTTTATTTAGTACACTATACGCACACATTATCTTGGGCGTCAGTATTGCGGGATTAGCGAGGGCTGGAGGAAGTAGAGGGAGTTCACCCACCTGTCTTTCCGCAGTGTTGTCAAGTCCCTCGTCGTTATGGTGAATAGGTTATCTAATTTACGGTGAACTAGCCGAATTATTAAACGAGACACAGCGCACGTGCATCTGCATGAACCTTGGGATCTACAGACAGAATGAAACCTTACTATTAGCTATCAAGAGGTATAGCGTACTTCGTGTCTCAATATTGTCGCTCATCTCTGCTTCCGAAAGTGTTAGGACTAGGGGCCGAAGTCATAGTCGTCACTTATTTAGAAAAATTCATAAGCAGCATTTTGAATTCATAGACGTCAAAAATTCTTATTTGCATTAGATAGCTCCGACCTACACCTAAGCAACGTGAAGAGCAGTTATCATCGTGCATCAATTGCTTACAATAAAAGTTAACGAAGAAAATGATTTCGTGGAGTATATAGAGTTTTACAATAAAATTGCACTGCGCAATAATATTTACGTTATGTGCGTAATCCACTAGAAATACATAGTGAATCTGGATTCATCAAGTGATATCACTTTACCAAGGTCATTTGTAAATCTATTTCCTCTAATTAATATAGCCTTAACGAACAGAGGTTTACAATTTCGCCGCTCTTCAAGATTGTCAAAACAATCTTTCCAGATTGCCTGTCTCACAATAGCGATTCCATAATGCAAGATATAGAAGTGTGACTTCATTTGTGGTTAACTTCCATACACACATATGCACATATTAACAAATAAGCTGTTGACAGTCCAGGATATAAAAGTATTTATTTGTAAAACAATCCGCGAGTGAATACAATTTTCAGTTTAGTAAATGCGCTCATTTTCGTTCATGCGTATACGCGGATAACCTCGCAACACACATCGTACATAGGTAGTTCATATTGGGCCACAGGCAGATTATTAAAATACCGTAGTGTGGAGCTGGGGAGGGACGGAGTCTGCCTTTCATTCAAAAATCTTCGAGTTCGAATCTCGGTTGGGCAACTAAACAAATGTTCGAAGGAAAGACTGAGCACTGTAAATGAAAACAAAAGTACCAATTCAGTAATTGTGGGAATATTCTTGGAGAGAGCATGAAATTCCTTAGACATCTTCTTTTGGCATATACCACACAAAAATTCAATACCGAAATTTCAACGGAAATACATGTTTTGTGTACCAAGTGTTTGTCTATCGCTTACGGTTTCCCACTTATGCAAAAGTAATTCAGACTGAAGAGGGTTTCAGGGACTATTCCCAGAAAATTCAAGATGTGCATCTGATTTGTAATGTAAATAACGTAATATATGGTATTTTATTCAAAATCGTTATAGACATTTCTGAGAAATTCGAAAAGGTTGAAAAATATTTCATGTAAAGGGTAGTTTTGGGTGGAAAATTTTCCTGAAAATCTTCGTGTTACTTCTTAGAAAATCTTACATACCAAGTTTAATATTTAACCAAACGTTGTTTTTTGGCTTATGCTGTACACATACAAACGCATACTTTTTTTTATGAAATTATGTCTGAAGTAAACATTCCATATTTGCCTAGATTTGTATTCAGTTTTATTTCTTTGTATACTGGGTTCTATTGTATTAAAATAAACGCACCATGGTTGTAACACATATAATTTAGCACATTTCTCGCGTAATATTCTGGAGCCGAAATCCGGGTAGGCGTAAATTAGAGCCAGTTAAATATCACAATGGGTTGTGTAGACATAATCTATGAGCCACGGCTATAAAGAAAAAAGTATACATTGTTAAGGAAGTTTCTAGAATACGTAATCTCTAAACCTCGTAAAAACACTACCTAGAATACGTAATCTCTAAACCTCGTAAAAACACTACAAGTATAGTAATTAGAGATTGTCATATGCATATAGAAGTGTGTGGCTATTTTTGTTTGAATTTATAGCTCTTATATTATGACTTAATTAATGTTGATCTTGCAATGTATATACCCAGATGGATTGGCGTCTACCAGCGCCAAGTTGACTAAGTTTTATTAGTGGCCAAAAGTAAATACTCAATACCTCGGCGCCGGTGTGGGTAGCTGAGTTGCTGGCCTTCTGATCCCAAGGTTGCAGGTTCAAACTCGACTCAAACCGATAGTTTTAAGTATGCTTGAAAGCGAAATCCTCATATCAGTAGATTTACTAACATATGAAATAACTCCTGCGGAACGAAACTCCAGCATGGTTTTAGGTATATTTGAAAGCGAAATCCTAATATCAGTAGATTTACTAGCATATGAAATAACTCCTGCGGAACGAAACTCCAGCGCACCAGCGGCGCCGATGTAATCCTGCATTTGACAGCATGATTATAAACAAAATAGAGTGGAACTTGGATAAATTGAAGCTGAAAGGACATGAAAAAATTGGAAATATCCAAAAATTCGAATTACTATAGTTAGTGTAAAATTGACATTTTAGCAATACAGGTAAAACTAGCCCACTTACTCTGGCCTGCCCCTCGACGTACCGACGAATTTCACATAGGTGACGAAATACCTTCGATGCTGTGGGAATTGACATCTCTTTAACTTCAAGTTCTCGTTCCACTTTAACAGGCACTCATCAACACCAAAATTTTCCATTTTCATTCGAGGCACTGCTTAAAATGTTCTCCTAATTCTTCAGTTAAGTTGACAAAGTATTCGGTGGTATCCCGTATTCTTTCGCAATTTTAGATTTTTTTTTTTCCAAACCCTTTTCAACTTCTCGAATGACGGCAAAATTTCTGCAAAGGTTAGTCCTCTATTGGACATGCGGTTTACTAAGAAATATAGATGCATTGATTTGCAACACATTGAACAGTAAGAAGCTCAAGCGTCAACTAAAGCCACACGTGCTTTAAATAAGGGGATGTGGGAGCAGGTATAAAAGCTGCAGCTAGTTAAGCTATTGCACCCCCAAACTGCATTCCAACTGAATTCCGACAACCCCGGAGTGAAGACCTCTTCTACAGAAACAGGTGGACGAAGTTATCATTTTATATTTCCGTGTTTAGATTAATTTTCGACTGACATCTGTGAACAAAAACTTCGAATTGAGGAAGATAAAATTCGAATTGCATATGATTTTTTACATTGCTTTAATACTAAATTCAAGGGACCTAGAAAAATCTTCTAATTAACGACAAATTCGAATTATCGACGTTCGAGTTATCCGAGTTCAACTGTAGTTTAATTACAATGGCTCGACGTAAACTTCCACAGAACAAAAGATAAAAAATAGTTTGTACAGAGATGCGACTGCGTAACTAGAAGGTCAACGTTATACATCACACCATGATAAATTTACACCACCCTTTTAAATTAATAGCAACAAATTTGACGGCGTAGGAAACCCATTTCGCAACTGATGCCGTCAATAAAATGTTATTGAACAATATGCTATGAGAAGGCATTACACAAAGAAGACGTCTGGTACGCTCGTGAAGATCCTAGGTGTAGTTGTTGTGTACGTGCCCTTCTTAGAGCTTCACCACAGGAAAGATAGGGAATGTTTTGTAGGTTGGTATGTAGGTGTGAGATTGAGGGTGTAAAGGAGGAAGCGCGATGTGTATAGGCTACTCAACGATTGCTTTTTCAGGTGTCCTATTGTATCAAAATAGGTGACGTTGAATTTTGATGACTACTCCCTTGAGAAGCCCCGTTGAGTTATTTTTGTTGAGTTAATAACTTTGGCTGGTTTAATTCTTCGTTACCGGAGATAAACAAAAGCCATGCCTATAGCAAAACAAAGCCTCTCTCCCTCGCTCATCTCAATCTACTAGTATCATCATCACTCTTGTTAAAAAGAAGGAAAAAAACATGATGTGTTATATACAACTACTTTTTTCTACCCGTCATAATGTGTGCGTTTTCTGTAAACTTTTCTTAATTTTCTATCTGTCTCATGATAATCGGAATAAACGCCTGGAGAAATGGCTTCATTACACAATTTATTGTAGGTGAATAGGTTGAAGCAATAGTCAAATGCTTAAAAGTGGGTCGCTAGGTGATGGCTTTAAAATTCAACTCGTTTCAGAGAATACGAGAAAACCCGAGAGTAAATTAGCACTTGGAAAACATTCAAATATTTGAAAATGATTATGAATAAATGTCATGTTTTGATTCATGCACATTTTATACGTATTAAGTGTTTATCTCGTATGTTCAGCAATTATACGAAATTATACAAAAAATCGTTCTGACAAATCCACAGAATCTAGAAAATTCAAATAATAAATAAACTTTGTCATACAAATATCTAAAACATATTGTATTTTAATAAAAAGTGTTAGCCATTTGTAATCAAATTAAAAATAAATACAAGTTTTATATGTAATAGGTAGTTTAGGGTGTAAATATTCTCTTACAATCTTCGTGATAAGACGCTGAGCTTAAGTAGTATATTTGGTAGTTATCCTATTAT
This sequence comes from Hymenopus coronatus, assembly GCA_030762935.1. Taxonomy (NCBI): domain Eukaryota; kingdom Metazoa; phylum Arthropoda; class Insecta; order Mantodea; family Hymenopodidae; genus Hymenopus; species Hymenopus coronatus. The sequence goes on along the minus strand of CM060896.1, from coordinate 124,152,928 downwards.
TTGTTTTTGAATTACGCTGGTCATAGAAGCGCAAAAAAATATTGTAAACATATTTTTTTTTAATCTTCAAGGAACCCCAAATGATGCACTTTCGTTAAAATCTTAGAATAAAATTCTCTTGGTATAATTTAATACTTCCGTTACTTTCTGTAAGTAGGTGTGAGAAGAAACAAAAGGTTTCAGAAAATTCTTTCGAGCCCGTGGAGTTGGCCGATTGTAAATCCGACATTGCCTATGAAAGCCTACTTCTGCTCTAGAGGACCAACTGCAACACCAAGCTGCAAGGGACAAGAGTGCAGATGTACTAACATTAAATGTTACGTGTTGTAAGTATTTTGAATATTACCTTCGTACAGTACTTTTTTCGTACTGACTAAATTATTCCGATTTCAGCAAGAAAACTTCACATAAATCTTGGGTTTCATAAGCAATAAATCAAAGTGTGTCAGAGACATATGGCAATAAACTCCTGACAAATTCTTAATGTTTCTGCACGAAATTTCATTTTATGATGAAGAGTAAAAACAGATGAAGTCACCTTTCAGTGCATTTGCATTGTTTGAATGAGTGCAACATGGGCAGATTTCATCAATCTCTCTTGGCTCAGACTTAGTGCTTGGTGTAGATATAATGTTAGGAGGAGGAGGAGGAGGAGGAGGAGGCGGATACGGAGGAGGAGGAGCAAAAATATTGTCCTAGATATCCTAGGTATTTATACACAGAAGAACCTTCAGCTCAAGGAAAAAAAAAAATGTTATTTAGCATGATTGGCGCTACTGGCAAAAAAGGGAGGTAGACGATGAGATCTTTCACTTCAAAAGTCACTCATTCACTCACTCACTCACACACTCACCCATTCTCTCACTCACTCCATAGCGTTAAAGTCCTTAAAACTCTAGAGCCTGCCTCACTTTCGAAGTCCATTCTTTCCTATCATGTATTCTTCTCCTTCAAATATCACTTGGTATTTAAGTGGTATTTAAGTTATTTAATATCTACCACACGAAGATTTTCAAAAACATGCCTCCACCCTAGCTACTCTTTAAACTGAATATTTTGCGAATATTTTTATTTTCTCAAAAATGCCTCTGACGATTTTAATTAAAATACCACATGCTTATGATATTTTTATCACAAATAAAATGTATATCGTGAATATTTTGAGAATAGCCTCTAAAGACCTCTTCATTCTGGATTCTTTTGTATAATTTCTTATACCTGGCAAACTGTAAGAAATAGACCAAACGTACTACACAAATTATGTAGAGCTCGTTAGAGCTCGTTAAAACACACAATTTCGTGTCATACACTTTTTTTTTTTTTTTTTTTTTTTTTTTTTTTTTTTTTTTTTTTTTTTTTTTAGACTTTACCGTTCCGAAAATATTCCTGTTATTAGTTTCAATTTTAAGGTGCTTCAAAACTTTTGTCAAACAGGAAGCCATCTTTATTTTCGGCTCTCTTTTATTTACTCCAAGCAAGCAAAAAGAATGGAATTACAAATCTTTCACATAGCGACTGGCTTTTAAAGGAGTTGACTATCACTTTAGTCTAGTATATTCCCATATTTCCCTTCTACTTTTAAATAAATAAGTAATAAGACGAATTCTTATTAGTCTTTATCTCGATTAGCACGGTGTGGATAAAAGAATAATCTTTTGTAAGAAAAGTTTGTACAACAGCTAAAGAATGTTATATGAATGGAACACGTCAGATTTTTTAAACTGGAGTCCTCAAAATATATTTCTGGTGAAGTCTCGACATCCAAGTGTGGGATGGAATACAATATTTTCCCTATTTTCTATACGTAGCAGAGGAAGTATATGGCTGTAACATCCTCGGCTTCGGTAATGTAGTTACTCTCTAAACATTGCAGATATGGGAAGAAGAAAAAGAAAGATCGGTCGACGTGGGAAAACATCAAGCCCTTTACTTGAAGAGGATATTGGGAGTATCGAAATATACCTCGTCCAGATTAGTCTACCTTCTGACAAGAGAGTCATTCCTGATCCAAGACTTAAGTAATTGGATGTACCTGCCAAACACATATGAAGAGCTGATGAAGAACCTACGAAGTAGACGAAGAATTCTACACCTCCATGATCGACCGACGCTGGACAAAAGCAAACCAACAAATGAGACACGTCGTTAACAGACTGGCGGTACTCAGTTTCCACCACAAGATATGCAGTACAACTAGCTTTCACCAGGTGTCTGAAACGTGTGCTTGTAAATGTTATGGGAAAAGTTGTGGTCAATGCCACGTACTTTGGTGCACGAAGCAGGAACCTAATTTAATTGCACGCTTGTGCGTTATTCACTTTTATTAAAAAGGGTTCTTCGGAAGTGAGGGTACTGTTTTTAGGATGTGTGTAGGGGATGTAAATGAGCAATACTAATTCACACCTTAATAGCCCCTTTAATTTCTCCCCACATAACAAAAACGTTTTTTCCATACTCCCTTCCACAAGTTCCCAAGTTTGTCAAAACCCACGCACAAACAAACAAAATTATTAAAGTTGCTTCAAATACTCGTACATTTAACTTAAACATCTTTCAATATTATTCCGCTTATTCTTAACCGTTCCCAGACCTAACTTACCTGAGGTCAAATTCGCCTAGCTTACTTTCTGCACTTGGACCACGAGCTTAGGTCGTTCAAAAATAAGACACGAAGTGAGGATGTTAACCGTGTTCCGGACTCTAGATGCCTAAATTTTCTATTTCATGTCAATTTCCAATTCCTCAATGTTTCTTCTCTTGTCTGGTGTTTTTATTAATTTTAATGATTCACATGACAGACTCTTATTAGAAATTTTGGACGTCTTCCATCTGCAATTATCACATTATTTTGACTTGATTGCATTTTCTGTCTGTATTATGTGGCGAGGGTCAGTTAATGTAAATGTATTTATAATTTGAGGGGTTAACAGATAAGCATTGTTTATAGATACGTTCGTTATTGACAGTTTGGAAAAAGTAGTTGACACATAATATTTAATAAATAGGTCGATTCAATATTAGACGCAGATTAAGGTTCCAACTATTATCTACCTGGTTTAGCTTTTTCTAGCGCCAGGCGCACATTGTACATATATTTGAAGGCAATTATCAAGTGTTTAATACCGTATGATAGAAAACATTAGTGATAGAGTAATGCATTTTAAATGCATGTAAATGCTTATCACCAAATAGGCATGAGAGACCTTTGCTTTAAACCTTTCTCTCAGAATGACAATAGCGTTTGCATTTATCTTGTCGGAAATGTTTATCACCTGACGTTGCTTGTTTGTCATCCGTAGCAATTTTAAATAGAGCATAAGCCAATCAGGGAAAATGAGAAGAAAGGGAACACTAAAGAACATTCACAGCGGAGTAAGGAACAGGATTTAGCTATTGAAAATCCTAAAGAAGCATATTTCGAAAGAATCTGAACCCTTATGAAAAGTTCTGGAAGCTGAGTTATGGAGAATGTTTCAAAAAAGTCTGATCTCTTGTGAAAATATTCTAACTGCGAAATCTAGATTCTCGAAACTACTTAATGAGAATGTTTCAACAAAATCTGAACTCTTTTCAAAACGCCTAGATCTGGAGTCCAGTTCCGGAAACTATTTTATGAGAGATATTTCAAAAAAATGTGAACACTTTTGAAAACACCCTAGATCTAGAGTCTAGATTCTGGAAACTGTTTTATGGAGGATGTTTCATAAGAATCTCAACTCTTGTGAAAAGACCCTAGGTCAGGAGCATGGATTCTGGAAACTATTTTACGAAGGATGTTTCAAAACAATTTGAACTTTCGTGGAAATACCTAGATCTGGGAACTAGATTCTGGAAAACTCTTGTAAAAAGAACTCTTGTGAAAAAACTCTAGGTCTGAAGTCTAGATTCTGCAAACAGAATGAAAGATATTTTAAAACAATCTGAACTCTTGTGAAAATATCCAACTCTGAATTCTAGGTTATGAAAAAAGATTAATGAAGAATGTTTCAAAAGAAGGTTCCTGTGAAATGAACCCTAACTCTGGAGTCTAGGTTCTGAAAATACGTTTTGAAAGATATTTCAAAAGAATCTGAACTGCTGTCAAAGATCCTAGCTCTGGAGTTGAGGTTTTGGAAAGAAGTTTATGAAGGATGTTTCAAAAGAAGTTGAGTTCTTATGAAAACATCCTGGCTCCGGAGTCTAGATTCTGGAAACAGTTTTAGAAAGATGGTTCAAAAGAATCTGAACTCTTGAAAATTTCTAGAAATTTTTTTCAGAAGCATGTTTCAAGAGAATAAGAACTTTTGTAGAAAGATCCTACCATTGAAGTATAGATTCAGAAAAGTATTTAAGAAGGATGTTTCTAAAGAATCTGAATCCTTATATAAGCATCCTAATTTTGGAGTCTAGCTTTTAGAAACAGATTTTTCTGGGTGCATTAAAAAGAAGAACCCTCACTGAATTGCGTCATGGCATTATCTATGAAAATGGTTCAGTCCCCTTCTTCCTCCCTGCGCATTCCATTCCCTTTCTCTGTTTGTCTCCCAGACTTTAACTCTCTCAATTGCATTCACCCCCTTTCTCCTCCTCCCTGAGTAACTTAGATGCAATGTGATGTTTTCAAAACGGCAATAAATCTGCTTATTCTGGCGTATTGATAAACATGAACATCAAGTAAACGTTTCAAAGTTACACAACATTGTATTTGATAGAGTCGGAACTATACAATAAGTACACAAATAATACAAATGAAAAACGTAATATAACATATTAAAAGTCAGTCTAATATTCTTAATAAAACTTGTCCAAAAATATGTTATTTAAAATTTTTCATAAAGCTAATTAATGAGAAAAATATTTCGAGTTTTTTTTTTTTTTTTACACCTAACTTGACCACCTTAACCTTTTATGAAATTAACCAAGACTCTATATAAACTATTTTCAGAGTGAGCCTAATTTTTTTACGCCTAACTTGACCACCTTAATCTTTGGAGAAATTAACCAAGATTCTATATAAACTATTTTCAGAGTGAACCTAATTTTTTTTTTTTTTTTTTTTTTTTTTTTTTTTTTTTTTTTTTTACGCTTAACTTGACCACCTTAACCTTTGGAGAAATTAACCAAGATTCTATATAAACTATTTTCAGAGTGAACCTAATTTTTTTTATTCGTTAACAGCACTGTTAATTGACAGGATCATATCAACTTCACCGGTATGCCGAAACTTCGTCCCTCAGGAGTCACTGTCGATTTTAAATACATATAAAAACTATTGGTCTGGACCGAGTTTAAACCCGCAACCTTGGGATCAGAGGGCCAGTGCCAATCTACTAAGCCACCCAGATGCCATAAGTAAACCGAACGTTTTCTATATGACAAGACTCATTCTGCAGTTAATACAAACAGAAATGACAAAAGTTGTATGTTCGAATTCAAATGCGTTAGTATCAATCATTAATAGCAAATATAAAATTGCCATAAAAGTGTCGGTTATAGTTTCCGATATGTATATGTTAGAAGGCATAGACTTGAACAGAACTGCATTTGAACATTCAGTACCTTCATATTTCTTATAAAGTCTGATGCATTGCATTTACATTACTATGTGACATTTTTTCGTTTATTTGTCTGTGTACATCATGTTAATTGATATAACGTTTGCAGAAACAGTTACATTAAATATTTCTTTCAGATAGTGCACTTAAAGTTGCATAAATGATAAAAGAAATCTTTAAAAAGTGCATCACTCATGTTAGTTTCGAAATTTCGCCCCTTACATCATTATGAGAAAATAACGAATGTCGATTTAGCATTTTAAAAAAGCAGAACTTATTGAAAATTCATAGCAATAACGAGAATATCTCGTGAATGACTAATGTTTGTGACTTATGTCTAGGACATCCATTGTGCGTTTCAATAAAACCCACGTATTTTGTGCAATAACGTTTTGTCTATCGTTTATGGTTTATTAATAATAAAAAAATGTACAAATTCATTCAGAAAACCCGACAGGCCATTCTCAGAAAATTCAATGTATAATATGTATTTTATTCTACGTGTAAATACCTTAAACATATGTTTAATCAACATTTATAAATTCTTATTTTTGAGAAAACCAAGAACGTGTAATGTTGTATATAAAGGCTAGTTTGGGATGAGGTTTTACTCAAATTATTCTTGTTTTATTCACAGAAGATTTTGAATTTAAATTCAAAGGGTGGTATTTACCTGAGGTTTTATCCTTCAATTATGCTGTTCAATTTTTCTCTCTCTCTCTCTCTCTCTCTCTCTCTCTCTCTCTCTCTCTCTCTCTCTCTCTCTCTCTCTCTCTCTCACACACACACACACTCACACACATACACACACTTTTTTTTTAGTTTTTTTCTGGATTTAGGGTATATCAAAAGTGTATTTTGTTTGAAATTTCTTGATCGAATTTCCAAGTGGAATTTAATGCTTTCTAAGCTTACTCAAAATAGGTGCTATAGAAAGTAAAATTTAGTTTATATTGAATATATGCGTAAAATTTTACGGCCGGTGTCCATAGTAATTCTTTCCGAGTTAGCGACCTAAGCACATTGCCTCTGAAGATGTCCCTCACAGAAAGGGACGAAACGTTAGGAAGAAATATTTTAACTAAACATATTTTAACCTTCAGACCACGGCAAAACAGCCCGAACATTTTAAATATTTTAGTTTATATTGATTTCATACTATGCTGCACACTTTAATAAAAATTTAGGAAATGAAAAGTATGTAAATGATTATATCGTTTTGAAGTTTATATCACAGTACCAGCTGACTTTTTTCGCTCATAGTTTGCAGATTGTGTGTGTGTTTGATCGAGATAGCTGTCACTCACAAAAACATTAAAACAGAGCTTTATCGTCATTTGTATCGACTACATTTATGGATACTCTGACGCGGAAGAAATCTCATGTTATGTGGTCGTTTCAATCAGCTTGATATTCCATCAAAGGGCCTGAATAAATCAAACCGTGCTGGTCGACAATCTAGGACGTGATGTTTGATTTTAAATCTGTCTCGGTTACATAAATGAAGCTCAGGTGCATTGGAAAGTAATTACAATGCCAAATTTTCTTGAAAATGTAATCACACAGCATGTAATATTTCTAAAACGGTTAACACTGCGGAAAATATTACATGATCCAATTACATTTCTTAATGAATTCTGTATTTCTTCTAGGATAAATTATACACTCGCTCTTATGTCTTCCTATACAAAATTCTACAAAACGTATATAGAATGAAGGGAATTTCACAGGCTGTTTACACAAAATTCAAAACATAGGTCTTATTCCATGTGTCAATATGTTATACAAACCATAGTTTAATTATAGTCATTTTTGAGATATTAAAAACCAACGATATACTAAGAATAGCAAGAGCTAGGAAACTTCTACAAAAATCGGAGTGTTCCATTTACTCTCTCTCTCTCTCTCTCTCTCTCTCTCTCTCTACCTACATATTCTATAACAAATTAGTCTAACAAAACTTATTACTGTATTTACTTCATGCTATTTGAAATAAACACTATCACAAAAGGCTGTATTACTTAGTTCCTTCTAAGTAGAGAGTAAATAAGGGAATAAACTAAGTTAAAGCGACAGTCAAATATAAAAGCCGGTCGCTACGTGACAGAATTGAAATTCCCTTCTCTTTACATGACTATGATGAATAAAGTGAATAATGATCTCCCATTTGAAAAAATCAAAGTATTGGACATTTTAAAACCAATAACAAGGAATATCTCAAAAATGAATATCTTCACGAAAAATGTATATGACAAATTGTGTGTGCTAACGAAATCTTCATATTTTTGGCAGTAAGTTTTTGTCAATATCTTATGGTTTACCAGTTAAGCAAGCAGACGCTAAAAAAACGAGATGACGTTTTCTACAAATTCTAGATATAAGTTTTATTTGTCTTAGAAATATATTTAATACACGATATATAATCAAAATCGTAAAAGTAATTTTTCATAAAATCGAAAATATCAAAAAATCTTCTTTGTAAAGGACAACTTTAGCTGGGAGGGGGGATTTACCTTCTTTATGCTGCATTCTTGGAAGATAGTAAACTTAAATACCAAGTTTGATATTTAACCGACTTTTTGTTTTAAAAAACACATACACAAGCAGACACATACACGGAGCTTTTTATTTTAAAAAAATATGCTATCTAGGGAATTTAAAACATGTATTTGCGTTGAAATCTTGGTATCGAAGTTTTCGGTAAAATACAATACCTTCTCTATACGTCCATAGTACTTGGTAGAGAAAGTAAAAATATACCCACTGAACTTAAATAGAACGTTTGATATTTTACCCGCTTTTTTGTTCTTAAGTTAATTCCTTCTCATACACAAACCTTTTTCGAACGTTTTTGTTAAAGTGGCCTCAGAACTTCTATTTAAAGTGAAATTTCAATAGAAAGATGTTGGCCGCGTTATAATACTTTCTATATTAGAAGTAAACCATAAAGAAGGTTAAATGTCAAAATTATGTGCAAAACTATATTACTCACATGCTTACAAGTATGCAGGTAGATAATTAGTAGGGATATATTACAGCGGAGTCTCCGGCTGCTTTCCCCGTTTTTTTGTTTGTTTTTTGATTTAATAAAGTTCCGGATATTCCTTTTTCCTCCTTTTCTCCCTCATTTTTCCAACATTTCCTTCGTTTTTCTATTTGATTACCGTTTGCTTCTAAATTTCTAATACACACACATATACACGTTTACAAACACACACACATCCAAGCCCAAGGCGGGGCTCGAACCCACGATTCCGTGAACCATGAAGTACCAAAGCCAGACACTTAGCGAGCGTGGCTACGAAGACCGGCATTTGGTTAGGTCGTGGTTTCAGAGCCGGTTCGTGCATATATATATGGAGAGAGGAAGCTCTCAGACTAAGGCGCAGCTCATGTGACTAAAGTATATCCATATCTGCTTATAATTATATCTCCATTAAACTGACTAGTCACGCACTTTCTGCAAATGCTGTCAACTTATGAATTCAGTCCCATATTCATACCAGTGCTGCTCAGTTGCGGCTAAGATCGAACTACTCTCCTTGAAATGGCTCGCCGTATAGCCAGGAAAAAGTATAACTCAGCGAGAGAGCAGCCACGGCACCAAATTAAGATGACTTCTCGAGCTCCACAACGGGAAGGCAATTCCAGGGTGTTTTTAGCTGAGGAAATTGGGGAAACAACTTTCGGAAGCCAAAACTCTTTCAATTCAATATCCTATAGAGCATTATAGGAGAACGTCCCACATTATTTATTCACGAAAAAACCTTAATTCACAGAATTGTTATTATAAAACAGAGAAAAAGCTTTATTTTCAATCTAGACATTTACATGATCTGATATTCTATTAAATTAATACATGAACTGCATGAAAAAAATCTGATGTGTTCCATTCACATGACTTTCTCTATATTTCCGCAATAAATTATTTTTAAAAAGCTTATGCTTCTATTTACTTCCTGCTAATCGAGAAAAAAAAAGCAGAAATAGTCTTTTTTCTTGCTTCCTTGTAAGTATAAGCGAAATAAGGGAGTACCATAGGTTAAAGTGATAGTCAAAAGCTGGTTGCTATGTGACTGAAGCTCCTTTGTTTGTATTCGTCTCGCATCCCCGGAAGATACTAAACTTAAATACCAAATTTGGTATTTTACCGACTTTTCGTTTTTGAGTTATCGTGTTCACAGACACACGGACACACGAACACTGACACACGGACACACACATACACACATGGACCTTTTTCTGAAAATACTTTTCTTTTGGATACAGGGGACCCTAAAACATATATTTCCGGTGAAATCTCGGTATCGAATTTTTTGGTGGAGTGCAATACATTCTCTATACATTATGTACATAGTGCGTATAGAGAAAGTAATAACACTTACACAAAATATTACAAAGCATTTGTTAATAAATTATGAAAGCTTATCAAAATCATATCTTGCCACCATGCTCTACTATTTTCTTATAGACCAATAGTGCTAAAATGGGTGTTGTGTATGAGGAACGCTAGGTATATTTCTACAACTCAGCACACATAATTGTAGAGAATGCGTGAGAAGACAAGAAATACTTTCTATTTGATCTCTACTGACGGGAGGAGGGTTGAGGTAGGATTTCTCTCTCCTCTAGGCGTTAAAATATTATGTTCTGTTGTTTCCTGGTGAGTTCTTGGCATGCGAGCTAGCAGCAGCACTCGTCTACGATAGAGTCAGGCTTTTCTGCTATTTAAGCTTTTGTTGTAGTGTTGTTCTTTTACCACAACTGATCTTGTTTTACTTTCACCATGTACTCACATAATAGGTATCGTAGGTATCATATTACTCCAAAACATTCGATATCGGAATATTTAATCTGAAATGCATGTTTTGAAGACCCCAAGTTCAAAAACACAGTTTAGAAAAAGGTCCGCGCGCTCGCGCAGGGGCGTATATGTGTGTGTGTGTGTGAGAGAGAGAGAGAGAGAGAGAGAGAGAGAGAAAGAGACAGAGGAGCTTAAAAACGAAAAGACGGTTAAACACAAAACTTGGTTAGTAGGATGCGACACGAAAATTTTAAGAACAATTCTCCCACCCCAAACTACCTTTAAATGGAAGATCTTTCGAAATGTTTTATTTTCTCCAAATTGATTATTACGATTTTGATTAAAATACCGTATATTAAATATACCCACATAAAAATAAAACATATATGAGTTAAATTGTCTATGACTAGCCTTTGAAGACCTCTTCATTGTTTACGACATTTGCATAAGTGTAAAAATAGAGAAAAATCTTACTACAGAAAACATCCAGATCTTTTCCAATACAAACAAACATTAGTTAGTTAAATAATAATACAAATATATTAATAATATAATTTGTAGTAATATATTATATTTTTGTAATAAAATTTGAAAAATTAATTTATATATATATATATATATAGGTATATGTTATTTTTAGGTGGTAGTAGTTAATATTGTTTTATGAATGTAATAGAAGAATTAGGTATATTTGTATTTGAAGATAAATTTTGGCGGTTATGGTATATTTTTGTGTTTTATGCGGTTTATTTAGTTTTAGTTTGTTATATTTGTTTATAATTTATATTATTATTTTATTGGTGATTTTTAAAATTATATTATGAAAATGTAACTTAAATGTTAATTTTTTTTATTTTACTTTATTTATTTTTATTTGTCTTTGTTATGTATGTAATGTTATTATTTTTATATTTATGTTGTATGTTTTGTTTATTAATTTATAAACAATCTGTAAACATTAAATGTATGTTGTATGAATGTAAATAAATATTAGAAATCAGGTATATCAACCTAGGGTTTAGAAGCTAGGTACCAGGGTTTTAATTGTTTATTTTATTTTATTTTACATACTTACATACTAGAGAAAATAGAAATACATTTCTTTAGCACAATGTCGTAGCACGTTTTGTAATTCCCTGTAAGTGAAAAGAAGGATGTTTCGCTCAGAGAAATCTCTGGGAAACACAGTAATTTCAAATAAGGAACGCGGTTTACGGCAGATGTAACTTCCCAGCGGCGTAGGACAAAGTAAATATTACCGAGTAGGTATAAACACAAGACAAAGGCGTTAACGGAAAGAAGTAATGAAGGTAAGACGATAAAATTTAAACTGCCTCTCTGAGGACAAACGTGAGGCTTTAATATCATCACTGCTGCTGCAATCTGCCTCTACAAAGAGAACTGCGGTTCACGATTAGAAATTACCACATTAACAGAGCAGTGCAATATCTGGAGGACGTGCTGCCTATTTATGGATAATTAACTGGTTCATTAACACCTAGAGAACCCGCTGCTATATTCTGGGTCGCATTGTCACCTGAATATAACATCACACGATTGCTTAGTCCTTTATCTATTTGAGAGAAGATCGCTGAGTGCTTGTAATACAAAAACATACATCCCTTTGACAGACTTGCATTAAATTTATAAAATGTTAATTAATGTTATTTTTCTACTACCTGTGTATAGTACCGTGCCAAGTGGCTCAGGCTTTGCTCCCCATCGTCCGCGCACTCTGGCCCTGGGTGTTTTCCTGTTAGGCGAATGCTGGAGTGCTGTATATCTTTCCCTTTCATGCCTTAACTTCATTTCCCTTCTTCATCTTTCAGGAGGGTGTCAAATGTGACGAGACTTGCAGGCAGATGGCACGGTCGCTTGCTCCGAGTAAAACTCTTCTCTCCCCTTTACGCTGGTTGAGGCTAGCTGCCGTTGTAGAGGCCTCCTTCCGGCCTCTCGGCGCCTGTATAGCATCCGTGGTGGACCAGGGCCTAGTAACACTGTTAGGGACTTCCGTGCATCTCTGCGCTTAGCTCCATCATTTCCTGTGTGCTGGTCTGTGGTTTCCCCTCCTCTTATATCCTTCCCACGGAGGGTGGTAGGCAGCAATTGATTAATACTTGGTCGCAGTTGCCAAGGTGTTCCCCACCATTGCCGTCCTCATTCCTCATACCTGTGTATAGTATTGTGACAAAAATATTGAAAATTGTTTTATATTATAAAACAATATAAAATATTTAACTCGTGTCACAATAAAAACCATTTTAACACGCGCCATTTTTAAACAGTCGCAAATATTATAGACAAATTATTAATTATTATATTGTTTTGGCCTATTTCGTATCTGTGATGCGCAGCGCGGCTGAGATGCTGCTTTGTTTTTTCTTAGCATCAGTACTGAGAACAGCTGACGGATGGTAAATATCAATAGAATTGCGCATGCGCGGAGTGGTATAAGCAAGCATACATGATACGTAGATTAGGAGTTTCTTCATCTAAGATGTCTGCTGCATAACCCAGTGGTTTAAGGTGCCCCAAAAAGATAAAAATCCAAAGGATTGAGGTCGGAGTAAGTGGTCCCCCTCCTTATCCATTTATCATGCTAGATATCATCAGCCAGTGCATCTCGAACAATGAGACTAAAATGTGCTAGAATATCATAATAAACCTTATGTTTCTTCTTGTTTGAAGCAGCCCATTTTCTAACAGGTCTGGGAGAGAGTTCTGAATGCAGTCCCTTACAGTAAGGCGTGCTGGGGTAATGCATTACGCATCTGATATATGACAAATAATTAACAACCAGCCATGGCCAAGTCTTCGGGGTAAAATGGGTCAAAGCCTTCTATGAATGAGTGAGTAAACAAACGAAATCACTATATTGGACCAGAAAAGTGACTTTCATTAATGAAATGATAACGCAAAAACGAAGATTTTAGAGTGTATGTTTATATAAACCCCTTTTCTTCTTTTGATGTCAGGGATCCATCCCCAAATGCTGTAAAAGTGTTTTTGAATCATACTGTATAACAAATATACAGCGTCTTCAGAAAAAATCTGCAACACTAATATTCTAGAACCATATTAACGCAGAGAAACTAATTTTTAATATGCAGAAGCAAGCAACAAAATTATGGTTAGACTGTCTGGCGTTAAGACTTCAAGCCTATAAGCTTTATAATGTATTTTGATTTCGTTTTAATGTATTTTAATTTAATTTTTCAGCTTTTTGTATGATTATTTTAGAGGAAAAAATGTAAAAATTGAACATATCGATGTTTTTACCCGCTTTATGAACTTGCAAGTATATCTGTCAATTTAAATGATATGCAGGGTATTATGTATAAAAGTTGCTCTGCTTAATGTATATTAAGTAATTTTGCAAGCATCATAAATGAAATGTGTGTTTTTTTTTAAATAGACACAATTAAAAACCTAAGTAAATGAACAGATTTGTTTTTTCTTACTACATATTAAGGAATGCTCTAATTAATTTTGTCTTCGAAAAATTTTAATATAGAGACGAATATTTTCTGTGGCCTCGCTCAATGAATTTTCTATGGTTAGAGAAAGTAGTGTAAATGTTCACATTAGAGTTTTAGGAATTGTGTGGGGATTTAAAGTTACGTATAATGGGAACACATACAGCACAGAATCGTAATCGTCCAAAATGCTTTAATACTGATATCTCTGAATCTACGACGTGGCTAAAGGCAATAAAACTGAAGTATTAATACATTGCTCCTATTTTATTGGCTATAAAATCATAAAAATTATACTATTTTCGCTAGTAATGCATTTTCTCCCCTCAATAAAATGAAATCAGAGGGATAGACTATAAAATCTGTAATAACTCCTAGAGAAGATATAGCAGATTTACGATTCTTTCTTAAAAGTAAATGTTTTTTTAGACTGCGGGCACTAAAGGTAGAGTTATAATATAAGCCATTCATACTGAAATTGAAGATTATGACACTCAAAGAAATAGAATTTTTATAATAATACTGTTACCACACTTTGCTCTTGTGAAAATATTGCACATGTATTGAGCGAAAACCTTGTATTTTAATGTGGAAAGTCTATAGAGAATAAAATTAATTTATTTCGCGGATTCTTCTGACAAAATCCACTGTTTCCAATCCAAACAATGAATTAGTTATGCTATTAATACCAATGCTACTTCCTCCGTACAATTAATATTACCTATTACAACTTTGCTCATCAACATCACAACCACGACAGAAGAATGATGATGATGATAATATAATAATAATAAGAAGAAGAAGAACAACAACAACAACAACAATAAACATATTTTAATGATAAAAATATTATGTTATACATCAATTGTTATATCAATATCGTCGGAGTTTTACTTTCTCTACACCTCCTATGTATATAGTGTATAGAAAAGGTATTGTATTCCGTCTAAAAATTCGATGTCGAAATTTCATCGAAAATATATCTATATTCTGAGGTCCTCAAGGTCCAGAAAAACATTTTTGGAAAAGGTCCGTGAGAGTAGGCGCGCGCGCGCGCGTGTGTGTGTGTGTCTGTGTGTGTTTTATCTGTGGACAGCATAGCTAAAAACTAAATAACCGCTAATACTAAAGTGGTATTTAAGTTTGCTATCTTCCAGGGATGCGACACAAAGATTTTCGAGAAAATCCACCCACCCCAACTACCCTTTACATGGAAACTTTTTTAAATGTTGTTTTTCTCAAAAAAGGCTTTAACAGTTTCGAAAAAATACCATGTTTAAAGTTATTTATATCACAAATAAAATGTATATCTTGAATTTTCTGGGAATAGCTTCAGAAGGTCTTTCATTTTGGATGAATTTTACAGAACTGATAAACCATAAGAGATAGACTGAACCTAAGTACACAAAAATGACGATATTGTTAAAACACACAATTTATGTCATATACATTTTTGCTGTAAATCTGACCGTTTCCGAGATATTCCTTGTTATTAGTTTCAACTATTAAACTATACGAGGGGCGTTCAAATAAGTCCATAGAAAACTCAAGAAATTACACTTGTAGCATGAAAAAAAATATATTTATCAACCGCCGTCTTTTACTAGATGGAATTTAAAATTTCAGCTATATCCATCATGTGGTTTAGTTGTCATAGGCGATTGAATCAACAATCTTGTGCTTCTTTAGAAAGATAAAAAAATTGAGTTTCGTAAGGTGATTAAACACTTCTATTTAAAAGACTGAACACCGAAAGAGATAAACACCTAGTGGGATGAAGTTCATGGCACATCAGTTCCTGCGTTTGCAACAATTTGCAATTAGATAAATGAATTTAAATATGGCCGTACATCCACAAATGATGAGCATCGTTTCGGACGTTCAGTAGAAGTGACTTCCTCCGCAATTATTGATAAAATCCAGGATATGCTTTTGAGTTATCGATAATTAAAATTCTCGAAATAGTAGAGGCTACAGGCATATCACAAGATACAGTGTTCTCAATTTTGCACCAAAATTTAGGTATGACAAAGATCTCGGCAAAATGGGTACTGCGTTTGCTCTCAGTGGAGTATGTGTGATCGATTCGAAAGCTGGTTTGGCATTCTTCCGTTGCAATCCTGACAAATTTCTGAGTCGATACATAATGTAGATTAAACATGGATACACTACTACACTCCAGAGACAAAAGTACAGTCGAAACAGTGAGGATTTTTTAAAGGCGAACCGGTTCCGAAGAAGGCAAACAAAGGTGGTGAAATCTGCAAGACAATGTGATGGGCTCGGTGTTTTTGGGATGAATGCGGAATTATCTACATTGAGTATTTGCAGAAAGGAAGAACAATAAATGGAGAGTATAATGCATCGTTACTGCACAGGTTGAACGGAGAAATCAAGAAAAAATTCTGTCATCTGGAAAAGAAAAAGATTCTCTTCCATCAAGAGCGCAGTTTCAATGGCGAAAATTGTAGAATTAAGGTTCGAATTATTATAACGTCTACCGTATTTACTATATCTGGCCCCGGTAACTTTTTCTTTTTTCCAAACTTGAAAAGGTGGCTCACTTCTACCCAAGATCTCATCTTCCAAACATATGTCTATTTTAAGGACCTCGCGAAATCCTACCTTTTAGAAGGTTTAAAACATTTGGAGAAACGCTGCGAAAATGTATCGAGCTAAAAGGAGATTATATTAAAAAAAAAATTGATGTGTTTCATTCCCATGCCTTTCTCTATATCCCTGCTACAAAGTATTGCTAAACAGCTTATACATTAGCAGAAATAGACTTATTACTTGCTTCCTTGTAAGTAGAAGCGAAAAAAGTGATAGTCAAAAGATGGTTGCTATGTGACTGAAGTTCCTTTGTTTGTATGGACAGGAGTTGACAATTTCCAATATGAGAAAAGTATGTTTTTCAAGGCTGAAATCAAAAACAAGGAATATCTAAAAAAACGATCAACTCCACGAAAAAATGTATATAACATATATTGTGTGTTTTAATGTGTTCTACATTTTTTGTTTGGTAAGTTTTTGTCTATCTCTCATGGTTTACCAGTTACACAAAATTCCGTAAAATGCATCCATTCCGAGGCTATTCCTAGAAAATTCAAGATAGACATATTATTTTTCAGGTATATATCTTTAATACACGATATTTTAATCAAAATCGTTAGAGCCGTTTTTTAGATAATCAAAATTTTCAAACTGTTTCCATGTGAAGGGTAGTTGGGGGTGAGGGAATTTTCTTAAAAATCTTCATGTCGCATCCTTGGAAGATACTGAACTTAAATACCAAGTTTGGTATTTAACGGTCTGTTCGTTGTTGAGTTATGCTGCCACACACACGAACATTTTTCTAAAAATACTGTTTTTGGATTCAGGTGGTCTCAAAACATGTATTTCCGGTGAAACCTCGGTATCGAATTTTGGGTGCAATGCAATACCTTCTCTATACACTATGTATATAGTCCGAATAGAGAAAGTAATAAAAAAAAAATCTGATGTGTTCCATTCACATGACTTTCTCTGCTTCTGTGTAACAAATTATTGTTAATAAGCTTATTCTTCTATTTACTTCAAGCTTATCGAGAAAAAATTAGCAGAAATAGTCTTATTACTTGCTATCTTGTAAGTAGAAGCGAAATATGGGAGTATCATAGGTTAAAGTGAAGTCAAAAGCAGGTTACTAGGTGATTGAAGTTCCTTTGTTTGTATGGACACGAGTTGACAAATTCCTGTATGAGAAAAGTACAAGTTTTTCAAAACTGAAACCAAAAGCAAGGAATATCTCAAAAACGATCAACTCCTCAAAAAAAATTATATAACATAAATTGTGTGTTAAGTTTTTGTCCATCTCTTACGGTTTAGCAGTTATGCAAAATTCTTCCAGAATAAAGTAGTCTTCAAAGGCTATTCCCAGAAAATTCAAGATATTCATATTATTTGTCAGGTAAATATTTTAATCAAAATCGTTAGAGCCATTTTTGAGAAAATCAAAATTTTCTAAAGAAGTTCAATGTAGAGGGTAGTTGAGGGTGAGGGGATTTTCTTGAAAATCTTCGTGTCGCATTCTTGGAAAATACTGAACTTAATTACCAAGTTTGGTATTTAACGGTCTTTTCGTTTTTGAGCTATGCTGTCCACAGACACACACATGCACACACGGACCTTTTTCCAAAAATGCTTTTTTTTGGATTTAGGGGGACCCAAAACATGTATTTCCGGTGAAATCTCGGTATTGAATTTTTGGATGCACTACAATACCTGCTCTATACAGTATGCACATAGTACGTGTAGAGAAAGTAAAAATATACTAAAAATAAATTTGTAATTCTATATTTTTCTAATTCTTATTGAACGCCCTTCGTATATTTTCAAACGAGGTCACATTTTGCTTCATATTTCCTTTGTTTTACTGGAAATACAAACGAACTGAACTTACTTGATCACATATCGACCGGATTTTAAAAGATTTGACTATTGCTTTAGCCTAGTGTATTCCCTTATCTCTCTTCTCTTAGTTTTGTGCCGTTATCATTGGATCATTATTTTAGGTATTGTACATTATTAGATTACGCCCTCCGCGACATACACACACATACACACACACACTCACACATTCACACTCGCATTCATACGTTTAGAACCAGGGAAGATAGGAAATAATCTGGATAGCAAAATATTCTCACTACGCAGCCGGAAATCGAACCCAGGACCCCTAAAGCAGTAACAGGTGCTCTACCGCTCTGAGCTATTTGGGTCACCCCAATAATATTATTAACATTTTTTTTCATTCCATTTTGCCATAATTTTCTATATATCATTGAATGAGAAATAACAGATACTGCTAAACACACTTTTTAGGAACTTAATGAGAAAATATATGTTTTGTATTATTAATTCATCCAAAAAGTATGTCTACTTATATTAAATAAAACGCTTCATTTTCATTGTAAAAATACAACTTTAATCTTTATAAATATGTTCAAAATAACAACTATCCACTGCATTTGCCACTCAACGTAAGACAACACATATACTTCAATCATTGCTCTCCAACACTCAGTAACCAAATACACTGTTCACAAACTACACGGAAGAACCCAATGTATTCTTTTTGTCTTAACCGTCAACCGGACACTATTTGGCCCCCTAGACCCATATTCGTCCCGGCCGAAAGTTCTACTCGTCGAAATTACGAGACACTTCCGAAGGGAAATTTCCAGAACTGTATTACTCAAAGCAAAATAGGCTTTGTTTGTGCGGCTATTTTTACTTTCTCTACACGTACTATGTACATAGTGTGTAGAGAAGGTATTGTAATACATCCAAATATTCGATACCGAGATTTCACCGGAAATATATGTTTTGAGACCCCCTGAATGCAAAAAAAAAAACATTTTTATAAAAATATATCTGTCTGTCCGTCTGTATGTGTCTGCGTGTGTATGTGTGTGTGTGTGTGTCTGTGGACAGCATAGCTCAAAAAAAGACTGTTAAATACCAAACTTGTTATTTAAGTTTGGTATCTTCCAAGGATGCGACATGAAGATTTTCAAGAGAATCCCCCCACCCCAAAATACCCTTTATGTGGAAAAAATTTCGAAATTTTTTATTTTCTAAAAAATGGCTCTAACGAGTTTGATTAAAGTATCGTATATTAAAGATATGTATATGCCAAATGAAATGCATATCTTGAATTTTCTAAATACCTCTTTATTCTGAATGATTTTTATTGAATTTTTCATAACTGGTAAATCGTAAGGGATAGACAAAAACTTACTACATAAAAATATAGATCATGATAAAACACATAATTTATGCCATATACTTTTTTTTTTTTTTTTTTTTTTTTTGTGAAGTTGATCGTTTTTGAGATAATATTTGTTATTGGTTTCAGCTTTAAAAAATGTATACTTTTCTCATACAGGAATTTGTCAACTCCTGTCCATACAAAGGAACTTCAATCACCAGCTTTAGACAGTCGTTTTATTCTATGGTACTCCCTTATTTCGCTTCTACTTACAAGGAAGCAAGTAATAATACTCTGCTAATTTTTTCTCGATTAGCATGAATTAAATACAAGAATAAGGTATTTAACAATAATTTGTTACAGAGATGTAGAGAAAGTCAAGTGAACGGAACACAATGAGGGGACGATCGAACAATGAGTCGGGCACGGGTTATGTCTTTCTGCTGCTGAGGAGTGACTCGTGGTTGATTTCGCGCCTCGATCACAATGTAATGATCGTGTAAGTATGAGGGCTCCGCGTACCACACCCAGGGAGCTGGGGCACATAAGGGTTTCGTGACATAACGTAGCAGCGGCGTAATGCGAATCTTGTCGTATCAACATTGTATTTCCAGCTCTGGGTTTTACTTTCTCTACACGCACTATGTACATAGTGTATAGAGTAGGTATTGTAATACACCCAAAATTTCGATACCGAGATTTCACCGGAAATACTTGTTTTGGGTACCCCTGAATCCAAAAAAAAGCATTTTTAGAAACAGGTCCGTGTATGTGCGTGTGTGTGTCTATGTGTGTGTGCGTGTGTGTGTGTGTGTCTGTGGACAGCATAGCTCAAAACGAAAAGGCCATTGAATACCAAACTTGGTATTTAAGTTTGGTATCTTCCAAGGATTCGACACAAAGATTTTAAAGAAAATCCCCCACCCCCAACTACCCTTTACATGGAACATTTTTCGAAAATTTTGATTTTTTTAAAAATGGCTCTAACGATTTTGATTAAAATATTGTATATTAAAGAAATTTACCTGACAAATAAAATGTATATCTTGAATTTTCTGGGAATAGGCTCTACTTTATTTTGAGAAATTTTGCATAACTGCTAAACCGTAAGAGATAGACAAAAACTTACCACACAAAAATGTAAAGCACATTAAAACACACAATTTATGATACACACTTTTTTTCGTGCAGTTGATCGTTTTTGAGATATTCCTTGTTTTTGGTTTCAGCTTTGAAAAACTTACTTTTCTCATACGGGAATTTGTCACCCCCTGTTCATATAAACAAAGGAACTTCAGTCACATAGCAACCAGATTTTGGCTGTCCCTTTAACCTATGGTACTCCCTTATTTCGCTTCTACTTACTAGGAAGCAGCAAGTAATAAGACTATTTCTGCCAATTTTTTCTCGATAGGATGAAGTAAATATTAGCATAAGCTTTTTAACAATAATTTGTTGCAGATATGTAGAGAAAGTCATGTGAATGGAACACATCAGATTTTTATAAGGGTAAAGAAAGAGATAGGATGTATCAGAATTGCCACCTTTAGCAATAGGCACTAGCGCTGTGAATTTCCACAATAGAGGAAGTTAGTCTGATTCAATTCGATGCTACGCGCAAAACACAACGCGAAAGAAAAGAAACGAAAATCAATCAAGGTTTACCCACACAACAAAGGGATGAAGTTGTTTGCTAAGAACAATAATATGCTTTCTCCTCATGCGCGTGCCCGGCACTTTTGACTGTGTTCCATATTTCTTTTAAGTGGAGTATGTGTCATCAATACCGAGACAAGTGGCCTCTGGCGTTTCGTCTGAGACTGGCATTTGGAACTCATGGGATCGGTTCCCCGCGGCCAACTTCTCTAACCAATGCGTTTTTCGGAGTTTTCCCGGGTCACTAGGCGAATGCTGGAGAGGATTCTTCACTCCTCTTAACTTTATACCCCTTCATTTCATCTTCAGTTCAACCAATCGGTCTCTTCCAGGGTTGAAATTAAGGACGAGAACTACGGCAGAGGCGGCATTTCGTGGAGGTGACTGCACTCTGAAGATACAGCTCTCGGCGGGGTTGTCTGAGGATTCAGGTGGTCTATCCGAGTTTGAGCCATGGGCTCCTTGCTGCTCCCCGTGTTGAGATGAAATGCTTATGAATTGGTAAGGGTCCTCCACGACGGCTTTTTCCCTGTCTGGATGTCAACCATCCTTTGAAATTACACTCATTTCATCCTTCCTTCATGGCTCTGACGTACAATAAGCTTGCTACAGTGTGAGATACACCTTCATAACGCACAAAAAACAAACATGCACACGCGTGCGCGAGCGTACGTACTCATATATTACCGCTATAGTTTCAGTTATTGTTACAATTAACGCCACATTTCATTGTTTGATTTTATGAAGAGATATCACATGTAATGGCAAGAATTGGCAATGCTGCCTCTCACGTCCGCGTAAAATGTCAGATCCAGAAATCTCAAATTATTAAAATACTAGGTATGCATTACATAAAAAAAATATGCAAGTTCTTTTTTCATGTTTATTCATACATTAAAGGTATGAAACTCAAAACACCCCGTACATCTTATCAAACTGAAGTAATTAATTTACCACTTACTAGTTTGCAGGCAAATGAAGAGACAATACTCAATAGCTACAGTTTTAAGGTAAATACTCGTAAATATCAACTTGCTGAACGTGCATTATTAGTTTACTAATTGGAGCCAGAAGTGCTATGCCATGTTTTTGTAGCATTTTGCAGTAGGATCTTTTCGTCCCTTAAAAAGATTTGTCTTTTTACCCAACTCTATTTTCAAATAAGAGCTTGAAATAAAATAATTATAGTTCCTATTTTATTAAAAATTGCATGTACAGATTTTCATTGATGATTAGAAAACATAAAACTAAAGAATTTATAAATGTTTAAAGCGTTCGTTCTCATTATTAAAAAGGATACTAGCTGTATTAAACAATGATTGCATTATAAGTAAACTAATTTGTTCTTATATCAAATTTATTTTAGACAAAGATCATCTGTACATCTATTATATATTTGTAAATCAGGTATTATTATATAGTTGCAACTTTTACAACAGTTATCTGAAGTGGAAATTTGGAATCACATTGAAAAAATCTGACGCGTTCCATTCACATAACTTTCTCTATCTGTTACATATACTAGTCATTCCAACAAAATATTATTCTTTGTTCTACGTCATTATAATTGGCCTTATTGGTCTATGCAAAATTGTCTTACTACTTGTTGCATTGTAAGTAAAAGAGAAATAAGGGAATACATTAGGCTAAAGCGATAGTCAAATCTTAAAACAGCTGTGCTATCTGAAACAATTAAGGTTCTGTTCTCTTTGCATAGTTCCGTTTTGAGACAAGTTAGGTAGTTTTAAATTGAAGTCAATGACAAGGAATATCTCGAAAACGGCCAACTCCTCGAAAAAACCATATATGACATAATTATGTGTTTTAACGAGATCTACATTATCGTATAGTAAGTTTTTGTCTTTCTTTCGGTTTAACCGTTATGCAAAATTCTACAAAGCTCATCCAGAATAAAGAGGTCTTCAGAGGACATTCCCAGAAAATTAAAAATGTATGTTTTATTTGCGATATAAATATATTTTAATATGCGGTATTTTAATTTAAATCGTTAGAGCCATTTTTAAGACAAAACAGACATTTCAAAAATGTTTCCATGTAGTTCTTGGTGGGTAGGTTTTCTTGAAAAGTATCGTATCGCATCGTTGGGAGATACTAAATATCTAAATATAAATACGAAGTTTGGTATTTAACGATCTTTCGTTTTTAAGCTATGCTGTCCACAAACACACACTGACGAATATTTTTTCGGACTAAGGGACCTCAAAACATATATTTCCTATGAAATATCAACATCGAATTTTTGGATGTACCTTCTATAGCTAATATCTACATTGTATGTACACAAGTGCTACAGAAAGTAAAAATTGATTTGAACTAAGCATCTTCCGTGTCCGATTGGTTGCTCTACCAACCTCCACCATGGCAACATGCCAGCACATTAAATTCCCTATTGATTCGCACTTTTCCGGAAAACTACTTGGATATTACAAATTATTTTGAGACGATTCTTAATGATTGAGATAATCGAGATGATTGGTTTGTGAGGTGGATGATGGATTCGTTTGTGAACGGATAGTTCAGCAAAAAAAAAATCTGATGTGTTCCATTCACATAAATTTCTTTAGTTGTTACACCTTGCTTACAAAACATTATTCCTTTACCTACGTCATGCTAATTGAGATAAACATTAGCAAAAACGCTCTTATTACTTATTTCCTTATAAGTAGAAGGGAAATAAGAGAATACACTGAGCTAACGCGAACTCAACTCTTTAAAATACTATCGCTATGTGAAAGAATTGAAATACGATTCTCTTTGGTATTCTCTCTTAAGAAAAGTTAAAGTAGTTAAAATTTGAAACCAATAACAAGGAATATCTCGGAAACAATTAACTCTACCAAAACAATTTAGATATATGACCTAAATTGTTTGTCTTAATAAGTACTACCCTTTTGTGCAGTAAGTACGTTTTTTCTACCTCTTACGGTTTACTAGCCATTTAAAATTCAACAAAATCCAACCAGAATGAAGAGGTTCTCAGAGGCTACTGCCAGAAAATTCAAGATATATATTTCTATGTTATACAAACATCTTAAGCATGATTATGGTATTTTAATCAAAATTGTTAGAGCAATTTTTTGAGAAAGTAAAAAAACTGTTGGGGTGGCATTATTTTCTTGAAAATGCTCGTGTCGCATCCTTGGAAGATATTGAACTTAAACATCAAATTTAGTGTTTAATGTGCTTTTCGTTTTTGGCTGTGCTGCTCACAATACACATACACCAACATTTTCTAAAAATACTGATTAGGATTCAGGGAGTCTCAAAACATATGCTTCCGGTGATTAGTATCGAATTTTTGGTGGAATGCAATTCCTTTTCTATCTACTATGTACGTTATACTTACGTGCTAAAGAAAGTAATAAACAAAGGCCTATATCCCTCCCAATTTAATCAAATGTAGCTTAAATTTGTATTTATTTAAAGGTTTGTAAAGCATTTGTTTACTTATTATCTACCAATACATATATTTCGTAACCTTTTATGTGTATATCCATTTGTTGTTTAGTATCCTTTCTTTATGTCAGACAGCTGAATTTAGTAATAATTTCAGTACGGATAGTACATTACAGCATCTTTAAAAGAGCCCATTCTTCTCTAAATACGCCACAAACTCTTGTACAATGTATCTATTATTATTGCCTATTACGGCGTTTTGTGTCGAAAACTGCAAGGGAAAGGTCTGAACGTCCTTGACAAGTGGTAGCCTGCGGGTTCACAATGCCAATACTTGATGTAATGTTAGTAGTATGAAGGTCACCCAGCCAGGTGGCTCAGAAGTTTCGTCTGAGACTGGGGAGGTGATGGCTGACCTCTCTGACCCATGGGTGTTTCGGCCGTTTTTCCAGGGTCACCTGACGAATACTAGAGAGGAGTCTTCATTCCCCCGAACTTCCTAACCCTTCATTTTATCCCAACTAGTTTCTTTTAAGGTTGTAAGTGTCGACGAAGATCGCGGCAAAGGCGCCATTTCGTGAGGATGACTCCATTCTGGAAATACAGCCTTCGGCGGTGGGATGGCGCTAGTGGTTGTCTGTGGACTGGGGTGGTTTAATCGGACGTGAGTGGCGAGCTACTGGCACTCCCCGCGTTGAGATGAACCGCTTGTGAACTGTTAGGGACATACAACGGCCCTCTCCCTGTCCGGATGTCGGGCGCCTTCTGAAATTACACTCATCTCATCCTTCTTCCAAGGGTCTGAATACAATAAACCCAAAGCTGCAGTGCGAAATGCTCCTCTGTAACGAACGTACAACTCAAGGGCCGCGCCGAGGTCGAGTGGTTAGACCATTCGCCTCTCATCTAGTTGGCCCGGATTGGATCCCAAGAAACCGCATGTGAGATTTATGGTGGACAAAGCGGCGCAGGAGCGGGTTTTCTCCAGATGCTCCGGTTCCCCCGCCCATCGCATTTCACCCGTGCTCCATCTCATTCCATGAATCACCAGTGTCAACGCTTGCGGTGCCACAAGTAGTAAAAGAGGGCCTTAAACACTACCAACAACAATACAATACACATACTATGAAGGTTAAACAACAGACTAGAGCTCACCATTGGATGCGCCTGAAAGTACACTAGTTTCATACAAATTTATTTGAGTACTTTATAATAATACGCAGGACTGTCTAGCAAATAGAATACCGCGCAAATTAAAAGTGACTGTTTTGCTCGTAATATCGTTACACTCGTTCCTCAAACATTCCTACTTGCAAACTATTAACTCCATTTCTATTTTCTCTGCACGCACTATGTACATAGTGTAATAGAAAAGGTAGTTATTGCATTCCATCCAAAAATGTGATATCGAGATTTCACCGGAAATAGGCGTTTTAGGGTCCCCTGTACCCAAAAAAAATAAAGCATTTTTAAAAAAAAGTCCGTGTGTATGTGTGTGTACATGTGTCTGTGATCACGATAACTCAAAAACGAAAACTTAATATATAAGTTTAGTATCTTCCAAGCATGCGACACTAAGATTTTGAAGTATTCGAAAATGTTAAATTTCTCAAAAATGGCTCTAACAGTTTTGATTAAAATACCCTATATTGAAGATATTTACACGAAAACTAAAACGTATATCTTGAATTTTCTGGGAATAGCCTCTGAAGACCTCTTTATTCTGGATAAATGTTGCTGGATTTTGCATAACTAGTAAACTGTAAGAGATAAACAAAAACTTACTACTCAAGATATGTAGATCTCCTTGAAACACACAATTTGTATTATATACATTTTTTCATGGATTTGGGCATTTTTTAGATATTCCTTGTTATTGGTTTCAGTTTTAAAATACTTACAATTTTCATATACGGAAATTCGTCAACTTCTGGCAATGCAAAGAAACGGATTTCATCTACATGGTAACCAGCTTTTAAAGGATTTTAGCCTTATTTCCCTTCTAATTACAAGAAAGCATTTCTGCTAGCATGAAGTAGATAGAACAATGAGCTTTTTCACAATAATTTGTTTCCTAGATGTGGAGAAAGTCATATGAATGGAACACAAAAGATTTTTGCAACACTTCTATCATAAATAACGATTTTACTTGTTTTGCTTTTAGTGTCCTCCTAGTGCATTTTAAAGTAAGAGACTTGGGCAGGGGATATAAGGCGATAAATAGGTACAAATATCCATTATCTCTAGTTGCAGATAAACAGGGTGGAAACATCAGACGAGCAATTAAGTCCGAGCTCAGGGAGATGCCTCTTAATTACGAGTTAAGCTCGGAAACAATGGACTTTATCACGGTGTTTTAATTATGTACTATTTGTCTTTGCTAAAATGGCGGAGATGAGGGCATAGACATTCAATTTCTCTCGTTTCCTTGGGCCAATATCGTTCAGCGTCACAAGCAATTTGTGGAAGGAAAACTGAAATTGCTTCTCAACACCGTTATCAACCTGTCTCCTCGTCTCACGAAAGCTCCGTTACGGTGTAAAGAAAAACAAACCGTTTAAGAAACAGGGAACTCTGCATTTCAGCTAATTTTATCTGAATACCCGCACATTTTTGTCAGTTTAGGATAATTCTGAACAAGTTAATATCAAACCTCATAATTTACTGCATATATAATGTATTTTGAAAAAAAATCTGATGTGTTCCATTCACATAATTTTCTCTAGCTGTTCTAAAAAAAATTTTCCTTTAAACTACATTATGCCAATTGAGAAAAATATTAGCAGAATCTTATTACTTCCTTGTAAGTAGAAGGAAAATTCACTATGCTCATCGCTTTGTGAAACAAATCAAATTCGGTTCTCTTTTGCATTTCTGGTACTAAAACAAAAGAGCTGAAATGAATGTTGCTTTCCCGCTTGAGAAAATATTAAGTAGTTTAAAATTGCATTTCATTTCTTATGAAAATATTTAAAATATATGGTATTTTAATCAAAATTGTTTGTGCCATTTTGAGCCAAAATTATCTAAACATGTTTCATGTATAGGATAGTTAGTAGTGGGGGAATTTTCCTAAAAATCTTCGTGTTCCATCTTTAGCAGATACTGAGACTTAATACCAAGCTGGTATTTACCCGATCTTTTGTTTTCAACTATGCTAGCCACACGCACACGCGGGCATGTTTTTAATTTTTTTTTTTTTTTTTTATTCTGGGCGTCTCTAAACATATATTTCCGGGGAAATCTCGGTATCGAATTTTTAGGTGGAATACAATAGCTTCACTGTCTACTATGTAAATTGTCATACGTGCTAGAGATAGTAATAATCTAGAATATATTCTTCAGATTAGTGCAGTTTTTGACTAAACAAAAGAACGGCACAAAACAAAAGAATGACCAGGTAGTAAATCGTATATGACAAATTAACGGTTTATGTAAAAAAGAGTCACTACAGCTTTATTGGCATGGGTGAATCAAATTACAAATAACAAGGAATATTTCAAAAACGTCTATTCCACGAAAAAAAAAACGCATATAACATAAATTGTGTGTTTTAACAAGATCTACATTTTTTGTTGCATACGTTTTTGCCTTATAGTTTACCAGTTATGCAAAATTCCACAAAGTTAATCCAGAATAAACATGTCTTTAGAGGCTATTCCTAGAAAATTGAAGATATACATTTTATTTGCCATGTAAATATCTTAAATATCAGAGATTTTAATCAAGAGCTTTAGAGCACACACACACACACACACACAAGTGAAGTTGTTGACTAGCGAAGAGCATTCTTATTATTAGAAACACGTAGCTAAGAGTTTAGTGTTAGCACCATTGGCTTCGGGTATCTGTCCAATAAATGGACTCGCTGATCCTAGGCAGTATATTTTAATCCATGTCTCTCGTGACTTTAATAAGAGTATCTCATACGCTTGTCAACCTTCTTCTGTTTCATTAGACAAGGTAAATGGTAAGAGGGTTGTAGTATAATATAGTGGAGTGTCAGCCAACACAAAAAAGAAGGGGTGGAGAATAAAAGAACTGTCTGCGAGCTCGGAAAGAATAGAACGTTTAGCAAAGACGAATGACTTTATAGGGTAACAGTACCAATTGCTGCACGATCATTAAAATAAATTAGTTTTCAAAGCAAGTATGGTGAACAAGAGTAATTTACCTGTCAAATGGTTGAGCAACCCTTTGAGTGAGAATAGGTGCGGGACAGTTGCGCTGAATGACATTTGCGCTTGGTGACATCCGCTAAACCACTCCCTTTCTTAATTACCTAAGGTTACAGGTAGCCAGACTTTAACTGAATATATTTTCCCCTCTTCCCCACATTCAGCCCAACTGGTAGAGACGATGTACTTATGAAATAGTGAATTTTTGAGAAAACTCTAGACTGAAGCATAATATTTACGATTTTACTGCTCTTATTTTCTCTACTAAGTACAATGTACATAGTTGGTGGAGAAGGTATTGCACTTCACCCAAAAATTCTGTAACCAGATTTCACTGGAAACGGGCGCCATTGAGTTCCCTTAAACCCTCTTAACATTTAAGTTCACTATCTCCCAAGGATGCAACACGGGATTTTCAAGAAAATCCCCCACCCCAAACTGCCCTTTACATGGCAAAAATGTTGCAAATTTTTTTCTCAAAAATGGCTCTAAAGATTTTGATTAAAATATCTCATATTTAAGATATTTGCATGTCAAATAAAATGTATATCTTGAATTTTCTGCCTATAGTCTCTAAATACCTCTTTATTCTGGGTGATTTTTTTTTAATTTTGTATAGCTAGTAAACCGAAAGAGATACACAAAAACTTACTCCACAAGAAATATAGAGCTCCACAAAATATACCATTTATGACATATACATTTTTTCGTGGAGTTGGGGTTTTCGCCATATTCCTTGTTATTGGTTTTAGTTTTAACCTTTTCTCATGCAGAAACTTGTCAGCTCCGGCAAGTAAAGAAACGGATTTGTTTCCCATGACAACCACATTTTAAAACATGTGACTGTCAGTTTAGCCTAGTGTTTTCCTTTCTACTTATGAGGAACTGAGTAATAATCCCGTTTCTGCTAGTGCTTGTTTCGATTAGCATGAAATTGATAGAAGAATAAACTTATTAATAATAATGTGTTACCGAGATGTAGTGAAAGCCATGTAAATGGGACACATCATATTTTTTTTGTATTTATATGTATTTATTTCAATTATCACGAAATAGAGAGAATAATAAGCTTTTATGAAAATAATTTGTTGCAAAAAGTATAGAAACTAATGTGAATCGAACACATACGACTTTTAAAATAATAATGTTTATTCCTAAAAAAAACTGCAGGAAAAATACAGCTTGTTACTACTGCAAAACAAACTAATATGCCGGCAACATGCATCTAAATCTAAATGAATGACACCAAAGTCGAAGTACTAGACATAGAAAAACAAATTTGCGAGGTTAGCCACTTGGATAAAGAATGCGTGATAGTCACTCTCTTCAAACCGGAAATTTGCGATGAGGGGTACCAGACACACAGACACACACACGTGACATTTTTGTTACATTGGTGTAGGTGTAACAACCACTCTACCCTCTCTACTATCATTTGATTTTAATGTCTTCTCTGCAAATTAAGTATAAAACTACTTCAGATTTTTCGGTTCTATAGAATTCATGGAGAATTGAGGATTTAAAAGGTTGCATGCAGAAAATTCAAGGCTGTAACATACGTATTTTGATCTATATATATATATATTAATTCCCTTAACTGGGAACATAATATAGGGCACTGAATGAATTAAATGGTGAAATTAGGCATTGCGGTCTCGATATTCTAGATACCTATCTTGATTCTCTCGATACTCCATAGTAAATGGAGCTTGGCAGAGGGGACAGGGTACATAAAAGCAAGGGTTCCTTTATTCTTAAGTCAGAATGCTGTATTATATTATAAGTAACACTAAATTTGTAGTTAAATTTAATTCTTTGTCATTTGTTTTCTATTATCTCTGTTAAGTTATTACGCAGTAACTAAATGTATATATTTACTGGTTTACAAAAATCGGAAGACGGGACATGAGAGCGAGGGTGGGGTAATTCTTATTTGTCAAACTATATATATATATATATATATATATATTACATGAATACTAAGTGTATAGTTGAATTTCATTTTAAATTTTCCTCATTCCTTTGTTTCTACAATAAGTGAATGTATATATTTATTATTTTACAGAAATTTTACTGTAAATAATCAAGGACAGGAAAAGCATGTACGATCATTGGACCCATGCAATATTAAGCATATATTGAAAATGCTAGGCAACAAAAGCACTCCTATTACACTGCTGCTACTACTACTATTACTACCACTAATACCACTACCACTGCTACTGCTACTGCTACCACTACCGCCGCCGACGCTACTGCCGTTGCTACCATCACCACCACCACTGCCGCTGCCGCTGCTACTACTCTCCTACTATTACTACTACTACTACTACTACTACTACTACTACTACTACTACTACTACTACTACTACTACTACTACTACTACTACTACTACTACTACTACTACTACTACTACTACTACTGCTACTACTCTACTACTACTGCTACTACTCTACTACTACTGCTACTGTTCTTCTACTACTATTCTACTACTACTCTACTACTGCTACTATTTCTGCTCTACTATTAATACTACTACTCCTACTACTACTGCTGCTCTACTAATACTTATACTACTACTCTACTACTACTGCTACTACTCTACTACTACTGCTACTACTCTACTACTACTGCTACTGTTCTTCTACTACTATTCTACTACTACTCTACTACTGCTACTATTTCTGCTCTACTATTAATACTACTACTCCTACTACTACTGCTGCTCTACTAATACTTATACTACTACTCTAGTACTACTGCTACTGTTCTTCTACTACTATTCTACTACTACTCTACTACTGCTACTATTTCTGCTCTACTATTAATACTACTACTCCTACTACTACTGCTGCTCTACTAATACGTATACTACTACTCTACTACTACTGATACTGTTCTTCTACTACTATTCTACTACTACTCTACTACTGCTACTATTTCTGCTCTATATTAATACTACTACTCCTACTACTACTGCTGCTCTACTAATACTTATACTACTACTCTACTACTACTACTACTGCTACTGTTCTTCTACTACTATTCTACTACTACTCTACTACTGCTACTATTGCTGCTCTATATTAATACTACTACTCCTACTACTACTGCTGCTCTACTAATACTTATACTACTACTCTACTACTACTGATACTGTTCTTCTACTACTATTCTACTACTACTCTACTACTGCTACTATTTCTGCTCTATATTAATACTACTACTCCTACTACTACTGCTGCTCTACTAATACTTATACTACTACTCTACTAATACTACTACTGCTACTGTTCTTCTACTACTATTCTACTACTACTCTACTACTGCTACTATTGCTGCTCTACTATTAATACTACTACTGCTACTCTACTAATACTTATACTACTACTGCTACTGTTCTTCTACTACTATTCTACTACTTCTCTACTACTGCTACTATTGCTGCTCTACTATTAATACTACTACTGCTACTCTACTAATACTTATACTACTACTACTGCTACTGTTCTTCTACTACTATTCTACTACTACTCTACTACTGCTACTATTGCTGCTCTACTATTAATACTACTACTACTCTACTACTGCTACTCTACTAATACTTATACTACTACTGCTACTGTTCTTCTACTACTATTCTACTACTACTCTACTACTGCTACTATTGCTGCTCTACTATTAATACTACTACTACTCTACTACTGCTACTATTGCTGCTCTACTATTAATACTACTACTACTCTACTACTGCTACTCTACTAATACTTATACTACTACTACTGCTACTGTTCTTCTACTACTATTCTACTACTACTCTACTACTGCTACTATTGCTGCTCTACTATTAATACTACTACTACTCTACTACTGCTACTATTGCTGCTCTACTATTAATACTACTACTGCTACTCTACTAATACTTATACTACTACTACTGCTACTGTTCTTCTACTACTATTCTACTACTACTCTACTACTGCTACTATTGCTGCTCTACTATTAATACTACTACTACTCTACTACTGCTACTCTACTAATACTTATACTACTACTACTGCTACTGTTCTTCTACTACTATTCTACTACTACTCTACTACTGCTACTATTGCTGCTCTACTATTAATACTACTACTACTCTACTACTACTGCTACTGTTCTTCTACTACTATTCTACTACTACTCTACTATTGCTACTATTCTACTACTACTCCTACTAGTACTGCTACTCTACTAATACTTATACTACTATTCTACTACTACTACTGCCACTGTTCTTCAACTACTATTCTACTACTACTCTACTACTGCTACTATTACTACTACTACTAATACTACTACTCTACTACTGCTACTATTACTACCCCTACTAATACTACTCTACCACTGCTACTACTATTACTACTACTAATACTACTACTCTACTACTGCTACTATTACTACTCCTACTAATACTACTCTACCACTGCTACTACTATTACTACTACTAATACTACTACTCTACTACTGCTACTATTACTACTCCTACTAATACTACTACTCTACTACTAATACTACTACTCTACTACTGCTACTATTCTACTACTACCCTTACTACTACTGCTACTCTACTAATACTTATACTACTACTACTCTTACTACTCCTGCTACTCTACTAATACTTATACTACTACTCTACTACTACTGCTACTGTTCCTCTACTACTATTCTACTATTACTCTATTACTGCTACTATTACTACTCCTACTAATACTACTACTACTGTTCTTCTACTACTACTCTACTACTGCTACTATTACCACTACTAATACTACTACTACTAACTGTTCTTCTACTACTAATACTACTACTCCTACTACTACTACTACTACTACTACTACTATTACTACTACTCTACTAATACTTATACTGTTACTACTGCAACTACTACTACTACTACTACTGATACTCTATTACTACTACTACTAATGCTACTACTCCTACTACTGCTACTACTACTACTCTACTAATACTTATACTGCTACTACTGCAACTACTACTACTACTACTACTATTGCTACTCTACTATTAATACTACTCTACTACTACTGCTACTACTCTACTACTACTGCTACTACTCTACTACTACTGCTACTGTTCTTCTACTACTATTCTACTACTACTCTACTACTGCTACTATTGCTACTCTACTATTAATACTACTACTCCTACTACTACTGCTACTCTACTAATACTTATACTACTACTACTCTACTACTACTGCTGCTGCTACTGTTCTTCTACTACTATTCTACTACTACTCTACTACTGCTACTATTACTACTACTACTACTACTCTTACTACTACTACTTCTACTACTACTACTGCTACTCTACTAATACTTATACTGCTACTACTGCAACTACTACTGATACTCTATTACTACTACTAATACTATTACTCCTACTACTAGTACTACTACTACTACTACTATTACTACTGCTACTCTACTAATACTTATACTGCTACTACTGCAACTACTACTACTGATACTCTATTACTACTACTAATACTATTACTCCTACTACTAGTACTACTACTACTACTACTATTACTACTGCTACTCTACTAATACTTATACTGCTACTACTGCAACTACTACTACTGATACTCTATTACTACTACTAATACTATTACTCCTACTACTAGTACTCTTAATACTACTACTACTACTACTATTACTACTGCTACTCTACTAATACTTATACTGCTACTACTGCAACTACTACTACTGATACTCTATTACTACTAATACTATTACTCCTACTACTAGTACTACTACTACTATTACTACTACTACTCTACTAATACTTATACTGCTACTACTGCAACTACTACTACTGATAATCTATTACTACTACTACTACTACTACTACTACTACTACTACTCTACTACTACTACTTCTGCTACTACTACTACTACTACTACTACTATTGCTACTACAACATCTCTACTACTTCTATTACTACTACTATTCTGCTACTACTCTACTACTACTACTACTACTACTACTCTCTGGATAACTGTGACTATTAACAATCGGTTTTTACCTTCTTTTTAATAGTTTGTTGTTTGTTATTACTTTCTCATAGCGTATTCCACCAAAGAATTCGATACCGGGATCTCATAAGAAATACACATTTTAGGGTCCCCTGTATTTTTTTAGAAAACGGATCGTGTGTCTGAGAATACGATAATTCAAGAAACGAAAAGTGGTAAAATACCAAACTTGGTATTTAAGTTTAATATCTTCCAGGGATGCAACACGAAGATTTTTAAGAAAATCCCTGCACCCCAAACTACCCTTTACATGGAAAAATGTTTGAACATTTTGATTTTCTTAAAATAGGTTCTAACGATATTAATTAAAATACCATATGCTAAAGATATATACAGGACAAATAAAATTTATATCTTAAATTTTATGGAAATTACATCTAAAGACTTCTTTATGTTATATATATATATATATAATTCTTTTTTTGTGAAGTTGACCGTTTTTGAGATATTCCTTTTTATTATTCCTTGTTATTAGTTTCGGCTTTAAAATACACTTTTCCCATACGGAAATTTGTAAACTCCTGTCCATACAAATAAAGGTACTTCAATCACAAAACAACCCACTTTTAAAAGATTTGATTATCGATTTAGCCTATGGTATCCCTTATGTCCGTTCTACTTACAAGGAAGCAAGTAATATGACTATTTCTGGTAATTTTTTCTCGATTAGAAATAAGTAAATAGAGTAATAAGCTTTTTAACAACAATTTGTTGTACAGATGTAGGGAAAGTTATGTAAATGGAACACGCCAGATCTTTTTATATTGCTTTAACAAGGAATTATTCCTTGGTTCTAAATAAACGTCTTATTTTATACAGTGGCACACATTTTGGGACTGAAGAAACTACAGCACCCGAAGATAAACCGGAGCAGAAATTTAGGTACAACGTAAATAAGAAAATAAATTAAGTTAAAGCGATATTTAAATATTTAAATTACTGATATGTATGTGATTATAACACATTCTAGTCCTTTTGCATGACCAGGTGGAAATAAATAAGTAAACCGCACAATAATGGCTTCTCATTTTAGAAACGGATAATTATTCCAAAATTTTAAACCAATAACATGGAAATCTTGGAAACGGTTAACTCATAAAAAAGAAAAATGAATGTGTCTGACGTAATTTGTGTGCATTCTTGGAAGATACTAAACTTAAATACCAAGTTTGGTTTTTTGCAATAGTTATCTCAAATGAGAAGTTGTCATAGGTTTTTCTTTTTCTTGTTTCCATCCTCGTCATGTAAACCAATGGATTTTTTTTTTGCCATTACTTAGTGACCATGTATAAAAGATTTGACTATCGGTTTAGTCTAGTGTTCCTTAAAATTGGAACCTGTAAGAAAATATATAATAAAATAATTTCTGCAAATGTTTATCTTGACTTACAAAGAAAGAGAGGAATACGGTTTGATAATAATAGTTTACTGCAGAATCGGCAGAAGATGTCATGTGAATGTAACATCGCATATTTCATACCTGGTCATGCAGAGAGAATAGAATTTCAAGACCATCACAAAGTGACCAGTTATTAAAAGATTTGACTGTCTGCCCTTATTTCTCTTGAACCTATAAGAGAATAAGTGGTGTAACAACTTTTGCAAATAACATTTTTGATCACTAAGTAGATAGAAGAATAAACTTTTATAAAATCAATTTGCTGCGGCATAGGAAGAGAAAGCTATGTGAATCGCATCGGAATATTTTGTTTAATTTAAGTTAATTTAAATTTAAATAAATTATGCTTATTTTTTAATTTATGGTTAATTTAAATGCGGTTGGATGATTAATGTATTGGAGAAAAAATTGTTCTAATCCCGGTCTTACAGTTCTAATGTCTGTATACTTTAGCCAAACCAAATTGTCACAATGTTACAAAACTCTTATGGTGGAGAAACTGAAGACAAAATCTAATGCATTCCATTTATTACATGACTTTCTCTACATCGTTGTAACAAATTATTGCTAAAATGCATGTTCTTCTGTCTACTTTATGATAATCGAAATAAACATTAGCATGGGCGAAACGTCGGCAGATTTTAGCCTTAAGACGCGGTCTACACCGGAAACTATAATTTTAATATTGGCCGTGGAAGTTTACGAAAACATATTAGCAGAAATTATTTTATTACTTGCTTCCTAGTAAGTAGAAGGAAAATAAGGGAATACATTAAACTAAAATGATAGTAAAATATTTTAAAAGCTGGTTTCTCTATGGATAAAATCCGTTTCTATGCCTGGCCAGGAGTTTACAACTTACCATGAGAGAAAAATATTTTAAATTTCAAACAGATAACAAGGAATATCTCAGAAATGATCAATTCCAAGAAAAAGCGTATGACATAAATTGTGTGTTTTAATGAGAGCTACATTTTTTGTGTAGTATGTTTTTGTCTATTCCTTGGGTTTACTAGTTATACAGAATTCCGCAAAATTCATCCGGAATAAAGATGTCTTTAGAGGCTATTCCCAGAAAATTCAAGATATACTTTTTATTTGTCATATAAATATCTTTAAAATACACATTTTAATCAAAATCGTTAGAACCATTTTTGAATAAATCAAAATTTCGAAAATTTTACTTGTAAAGGGTAGTTTTGGATGGCGGGATTTTGTTGAAAACCTCCCATCCTTGGAAGATACTGAGTCTAAATACCAAGTTTGGATGTAATGAAATTTTCGTTTTTGATCTAAGCAGTTCATAGTACATAGACCTTTTTCCATTTTTTTTCTATTCAGGGGGTCTCAAAACATGCATTTCTGGTAAAATTTCGGAATCGAATTTTTGAGTGCAATGTAATACCTTCTTTATACACTATGTATACAGTAAGTGTAGAAAAATTAATATCATATGAAGCTAAACAAACTATTAACCTCTTGGCTGACGTCGGTGAATTGGCCCGCAAGCTTTACTTTCTCCTTTGGAATGTGCTAACATCGATCAGTTAATATTATACCACGCCGATGTCGGAGTAATCCAGGATTAGCGATGTGAACCCCCAGCAAAGCCTCTAATCAAGCTTCATCGATCACGAGCGAACTGTTCAAAGTTAACAACCAACTTCAGAATAAAGCCCTATACAATAAACTTGATCAAACTTCGGCACTAAGCTGATACAAATATTACTTTTTATACATGATATTACTATGTAACCTCTGAGGTAGGTTATGGCATTAAATGTATCTAAAATTATATAACCCTTTAGAATTTTAGAATATGATTGATGCATATAAACATTTAATTTTCACGAGTGTTCTAAAACAGGATTCGCAATACATGGAACTTTTTTCGAACATTTTGATTGTTTCAAAAATGGCTCTAACGATTTTGATTAAAATATCGTATATTAAAGCTATTTACCTGACAGATAAAATGTAGGTATATTTCAAATTTTCTGGGAATAGCCTCTGAAGAGTGCTTTATTCTGGATGAATTTTACGGAATTTGAATAACTGCTAAACCGTAAGAGATGGACAAAAACTTACTACACGAAAAATGTAGAGCACGTTAAAACACACAATTTATGTTATATACATTTTTTTCGTGCAGTTCATCGTTTTTAAGACATTCCTTGTTTTTGGTTTCTGCTTTGAAAAATTTATACTTTTCTCATACAGGGATTTGTCAAATCCTGTCCATACAAACAAAGGAACTTCATTGACATAGCAACCAGCTTTTGACTATCACTTTAAACAATGGTAGTCCCTTATTTCGCTTCTACTTACAAGGAAGCAAGTAATAAGACTATTTCTGCTATTTTTTTATGATTAGCATGAAGTAAATAGAAGTGTAAGCTTTTTAAAAATAATTGGTTGCAGGAATATAGAGAAAGTCATGTGAATGGTACACATCAGATATTTTAAAGCTCATTTTTCTATCTGCTTCACGTTAAAAATGCTTTTTTTACTTATGACATTGTTGATACAAAGTAACAAGAGACTTAACCGGTTTAAGCGGTAGTTAAGTCTTTTAAGAGTTGGTCACTATGTGATGATATTGAAGTTTCGATCTCTCGCTTGTGCAGGAGCAAGGAAAACCTCATTTAGTTTTTAATTGAAGGTTTTTAATTGAAACCAATAACGAGAAAACCTTGGAAATGGATAACTCCTCAAAAAAGTAGTGATAGTGCCGTCTTCTGCAGTGGTTCTCACGTTCGCCTTGTTATGTGAGTCATCGTATATGGAGACCTTGAGATCCGTAAACAAAACAGGATGTGCGGCGCGACGGTAATCGGAAGATTCGGGAATGCGATTCCCGATTCCTCTCAAAGCCTCTTAAAGACTTTATCTATAACCCATTTTAGTCAATAAAAACAGTTATTTATATAAACGGTATCCTTTAACGAGATCTGCACTCTTAGGAGTAAAGTTTTCTCTATCTCTTTCTGCTATTAATTAGAAGGTTCTGCTCTGTTTATCTCGATTAGCATTGTGCGGAAAGAAGAATAATCTATTGTAAGAAGTTTGTTTGTAGAGCAGCTAGAGAAAGCCATGCGAGTGTAACACATCAGATTTGTTAAATGTAGTAAAAAATCTGTTAGATTATTTTTCCTATTACGCTATTAGATACCATAGGCCTCCAGTTGACATTTCTGAACAGTGTTGCCAAGTGTACGCACCGGCTAGTAACTTTTTTTTTTTTTTTTTTTCCTGATCAGACTCCGTTACTGTATCCCTATTTACATTTCCCCCCGTAGGTTTTACTGATTACTGGTTTACTGGTTTACTGTTTCTTTTACAAACATATACACATTGCACAAACATATAACATCCATGCCCAAGGCGGGACTCGAACCCACGATCTCCTGCCCACGAAGCACCAAAGCGAGCGCGGCCATGGGGACCGGCATAACTTGAGATGGCTCTCACAGATGGAAAATCTGCTCTTTTTTTTTTCTTTTCTTTTTTTAAATACAGTTCCGTAGTCTGGTTGGGACCCCTGCGCTGTATACCCCTTTTTCCTTTTTCCACCTAACATTTTCTATGTTTTGCTTACCATTTTTCCATTAGACACACATATATATTTCACAAGCATATAAACAAACACTCATGTCCAAAACGGGACTTGAACCTACGAAGCACCAAAGCGAGACACTAGCGAGTGCGGCCATGGGGACCGACTCCTTAGGCACCTCCCAGCGCTCTTTCTGACAATAGGTCCAAACTGCCCTTGTTTTTTTTTTTTTTTTTCATTCTTTTTTACGTAGAGAGGAAAATGTATTACTGCATTCAACTCCCAGCCTAGGTGTATTTGTTGGGAGGATAGGTGGGGCTCTCCTTTCGGCTGCGGCATACCCATCGGATGTGTTACAATCACATGACTTTCTGTACATCTCTGTAACAAATTGTTGTTGTTAAAACACTTATTCTTCTATTTACACCATGCTAATTGAAATAAACATTAGCATAAATTGTCCTTTTTACTTAGTTCCTTGTAAATAGAAGGGGGGGAAATCTAATGTGTTCCATTCACATGATGTCCTCTAGCTGTTCGGCAGACAAGCCTTTCATTCAAAAGATTCATCTGTTATCTACATCATGCCAATCAAGATAAATATAAGCAGAATTATTCCTATTACTAGCTCCTTGTGTGTAGAGGGGAAATAAGAAAATGCACAAGCTAAGGCAATAGTCTCATCCTTTAATAGCAGGTCGCTATATGAAACAATTGAAATTAAAACCTCTTTGCTTTTCAGGAGGAAACAAACGAGAAACGGGAAAAAAATGTCTTCCTCTTTGAGAAAAATCTAAGGGACTAACATTGAAACTAATAATGCGGAATATCTCGAGAACGGTTAACTCAACAAAACAAATGTATATGACATAAATTGTGTGTTTTAATAAGAAATACATGTTTTGTGGAATAAGTTTTTGTCTATCTCTTACGGTTTGCTAGTAAACAAAAGTCATCCAGAATGAAGAGGTCTTCAGAGGCTGTTTCCAGATGGTTCAAGATATGCATTTCATTTGTCATAAAAAATATGTTAAACATAC
Organism: Hymenopus coronatus; assembly: GCA_030762935.1. Taxonomy (NCBI): domain Eukaryota; kingdom Metazoa; phylum Arthropoda; class Insecta; order Mantodea; family Hymenopodidae; genus Hymenopus; species Hymenopus coronatus. Next base: position 124,112,014 of record CM060896.1, on the reverse strand, counting down.
GGTATTTTAATCAATATCGTTGGAGCCATTTTTGACAAAGTCAAAAGTTTCAAAAAATGTTCCATGTAGAGGGTTGTTAGGTGTGGGGGGATTTTCTTGAAAGGCTTCGTGTCGCATCCATGGAAGATACCAAATTTAAATACCAAGTTTAGTACTTAACGGTCTTTTCGTTTTTGAGCTATGCTGCCCACAGACACATCCAGACAGACACACACACACATATGCACATGGAATGTTTCTTAAAATGCTTTTTTTGGGTTCAGGAGGTCTCAAAACATGTATTTGCGGTGAAATCTCGGTATCGAATTTTTTGGTGCAATACAGTACCGTCTCTATACACTATGTACATAGAGAAAGTAAAAAACCCTCCACGCATTAACAATGTGTAATGCTGAGTAGAACGTGGATTTGTCATTGCCGGATCCCGCGTAGAACCCAGTTTAGTAGAACGATGGATAGGATGCTGCCATAGTATACAGGGGAACCTGACTGCAAAGGTGAAAGGGGAATGAGAAGATTCCATACCAGAGGAGGAGGAAAGAATTATATAGCGCATATCCACTACAAATCATCCATCATAGCTACCTTTTTCCTTACAGTTTTTTTAATTGTCATTAACTCCCAAATTTTCATGTTGAAATTGCTTTAACTTTACCTATATATTCCAAAAATGTAATCCCTTTTCAAATTAGCAACATATATTATTCCAATAATAAAATTTTAAATAACTTACATTACCTGACGCTACCTAAATACCACTCGAGCCTCGAGTAATATGAAATGAAATTGTGGCCATGAGGGACCGGAGAAAATTGTGTGGTATTAGAGGAACTACCCCAGCATTCGAATAGCGACAAAGAAAACCCACTAAGGCCCAAATCAGAGTGTGCGGGAAACTGGGATTCTTTATAACTTGATTAAGATTTAATTCTTAATAACCTTTCCATAGCTGCTAATCGATACAAGACACACAAAAGCTTACTACATAACAAATGTAGATATCATTAAAGCACATACTTCATTCAAATATTTTATTCTATTTTTGTAGTTTTATTTGTTCTTGGTTTAAATGTTTCAATTCTTATACTTTTTTTTTTCAAATGGGAAGTCGTTCGTTACTCTTTTTGTTCCTAACCATACAAAGAGAACGGAATTTCAACGTCATCACATAGCAATCAGCTCTTATAAGACTTTAATATCGCATGATCCTAGTGTATTCCGTTATTTCTTTTGTGCCTTTAAGGAAATAAGTAATAGGATTATTTCGCTAATGTTTATCTTGTTAGCATAATGAAGATAGAAGAAAAGCTTTTATAATAATACTTTGCTGTAAAATAGGCAGAGAAAGTCATGAAAGTGGAACGCATAGAAGTTTTTCCTTACTTTTCTCCCTATTACTTGCTTAAATTTAAATACTCATAGAACTAAATTATTTAGCTTCTAATTGTTAGCATTACCCCCCAGAAAAAGATACCAGTGCAAACAATTGATTTGCAGAGAGAGATAAATAGAATACGAGCGAGTGAGACCTTAACAGATAATAGATGTTCAGCTAATTATAAATTAATGTACCATCACTGTTACGTTTACCCTAATACTTTCTTACATGGTAATTGATTTTTCTATTCCTCCCCCGTTTCTTCGCTTGATTTACTCCCACGTTCTTTCAAATAATTGTCTAGTAAGACACAGTGGCCTGTCTTTGTGCTTGGGCAAGAGGATTGCCCCTTCAGGGATTCGGATAGGGAAGAAGGGCTTCCCTTTTGTGTGCATGTCTTGTGAATAAAACATGTAGGTGAATTACTTTACAACAACCTCTTATCTCTCAAGGTAGCAAACAGCTCTTTACATCTTAGTTGCTATAACGTCTTATATTAGCGGGATTTTATGCATATACCTACGTCATCATAGATTTTCATAAAGGATCACTTTGCGATTTCTCTAAATTTAGATTTTGTTTTGATTTATTCATTTTTTCTGCTCTACAAGTAGTAAGCATAAGTATTTAATCCAAAAACTCGATTTTAATCTTATTCCTTAATCTAGCTTCAATGGAAATACATATTTTAAGGCTGAATCTAAAAAAAAAAAAAACATTTATAGAAAAATCCTCCTTTGTGTGAACGTAAGCGCTCCTTTGTGTCCGAAAACATAACCAAAAACGAAATGAAATGGTGTTTTATTTATGGACGCTCTTTAACTGCTGTGGTTCTCAGCGTCCCATTCTAAATTGGGCGTGAAAGACCGCTTAATTTTGCTCAGAGGCCTCTGTATCAGACTTGAGGTTCTTTTACATGCTGTAAATCTACGACACGTGACCAACAGCTTTACTTCCATTTCGAAGGAAGCCATACGAAGGATTTTTATGCCTCCGCCGGGTTTGAACCGCGATCATGAAGCTAGTATGGTAACCATTACACCACGGAGGACGACAGCTGATTGAAAACCAATTTTAGTTTTTACTTTCAACGTCTTCCAAGTATGGGACATGCGGATTTCAAGAAAACTCCCACCCGAAATCACCACATGTATCGTATTTCAAAAGTTATTTTCTCAAAAATGACTGCAATGTTTAGCATATTTTTACGTCGACTACTGCCTTGAATATTTTACGGAATAGCTCTGAAGTATTTTTCAATCTGAATGCATAAATGAAAAAGCGTCAGAGATACATAAAACCTTGCTACATTAAAAATATTGGTCTCGTTACAGTGCACAATTTATGGAAACTTTTTTCTTTATTTCCTATCTTTCTTTTGAACTATTTCCTACATATTCTAATATATTTCAAATTCATAACAATATCGAAGAACATAACAGCTCGGAGGGAGTAAGACACGGATGTATTTTCTCATCAAAGCTTTTTAACCACTTTAAGATGACATACTGGAAGCGTTGAATGCAATTGAAGCAGATGAGCCTTTTATTGAAGATATCGCCATATCACTCTGCTATATGCAAATGATTTAATTTTAACGTCCACAGCAATTGCCAGGCTGCAAAACAAAACTAATTTATTTGGAAAAATGTTATTATAAGCATTGGGGAATGACAGTGAATGAAGTGAAAACCAAAGTTTTTTAAAAATGGAGCGGTATATAGCAGCAAGGAGATTTGGACATACCCAGGTCATACACTATAGAATGTAAAAATGCTTACCTACGTATCTGGGCATCACTATTAACGGAGTGGGGAAGCACATAGATATCACACAACGTAGGCGTATAGTAAAAAATCTGATGTGGTCCATTCACACATAGCTAATTCTTCTATTTACTTCATACTAATCGAGAAAAAATTAGCAGAAACAGTCTTATTACTTGCTTCCTTGTAAGTAGAAACGAAATAAGAGAGTCAAATGCTAAATCGATAGTCAAATGCTATATGAGCTGGTTGCTTTGTGATTCAAGTTCTTTTGTTTATATGGCCAGGAGTTGACATATTCCCGTATGAGAAAAGTATAAGTATTTTAAAACTGAAACCTATAACAAGGAATATCTAAATAGCGGTAAACTCCACAAAAAATGTATGTGGTATAAATTGTGTGTTTTAACGAACACTACATTTTTTATTCGGCAAGTTTTCGTCTATCTCTTACGGTTTACCAGTTATGAAAAATTCCACAAATGACATCCAGAATAAGGATGTCTTCAGAGGTTATTCCCAGAAAATTCAAGATATACATTTTATTGTTCATGTACATCTTTAATATACGACATTTTAAACAAAATCGTTAGAGTCATTTTGAGAAAATCAAAATTTTCGATTTTTTTTCCATGTAAAGGGTGGTTCGGTGGAGATATTTTCTTTGAATCTTCGTGTTGCATCCTTGGAAGATACTAAACTTAAATACCAAGTTTGGTTTGGAGTTATGCTGCCCACAGACACACACCTACACAAACACACACACACGCACACACATTGACAAACAGATGGGCAGACACATACACGAACATTTTTTTAAAAGTTATTTTTTTGTTCAGGGTGTCCCAAAGCATATATTTTCGGTGAAATATCGGTATCGAATTTTGGGTGCAATACAATACCTTCTCTATACACTATGCACATAGTACGTGTAGAGAAAGTAAAAATAAAGTCATTTAAGTCTCTGGCACGTCACTGGCAACGATAGAAATGATATACAGATGGCATCGCTTCGTATGCTGTTAGATCTAGTTTAACATATAGGGCAGAAATTTGGGGGAGAACGAATATGGAAAAATTTAATCAAATCTAGTCGCATTTTCTGAATAAATTTACAAATAGGAAGGACTATTGCAAACTGTGGGGTTTTAAAGAATTTGGCTTATACAATGAAAGCATATATTAAAAAAAATTGATGTGTTCTATTCACATGACTTTCTCTACATCTCTGCAATAAATTCTTGTTAAAAAGCTTATTCTTCTATTTACTTCATGCTAACCGAGATAAAAAATATCAGAAATGTTCTTATTACTTGATTTCATGTAAGTAGAAGGGAAATAAGGGATTGTCATAGGCTAACGTGATAATCAAAAACTGGTTGCTATGCGACTGAAGTCCCTTTGTTTGTATGGACAGGAGCTGACAAATTAACCGTATGAGAAAAGTGAAAATATTTTAAAGCTGAAACCAATAACAAGTAATATCTCATATACGTCAACTTCACGAGAAAAAAAAAAACTTACATTGAGTAAGTTTTGTCTATCTCTTACGGTTCACCAGTTATGTAAAATTCTGTAAAATTCGTTCTGAATAAAAATGTCTTCAGAGGATATTCCCAGAAAATTCAAGATATACATTTTATTTGTGAGATTAATATCTTTAATGTACGATATTTTAATTAAAATTTTTAGAACCATTTTTGAGAAAATGAAAATTTTAGAAAACATTTAAACGTAAAGGGTAGTTGGGGGTGGGGGGATTTTCTTCAAAAACCTTCGTGTCGCATCCTGAACTTAAATACCAAGGACTTTTCGTTTTTGAGCTGTGCTGCACAGACACACATGGACATTTTTCTAAAAATTTTCTTTTTTTTTATTTACGGTGAGACAGTACATGTCTTGTCCCGGGGCAAAATTAAATTCTTAGAAGAGAAAATATAAATGTACAATGGGAAGGGTAGAAAAACTTTTAACACGTTTAAGGCACGAGCTCGGGATACAAAATCCGTTACCTGCCGTGCGTTGACCCGAGGGAAAGGGGCGAGAATGCCCTGCCAAGGGTAACTAACGGACACAAGACAATGATTCCCGCTAGTCAGGCGACAGTGTAAGGCACTTGGTGAAGAGCCTCCGGGCCAGTAAGAAGTGAAATTTAGAATTCGTAGTGGAGCCAAATAGGCTAGCTTCTAATTGTGAGGAACTTGACGAAGAATCCCCGCACGACCAAGATGTGGTATTTGAGCGCGTGGTGTAACCCTTAGTTGTGACGGAAGTAAGTGATTTTAAGACCGATCATAGTACATAATAAATCACGGCATCAACATTAATAAACAATAACATTAGCATGCGAGTAAAGTGTAACGTCACAGTAAAAAATTAAGAAGTATACGCGTATGTTCTACGGCGGAAAAAGGCCGGACTCAGTTAATAAAGCACTTGTGTCTCGCCACAACCTGAAAGAGTTTCCATGCTAATTAAAACCCAGAGCTAAACCAACTCAAACCTACACCATTCCAATACCAATAACCTGTACCCCCGGATTCGAACAGTACCGTCTCAAAAATATATTTCCGGTGAAATCTCGGTATCGAATTTTGTGTGTGATACAAATATATATATATATATATATATATATATATATATATATATATATATTCTCCATATACTATGTACACAGTACGTGTAGAGGAAATAATAAGGGCAGTGAAAAACGGTTAAGCATAGTACGGGGAGATCAAACACTTCTACATGTGGTGTGTTTGGGCGCAAGTGCGAGAGGTTTGGGTGACGTATTGGGTAAGGAAATTTCGAATGAGTTTAGAAGAAATTGGGGTTAGAGCACCTTTGACTATGGGGGAGGGACTTGGGGGGTAGCAGGTGGAAGACAATTCAGAGACGGCTGAATGATATTGACAGACAAAATTTGGAATCACAGTGTGCGATTAAAGTTGCTCTTATCTTACAGTGTCAGCCAGGGGGGGGGTGGAGGAGGAAATTTTATTTAGATGACTGTACAAGAGGACAAAGAACCGTGGTTAAGATTAGACGCCTGGAAAGACAACAAATTAACTGATGACGCCAGAAGGAGAATTATGCCACTCTGAGGTGAAGGAGAAGCATGAGTCATATTCTGGCAGAATGCAGTGAAACAGAAATATTAAGAAAGCAATATCTACCACCGCAGTTTCTGGATTCCAATCGGGGAATGAAGGCTTGTATGGATGTAATGTTGGACGCTGAGCATCATAAAATGGGGTTGTTTTTATTTAAGATTCGGCTAAGGAGGTTGTTTCCTATGGAGAACGGAATGCTACATAAGAGCGAGGATTCCCTTATTCCTAAGTCAGAATACTAAATTATATGTAATCATATATTTGTAGTTAAACTTCACCCTTATTTCTTCTCATTTGATGTTTTCTATCTTAATTTATTTCATTGTTATGCTGTTACGCAGTAACTAAATTAACCATTTTACATCAATTTTACAATGAAGAACGGAAGAGGGGCAGGGTACATGAGAGTGAGGGTGTGGGTCATTCTTAATCGTCAGACTACTGTGTAATGCTAAGTTTATGGTTGAATTTCAATTTTAATTATTTTTCATTCTTTTACTTGTGTTTTTTCTCAGTTGTGTATCGTTATTTTGTAATAACTAAATGTATATCTTTAATATTTAAAAAGAATCTTACTATAAATATCCATGGACAGGAAAAGCATGTACGACCATGAGTCTATGCCACTGTTGTATATTTTCAAGCATATACTGAAAATGTTTGCAGTACTACTACTACTTTTCTCAAACAGGAAGTCTCTTTTCTTCTGGCTTACAAAGAGAACATATTTGAAAGCCACCGCATTGCACTAGGTTTTAAAAGATTTCACTAACACTATTTTCTTCTTATAAGGATGATAATGATGGTGATGAAGTACCACCAATGGCCGGAGCGCAATTCTGGGAGAGACCATATTCAGACCTCAGCGTTCAGGCAAGGATGATTCAGCGGTGGTGTTGCTATTTCCCTTCCACGAGATGGTGAGAATGAAAAGACACACATTCAATCCTCCCAACATTTCCACGCTGGAACCGGGAATCGAAGTCCCCCACACTAGAGGCAGGTATTCTATCACTGCGCTAACGGGACGGACATTCTTCTCGTGTCTACAAAAATTTGTAAGTGTGTATTGAAAGTTTATCTCTATTAACAAGAACTAGATAGAATAAGCTTTTATAGGGATAGTTTGTAGAAGAGTAGAGAAAATCATGTGAATGTAACACACCAAATGTTTTCAATATTTAAAAGTTATAAAATGTAAAGTGCAACGTTATTATCGAAAATAATTATTAATTATTGTCTTTTTAAGAAGAATTTCTCTACCCATTATAATTACTTTTTATATATTTTCTAAGAGCTATTTTACCAAAGCTATTTTTTCCATCTACTGCACATTAGAGTTGGCAAAACCTTTTTTTACATAACACATTTCTATATATTATGTAGATATAGTTTGTGTAAAAGTCTCATTAACGTCTGAGAACGAAACAATGCCAACTCAGCCACCGTTCAGAGTGTCGCTACTGTCCTGAGAGGGTAGGCGGTAACATCTGCAAACCAATTTAGTGCTTGTCCACGGCTTTACTCTTGCAACCAGTGTCAAACATGTCTGTTATAAGACATCACGTAGAACTACACTCAGCTACCGTTTCAGAAGTCGTGCGGAGAGTAGGGAAGGAATCAGTGATCTCATTTAGTGTTTATCCATTGTTGTTTATCTTGTAACCAATAACGTATATCTGATATGCATACAAAGATATATCCTATTAGGATAATGAAAAAGAAGTTCATAACGTGTGGCCGAAACTATTGCCGATTACGTCGTTATCCCTTCTCCCACATGTCCATGTGACATCAGAAACGGATGCGCATCGCGATATTTTTGTCAGTGCTGGGAAAGATGACATGATAAGTGGCACTGAGTCATCACAAAAAGCATAGTGTACTGTTTATTATAAGATTATATAAACTGAGAACTATTAGCAGTAATGTCGACAACTTCAACACCTAAGTTCTCCTCAGGTAAGTCCTTTAGAGGATGGGCTAGGGAGATTATTTGCAATGTTACCCTTACTTACAAAAACAAGTACTTGTCCTCATTCTACATTCAACCATGCACACGCGTATTGTAACAATGACATAGCGGTGATGGAAAACTCTCCTTCCACCCCCACCTGTCCTGCCATCTCTGAACGGTGGGTGGCTAAAGAGGGAAGAGAGGAAGCAGTTGAAGACGTGAGCTGCGCGGACCGAATATGGTAATATGTTTAATTACCTTGACAAGGTATAGCTGCATTTCAAGCTCCATGTGGAATACGTATAGTGGCTGCCTGTGTGTAGTCACCAGCTGCTGTTTCCATACCCGATAATTCATCAAACGATCCCGCACTTTAGCTTAGGTAATTCACCAACTTCAAGAGAATAATAAGGCTGAAACGACAGTTAAATCCTTAAAAAGCGAGTCGCTGTATGCTTAAATTCCACTCTTGTTTGATACCAAAAAGAAATTATTCAGAAAGAAATACCGGCTATTCCTAAAAAATTAAAATACATCGATAATTTGTCCATTTAAATGATAGCTTGTGACAGGGGATATTTTCTTGAAACTATTCGTATCGTATCCTTGGAAGATGCTAAACGTAAGTTCCAAATTTAGTATTCATCCGATATTTTCTTTTTGAGGTAAGCTGTTGACAGATAAATATTTCCTTTTCTAGTTACATATTTTGAAAGCGGCAGAAATCACCAGAAATCGTCATTGCTGCAAGATATAAACGCAATACAAAGCTTCCATACATGGAATGTCTAAATAGGGAATAAAATTGCTCCTATTTGAGGCTCTAAGAAACACCATACTTGAAATACATCACGGCTATAAGAAGAAAGAATGATGGGAAAGAAGCCGGCGAAGAAGAGGGCGAAAAGAAAGAGATAAAGAGAGAAAGGAGAAAATAAGAAGGAAGGAAAGAAAGAGAGAAAGAAAGAAGAAAGATAGAAGGAACGAAAGAAAGGAGCAAGTAAGAAGGTAAGAAAGAAAGAGAAAAAGAAAGGAAGGAGAAAACAAGAAGGAAAACAGGAAAGAAGGAAAGAAAGAGAAAGAAGGGAAGAAACATCCAAGAATACAATAGAGATCATTTCATACAATGGTACCCAATGTGGAGCTCAAAAGGCCTAAGAGCACACTTTCCAAACAAAAAAGCCTAGCGGTGAAAAACAATCTATACAAATGCGTCAAACTTAAATGATTTCTTTGTAAAACCAATGTAAAATGAACGTAGTATATCTGGAAAGATTCGCAGTTACAAGAACTGGAGTGCAAGATTATAGATTTCTTTTTACATTATATACCACACAGAATCCCGCACCAGCAAATAGAGATTTAAAAAAAATTAGTAATGACGCCTCAATTTTATTTCAATTCGTATTCTTCATTGCGTTCCAGCCATTCTTTCTCCTCTTTTCATGACGTTTTAGTTCCTTAATTACCGCTTTTATTCGCTCCATGCTTGCTCATATAATTTCCTACTTTGATTTGTTACTTTTCTCTTCTTTACTCCAATCCCTTGATGCGTTATAATCATATCTGCCTTGTGACTAAGAAATTACGGCGTACACAAGCAAGACGAATTGCAGGTCTTTGTGCACCGGAGACAGTCGCCTCCTTTGTTTTCAAGTCTCCTAGAGACGATTTCTTCTTTAGGGACTGGGTGCTCATAACTGGGTAACAAATAAATTAGTGTCGCTTAACTAATACCTATAACGATATAAGCGGACAAGATACTCTGAAATGGTATTAAAAAAAAAAAAAAAAAAAAAAAAAACCTGATGTGTTCCATTCACATCACTTCTCTTCAGCTCTACAACAAATTGTTGTTAAAAAGCGTGTGCTTCTATTTAGTTAATGCTATTGAGAAAAAAAGGTCAAAAGCTGGTTGCTTGTGACCGAGGTTCCTTTGTTTGTATGAACAGGAGTTGAAAAAAAGTGTATATTGTATGTTTGAACCTGCTCTACATTTTTTCTGTGGTAAGTTTTTGTCCATTTCTTACGGTTTAGCAGTTATGCAAAATTCCGTAAAATTCATTTAGATAAAGTAGTCTTCAGAGGCTATTCCCAGAAAATTCAAGATATACGTTTTATTTGTCAATTAAATATCGCTAATATACGATATTTTAATTCAAATTATCCAAATTTTTCCGTGTAAAGGGGAGTTTGGGGTGGGGAGATTTTCTTGAAAATCTTCGTGCCGCATCCTTGGAAGATATCAAACGCTCTTTTCATTTTTGAGCTATGCTGTCCACACACACACACACACACACACACACACATACACACACAACACACACGTACACACGGACCTTTTTTCCAAAAATGATTTTTTTTTTTTTTTGGATTCAGGAGGACCCAAAACATGTATTTCCGTTGAAATCTCGGTGTCGAATTTTTGGGTGGAATACAATATCTTCTCTATACACTATGTTATAGTATGTGTAAAGAAAGTAAACATATGTAGAATGATTTGACAGGGTAAATTGGAGAACCTAGATAAAAACCGCCCAGACGCCACTTTGTCCACCAGAAACCCCCGTGTGATTCCTCATATTGAACTTGCGCTGCCTTGTTGAGAGGCGTCGTCTTGAATGGTCTACAGTAACACACCTGATGCCAAAGTCCCAGGTTCAATCACGGACCATACCGATGGTTTTTAAGTGTGTTTAAAAGCGGCAGACCAGTAGATTTCCTATGTGACGAAACTCCAGTACACTGGAGGCGCTGATACAATCCGGGCATTTGACATCCATAATAAACAATTTATTTCAAGATTTATACTCTTATACGCCTAAAAAGATTACCTAAACTATTAAGTTGCAACCAGGGTGACTGCAGAAAATTGCCACTTGTGAATGCGTCATGATCGTATGTAGTGTGCTTCTCGTTAAATTAGTTCTCGAGTCGACCTCTAGGGTCGCTGATAAGAATTAGTAACGACCTCGCGAACGGCGGCGCTGCGTTAATGAAACCGAACATAGGATGCCTCAAACATCCTTTCCCTTTGCTTATGAACTACCCTCTTGAATTTAAAATTATATGATTTATGTGCTTTCTTCATAAAGATAAATTAGCCCCCAGATGGACGGAACATGTCACTGTATAAAAGCTAAATATTTCTCTTCAACATTCGCAACGTCCGCGAAAATCGCCTCAGAAACTGAGAGGGAAAATGTGTTAAATGTTCTAGCATACATGTTTTACTTCGGCAAAAGCTCATCACTTCTTAAGGTTTTTCCAAAATCTTTAATAAAATGGCATTTTAGGGAATATATGCCTCATGTAAAATTTTATTAATTGGGATGGCTAACCATAGATGCTTGTCCATTTAATTTTATCATCCCCGGACGTGTTTTTCCGCAAAGGTTATCCAATAATCTAGGGATCTTAAATGCTTACAAAATTGTAAGTCGCCATTAAGTTTTTCATCTCAAAATAATTTGAGATCACCTTGTGGTTTACCGGGAAACATACAAGTCAGTTCAGAAATTCAATGCTATACCGGCATGCTGTTCAGTGGTAGAGCAACCGGTTATATCCGTGGTTCAAATCTCGGCTATGGCATTGCATTTTTCAGTCTGACTACCTATCCAACTCCTGTCCTGCACTCGGTTTCTGTGAGAAACAAATTAAAATTAACACAATTGTCCATAATAGTGGGTTATATTATGAATCCTGAGTCTTAAAGTACTTACAACATTGGGGTTGTCATTTCAAAATAATTTGAGATCACCTTGTGCTTTACCTTGTGAGTCAGTTGAGAAACTCAATGCAATACCGCCACGTCGCCATGGTAGCTCAGAGGTATAGCCACCGGCTTAGTGACCGGGAGATCCGTGGTTCAAGTTTCGGCTATAGCATTGAACGTGTCAGTCTTACTCTATCTATTCAACTTCTAATATGTTTTCTTTTTACTTTCTCTTTCCCCGTATGTACAACGTAGTGAATAGAGAAGATATTGTATTCTGCCCAAAAATTCGATACCAAGATTTCACCGGAAATACATGTTTTAGGACCCTCTGAATTCCCCTCCCAAAAAAAAACTTTTCAGAAAAAGGTCTGTGTTGTGTGTATATGTGTATGTGTGTACACAGCATAGCTCAAAAACGAAAAGACAGTTAAATACCAAACTTGGTATTTGAGTTTGGTATCTTCCAAGGCTACGACATGAAGATTTTCAAGAAAATCCCCACACCCCTAACTACCCTTTACATGGAAAAGTTTTCGAAAATTTTGTTTTTCTTAAAAATACCACATATTAAAGTAATTTCTATCACAAATAAAATGTATATCTTGAAATTTCTTGGAATAGTTTCTGAAGATTTGTTTATTCTGGATGAATGTTGCTGAATTGGCATATACAAACACTTAATGCACAAAAAAGTAGATCTCGTTAAAATACACAATTTATGTCATATACATTTTTTCGTGTAGTTTGCCGTTTTCTAGATATTCCACGTTATTAGTTTCAATTGTAAAGTACTTATACTTTTCTCAGAAAGAAGTGTCCGTTTTTCTTTTGTTCTACTCCTGCCCAAGCAAAGAAGCATTTTGCGTCAATCGCGTAACGACAGTTTTTAAAACATTTGACTATCTCTTTAGCATAGCGCCTTCCTTTAGTTCCCTTCTTTTTATAAGGAACTAAGTAACAAGAACATTCTGCTAATGTTTATCTCGATTAGCATTGTGTAAATGGAAGAATAATCTTTTTTAAGAAGCTTCTTGGTAGAGCAGCTAGAGAAAGGTGTGTGAGTGTAGCACAACAGATTTTTTTTAATATGGCGCTAAGAATTTTTAATCAAAATACCATATATTTAAGACAGTAGCATGAGTAATGAATTGTAGATATATTTCGAGTTTTCTCCCAATGCCTATTTCTTACTCAATATTTTTTTTTTTTTTTTTTTACAATTTTATATGAATGGGAAATCACAAGAAAGCTTAGTCCGAAAAAAAACTGTAAGCTTCATTATAACATACAATTTGAATTAAAGAAGCTTCATCCCAGCATAAGCCAATCGCAGAATATTATATTTTCTATGTCTGCTCTTTTCTAAATAGATAAGTCATCTAACGGGTATAGAAAGGCCCCCCACCCCGGGTTCGAACACAATCGACCGCATGGGATTTGTGTGGACAAAGCAGGAGCGAGTTTTCTCCGGGTTATCCGGTTTCCCCCCACCACCGTTGCTCCATCTTCATTCCATGTTTCATTAATATCATCGCCTGCGTCGCCATTTGCAGTAAAAGCGAGCGTTAAACACTAAAAAAAGAGGGAAAAAATCTAACGGGCATGTTTGAAAGCTTGGGATTCATTTATTTTCTTTTCATAGCAATAACTAATTACCATGAATAAACATTTGAATGCTGTTTTCTTATGTTTTATGCAAATAAGTACTTATTTTTAATTTCAAATAATTTAAGGGAAAATATGCCGCGAATAATGGAACGTGGATGTAAGAATCATATTCTATATCTACTTTACATTATTTTCCTCACATTGCGGCCTCCAACAGTGGCTCGCACCGCAATTTGCTTACTTTCTCATAGTTGTTATTTTACAACGATAACAAGCACTTACCTTATCTTAATATGTGTTGAAAGAGTTCTAGTTGCAAGCATTTTACATTTCAAGCTCCCTCATAAATAAAAATCTGATGTGTTCCATTCACATGACTTTCTCTACATCTCTGCAACAAATCGCTGTTAAAAAGCTTATTGTTCTATTTACTTAATGCTAATCGAAGAGATTAGCAGAACTAGTCTAATTACTTGCTTCCATGTAGGAGGAACTGAAAAAAGGCAGTACCATAGGTTAAAGTGATAGTCAAAAGCTGGTTGCTATGTGACTGAAGTTCCTTTGTCTGCATGAAAACGAGTTGACAAAGTCCTGTGTGAGAAAAGGATATTTTTTTAAAGCTGAAACCGAAAACAAGGGATATCTTAAAACGATCAACTCCATGAAAAGAAAATGCATATAACATAAATTGTGTGTTTTAAAGTGCTCTACATTTTTTATGGTTTTTTTTCAGTTATGCAAAATTGCGTAAAATTCGTCCAGAATAAAGTTGTGTTCAGAGGCTATTCGCAAAAAATTCAAAATTTATTTGTCAGGTAAATATTTTTAATATACGATATTTTAATCAAAATCGTTAGAGCCATTTTTTAGAAAATCAAAATTTTCGAAAAAAGTTCCATGTAAAGGGTAGTTTGGGATAGGAGGATTATTCTCAAAATCTTCGTGTGCATCCTTGGAAGATACTAAACTTAAATAGCAAGTTTGGTATTTTACCGACTTTTCGTTTTTGAATTATTGTGTTTACAGACACACGGACACATGGACACACTGACACACGGACACACGGACACACACAGGACCTTTTTCTCAAAATACTTTTTTTGGATACATATATTTCCGATAAAATCCTGGTATCGAATTTTTCGGTGGAATGCAATACCTTCTCTACACACTATGTACATAGTACGTGTAGAGAAAGTAAAAAGTGCATGCAATTAAAAGCAAAGAATTGCAAGGGACATCATTCTATATATAAATATAAAGAAATAAATGTACAAAATAAAATAATTATATTTTCAAAATTGTCCTGAATTAAATTTAACTCGTAGTAAGTTAGCAGCACCTTATTGGTAAAATTCATATTGAATTCAACGCCGTATAGCTTTTCAAAAAAATTCTGTGAATATGACATTCCTGTATCTCTCGGCATTTATTGTTTGTTACAAAATATATAAGTCCTATCATTCTGTATACATTTATTGGACACCAATTTCCGTGTCATGAAAGCGAATGCGTATAATCGGGTTTCTCTCTACTCCAATATCTGTTATTTTACGATGAAACGAATCCTTATAAATGGAACTATGCGTTGTCAAAGAAAAATGTTAAGTGTGGATCATTTACTCTGTCATATAGAAAAATCCAATTTCAGAAATTCACCAATTCTGATGAACACATGAAAAAAATTGTGTGTGTTTCATTCACATGACTTTTTCTATCTGCTCAGCAAACAAATTAATTTTACAAAAGATTACTTTAATCTACTTAATGCTAATCAAGGTAAGCGAAGTCAAAAATTGTTTTATTATTTAGTCTCTAACAATTAGAAGGGAAATGAGTGAATACACTATTCTAAAATGAGAGTAACATCCTTTAAAAACTGTTGTCATGTGTGTTTGCCTTTGGAAATCGGATCTCTTACCATAGTCAGGAGTAAAACAAAAGAGATATAAACGAGGATTTCCGTTTGAGAGAGTTTAATTATTTTGAAATTTAGACTAACAAATTTTAACTAATAACAAGGAACATCTCTGAAATTATAGATGACATAATTGTGTGTTTTAACGATTCTAGTAAGTTTTTTTTAGTAGTAAGTTTTTGTCTATCTCTTACGTTTACCAGTTATGCAAAGGTCATTTAGAATGAAGAATTATTCAAAAAAATTCAGGACATGTATTTTATTTGTCACATGAACATATTTAATATATAGCATTTTAATCAAAATTGTTATAGTCATTTTTATAAGATAGAAAATTTCGAAAAATATTCCATATAAAAGGTAGTTTAAGGTGAGCATATTTTCTAAAAATTTTCGTGATAAACCCTTGGAAGATACTAAAATTAAATATCAAGCTTTTTATTTAACGGACTTATCGTTTTGAAGTTATGCTGACCATACGCACACACACACACACACACACACACACACACACACACACAAAGAATGGTTAAAGATAAATGGTGAGCACCACAAAAACGTTTTATTTTACATTAAGTGTAAGCCTTAAGGAGATCTACATTTTTGTCTATGTCTTACAGTTTAACAGTTACACAAGTCTTTCGTAATGAAGAGAATTACAACGCTTATTCTCAAAAGCGTATAGATATACTTTTCATTTGTCATCAAGATATCTTAAAAATGTAATCCAAAATATATTTTCAAAATTTCAATCCAAATATTTGGAGCCATTTTAGGGTATTTCAATTTTAGAAAAATGTCCCATTAAAAAGCTAGTTTCTGATAAGGGATTTTCTTGAATGCCCGCGTGTCGCATCCTTGGGAGATACTGAATTTAAATGCTTTAACGACTTTTCATTTTTAAGTTAACTTATTCACTGACACACATTCACATCTTCTAAAAATGTTTTCTTCGGAAAGCGGGATCAGTGGACCTCGAAATATATTTCTAATAAAATCTGGACGTCGATTTTTTGGATAGATTACAATACTTTCACTTCCTAGTATATGTAGTAGAGAAAGAAATAATGTGGAACAAACTCCCATACATTATAAGAACTAAAAGAGCAAAACCTCCCGAGAAACTCACTCAATTTATCATATTGAATACTCAAGTGCCAAGCAAATACGTAAAATTTAATCCAGTGAGATGGAATATTTTAGAAAAGCAGTAAATAAAACCAGGAGGGAAAAAATAAGTAATGAAGAGATTAGAGAAGTAGGACAAAGACCATTGGAAGAGAACGTTTCGAAAAGACAATTGAAGTGGTGGGGACACGCATGCAGAATGCCAGAAGGTAATAAAATTAAATAGATACTCTAAGAGAAAGCACAAGGAAAAAGAGGAAAAGAAAGACCCTGGATAATGTTAGAAGATATGCAGAATGGAAAGGATTGGAAGGCAAAGGAGAAAAGAATGGAGAAAATGGATTGAGTGCACCATCCCTACGCTCCAAGGAAAACGAAAATGAGGAAAAGATAAGAAGAACTCTCGAGTGAGAATGAAAATTCATCTAAGAACATACCCAAAATGTGCATATAGTGAACAAAAACACCTCTTATGATAAGTTATCTGCTTACTATCACTGTAGTACTGTGTACTATCGCTAAAACAACCTGAAGCGTTAGCGGGGATATTACAAAACTCTTTCGGCGGTAGGCCGAGCCTAGGCGACCGGCTCTAGAGTCATTGAACGGCGGCCGCACTGTGAGGAAAAACATTTAAATATAGCGTAATATGAGATTTGTTCGCGAACAGAAAAAATCGTGCAAGTTTTCATATTAGATTTTCGCCAGTATTGATGCATTCTACCTCCTCTCCAAACATTGCAATTCTGCTACGTAACTCAGAGGTCGAGTAAACTACTGAACATTGATATAATCCCTTTTCATCCTTATTTTACATTCAAAGACATTTTAGGCATCTATTCTTTTTAGGAAATTTTTATTCATTGGAATGAATTAAAATTTTTGTGTATTAATTATTAAATCAAGTAGATTTAAGTGAAAAAGTCTATATTTCACCCAAATATTGCATACCACGAACTTGCCAAGTATAACAGGATATGAAAATTATTCGCAAACAGAAAAAGTCGTGCTAGCGTTCATATTAGATTTTTCGCCAGTATTGATGCATTCTACGTTCACTCCAAACATTGGAACTCTAATTTCTCTGCTACGTAACTAAGAAGCCGATTAACTGCTACATTTCACCCAAATTGCATACATCAAACTTATCAAACATAACAGGATATGAGAATCGTTCGCGAACAGAGTGCAAGAGTTCATATTAGATTTTCGCCATTTTTGAGGCATTCTACCTTGTCTACAAGACTTGTTTCTCTGCTACGTAACTAGAGCCCTAGTAAGTAGTACATTTCACCCAAATATTGCATGCCAAGAACTTACCAAAATGCAAATTTTAATTCCCCCAAAATCCAAATAAAATACCTTTTGGAATAAACTCCGTGTGCACGTGTGAACAGAATAACTAAAAAACGAAATCTTGGATGAAAACCAAACTTGGTATTTAAGTTCAGTATCTTTCAAAGATACGACACAAACATTTTCAAGTAATCCCCTCTGTGCCAAACTACCGAGCATTCTTATGCTGCTATAAATGGTTCAAACGATTTTAACGTAAGTATCATATGCAACAAACAAGAGAAATAACATGTAGATTTGCATCTTGAATTTTTTGAAAATAGTATGTATAATTGTGTATACCCGGTAAACCTTAACATATGGGACAATAATGTATAAGGAGAAAACATGTGGATATATTTACAACTTTTTTTTCTTATGACTTGTTGTGGCATCAGACATTTCTGAGATATATGTTATGATTGGTTTGAATTACTTGACTCTTCTGCCAGTTATTCTTTCAAACCAACTTTGACAAATTTCAGTTGTTTCTCATGGCGTCCCAGGAAAAATATGGAATTTAAAAAACAGCATATAGCGACCAGTTTTTAAACATGGCAATAGCTATCCCCTTTATACCTATAATGAAAGTTTAGTGAAATGATTCAAGCATAAATTTACTCAGTTAATTTGAAGTAGACAGAAGAATATGCTTTTGCAAGAATAGTTTACAGAAGCTATAAAAATCTGATGTGTTCCATTTTAATGAATTTCTCTACTTGCTTTACAAATAAAGTACTCCTACAAAATATTATTCTTCTATCTAGTTCCTGCTAATTAGATAAACGTTAGCATAAATGGTCTTATTACTTAAATATCTCATTGTAAGTAGAAGGAAAATACGAGAATATGATAAAATTGTTGTTAAAAACTATCACTATGCGATGATGTTGAAATGCGGTTCTTTTGCGTGCCCAGGAGTAAAACAAAGAGATATGTGAGAAATGACGACTTCGTCTTTCAGAAAAATGGAAAAATGTTTAAATTGTAACCAATAGCAATGTACAAAAAAGTGTATATTATATAAACTGTGTTTTAGGAAATTCTATATTTTATGTGGTAAATTTTTGTCTATCTCTTGTGTTTTATCAGTTATGCAAAAGTCATTCAGAATGAGGATATTGTAACAAATACAAGATATACATTTTTTGTCAAGTAAACATATTTAATATATGGTATCTTAATCAAAATCTTTGGATCCATTTTTGAGAAAATAAGAAACTTCCAAAATGTTCTATGTAAAAGGCAGTTTGGGGTGAGAGATTTTCCTAAAAACCTTTGTGTCCCATCCCTAGAAGATACTAAACTTAATGCCAAGTTAATTATTAAACGAATTTTTCGTTGTTCAGTTCTGTAGTCTACATATACACACAAACACACACACACACACACACACACACACCCGGAGGTTTTTCTAAAAATGCTCTTTTTATTTTCTCTACGCTTACTATGTACATAGTATATAGAGAAGGTATTGTATTCTACCTAATAACAAGATAGCAGGATTTCGCCAAGTTATATGTTTTGAGATACCCTGAATCCAAAAAAAAAAAAAAAAAACATTTTTAGGAAAAGATCTGTGAGTGTCTGTGTGGGTGGGTGTGTCTGTGGACAGCATACCACAAAAACGAAAAGACCGTTTAATACCATACTTGGTATTTAAATTAGGTAGCTTCCAAGGATGCGACACGAAGATTTTGAGGAGCATTGCCCCAACGCAAACTACCCTTTAGAGATATATATTGGAAAAATTCAAAAATTTTGATTTTATAAAAAACGGGGAAAAGCCTCCGAAAACCTCTTCATTCTGGGTGAGTTTTGTTGAATTTTGCAAAACTGGTAAACCTAATGAGATAGACAAAAACTTACTACACAAAAAAATGTGTATCTCGTTAAACCACTGTTTGTGAAGGATGGATTGGATCGGTTTGTGAAGAGTAGGTTGAGCAATAAAAACAAGAGTCTTTCCTTTTTAAAAGATAATTTGCCCAAAATTCAACTTCTAAACAATTTATGTCATATACTTTTTTTCGTGGAGTTGACTATTTCTGAAATATCCCTTGTTATGATTTCTGTTTTAAAATACTTAAACTTTTCTCATACGAATTTGTCAACTTCTGACCATGCAAAAAGACGAATTTCAGTCACATAGCAAACAACGTTTAAAAGTTTCGACTATCGCTTTAGCCTAGTGTATTCCAGCATTTCCCTTCAACTTACAAGGAAGTAAGTAATAAGACAGTTTCTGTTAATGTTTATCTCGATAAGTACTAGAAGAATAAGAAGCTTTTTAACAATAATTTGTTACAGAGATGTAGAGAAAAACGTGTGAATTGAACACATCAGATGTTTTAATTTAGGGTCCTCAAAGCATGTTTTTCCTGTGAAATCACGGTATCGAAATTTTGAGTGGAATACAAAGCCTTCTCTTTCTTTTACGTGCCTAGCAATTGTGCAGAGAGAATAATAATAAATTATATGGCTAGAGAAAGCCATGTGAATGTAATACCTCACAATTTTTTCATAACTTTCTACAAATGTCTACCACAGTGCCATTACGGATTAATATTGAAATCAATATTTGGTCCATACTGTCTGTCCATGGACTCGAAACAGCATTCGTATTTGCTTTACTGTGGCTTTGTGTCGATCTGAGGTCAGAATCTGATGGTTTTGGTTGCATCCAGTATATCTCACATGTCATTTTTATGAAATGCCCGAAAGGCTCAAGACGCTCCTTGGCCTTGAGGAAGGATATTTGCGGGCTCCTAATCGGATCTAAGGCGAAGAGCGGTTTGGTAAGCCTCGGGCCAAAAGGCTACATCATATTGGTGTGAGGGTTAGCAAAAAACTCCGGGACACTT
Source organism: Hymenopus coronatus (assembly GCA_030762935.1). Taxonomy (NCBI): domain Eukaryota; kingdom Metazoa; phylum Arthropoda; class Insecta; order Mantodea; family Hymenopodidae; genus Hymenopus; species Hymenopus coronatus. The sequence continues at coordinate 124,091,226 of CM060896.1, read as the reverse complement.
TATCGAAAATCGATCACGGATCCTTTTAAACTGCGAAACCTTCAGTCAAACTATAAACCGCAGCTTTTGACGCACTTATTCATGCATTCACAACAAAAAATACTGGGAATTTCAAAATAAAGTGGCTGAGATATAAATAACCGTAGGATTGTAATCTATGCATTCTCATTTATCCATCTTTATTTGTATTACTATTTATATCTATATTAATATTATAGAGAGAGAAAATATGTGTGTGAATGTATGCATACATGTGTGTATTTTTATGGTGTAACATCGAAAATCACTTACTGACTTTATAATTCTTTCGCCAAACTATATTTGAATGCAGAGAGTGAGGTACATGACAAGAAAAACTGGTCCAACTGGGTAGTGTGGCGGTAGCGTGTCTGCCTCACATTCAAAAGGTCGTGAGATCGAATCTCGCTTAGAGCGAGATAACCGGATAAGGTTTTTCTTTATCCTGAAAAGACGAATTTAACTAGCTCCATGGACCCCAAGGTCATTTGAGCATCAGATCATCAATTTCATTCATCGTCCGATATGACCAAACCAGGTTAAAGGACGTTAAACTACAGAAAAGCAAGAAGAACTGGAACTGAGATATTTTGAGCTTTTTGTTTAGCTTAATAATATAAAAGGTTACAAATAAACACATATTTTATTATTTACTATCTGAAAATACATATGTACAAAGGATTATTATTTTAAGACTTAATTGTAATGCTTAACCTCTGTAGCAGACCGTTCATACCTGAAAACTAACAGAATACAATGAAATAATTTTATTCTAACAATGTCTGTTCCTCTAAATGCTAAAAATAAGTTGTATAAAATATTCAAATTAAAATGTTTACTTACATTACTTAATTGCATTATTTTCAGAACTAGCTTTAGGAGGTTTAACCCATGAAGTTAGTGCTTATGGAACATACAGTCTACTTCATCTACATGATTTGGAATTCTTCATATTTGTTACTTAATACTAAGGTTTCGTGAAACGAACTAGTTGCGCAATGTGAAATCAGGTGTACTGTAAAGTTACGTTACCAAGTTAGAAACTTTAAAACAAAAGGAAAACTAACCTCTGAGGTGCACAGAAGAATTTGCAAAAGCATCAAAGGAAGATTTATTACAGCACCTTATTGCTTACTGGAACATTTAATGCTTGCCTTTTCCTTCCCTCCAGACTTCATTACGAGTAGAAATGAATTCAAACCCTTCTTTCCATACAAATCATCCTTTTCTCCTACTGCAAGGAGCAGAGAGGGAGTATAAGATATCCATAAATTACGTCATTATATGTCTTTTAAGAGACTATAATTTTCAATTTCATTGAGCCACTACTAACTCCGTCGTATGCAAATAGCGAGGGAGGGGAGCATTGTTGCCGACTGAGCCAGCGAGAACTTTGCCACAAAGCGAACACAGGTAGCGCTACGAACAAAATTGAAAGGGAGAGAGGAAGATAATGCTCTAGCTACGCTCCTATCAGCAAGCTAACAATTACTGTTCTGATGACGTCGGCACTTAGCCTATAATTACGTAATAATTGTCGCACTTTCCAACAAAGCGAGTAACTGCAGGTAAAGAAATCTTCGTTTAAATTCCGTATCTTCAATGGAAAGACGCGAAGAAAAAGACTCATGGTGCATAAATAAATTCTCTATTGCACCGAAAGTTTGGATCATCCTTGACAGTCATTAAAAGAGTGATAATTGATTCTTATGTAGACTTAGATCATATTGACTCACTTCTAGTTTTAGACATTTAATGTTGAAATTTTGAGGACTATTTTCGACCGGAAATATCAGCGCTTTACGATGATAATTATTAAAACAATTGAATCTTTTCTGATATTATTGTATCTACAGACAGGATTTCCCTCTAAATAATATTAATATTGATTAGGTACTTATATTAGCTTGTATACATTTTGTTCTCTACTTCGTATGGTAAGTAGAGGAATTATTGTATACTACCCCAAAATTTGATGCCGAGATTGCACCGTAAATTTGTATTTTGAGACTCCTGAACCCAAAAGCAAAATTCAAAAAATGATTGTGTGTGCGTCAGTGAGCGCATAATTTTAAAACGAAAAGCTGATCAAAGCCAGACTTTGTATTTAAGTTCTCCATCTTCCACAAAGATTTTAAGAAAATCATTCCATAGAACATTTTCTAAAATTATGATTTTCTCAAAATATCTCTAAAGATTGTTATTAAAGTGTCTTACTTAAAGGCATTTTATGATAAATAAAATTTATCTTTGAGCGTTCTAGGAATAGCCTCTAAGTCTTCATTCTGAAAGATTTTTTGCATAACTGGTAAACTGTAAGAGAAAGAGAGAGAGAGAGAGAGAGAGAGAGAGAGAGAGAGACATAAACCTCGTTAACTATTGTTTTCACCCCTTTCTTTCTTTTCCTTCTGTTGGTCATGAAAAGGAACGGAATTTTAAAGTTATATAGCTACCCACTCTTAAAATTTGACTATCGCTTAATGCCTACTTCAATCCCCTAATCTCGTTGTACATACAAGGGAGTATACAATAAGATAATTATGTATCTCGATTAATAATAAAATAATAGATACGCTCTTTTTACAGTTTGTACAAGTGAAGTAGAGAAAGTCATGTGAGTGTAACATAATTTTTTTATTGTTTCATTTGTATAATCCCCTTTTACTTTTACGGTCACATCGGAATGCTTTGACTTAGAAACAACTAATTCTTAAAATGTGTGATTTACTTAGGTAATTTTATTAGGAAACACATTCACATTTTTAAACTTGCAAAGGGCAGGGAAATGATTCTAAGAAGGACTTCTCACCCTAGTCACAAATCGAACCTGTTAACTCTGGTTGAGAAGTCATATTGTTGACCACTCGACTGGAGAGACAACTTGATCGTATACATCTCCGCTGACATTTCTTACATATATGACCAATGCAGAGAATAAATAAAGTACAATATCGAAAAATCTGATCTGACTAATTCACACGACTCCCTTTGCCAATATCTTTCACACACATATGCATTATAGTGTATATTATTAACATTAAAATTTATTTTCTAACCTGATGTGTTACTCGCCACAAATTTATACCTAAAAATTGTTTCAAATTAAGCAAGACGATTTCAACATTCGAAAGAACATTCAAAATGTTATTTGTGGTAAAAAGCAAGAAAAGCAGGGCAAATACGTAAGGTTACAGTGGCCGAGAAGTTACAACGGCCTCACTTACTCAAATGTTCCTAGGTTCAAATCTCGCACTGCTTGTCTTTTAACGCTCGCTAAAGTGCCCCGCTTTGGTGCTTCGTGGTGTAGGGGATCGTAGGTTCGAGTCCTGCCTTGGGCATGGGTGTTTGCAAATGTATATGTGAGTATATATTAGAAGCAAAGGTCAAAACAATAATCAAATAGAAAAACAAAGTAAATGTTAGGAAAATGGAAAAAAAAAAAAAAGAAGGTAAAAGCAGATGAGGAAGAAGAAGAAATATAGCGCCGGAGTTCGGACAAACCTCCGGAACTGTATTTTTTACATTCTCTATATGTGCTATGTACATAGAGTATAGAGAAGGTATTGCACTCCACCCAAAAATTCGATACCGAGATTTCGCCGGAAATATATGTTTAAAAAAAAAAAGCATTTTCAGAAAAAGGTCCATGTGTGTTCGTGTGTCTGTGTGTCTATGAACACGATAACTGAAAAACGAAAAGTCAGTCAAATAACAAACTTGGTATTTGGGGTTTAGTATCTTCCAGGGATACGACATGAAGATTTTGAGAAAAATCCCCCCATCTCAAACTACCCTTTACATGGAACTTTTTTAGAACATTTTGATTTTCTCAAAAATGGCTCTAATGGTTTTGATTAAAATATCGTATATCAAAGATATTTACCTGACAAATAAAATGCATATCTTGAATTTTCTGCGAATAGCTTCTGAAGACTACTTTATTCTGGATGAATTTTACGGAGTTTTGCATAACTGCTAAACCATAAGGGATAGACAAAAACTTACCACACAAAAAATGTAGAGCATGTTAAAACACACAATTTATGTAAGACATGTTTTTTTCGTGGAGTTGTGTTTTTTTAAATATTCCTTGTTATTGGTTTCAGCTTTGAAAAACCTATACTTTTCTCATACAGGAATTTGTCAGCTGCTGTCCATACAAACAGAGAAACTTCAATCATATAGCAATCAGCTTTTGACTATCACTTAAACCTATGATACTCTCTTATTTCGCTTCTACTTACAAGGAAACAGCAATAAGACTACTTCTGCTAACTTTTTCTCGATTAGCATGAAGTAAATAGAAACATGAGCTTTCTAACAATAATTTGAACAGATGTAGAAAAGTCATGTGAATTGAATACATCAGATTTTTTACAATAAAAAAGATAAAAAAAAATATATATATATATCCATACCTATTATATGACTTGGTAAAGGAAACATGGAGTATTTTGAAATCGGCTAAGGCTACGAAAAAAAAACACTTAAACAAGCTGTCCTGTAATAAGCTCTACATTTCTCCGCTACAAATGTTCGTCTATACATTTAAGATGTTCTTCTTATATAAAAAGTTTACGAATTTAACCAAATGAAGTCCAAAGGATATTATTTTAGATTTGGAACTATACTGTTTATAGACAGATAAATGCACACACACAAGGAGCTTTTTTACTTTCTCTACTATGTACATAGTGTATAGAGAAGGTATTGTAAGGCACCCAAAAATTTTATACCGAGATTTCACCGGAAATACCTACATGTTTTGGGTCCCCATGAATCAAATATTTTTTTTGGAAAAAGTTTCGTGTGTGTGCATGTGTGTGTGTGTGTCTGTGTGTGCGTGTGTGTATGTGTGTATCTGTGGACAGCATAGCTCAAAATCGAAAAGACCGTTAAATTACAAACTTGGTATTTAAGTTTGGTATCTTTCAAGAATGCGACCCTAAGATTTTCCAAGAAAATCCCCCCACCTCCAACTACCCTTTACAGAGAACTTTTTCGAAAATTTTGATTGTCTCAAAAATGGCTCTAAAGATTTTGATTAAAATATGGTATATTAAAGATATTTACCTGACAAATAATATGTATATCTTGAATTTCTGGGAATAGCCCCTGAAGACTATTCTGGATGAATTCTATGGAATTTTGCATAACTGCTAAACCGTAAGAGATAGACAAAAACTTACCATACAAAAAATTTAGAGCACATTAAAACACAAAATTTATGTTACATAACTTTTTTCCGTGGAGTTGATCGTTTTTGAGATATTCCTTGTTTTTGGTTTCAGCTCATGTCCATACAAACAAAGGAACTTCAGTCACATAGCAACCAGCTTTTGACTATCCTTTTGATCTATAGTACTTCCTTATTTCGCTTCTACTTACAAGGAAGCAAGTAATAAGACTGTTTCTACTAATTTTTTTCTCGATTAACATGAAGTAATTAGAAGCATTAACTGTTTTTTTCTTTTTTTTTTTTTTTTTTTGAACACATTGGATTTTTCTAAAAAATCATTTTAGAGAAGGCCTACAAAATCTATATTTCAGTTCAAATCGCGACCTCAAACTTTTACAATATTTATTTACACCTACTATAGATAGTTGGGGAGATAGAAAAAGAAAATTTAAAGTGTTCCATTCACATGACTTTTTCTACATCTCTGTAACAAATTATTACTAATAAGCTTATTTTACTATTTCAGGCTAAAAGATTAGCAGAAATGGTCTTATTATTTAGTTTCTTATAAGTAGAAGGGAAATAAGGGAATACACTAATCTAAACCGTTTGTAAAATGTTTTAAAATGTGGTTGCTATGGGATTGAAATCCGTTTCTTTGCGTGACCAAGCGTTGACAAGTTCCCATATGAGAAAAGTTTAGGTATTTTAAAACAAATCAATAATACGGAATATCTCGTAAATAGCCAGATCCACAAAAAAAATTGTATATGACATAAATTGTGTGGTTATCGAGATCTCCATTTTATGTAGTAAGTTTTTGTCTATCTCTTGCGATTTATCATTTAAGCAAAATTCAATAAAAATCATGTAAAAGAAAGAGGACTTCAGAGGCTATTCCGAGAAAATTCAACATATACGTCTTATTTATCATGTAAGTATCTTAATAAAATAGATTCTAATCAAAATTGTTAGAGCCATTTTTGAGAGAACCAAAATTTTAAAAAAAAATGTCCATGTAGTTTTGGGTGGGAGATTTTCTTGAAAATCTTTGTGTCGCATCCTTGGAAGATACTGCATTTAACGGACTTTTCGTTTTTGAGCTATGCTGCCAACATACACACACACGGACATTTTTCTAAAATTGCTTTTTTTGTATTCAGGGGTTCCCAAAACATGTATTTCCGGTGAAATCTCGGTATCGAATTTTTGGGTGCAATACAATACCTTCTGTATACACTATGTGCATAGTACGTGTAGAGAAAGTAATAACTTAAATACTTGTGTCTCCTTTACATTGATGTTATGATAAAACCAACCCAGAACTAAAAGGCAAACCTGGCCGTGTTGAATCGAATGGAGAGCAATGCAAACACCACTATTCCCTAAAGCAAATTTGCTCAGTAGTTACATCAAAGTGACTTCATTCAATTCACAATATAGCGAGCGAATATTAGTAAACGTGGCGACGATGAAAACATTGGAATCTGATTAATGCGGTGTTTGTTGATACGTAGAAAATGGAATATGGACTCTGCGAGAAATCAATAATAAACAATGGTGAAACCACAAATCACAAAAGACAAGTTAACTCTGTGACTAATATACAGAGCGTCCCACTCACTACCGACCTCAGTATTTCCTCAACCATTGTAACATCAACGGTAAAAGAGCTTGTTATATTGCGTACTCTAACGCTGTGTTGCCATTTTATTGCAATATGTTTCAATAGATAATGTTATTTTAATATGTATAGGATTTTTACTTTATCAATAGTGTGTAGAGAAGGTATTGTATTGTACCAAAAAATTCGATACCGAGATTTCACCGGAAATATATATTTTCAGACCCCCTGATTCTAAAGAAAGCATTTTACAAAAATATCCATGTATGTGTCTGTCTGTCTGTGTGTATGTGTGTGTGTGTGTTTGTGTGTGTGTGTGTGTGTGTGTGTCTGTGGGCAGCATAGAAAAATGACAAGACCGTTAAAAACCAAACTCGGTATTTAAGTTAGGTATCTTCTAAGGATGCGACATGAAGATTTTCAACAAAATTCCCCCACCCCAAAATACCCCTTATATGGAAAAAATTTCGAAAATTCTGATGTTCTTAAAAATGGCTCTAATGGTTTTTATTCAAATCTCGTATATTTAAGATATTTACTTGACAAATAAAATGTATATCTTGAATTTTCTGGGAATAGCCTCTGAAGACTACTTTATTCTGGATGAATGTTACGGATTTTTACATAAATGCTAAACCGTAAGATATGGACAAAAACTTATCATACAGAAAATTTAAAGCACATTAAAACACACAATTTATGTTATATACATTTTTTTCGTGTAGTTGATCGTTTTTAAGATATTCCTTGTTTTTAGTTTCAGCTTTGAAAAACTTTTACTTTTCTCACTTTGTTAACTCCTGTTCTTACAAATAAAGGAACTTCAGTCACCTAGCAACCATCTTTTGACTTTCGCTTTAACCTATGGTACTCCCTTATTTCCCTCCTACTTACAAGGAAGCAAGTAATGAGACTATTTGTGCTAATGTTTTCTCATTTATTATGAAGTAAATAGAAGCCTAAGCTTTTTAACAATAATTTGTTGCAGAGATGTAGAGAAAGTCATATAAATGGAACACACGTCAGATTTTTATTTTAATATTTTATTGGCATTTAATATATAAAAGTTTTTTTTGTTTTTTTACATAGACATGATTGCCAAACCAAGAGGCTCACCTTCCGAATGTATTATCGATCCCACCGTCAGAATTCAACCACATAATAGAGAAGGTTATCTCGAAAAATACAGCATCTACGAGCTTACAGTACCATATTATTTAGAAAAATACCAACTTAGCAGTATAAAGATTTATGGGTTAATGATTGGTGCTAGAGGTACTATTTCTTTATTTTTTGTTACATTTTGTAGGCAGCTTGGCTTAAATAATCATTTTATATATAACATTATATTGCAGCTTTAAACGGTTCCCTAAATATTTTAAAAAAACATTTATATTCAATACACTAATGCTAAGTTAAACTATAAATCGTTTATGCAACTGCTATTTTATTAAACTTTTTATGATTATTCAATGTTCAATTTCATACTTGAATTTTATGTTGCACATTGTACATAATGTTTTTATTCTGTTCGTACGCTTTGTCCTTGTGGCAACCTCCCCAATGGAGGAAGCCGAAAGCTACGCCTTTCAAAATATATTAATTTCATTCAATATTATTGTACTTCTTTTAAGAATAAAGAGCAAAATCCTTGAAATTGCTGTCAAACGCAGCTCCATCATCGTCCACGTGTGACATCATACCGATTATATTTTACGTGGGCCCTCCCCATCCTTTTACACTTATCCATATACATATACAGCATATTTCTGCTGTAGTTGGCATTCGATCTCGGCTTACATCCTAACGATCAGGGTTATTCGAATCGCTTGCATCAAGCTGCCTGCAATAGCGATTCTAAAATGGGATAAGAATTATAAGAAAAGTGGCATATGTAGCAAATAATACATGCATTAGAGGGCTAAGCAAGAAAGCCACGTACCAGATCCATAACTGCGTCACTTCGTGCTAATGAAAACAAGATAATGTGATTCGAAATTCTTAAATGACCTAAGAAACCCTAAAGTTCTATAAAATTTCCCAAAAATTGCACCTAAAATTAACAGCTCTCCTTTTTATAACAACAGATGACAGTATACAACCAAAGATTCTGGAATGTGAACGAACGGCTGTTGTCGACGACACTAAGACGTGTTATAACTCCTTACAAAAATCGGAAGATGTGCCAGCTTTTACCCATACATGGTCTGTGCAAGTAGTAATAATGCTTTTGTTCTTTTTGTTGTATTTTTCACAGCACGCAGATATATTGTTACGCTCTATTTTTAGCCGCCACCCTAACCTCACAAAGTTTACAAAATAAACACTTCCTCCCTGACCTCACTAACGATATTTCTTAAACTAGTAGCTTTATTAGGCTTCACTTTTGACATTAATGCATAAGTATATAATTGAAGTCGGGCAAACAGTATTCTTGTAACAAAGGAATATGTTGGTTCGATGAAGCAGTCAGACACGCGAAGCGAAAATATCTGCTTATCAAAGAGATTTAGTGACTTCCTCGTCCCCGTTATAGTGCCATGCAATCCAATTGGAGCTCATCAAAACTAACTGCCACGTAAGTAGGGATGATGCAGTATACGATATTATGCGTAGAGCTACAACTTGAAAATATTTTTATTTCCGTATTCACAAATGAAGTACGTATTTTTAAGAAGTGTAAAATTTGTAAGAATACTAAAAATAACCTTAAAATTAAAAAAGTCAAAAATACCTTAAATATGTTTTAAACTATCTAAGATATTAAAACAGCGAAAAAGTAGTAAAACCTCCATATTCTGAATCAGTGATGCATATAAAAATGTATGTATTTATAAGCATTGCCAAGAATTCTAAGGGGAAAAAATTACATGCAAGTTCATAGGTTTCCACGGGGTGTGTCAAGATTAGAAAAGGAATAATCCGGGCTTGTGGGTAGTGGTCTACTGGGCTTCTTGTTCTTCCTCCCAGACGTTTCCTCTGCGATTACAGCAGACATCTTCAGTAGCAGTGGCGAGGTCGAAGTACTCTTGTAGAGTTCTTGGATCTTCGTGGTACAAGAGTACTTCGACCTCGCCTCGTAGTTGCATACGAAACGTCTGGGAGGAAGAAGGAGCCCAGTAGACCACGGCCCACAAGCCTGGATTATAGCTTTTCTAGTAAAAACTGCATGCTACCAAATCCGTGTCTGCCCATGACACATTGTGGGCGCAGGGTATCGAGGGATCAAATCAACGCCCATAAAAAGCACCCTATGACGAAATTGCGGACGTGAAACTGACAGAATTTAGACTAGGGACCTTTTCTTTCAAAGCATGAGGTTCTTTAACTGCAAATAAAGATTACACGGGACAAATGGCTTTATTTCTCTTCTAAAGGAAGCTATGCTAAGGATTTGTACGTCCGAAAAAAGCCATCATCTTCCCTTGAGTATTAGAGGCTAGCATGGTAATCACCCTGCAGGGAGACCAGGGGAAAAAAAATCTGATGTGTTACATTCACATGACTTTCTCTACAACTCAGCAATAAAATGTTGTTAGAAAGTTTATGCTTCTATTTACTTCCTGCTAATCGAGAAAAAATTAGCAGAAATTGTCTTATTACTTTCTTCCTTGTAAGTAGAAGCTAAATAAGGGAGTACCATAGGTTAAAGTCATGATCAAAAGCTGGTTACTATGTGACTGAAGTTCCTTTGTTTGTATGGACACGAGTTCACAAACTCCTGTATGAGAAAAGTATGTTTTTATAGCTGAAACCAAAAACAAGGAATATCTCAAAAACAATCAACTCCATGAAAAAAATGTGTATAACATAAATTGTGTGTTTTAAAGTGCTCTACATTTGTTGTGTGGTAAGTTTTTGTCCATCTCTTACGGTTTAGCAGTTATGCAAAATTCCGTAATATTGACCCTGAATAAAGTAGTCTTCAGAGGCTATTCTCATAAAATTCAAAATATACATTTTATTTGTCAGGTAAATATCTTTAATATACGATATTTTAATCAAAATCGTTAGAGCCATTTTTTAGAAAATCAAAAGTTTCGAAAAAAGTTCCATATAAAGAGTAGTTTTGGGTGGTGGGATTTTTCTCAAAATCTTTGTGTCGCATCCCTGGAAGATACTAAACTTAAATACCAAGTTTGGTATTATATCGACTTTTCGTTTTTGAGTTATCGTGTTCACAGACACACTGACACACACACGGACCTTTTTCTGAAAATACTTTTTTTGGATACAGGGGACCCTAAAACATATATTTCCGGTGAAATCTCGGTATCGAATTTTTGGTGGAGTGCAATACCTTCTCTATACACTATGTACACAGTGCGTATAGAGAAAGTAAAAATGTAACCCTCCCGCCGCAACTCAAATCTTCGTCTCCTGGTCCTACAACCATTAAGCATATGAGATCAACCGTATAGTGGGGTCAGGATATTCGTGATAGAAGGAGAACTTTATCATTCGCCTACTGAGCCAGGTGACTCAGGCGTTTCGTCTAGAAGTGGCTCGGTAGATCGTGGGATCGATTCCCCGAGGCCGATCTCTCTGACTCGTGGGTTTTTCGGGGATTTTCGCGGGTCACTAGGCAAATGCTGAGGAGGATTCTTCATTCCCCCGAACTTCCTGCCCCTTTATTTCTTTTTCATTTCATCCTATCCGTTTCTTTCAGGGTGTAAGTGTTGACGACGGCTGCGTAGGTGACTGTGCTCTGGAAATACAACTCACGGTGGCGAGACTATCAGGGACTGACTCACGGACTCCTGGCGCTCCCCGCGTCGCGATGAAAAACTGCTTGTGACTTGTTAAGGACTCTCCAAGGCGGCTCTCCCCCTGTTCGGATTTCGCCGCCTTCTGAAATTACACTTTTCTCGTCCATTTACCTACCTACCTGGGAAAACCAGAGAAATCCAATTGTCAGAGTTGCCGGACCGAGAGGAATCGAACCCAGAAATTCCCAAGTGGACCCTCACACCTTACTAAGAAGTCTCGCTCGGTTTATGGGAGGTGGAGGAAAGCTCTTTTTATTAAGTTACAAATTGAAAAATCTTATGTGTTCTATTAACATGACTTTCTCCACCTAGTCCCCCTCCGTGGTGTAATAGTTACCATGCTAACATCATATACCCAAGGTCGCGGGTTCAAACCCGACGGAGGACGATGGATTTTTTCGGGTGAAAAATCCTTAGCATGGTTTCCTTCGGAAGGGAAGTAAAGCCGTTGGTCCCGTCTCGTAAATTTACTGCACTCAAAAGAACCTCAAGCCTGATAGAGAGGCCTCAGAGCAAAATTAAGCGGTCTTTCACGCCCAATTTAGAATGGGACGCTGAGGACCATAGTAGTTAAAGAGCATCCATAAGTAACATGCCATTTACATTTTTTTTCTCCACCTGTTCTGCAAACAAATTACTTACAAAAGAGGTTTGTCTGCTTTATACTAGTCGACATAACAGAATAGTTCTTATTATCTTCTTAGTTCCGTATAAGAAAGAGAACTACGAGAATATTTGGCTAAAATATACAAATGTTTTAAAAGCTAGTGCTGCGTGATTGTCATTGAAATTCGCTTCTTTGCTTGGCTAGGAGTACATCAAAAGGAACACGATTTCCTGGTTGAGAAAGGTATAAGTATTTTAAAATTGAAACTAAACACAGGGAATATTTTGGAAATTTTTGTTCCACAACAAAAACGTATAGGACATAAGTTATGTGTTTTGATGAGATATATATTTTTGTGCTGTAAGTTTTAGTCTTGCAGTCATGCAAAGTCTTTCAGAATTCAGGGAATTCAAAATATGTATTTATTTCTCATGTAACTATTTTAATATGCAGTATTTTAATCAAACATTTAGAGCAATTTTTGATAACATTAACATTTTCGAAAATTGCTCATGTAAATAGTAATTTGGGGGGAGAATTTTCTTAAAAATCTTCGTGTCCTATCCTTAAGAAATAATAAACTTAAATGCCAAGTTTGGTATTTAACGGAGAAGTATTATCACCAATAATTTCAAAGATTTTTAAAATCGAATTTTGGGCAAATTTTCTTATTTCGGCAGCATAGGTCTTTCTTCTTTTTTACTTAATACACCCCTCACAAACTTATCCAATATAACCCTCAAAACCCAATCCAGTTTTGAGTTATGCTGCCCACAAACACATACACACACGAGCTCTTTCTAAAAAAGTTTTTTTATGAACTCCGGAGACCTCAAAATATGTACTGTCGGAGAAATTTCGCAATTTGGGTGGAATACAATACCTTCTCTACCTACTATATATATACGTGTTCGAGAAAGTAAAAAGCCATAGAATCTTTGCCGTAATAGACTAATTTTACTCATGAGTTACATAACACTTTGAAATCCCCTGGGTTCTCTTAACAGCATGCCTGGCGTCAACTTACTCTCCTCGTAATGCCTTCGTTAACGACCCAAAGGTGGGAACCCATAGCAGGGATAAGGGGAGGAGGAGGTGAGTAGGGATAACGTTATCACCACATCTTGAGATCCCTTGGCTCGGGTGCTTCACGTTTCTCTCGCTAATGTAACACATCTAATCTGATCTGTCCTATACAAACAGCCACTCTGACAAACTTATCGTTATCATCCTCTGTGTTTGATATTAAAATTATCGTCTTCTCTTAATCACCTACCGTACACATACTTCTATGTGACCCAATGGTTTAATTTCCAGGTACATGTATTTAGATGTTATCACAATTTATTTACCATCACTAGATAAACAAGGGAATAGTTTAATCAACAAACCGATATATCTTTATAAATAATAAGAAAGTAGATAATAATAAATGTTTCCATGACTCACACTACCAATCCTGAGCAAACTATTCTTATAAAATCTAATGTGTTCCATTCACACTATGTCCTCTAGCTGTTTGGTAAACAAACCTTTTAGTCAAAGCATTAATCTGTTATCTACATCATGCTAATCAAGATAATCATAAGCAGAATTAGTCTTATTACTAGCTTCCTTGTAAATAGAAGGGAAATAAGAAAATACACAGACTAAAGTGATAGTCTCGACCTTTAAAAGTCGGTCGCTTAGTGAAACAGTTGAAATTCCAATATCTTTGCTTGCTAGGAGTAAACAAACGAGAAACGAGAAGAAAGATGTCTTCCCGTTTGAGAAATTTTAAGTGGCTTAAAATTGAAACCAATAATTCGGAATATCTCGAAAAAGGTTAACTCTACAAAAAGAAATGTATATGACATAAATTGTGTGTTTTAATGAGATCTACATATTTGGGTAGTAAGTTTTGAATATCTCTTACGGTTTGCCAGTTATATAAAAGTCATCCAGAACGAAGAGGTCTTATGAGGCTATTCCCAGAAAATTCAAGACATACATTTCCTTTGTCATAAAAATATCTTATACATAAGGTATTTTAATCAAAATCCTAAGAGCTATTTTTGAGAAAATGAAAATCTTTGAAAAATGTTCCATGTAAAGGGTAGTTTGGGGTAGAAATATTTTCTTGAAAATCTTTGTGTTACTTCCTTAGAAGATACCAAACATAAATACCAAGTTTGGTATTTAACGGTCTTTCCATTTTTGAGCTATGTTGTCCACAGACACACACGGATCTTTTTCTAAACATTTATTTTTGTCTCAGAGGCCCTTAGAACGTGCTCTCGACATCGAATTTTTGGGTGGAACACAAAATTTTCTCTATACACTATATACATAGTACGTGAAGGGCAAGTAAAATCTGATGTGTTCCATTCACATTAATTTTTGGGTGGAATACCCTCTATAACTACTGATGCATAATACATGTAGAGAAAGTAAAAATTGTTCATTTATCTACTTTACGTTGATCGAGATTAGAGTTATGACTAACAGTTATTTTCGCGTAACTGTTATAATTGCCACGGCTAAAGTGCGAAAACTGTTACATGTAGCGATTATCAACAACGATTAAGTTACTTTTTTAATTGTTATCAAGTTGACAGTTACTTGCATGTAAGGTTATCAGTAACGATTTACGTTTTTACTTTAACGGTTATCACGTTTGCAGGTGAACTGCGGTATATACCTGCATATGCAATGTGCATGTATATAACGCGTATGTATGGTTCTTAACATTTATGTGTGAAAATTTTGTATGTACTAGGGGCGTTCAAATATGTCCTTAGAGATCACACTCGTAGCATCGAAAAAAAATGTGTATTTAGTAACCGTCGTCTCTAATTAAATATCAGTTAAAGTTTCAGCTATATCCATCTCGTGGTTTTGTTGCCATAGGCGATTGAATCAACAATCTTGTGCTTATTCAGAAAGATGGACAAAAAACGAGTTTCGGTGATTAAACAAGTCTATTTAAAAGTCTTATACCGAAACATATAAATGCCAAATTGGATGAAGTTCATTGCAAATCTGCTCCTGCGTTTGCAACAATTTACAATTGGATAAAGGAATTCAAACATGACCATACATCCACAAATGATGAATATCAATCCGGACGTCCAGTCGAAGTGGCTTCCTGCAAAATGATTCACAAAAACCCAGGATATGGTTTTGAGTAATCGACGATTAAACTTCGCGAAATGGAAGAGGCAACAGGCATATCATAAGGTACAATGGTCTCAATTTTGCACCTTAAAATAGGTTTGACAAAGGTCTCGGGTCTCAATGGAAAACAAACGTAATAGTGTGATTGATTCGGAAGCTGGCTTGGCACTTTTCTGTTGCAATCCTGACGAGTTTCTGCGACAATACATATCTGTGGATGAAACATGGATATACTACTACACTCCAGAGATAAAAGTACAATCCAAATAGTGAGTTTTTAAAAGACTAACCGGCTCCGAAGAAGGCAAAGGAGGTGAAATCTGCAGACGAGGTAATAGCCTCAGTTTTTTGGGGATGCCGTGGAATCATTTACATTGATTACTTGCAGAAAGAAAGAACGATAAATAGAGAGTACTGTGCGTCGTTATTTCACTGGTTGTACGGAGAAAGCAATTAAAAAAAGTCCTTCTCTAGCAAAGAAAAAGATTCTCTTCCATCAAGGCAATGCAAGGGTGCACTCTTACGCAGTTTCGATGGCAAAAATTATAGTATTAAGGTTAGAATTACAGCAACACCCAGCGTATTCACCAGATTTGGTTCTCATAAATGTTTTTTATTTACAAACTTGAAAAAGTGACTCGGCGGAAAACGATTCACGCCTAACGAAGAGGTCATCTCCCAATCAGATGCCTATTTTGAGGACCTTCTAAAATCTTACTTTTTGGAAGGCTTAAACTAGTTTGAGAAACGCTGGGAAAAGTGTATTGAGCTGAAAGAAGATTATGATGAGAAAAAAAAAACTACCAAAACATGTTTAGCAAAACCGTTCTGAGGCTTATTTTTCTGATGAGGATTCAGATTTCTTCCCGAGCGTGTTTGATATCGATTTATGAATAAAGAATCGAATGAAGGGTGAGGTGACATTTCTCTTGTCGCACCCACCAGGAATATGAGATGAGAGAGAAGCCCAGTTAATCAACTTGCACCCCCTCCCCTTTCGCTTTAGAATAATAAGAAAATACGACCCGTGTAGAACATCATATCCATCTCACTTCTTTTCATCTTTGATTCCCATCCCCGAGGAAAAGTGGGGCAGGATGGCAATTAGGGTATATTGAGGTAATATATGGCGATTTTTCGAGTATGCTAATAACGCATTTAATTACGCAACCCGTTTTACATTTCTATGTTGTATCTTCCTTTAACAGTTACTTATAGTAGGAGGACGAAGTATTGTATTTTACACCAAAATTCCCTGTAGGGATTTCAGAGTTGTTTGGTACTCAGAATCCACCCAAAAGCAAAACAATTCTGTGAGCGTGTGTATGTGTGTCTATGAGTGGTACCACCAAAAAGCAGAGCGTAGTATAATATAAAGCTTCTATTTAAATGCAATTTAAACTCATGACTAATTAAGTTTGGAAACAGGTTACCCTTTAGTATCTCAGCCTAAAATCATTTTTACACAATTCCTGTTTCCAATCTAGGGATCAATATCTTCATCTTTACTTTCTCTACACATACTATATACGTAATTTATAGAAAATGTATTGTATTCCACATACGAAGTCGACTTTTCGCTTGAGTCCAAAAAAATCATTTTAGAAAAAGGTTCTTATGTGGGTCTGTCTGTATGTGTGTACGTCTGTGGACAGTATAGCTCAAAAACTATAACACCGTTAAATACCAAACTTGGTATTTAAGTTTAGTATCTTCCAAGGGAGTGACACGTAGATTTTTATGTATATCCCACATCCGAAATTACCCTTTACATGAATTTATTAAAGTTTGTTTTTCTTGGCTAAAACGATTTATATTAAAAGCTAAATATTAAATATATTTATATTACAAATAAAATTTATATGTTAAATTTTCAGGAAAGAGCTTCTGAATACATTTTGCTGTATGTTCCATAACTGGTAAAATGTAAAAAATGGACAAAAATTACTGCATAAAAAATCTGATGTGTTCCATTCACATGACTCTCTCTACTTTTGTGTAACAAATTATTGTTAATAAGCGTATTCTTCTATTTACTTCATGATAATCGAGAAAAAAATTAGCAGAAATAGTCTTATTACTTGCTTCCTTGTAAGTAGAAGCAAAATATGGGAGTATCATAGGTTAAAGTGAAGTCAAAATCTGGTTACTAGGTGACTGAAGTTCCTTTGTTTGTATGGACACGTGTTGACAAATTCCTGTATGAGAAAAGTACAAATTTTTTCAAATCTGAAACCAAAAACAAGGAATGTCTCAAAAACGATCAACTCTTCGAAAAAATGTATATAACATAAATTGTGTGTTTTAATGTGCTCTGCATTTTTTGTGTGTTAAGTTGTCCCTTTCTTACGGTTTAGCAGTTATGCAAAATTCATCCAGAATAAAGCAGTCTTCAGAGGCTATTCCCAGAAAATTCAAGATATACATTTGTCAGGTAAATATCTTTAATATACGATATTTTAATCAAAATCGTTACAGCCATTTTTGAGAAAATCTAAATTTTCGAAAAAAAAATCCATGTAAAGGGTAGTTGGCGGTGGGGGATTTTCTTGAAAATCTTCGTGTCGCATTTTTGGAAGATACCAAACTTAAATACCAAGTTTGGTATTTAACGGTCTTTTCATTTTTGAGCTATGCTGTCCACAGACACACACGCAAACACACACACGGACCTTTTTCCAAAAATGCTTTTTTTGGATTCATGGGGACCCAAAACATGTATTTCCGGTGAAATCTCGGTATCGAATGTTTGGGTGCAATACAATACCTTCTCTATACACTATGTACATAGTACGTGTAGAGAAAGTAAACATTTAGATCTTAAAATACACAATTTGTATGGTATATATTTTTGTTGTAGAGTTGACCTTTTACATATATTCCTTGTTATTGGTTTCAATTTTAAATTACATAACTTTTCTCAAACTCTAGTTATTGAATGTGTTTCATTAGATTGGGACCTGTCTCTAGTTTCAGGTTGGTTCCAAGAAGCTGCTACCAGTAAGCTTCGTATTCTAGACGAATGTGTTTCGCAGATTCGTTGCCTAGTAGACGACAAAGAGTCGCATTCTCTTCACATATCCTCTGAATTTATGGAACCCAGTAATAAACCACATGACTCTTAATTAATTGTTTATTTAGCCTAATGAATGAGCTGCTTGTCTATTATATCCCTCTAAAATTTACTTCTGTGAATTGTTTCACATTTCTTTTGAGTTTTTTTCGGGCCCAATTTCCTGCTAATTTTCTGGTTTTTGGAGTAGTGATTCTGCTTCTATAAAGAGGAACAATGTTCCTTTCTTTGCAAGGATATCAGCTTTTTCATTTTCCACGATACCTGTGTGTGCAGGTACCCATCCCATTCTACGATGTTACCAATGGAAAGCGTTTAATATATAGTGGAAATAAACTTATTACATTCCTTCTAATACTGTTTTGTAGTGATTGGTTTTGTTCTGTGATTAAAAAAATGAATATAAATGCACAAATAAATTGTTTTTCCAAATTATACGATTTATCCCACAAGAATACATGAAGGTAATAGTTTGATGCGTATACGATAGGTAGAGTAACTTATTTCTGACCTACGTTTGGTAGTAACTGGCTGACATCATACAGGGTTTTAAATAATTAATCATTTTCCAAACACGGTCTGTAGATAAAATGTGATTGGAGGCATAGGCAACCTAGATGGGTTCAAGGTAGATCAGTGTGACAACCGGCTCCCGGAGTAAACAAAACAGCACCCTCAACTGGGAGATATGTGGCCAATGGTGTTTTTCACACGACCCTTGCTTCAAACAGACAAACGAAAATGAAATCTGTTTATGTGTTGACCTACTTCTGGGTTTGAAAGGGAAAGTGTACCACATTCTGCCAGCTGCTTGTCGGCTGTCGTTGCAACGTTGCGCTTTATTGTTTTGAAAAATTTAACATGTCGATTCAAGAAATTACCAAAGAAAACATGAAGCATTCAAAATATAAGCATGTTCACAGCTTATAAGGATAATTTCCCCACAACGTCCTTCTCCCACATTGACATGGACTTTCGAATATAGTAAGTATCTCTACCCGAAGGATAGTGGCCTATTTTGTGGACTATGATACTACATTTGCCTGTTAAATACCTGCTCCAAATGTTCGATTTATGCGTTAGCCATCAATGTTAATTATCATAAGCGTATAAAGTGAGATTTTGCTTTAAAGTCGTTCCTGTCAGGAATATTCACTTTGAGAGGCTGAAGCCATCACTCCAAACTTCCCTTGTGAGCCTACTCTCATTACAGTATAGCTAGGTAGCCGAGTCAGCCCGCATGAGAGCTATTAGTAGGGACAGGTAGTTTTATGCTCTAAAACTTTAATATGTATCCATTTACTCACTGACACATTCATAAAATCCACATTAATATGCGCATATAATAACATTAAGACATCATATTGATATAAAATGAAAATTTAAGGAAATTTGATGTTATCTCTCCTGGAAACCATACGATTCTAATTAAACATATACAGATTGCTTGTAAAAATAGAATTAATCCTATAGATAAAGGATGATTTAGAAATAAAAATATGATTCTTAGATTTAATACTTTATTACTTAACTAAACCTTTAAAAGAAAATGTTTAAGCCCAAATAAAAAAATAAAAAATGTAAAGATATATAGCTTACAAAAATGTATCCTATATTGAACAGTTAGGACAAATTCCTGTAATCTAACTTTGTGATCACTTTTCTTTTGGCATGGTTACACGATAACAAGGCCTCTATCAATGTCATTAAATTTAATCACTTGAATGTCCAAGTGGAGAACGTTTTTTAAATTCCAGAAATATTTTCGTATTTAAATTTCTAAAATTATTAACGATCGAATTAATTTTGAACTGCTTTCCTTTATATAAATTAGTAAGTTATACTTTTATAAATGATAAGGATTAATTAAACAGTAAAGGTTTAATTAAATTCAATGTTGTGTATAACTACAACTCCTTAACCATACCGCAAGAGAACGGCTACGGCCAAGTAAGGTGGGGACGTTATGTGAGCTAAGTATTGCGTTACGTATGAGTGAAAGAAGTTTATCAACAAAAAAGTCTATATTATATATAATATCAGCTTTCTCCCGCATGGGAAGCCCGTTCACCCAGAAAAACTATAATGTTATAAAATGTACTTTAGGCGTGTCTTCCGCTCAACAACCACTGTAGCAGACCTGGTGTAAACGTATCCAAGGTTGCTACAAGGAAAACGAAGGTCGTTTTCCTCAAGAATCGCAATATTAAATTCGTAACTGACAAGTGAAATGCATAATACACTTCAATTAAAAATAAAATCTGATGTGTTACACTCACATGACTCTCTAGCTGCTCTACAAACAAACTTCTTACGAAAGATCTTCTTTTTACACCATGCTAATCGAGATAAATATTAGCAGAATGTTCTTATTGCTTAGTTTCTTATAAGTAGAAGAGAACTAACTAAAGGGATACGCTATGCTAAATTGATAGTCAAATGTTTTAAAAGCTGTCGTTGGGCGATTGTCACTGCAAGTCGCTTCTTTGCTTGGCCAGGAGTAGAACAAAAGAAAAACGGACAAGTGTATAAGTACTTTACAACTGATACTATTAACAAGGAATATCTCTAAAACGGTAAACGACAAAAATGACAAGTTATATTTTTTAACGAGATCTACATTTTTTGTGTAGTGAGTTTTTGCCTATCTCTTACGGTTTGCTAGTTATGCAAAATTTAGCAAATTTCATCCAGAATAAACAGGTCTGCAGAAGCTATTCTAATAAAATTCAAGATATACATTTTATTTGTGATGGAAAGGGCTTTAATATGTGGTATTTTAATCAAAATTGTAAGAGCTATTTTAAAGAAAAACAACATTTTCGAAAAAGTTTCCATGTAAAGGGTAGTTAGGGGTATCGCATCATTGGAAGACACCAAACTTAAATACTGACACACACACACGCACACAGACAGACACACACACACATGGGATCTTTTTCTGAAAATGCTCTTTTTGGATTCAGGGAGTCCTAAAGCATGTATTTTCGGTGAAATCTCGGTATTGAATTTTTGGGTGGAATACAGTACCTTCTCTATCCACTATGTACATTGTAAATACGGGGCTAGAGAAAGTAATAGTACGTGCATGTTTAAATAGTTCTTATTTTTCAACAATAAAGCATCCTTATTGCAAATACTTTTCATATTGCTTCAAACTTTAAAGAAATGTGATATGAAATGTAGTTTATATAAAAAAGAAATCTAGACAATCTTTGGAATGTAATATTATAATGCAGTGAACCATTACGTGCTCTCATGTTTACTACATTACGTTATATTTTTACTTTCTCTACACGTACGATGTAAAAAGTGTATACAGAAGGTATTGAAATGCACCCAAAAATTCGATACCGAGATTTCACCGGAAATATAAGCTTTGGGTCCCCCTGAATCCAAAAGATACATTTTTGGAAAAAGGTTCGTGTGTGTGCGTGTCTGTGTGTGTGTTTGTTTGTGTGTTTGTTTGTAGACAGCATAGGTCAAAAAGGAGAAGACCGTTAAATACCAAACTTGGTATTTAAATTCAGTGTCTTCCAAGGATGCGACACGAAAATTCTCAAGAAAATCCTCCTGCATGGAAAAATGTTCGAAAATTTTGATTTTCTCAAAAATGGCTCTAACGATTTTGATTCAAATATCGTATATTAAGGATATTTACCTGACAAATAAAATGTATATCTTGAATTTTCTGCGAATAACCTCTGAAGATTACTTTATTCTGGATGGATTTTACGGAATTTTGTATAACTGGCAAATCATAAGAGACAGACAAAAACTTACAAAATAGAAAATGTAGAGATCCTTAAAACACACAATTTATGCTACATACATTTTTTACGTGGAGTGGATCGTTTTTTAGATATTCCTTGTTATTAGTTTCAGCTTTAAAAATACTTTTCTAATGCGGGAATTTGTCAACTCATGTCCATAAAAACAAAGGAACTTCAGTCACATAGCAACCAGCTTTTGACTAATATTTTAGCCTATGCTACTCCCTTATTTCCCTTCTACTTGCATGGAAGCAAGTAATAAGACTATTTCTGTTATTTTTTTCCTGGATTAGCATGTAGTAAAAAGAATTATAAGCTTTATAACAATAATTTGTTGAGAGTTGTAGAGAAAGTCATGTGAATGGAACACGTCAGATTTTTTTAATAATCGCGTATATATATAGTTTGTTATGATAATACAGTGAAACACAAAGTGCTCTTGGGTTTGCGTTATTTTTGTTACGGTGATCTATAACTTGCTATACGTATAATGTGCGACAGTGTTTTAGTAGGACGCATATATTATTAGTTTAATCATTAGTTTGTAATATTTAACATAAATATATGCTCAGTGGAACGCAGTACCGTGGAGGGTAGAAAACCCCTTTTGTATTCGTCAAGGCTACGGGCTTTGTTGAAAATAACACAAATGTTAATGCATTAGGGACATAAGTAACAACCCTTAAGAGGAAGTTAGGTACTCTCCCTTTGGAACTGGAGAAAGGAAATTTTGCATTGTAGAACAAGGTCACGTGGGTGTAAAATAAAGAAAAATCCCCGATAGGAATGTGATAACGGCACTTTACGCGCCTTTTTCAGCCAATCAAAAAGGCGGGCAAACCTCGGACCATTTTGTATATAAGTGATGGGTGGACAAGAAATCAGGGTAGTAAGATTCACAATGTAGCTAACAAGGTTCAGAAGGTTCACAAGAGACTCACAGGCTCTTAAAGTAAGACACATCATGTAGGAAATCGCGAGCCGTATATTGCAGAATATAAGTGTTTTATAAATTAATCTGACGAGCAATTATCATCGTGAATGTTACCAACTCTACGTAGACTCGCCTGACAGCTTCATACTGACACCACAACAATTTCACAACACATTGGCGCCCGAACGTTGACGATACTAAAACAAACTACAAGTGCGTAATGATAATACAGTGAATACGCAATGATAATACAGGAAACTTCACGTGCTCTCGTGCTTGCGTAATTTTCGTTAAGGGTCTTATTCTTTTTATTTATCCCCTCGCACCAATGTAAAATTAGAACTGGTAAGCACGAATATAGAAATATTTATGTGGAAATTGATAGATGAAGTTATATTTTGTGAATCGAAATTTTGGCTTTATTCACTCGAAAATAAACTGAAGTGGAAAAGATAATAACACCATTATCGGTATCTTTATTCTTGTATATATAAATAATACGGAAGCCTAGGAATGGCTTCTTACTGAGCGCAATTCCCTCCCCATCACCGTTGATAAGCAAGTGGATCAGAACAAAGTTCGCCCTACTGACCTGTATTTACTTGGATTTGCCCCGTTAGGTTCTGCATCCCTTTTAACTACGAAGGGATATTTACACACGTGAAATACGCTGTCGGACCATCTGGTATAGAAACAGTTAACTTCTAGGCCTCTCCCATCAAATATAGTGCCATAAAGGTGAAGAAGAGTAGAATACAGATGATTTGTCAATCTTACCCCCACCCACCGTTTTTAGGTCCCTTTGTTTTATAGGAAAATCAGGGCATTATGCCAAAAAAACGCGTCATTTTGCCGCTATTGGATATGGGTCGAGGTGAGTGGCAACCTAAGGGAGAGAGTGAAATCCGTTAGATTGCATTGTGTTTTAGTTTTACATATTTCTAGGCTACACTCTAGCTCATAACTACGAATACTTCACTTCTCTTATAAAAACATCCCACAGTTACTCTTTGCGGTTTAGGTTTCTCGATCCTAGGCTACACTTTGCATCTAAGCGCCCTAAATCAGCCGTTATTTGCTTAAGCATTGCGATATTTGTTAGTCATATATTAGCAGACATGCATTTGTGAAGCGAGAGGGAACAAATGCTACCTGCAGGGAAACAAACTATTTTGGAGGGATATATTGGTCAAAAGAATGCTCAATGTCAGTATGGAAATTATAGAAGCAGTCCTGTTGTGTAGAATTGCTTGTTCCTTCACGAAAAGTGGCAGCATGATCTATGGGCACGAATTTGGAAACCAATCTTTTTTTCTAAAATACAGACCCAATACTGGTATTTTGCATCACTGATTCAGAAGAATCGAGGTAAACGTAAATATGTTTGTTGGATTAATAAAGAAGCAAAGGTTTGTCGGAAAGTAGAATCCGCTTTCATTTTAAGGAGAAAGATTGGCTATAACACTTCGAAACGAGCGATACCACTCTTTAAATTCAAATTTCACATTTGATCACATTTAAAGCACAGCAAATAGTATATATGAGCTTCAGTGTCTATAGAAAAAAGAAATAAGCGATCAGGGTATTATAACATGTATCCTAAAGTTGGTATATTGCATACAATTTTACTAAAGTATGTTCCCACGCAACAAAAATGTTACCCGATCATTCTTTCCAAGATAATTGAATCTATGATTCGATTCAATCTGATCCCGCGTTTCCATACAGTATTCAATACGGAATATGACCTCAAAACAATTACATTTCCCCATGGAAATGTGCTAAATGCTCAATAAGATTGAACAAAATATGTTGCCAAACTTCATACTGGATACCGAATTACGTGAACTGCTAATTCAGAAAAGAGCCATCGTTTTCAATTAAAATGCTGAAGAATAATTTAAAATGAAAGCCTAGAAAAATGGCTCCACAAGCGAAACATTAAAGTTGGAAAAGCATATGTTGAAGAATTAGTCGATGAACAAACTACATACGGACAGCTCTGGATAATCCAAGGAAGAATGTGACCTGCTTACTTCTCAGTCAGCTACTCAAACTCATGAGCGCGTACCTCACTCCAGGAGCAGTCAAATAAGAAAGACAGATGCGTCATACAAACAAATGCAAACAGTCCAGTCCTCCAGCATTAAAATGCATTGAGAAAGTCGCTTGATTGCAAATTATTTACAAAATAAATGAAAATAATGTATCTAGGAAATCTGTACTGCTATCCGGCTTTGGCCATGCGATGTTCAGTTGTCAGCGGAATTAGTCTCAGCCCGTGCCTTACGCATTCCAACCGGCAGCAGAATCTGTACGGCTGCTCCAGTCTGTTTTATGGCATTATATTGTCGACGTGATCTATTGGGTTGTCCTGTCTTATGGCCCATGGTGTTCCACCTATCGAAGAAATCTCTTCAATTGTCCTGATGTTGTATGCGCTATGTATTCCAACTGATAGACGGAATCTATCCGGATGATCTAACCTAAGTCTTTCGGCGTTCCACCTGTTTATGGAATCTGGTCTGACTATGCTTTACGGTATTCCTCTAGACGACGGAATTTGTTCGGCTGTCCGGGCCTATTGGTTACGATATTTCACTTCACGACAGAATCTGTTCGGCTGTTCTGGCCAATGTACGATTATAGTGCTTCACTGGAAGATATTGTGTTGCCCCGAGCTGTGCATTACGTATTCCATTTGTCGATGGAATCTGTTCGGGTGTCATGGAGTATACATTATGATGTTCTACCTGTCAGTGGAATCTATTTAATTATCTTGGCCTCTGTCTAAGTGCAAAGCTATTGCCTAAGGCTTGCACGGCCACAGAGCATGACGGAAAGCAATAAAAAGCAACTCATTATGAGTGACGACTCCTCTTATTTGTGGACATATGAACGGAAGAGAAAGAATTCGTCGCCGAGACGCCCAGGACAAAACTATCAACTGTCTCCAATTTCCCGCTAGCTTGTGAAACACCGTGAGGTAGATTAAAACTGCCAAATGTATTTTTGGCACTAAGCATAAGTTAACCAATATTTTCAAATTATATTAGCTTTGTGTGAAAAGCTCTGAAAATATGCTGATCTGAGCTGTATATCCTGTAACAGAATAATCCAGAAATGAGCAGTGGTTACCATAACGTAAAGTGATGTTTGATACAAAGAAATCGACAAGCCAAGTTGCAAAACGTGTGTTAACGTCAAGAAAAGAAAATAAGATGGAAAGTCCGGCATTAAAAATCAATTTGAATATGAGAGCTATAAATCGATACTATGTCACTTAAAAATCGCTGAAGCGAGGGACAAACGTGTCTGACTGTGCTCAGACAGCAATGATTTTCACATCAGTTTGTCGGTATCATTAGCATAGAAAGAAAAATGGAGAAGCGTGGAACTGGATACTGGGAAGTGAAAGTGAAAAATGACTGTGTGTCTGCTTGTGTTTCGAGATATATTTCCTGCTCTCAAAACTCCTTTTCCTAACCACAAGAAAACGGAAGGCAATATCTTATTACTTAGAGGGAAAAGAACACTCTTTGTTACTGCACCCATAGAGCTGGGTTTTGTCACCCTCAGAAGAAAATCGTTTGGAAGCTGTAACATGTACTCTCTCCATGAATGTGACGTTTGACTAGCTTCAGCTGCCGCAATTCTTTGAAGCTCATTCTAATCTTTCTTTGGACAGGTATTAGATATTCACTATTCATTTATCATTTTCGTAAAGAATCCATTATTTATATACTGCGTTTCTTGCCTAATTATTACTAGTAGCAGTAATAATAAGTAGTAGTAGTAGTAGTAGTAGTAGTAGTAGTAGTAGTAGTAGTAGTAGTAGTAGTAGTAGTAGTAGTAGTAGTAGTTAGTAGTAGTAGTAGTAGTAGTGGTAGTGGTGATAATAGTAGTAATAGTAGTAGTAGTAGCAGCAGTAGCAGTAGTAGTAGTAGTAGTAGTAGTAGTAGTAGTAGTAGTAGTAGTAGTAGTAGTAGTAGTAGTAGTTAGTAGTAGTAGTAGTAGTAGTAGTGGTAGTGGTGATAATAGTAGTAATAGTAGTAGTAGTAGTAGCAGTAGTAGTAGTAGTAGTAGTAGTAGTAGTAGTAGTAGTAGTAGTAGTAGTAGTAGTAGTAGTAGTAGTAGTAGTAGTAGTAGTAGTAATAGCGGTCCTGAGTTGAGTAAAGCGATCGTCGGCCTCACACCCACATTCTCAGGGAAGAGGTGGACGACCATCCTCCGGTACGTATGCGCGAGATACTTTCCATATTGATTTCTATGACCTATGGATCGCTACCTGCCGTTGCTCCTTAAATTCCTGACGATGCTGAGTAGGCATGCTCATGTGTTGTCTTTAACAGAGGTGCATTGCTCCCAAACCACTATGTAATTACTTAGGACAATAATAATAATAATATTAATAATAATGTATGCTAAACATCTGTCTACTGTTTAAGAAGGGAATATATATTTTTATATTACGTTTATTAGTATATGAATAAGTAAATTCCAATTTTGGACCTATCTTACTCTCTCTAGCAGGTATGTACAAAGTACATAGAAGCTAGAGAATCTTTTGCATTTCACCCAAACATTCGATTCCGAAATTTTACCGGAAATATATGTCTCGAGACCCCCTAATATAATCCTCCCTAACTTTGCTGATCACTTTTATTGTAGCTCATTCCCAAATTCTTAATTTCTCTTCTAATTCAACAAATAAAGAATGTAATATACATAATTATAATATCAATTTTAAGCTTTGGTCTCGGAGAAGTGTGTTATAAGAAAAACCTCATTATGAACATTGCTGCATGGTTTATGGGATACAGCAAGAAATTTGTGCAGAACGGTTGGCAATTTTGTCACGCCATGAATATATGAATATTTACGAATATTTTTCACGCACTTCTTTAAATCGCTCCACAATGGGCCCTGCAGTTTACTTGATGCTTTCTGCGTAATTCTGTCTTTATGCTCGCTGATTTCCTACAGCCGTGCTGTATAATGTTCAAGCGCAAGAAATGTAATGCAAACGAGGGTAGATCAGAAAGTAACGATAGAGCTCCAAGTTAACTCAGAGAGACCTAACTATGCACTTGACAGCCACTTGACAACCACATAACTCACCTGAAAAGGAGGATCACACTATTTCGTCCTATTGTGTTAAAAACACATTTCTCAACGAGAAATGTGACGTCACCCTTGTTGCAATATGTTTACATTATAATGTAAATTATTTAATTAATAGGAGTATGTAAATTTAGAATTTCATATTAATTTAAGAATGTTAAAACTTAATCCTTGTTTCTTTTTTAATTTTTAATTTTTTTTTAATTTATATGTTAAAATGTAACTTTAATTTTAAAATTTTGGATTTAATTAATAAAATAGTTCCAGTTTTATACGTACTTCTGCCTGTAACGTAAAATAAAACGGTATTGCTTTAAAAGTGCAATGATTTGACTTATGGATAAAATACATATTACAATGGTAATATAGGCATACTATACTCGAAGGAGTACGGTAATTAGTTTATATAACTTTACCATTGCATGTTTCAGGTTTTACTTTCTCTAGTACATGCGTATATGCACATAGTGGATAGAGAAGGTGTTGCGTTTCACCTAAAATTCGATACCGAGATTTCATTAGAAATACATGTTTTGAGACCCCTGAAAAGTTTTAGAAACTTTTCAGTGTATATGCCTGTGTGTGCGTGCGTGTGTGTGGGCAGTATAGTTCAAAAACGAAATGCTGGTTAAATACCAAACTTGGTATTTAAGATCAGTAACTTTCAAGGATGCGAAAAAGAGATTTTAAAGAAAATCCGCCACCCCCAACTACCTTTTTACATGGAAAATTTTCAAAAATGTTAATTTTCTCAAAATGGCTCTAACGATTTTGATTAAAATGCCATATGTTTAAAATATTTTCATGACAAACTAAATGCATACCTTGAATTTTCTGTGAAGAGCCCCTGAAGACACTTCACTCTGGATGGTTTTTGTTTAACTCGTAAACCGTAAAATTTAGATAAAAACTTACTAGGTACATAAAATGTAGATTTAATTAAAACACACAATTTACGTACGATACACTTTTTTCGTAGAGCTAACCTTTACCTAGATATTTTTTGTTATTGGTTTCAATTTATAACTATTTAAACTTTCCTCAAGCGCGAAATCAACTTTCGTTTCATCTCTTTCGCTTTACTTCCGAGAATGCAAAAGAAAATCGATTTTCAATTGTTTCACATAGGGATAGCTTTTGAAAGTTTTAACCATCACAAGGGACCTAGTAATAACAAAATTTCTGCTAATGTTTATCTTGATTAGCACGACGTAGATAAAGAATAATCTTTTGTAAGATAAGTTTGCTTTCGAAACAGCTAGAGAATGTCATGTGAATGGAGAACATCAGATAGTTTTTTTTTTTTTTTTATACAGGGGGCCCTCATCGTGTATTTCCAATGAAATCTCGGTATAGAATTTTTGGGTGAAGTGTACCTTCTCTATCCTGTGTATTATGTACTAAGTAGAGAAAGTAAAAAATAAAAAAACAAGCAAACAAAAAAACTAATGCATACATGTGTTGTTGAAACCAAGATAGCCTTCTCCGCTACCAAGGCGATTCTATTTATGCAAAATTTACTTTTCAGTAATCTATATAAACTATATTTAGAATAAAATCCCATATATCCTAATGAAATGCCCTGACCCACTATCATATTACGCTACACGAACAGCTATCCTATTTTATACTTTCCTTCTTCCTCTCTTTACTCTCTTCGAATGTCGGACTTACACCCCTTCCACCCAGAACTTATCAGCCAGCGCCTGGGGTCAGACGCTGTTGAGGAGCTGAGGCAATGGATCAGAGAGAGGCCAGAATGGGTCATCATCCCGATACCTGGTATGAAAGCGAAGAATATATGTGGTGCAGTTGGTGGAATTAATGGCGGAGAAAGTCGGAGAACCTGGAGAAAAGCCGACGGATGGTAAGCCATTACGAAAAAAAAAATTGTGTCTTTTACGGTTTACCAATTACATGTAAAACTCATTCAGAATGAAGAGGTCTTCAGCGGCTATTCCCAGAAAATGCAAGATGTCTTCTTCTTCCCAACAAGGATTAGGCCAAAGACCTGTTCCGAGGCTACACAAACTGATCACTCCATCTTTTTAATTGTCTTCCAATATTTCTTCGTCCAGTAGGTTGATAAAACAGTGCTTGCCGTGGATATCTCGAGCGGGGCATCCTTAAAACATGGCCCTTCCATTCCTTCTGGTAGCGTTGAATCTCTTCAATCATATTTTCTTCCATAAGTCTTGCTCTTATATTTGTGTTCCTCATTCGGTCTAGTCTTGTGACTCCCAGTAGTGGTCGTAGGAACCTCATCTGAGCTGCTTCTACTCTGGATCCCAGGACCCAGGTTTCGCAAGCGTACTTTAATGCTGGTTTTGAGACAATATTATGTAGTCTTTGTCTCACTTCTCTTCTCATGCTTTTGCCGAAGTGTCTTTTTATGCAACCATTTAATTTGTTATAGGTCTCTATATTCTCGTCGATATCTGCTTTTGTATTCCCAATTGATATTTTCGATCCTAAGTATTTAAATGTTGATACTTGCTCAATAATAATCATCGTCTATGACTTTTTTTATTCTCTTTTGTTCTCTTCCGACCATTGCCATTGCTTTCGTTTTCTTTCCAGAAATGTTCATATTATATTCTTTTCCTATTTCATTTAAATGTGTGACCGCTTTTTGTAATTCTATTTCATTTTCTGCCAGTAGCACTTGATCATCTGCAAACACTATGGTGTCTATATTAACATTCTTCAGAGCTAAACCTTTTGGTTTATATTTTGTTCTCCAGTCTGCAATTATCTTATATAGATATAAATCGTATAATGTTGGTGACAATCCACATCCTTGTCTTAGTCCTTTATTAGCATGTGCTCTTTACTTATCAATTTGTATTATTGTTCTATTATATAATGATTTAATAGCATTAATCAAATTAGGTGCTATCTTATATTCTTCTAGGATCTCCCATAATTTATTTCTTTGTACTCTATCATATGCTTTGTTATATTCTATAAACAGCAAACAGATTTGTAAGTTGTATTCAGATCTTTTTTCTAAGATCTGTTTTATGGTAAAAATAGCATCTCTACACGATCTTCCCTTCCTAAAACCATTCTGTTCCTCTCCTAGTATATTCTCTGCCATAGGATACAGTTTCTTTTTTAATATTGCAGAGTACAGCTTATATGCTGTAGGTAATAAAGAGATACCTCTATAATTTTCACAATTATTTCTACTTCCTTTCTTATGTATATTTATTATGTTGGCCTTACACCATTCTTCTGGTATTCTTCCTTCCTTCCATACTAGATTGAAGAGTTGTATTAATCTAATTTTTAACTTCTTCCCTCCATATTTCCATAGTTCCATGTTGATATTATCACATCCGGGAGCTTTTCTATTTTTTCCTTGTTTCAGAACCTCTTCTAACTCTTTCATTGTAATTTCATTTTGTTCCTCTATTCTTTGTGTTATTGTTACCTCTTCCTCTTGATCATATAACAGATCTGAGTAATATTGTATCCATTGTTTCCCAGTTATGGTGTTGATTTTGGCTCGATCGTTTTCCTCCTCTCTTAGGTTTTTAAACACCTTAAACCCAAATCGTTTAGCTCCCGTTATATCACGCTCTATTCGACTTACAAATTGGTTCCAGCTTTCCCTTTTACTTTGTCTAGTTAGTTTCCTAACTGTTGCTCTCTGTTTCTTATAATTAATATGATCTTCAATCCTCCTAGTATCCAACCATATTTTATATAATCTCTTTTTCTGTTGAATTTCATATTTTAGTTCTTCATTCCACAATTTTAATCTTTTGGGGTTTCTCTTCTGTTGCTTTCCCAATACTTCTTCAGCGGCACCATTCACAGCATTTTTAATTTGTCCCAATCTTTATTTATATCTCCACATCTTCCTCTAATCTTCTGATCAAGTCTTTGCTGGTATAGATTCCTAATACTGTCTTCCTCCAACAATTGTATTTTCCATCTTTTCATCGTTGTTCCTCCTACGCTTGTCTTCTTCTTAATGCATCTTTTTGGGATTCGCATTTTTGTCTTAACCAAGTAATGGTCACTGTCTATCTCCATACCTCTGTACACTCTTGTATCAGTTATCTGTGGCCAGATTTTCTCATTTGCTATCACATAGTCTATAATTGACTTTGTACCCCGAGCTTCCCATGTATATTTGTGAATGTCTTTGTGTCTAAAAGAGGTGTTTGTTATCCTTAATTTATTGAAAATACACCAATCTCTTAATATTCTCCCATTATTGTTTAATGTATTTTCTCCATTATTTCCGACAATATTTTGAGTCGGGATTTTCCCCACTCTAGCGTTCATGTCTCCCGCTACAATGATATATTCATTTTTTCCTGTCTTATTTATACTTTCTTAAATTATTATTGATTATTATTCCCACTCCGGCTCTAGCTCGTTGTTCTTTTTCAACTCCTGAATACAGAAAAGTACTCTTGCCAATTTCGACCGATCCTCTACCTTTTTTTTTTTTTTTTTTTTTTGTCTCTATAATAACTGTAATATCTATTTTTTTACTTTCCAACTCTTCCACTAGTTCCTTTATTTTTTGCCCCAATCTCTCGACATTCCATGTAGCAATTGTCATATAGTCCAAATCTTTTGTCCTTACACGTTTGCTGTTGTTGTCAGCATATGGATCCGTCCGGGTTATTTTCTTTTTAGCCTTCTGAGTAATAATGAATTCCCGTGAAGGGGATACCAACCCCTTGCACGGTAGATTTTCTGTCGGGGTTTCTTCCCTTAGGTAGGTTGCTGTCATCGTAGCTTTGGAGTCCTGCTCACCCCCCACATTTCCTATGGATGGACCTCATTTATTACCCTAAATGGGAAGGGTGCCTCTTCCGTCAGTTCCGCCGTTCCGAAGTATTGCTTCTCCGCCTTTCCTGCCGTTGAGGACTTCGCCGTAATCCTGGCAAGGAGCCCTTACAGGGTGTTATCAGCCGGGCCAGCTGAACCCAGGTTTTTTTCCAGAGGTGTTACTCCTCATTTACTATGGTTTACCCGCCAATGCTCGGGAGGCTGATTGCAGTGGATCATCCACTGGGCGATGGGGTCGCTACATCCCTAAGCCGAAAAAATGCAAGATGTAAATATCTTTAATGTACGGTATTTTAATCTATAACATTACAAACATTTTTTAGAATATTTTTCCATAGTGGTAGTTTGTATTGGTGGGATTTTCCTGAAAATCTCCATGTCGCATCCTAGGGAAATACTGAATTGAAATAGCAAGTTTGGTGTTAAACCGACATTTTGTTCTTGTGTTATGCTGTCAACAGACACACACGCATGCACACGCACACACGATCTTTTTCTAAAAGTACTTTTATTATTATTATTATTATTATTATTATTATTCAGAGGATGCTAAAACATGATTTCCTTGAAATCTCGGTATCGAATTTTTGGGTGGAATACAATATGTTTTCTATCTACTCCTATATTGTACATACGCGCTAGAAAAAATAAAAAGAATAAGTCGATCAGGTGATAAACTGAAAACTTGTGATAGTTTGATACACGGGCGAATAATCATAAGCTCATATAATTGACCTGAGACATTCTCAGTAAAGCTAATTAACATTGCAGAAGAGCTAATTAATGCCCTAGAACTGCTGAACAGCTGAAAAACTGAATACTTCTACAAATCAAGGTCCGGGCTTTGGCGTCTACTAGAAACAGACTTGTGGTTGGACTGACACAATTAATACTGTCGCCCAGATAACACTAATTGACCTACAAGCAGCGTTCGGAACACACTCTGTCAAGCATAGTAAGTAGAACACGGCACAACCAATTTTACAGTCGAACAAAACGTTACGCTATCAATAAACGGCAAGATGTGCAAGCAAATTGGCATATATCTGTTGATTAATTATTGTTGCAGTGTATTCCGATTATTGGTAGTTATTGTAGAAAAACCGCCCAAACATGGGACACTTGTATATTCCGTCATCGCCACTATAAGTCAGTGTTTACATATAGGATGTTAGAGGTGTAGGTACACATAGTATAATAGTTGGTATCTTAATATTGTAACAATCCAACAAACATACAACTCTTTATTTCTTCCGCAAACCGATTATAATTAGAAATTGCTCACAATAACGTTCTTTCTTCACAGTTTTTGTAATAATTTTGCCGTATAGTTTCTTTTCGACGTTCGCTGCGGCGATGATTACAGCTCGTTACGAATTTCCCGTCGAAACTTACTCAACTGTTGCACGCGGTGCATTCCCTTGAAAAATGAACGCTGCGCAGAGCTTCTTTCCCTCTTTTATACATCTCGATCAAGTGACCGGAAACTTCTAGAAATAGTCGTACGTGCAAAAACCACCGCAGATGTCACAAACTCACTCAGACATATCAATGCGGGATTTCCGACACCACACTTGTCCATTCGCACAGATGTAAGAATCACAGCTGTGATGCCAAAAGAACTTGCCGCCGGTAGAGGTGTCCAGTACACACACGTTCGGCGATTAAGGCCGCAGAGTGTACTTACAATATGTATGCACTTTGGTGTGTTTGTTAGTTTCTTTTTTTCTCCGTCTAACACTCTTTCCACAAACACAAAACATAATTTACTATCTGATGCTTTTTGCACTGTCGAAACTGCGCAATGCACAATATACATAAGTATAGACTATCCGTTTTGCTTCCATTGTTCACATTTCTATACATAACGCTAGCACAAGCAATCTCCAAATATTGCAGAAAACATTCAAACTCAGTATTATTATTACTATTATTAATAATATTATTATTACATCCCAAACGGACCTGGAACTATCAACCCGATTTCTGGCTTCACGTCCACGTGCAAGCAAAGACATTAAAAGTACGCCTAGAAATATGTACTTATTGTAAAACGGGATCTTAATGCTGACTCCACTGATGTCTTCCACCTGTTTGCTATGCTCTTAAAAGCATATTGGACAATCCTCGTTACCGAAGGTAAGTGGATTAACATGAAACATAACTTGCGACAAATGAATTTCAGTTACGAACTGGTGATCCTTAAACTTTCTGGTTGGACAATAATTCACCCATCTCTCCGTGAGATCAAAGTTAGGTTAATGTTTTCTCTGCCTTACATACTGAAGTTCTAATGCAAAGGTAATTCGCGCTCAAGGTGAACTAAATAACAAACTGTTTAAACAGGTCTACCTGTTCTATGTGGACGTCAAGCAGTGTTGAGGGTTGAAGGGGTGGATTACCCAATCGGTTTTGCCTTTTGTCACTCGCGTAGCATGCTGTATCAGAATGAAAATCACGGAGTCCCCGTCAAACGTTCTTTTTAACAGCAAAATCACAGTGCCATGCGTATTTTTAATGTATTTGAATGTACATACGGCAGAGGTACGGGACGATGTAGCCAAGCATCTCGCCTAACCCGAGCCGGAATGTTGATTATCGTGGTCAGGATCGTTGCCTATCGTAGCTCCTCACATTCCTCACGATGTTTAGTGGGCATCGGTCCGGCATAAAATCCCACCGCGCACGGCGCAAAACTGCGACCTCAGTTACACATTAAAATAAGCAATGGAAGTATTCGAAATGCAAGGATAAATATTATTTGAGACATCCATTCTAATTTATTTCTCTGTACAGCTTTTAGATAACACCAATGATGAATATTTGGTCACTGTCCCTCCATTTGCTATTAGTACTTTACCCCTTGCAGCACTCCATCCCCTGCTCTCGGAGAAAATAAACACGTGTAGCCTTTGTGTGTACTAAAAATATACTACTTTTAATAACTAAAATTAATAGTCTGAAAATTACTTAAATGTTGTTTATTACACTGTCTTCAAATACCAGTACAAATATTTGCACTTAAAGCCCATAGAATTTGCATATCATCCGGAAAAGTAAGTTTATCTGGCGAATGACAGCATAGTCACACGCTTGCTCAATGAAAACTAGCTATGAAATTTTCATAAGATTCCAATAAAAATTTTGCGTAGTCGATGATACAGATATGATTGTCTTAAGAGTAGGTAATTTATTTTTACAGCCTTACTTACAGTTGTCCAGCTGTTCTTATAAAATATGCAACGTTATTATATGGGTGCGACTTTGTCATGAATATAATCTTAAATGGGAAATGACAAAGTAGCGTCGGCGTTATTGAGTGGGTCAGTTGGTCCGGTTAGGGTGGAACCTAGTGACATTTCCCTACCTTTTGATGTCTTTGCTGCTCCGGTGTTAGCTCAGGTTTTTCTTCTTCATCGGCGAGCATGAATTCCTCGGTACAGGGCGTGGTACAGAAGGAAATACAAGGGGTGGTAAGAAAATAACAGTACTCACTGGTTCGTAAATATTATTGAAGCAAATTGCATGATATAATATTACACTGTATAAACCCTAACCGTTGACAATCAAGTGACACCTGCAAACATGTGAGTGATGATTATAAATCTGGGGAACGCAAAACCATGACTTCTTGGTTTCAACCGCGGTGAGCAATGTGGCGCGATTTTGCTCCAGCGACCGACATAGTGTCGCCCTTGGAATCTGGCGCAGAACTGCCTCCAAAACGGTTGTGAATTTTAAACTTAAACATCCTTCTGTATGAATAGCGTCCCTTCTTGCTATTGGTTGCAAGTACTTATGTCTCTATTCCCTAAAGTAACTCAACAAAAGAAAAATGACAGAGCAACAACCTTTTTAGAATGTTTCCTTTTGAAAGGCTCCACTAACAATACTTCAAGGTTTTGCTAACGGAAATCTATGCATTTACAGTTAAAACCACGTTTCCAACCTTGTCGTCTTAGCGTGTAAAATACTAACAAAATACAAATATTCACAAATAAAATAATAGCTGAAGCAAAGCGTATTACCCCTTACTATGATTAATACTATATTACTATATACAAATGCTATCCATTTAATTAAGTATATTGATCACTATCGGTTCGTTGAACAATACATCTTATTTTTACATATTATTGTTAGTTACATAATTTCTATGGTTTAAGCGGATATAGAAGAGTTACTGTCCCAAATAAGGGGCATTTCACACTTCGTAGTTTTAAAATATACGACCCATAATAGATACATGTGGAAAATTTTACAGAATCTAGGAAATAAAGAACAATGTTCATATAGACATTCGTGGAACACCGATAACGTCTGTACATTCTAACACATTACATTGCGATACAAATGTGGTAAGAGCAACTTTGCAGAATGAGGAAAAAGTTTTAAGTTCCGAGTTTCTGCAAAGAACTTATAATTTCGACGATTGTGCTTAAAGCAAAACAGCTAATCACTGGATGGTAAGAGTCAGCCTAAAAATGCAATGCCATAGCCGGGATTTGAACCATGAATCATCCGCTCTCTAGCCGGTTACTATAACTACTGAGTCATCATAGCAACATGCCAACAAAGCATCAACTACCCCATTAACCCGCATGGTTTCCCGGGAAAATATGAGAGTTAGTTGGGGTATTTAATGCTGTACTGGCATGTTGCCATGGTAGCTCGGTGGTTAGAACAACCAGCTAGAGACGGGAGATCCGTACCTCAAATCCCGGCTAAGGCATTGCATTTTTAGTCTGACTTTACCTATCCGATTTGTGCCCATACGGCTTGTGTGAAAAAACAATTAATTAATCATCACTGTCACCTACTCAAAAAACGTATCAAGGTTCACCTCTGCTTATTGGTGACCGAACAGTCACATCTAGTAGTAGCCGCTCAACAACTGAAGGTGAGACGGCTGCTTGCGCCGAAAGAGGTAAATTTAATTTGATTTTCTTTGTTAGCGATGCTGTGAATTCCTTGGATCACATCAGCAGCGCCGGTGTGCCGGAATTTCTCCCCGCAGGAGTTCTTTATCATGCCAGTAAATCTACTGACATGGGGCTATCGTTTTTAAGCAGACTTAAAAACAATCAGTCTGGGCCAGGTTTGAACCCGCGAACTTAGACCAGCGCCTGACCAACTGAGCTACTGACTGGTATATTTAAATTCTGCACGAATTAATCCGTAAATTAATGTTTACAAATAAAGGATGTAATAACGGTACGATTTAAATGGTAATATTCAATTAACAAATATTACTGTATTACATGTATGCGATAATAAATATGCATATCAATATTTGGATGAGTTAATACATTTTATTAGCATCTGTAGTAAAACTGCAAAACGCACGAGTGCAGGAATTTCAACTTTCCACGCATGATAGCGTAAGTGGGAAATGGATAAAAGAAAATCATTGAAAAGAGCTTATGCTCATGAAAACATTTGTGTAAAACTATCAAAACCCGCAGCTCTTTTCACGTTAATGCACTATATGCAAATATTATTTTATTTACAATTTCTCTCATTCTACCTTCAACTCTTGTCTTTCTCTCCTCCTGCTTCCCTTTTTACCCCTACATTTTCTACTCTTCTTTCCTTCGCATCCTCCTTGACACCTCAATCTAACCATTTTCATATCCCTCGTCTCTGCCCAATTCATGTGAAATGAGATGTTTTAAAACCCAGTAATAAAATTACTTCTCGGCGTTAATAAAGATTAAACCAAGCTATAAATGGTACATAAACTTTTGGCTCTTCTTTATGCTTGTACTGAGGCCAGAATAATGCTGTTTCAATAGTTATCTCATCAGAGTTGTTTATTTACTCAGAGAAAATCAAAATTCGAGTGCGATTTAATCGAATATCTGCTTATTAAAAGAGGGTGTGTAATAATAACAAACAAACACAACAAAATACTAATTAACTTACCAAATTAATTTATTGAACTGCTCCCTTATACCGTCTGTTTCCCTATCCTCCCCAGAATCTGGAAGTATAAATGAGAGTGTTAATGTGTGTGTGTGATTTAATGATTAAAATTAAAGTTAAATAGAAAATACAACAATAGAAAATTCAAGCAGTACACGAGTTAACAGTATTGTAAAACATTATGCTCCAAAGGAAAATGCCGATAGGACCATGCAGTTAATACGAGTATAAATGGAACCAAATAAAACAGACAAATGCTGTGGAGATGATATAGCCAAACAGACAAATGCTAGGCAGGTGATAAAAGTGTGGTAGAAGCAGTAACGGTTCAAACACGTCGTTTCGTAGCAGTTTGACGTAGTAAAATTGAGATAGTCATAGAAACTTGTAATAGTGACACTGACAAATTGTGAAACCACGCCATATCGAAAGTAATTAACAAAATGTATCAGAAATGTTATGTTTATATAGTTTTGTAACGCTTTATTTAATTGAAAAACAAATAACATATTCGGATTTTTTTATATACTCATTAAACCCCCCTTTGGAAAGAGTTATTGTAAAACCCTCCCAGCCCACACAAACACGCGAGAATAGTACTGAGGTGTATCTAAATTTTCCATGAACATATGTGTCTCAGAGTGCATACATTAATCCTCAATTAAACGGAATATTATCGGTATTCACGTTAATATAGGTTGATGATTCTGTTTTAATATGGGAAATTTTTCACACTAGCATCCGTTAAGTACTCATCCCAGATCAAATATTTCCAAAAATGTTTAATTTTCATTTGCGCTTTTGTTATACTATAGCTACATAGGTACGATAAACCAATAATTAAGTGCATAGTTTGTTTACATTTATTTATTCAACACCTGAAGTAGATTTGGTGACTTTTCTTTTTCTCTAGTATGCACTGTAGTGAGTAAAAGAACTACTTATTCCATCCAAAATTCGTTACGGAGATTTCATCGGAAATACACTTTTTAAGGCTGCCTAAATCCAAAAACTCACTTTCAGAAAAAGGTCTGTGTATGTGTTTGTAAACATTAAATTTCACAAAGGAAAGCGGTTAAATTCTAAGCTTCGCATTTATGTTCAACATCTTTCAAAAATGTGACGCAAAGACTTTCAATAAAATCCCAGCCACAATTTATTAGGACAAATTGTTTATGTTTTTATATTCTCAAAAATGGCATAACGATGTTGATACATATATCATATATTTTAGATATTTGCATGAAAAATAAATCTATGCTTACCTTGAGTTTTCTGGGAATAGCTCGTGAAGTCCTCTTCATTCCCAGTGACTTTTTTATAAATGTTAAATTTTATGTTATGAGATGAACTGAATCTTACTAAACAAGCATCTCCTTAAAGGACACAAATAATAATGGGTGGTACGAAAACTTCGTTAACATTCTAGATGTACCCGCTTTTTACATTTCATGGTCATAACGGCGGCTTTTTACCTTTGAAACATACTGCCTCTCGGTAATGGTGTTAACATGTGTACAGAAGTATTCCTATTTTTACTTTCTTTATACGTACTATGTACATAGTGTATAGAGAAGGTATTGTAATGCACCCAAAAAATCTATTCCGAGATTTCACCGGAAATATATGTTTTGAGACCCCCTGAATAAAAAAAAACATTTTTAGAAAAATGTCCGTGTGTGTGTTTATGGGCAGCATAGCTCTAAAACGAAAAGACCGTTAGATAGCAAAGATTGATATCTTCCAAGGATGCGACACGAAGATTTTCAAGAAAATTCCCCCACACCAAACACCCTTTACATGGAACTGTTTTCGAAAATAGTGATTTTCTAAAAAATGTCTCTAACAATTTTGATTAAAATATCGTATATTAAAGATATTTACCTGACAAATAAAATGTATATCTTGAATTTTCTGGGAATAACCTCTGAAGACTACTTTATTCTGGATGAATTTTACGGAATTTTAAATAACTGCCAAACGTAAGAAATGGACAAAAACTTAGCACACAAAAAGAGGAGAACATTAAAACATGCAATTTATGTTATACACATTTTTTCGTGGAGTCGATAGTTTTTGAGGTATTCCTTGTTTTTGGGTTTTAGCTTTGAAAAACATACTTTTCTCATACAGGAATTTGTCAACTCCTGTCTACACAAACAAAGGAACTTCAGTCACATAGCAACCGGCTTTTGACTATTTCTTTAACATATGTTAAAGTTTCTACTTACAAGGAAGCAAGTAATAAGACTATTTCTGCTAATTTTCTCTCGATTAGCACATGAAGTAAATATAAGCATAAGCTTTTTAACAAAAATGTGTTGCAGAGAGGTAGAAAATGCCATGCGAATGGAACACATCAGATTTTTTATTGTATCACACAAACAAATTAAAGCTCTCATACTTCCACCCTCTGGGAATAATAGAGACAGCTGGGCAGCACCTCATACTTTAAATTTGTTAGGGGAAATTGGTTTATTAAATAGAATATTTGAATGATAATCAAACCAGGGTATCATCGCATAACAGGGAGATCATCTACCGATGGGCCAGCTTTCTAATCTATTCTTTGTTATTAGTTTTAATTTTAAAATATTTGATATTTTTTAGTGATACCTAAATATTTTTTTTGTTTTGTTTTTTGTTTGTCTTTTTTTTTTTTCTCTCTCTTAGTCAAACAAAGCGCGTAGAATTGCAAAGTCATTACACAGCGATCCACTAAAAATCTGACTCGCTATAGCCTGCTGCAACTTTCGTATACCTACAACGAAATGTGTAACGATTAAGAAGTAATAGAAAAATAAGCTTTTCTATTACTAATTTATAGATGAGAAAGTAGAGAAAATAATGCGAATGCAACGCATCAGATTTTTCCCGCAATGGTAGCTCCTGAAACGTTACCTCTACAACGATGTGACGTGCCGTATTTGTTCCCGATTCTAACCGATATGTACTTAATCTCTTTCGGTGTGCAGTTAAAGGTTGGTTTCAACGTTTTCCGACATCTGAACAAAACGACTCCGTGGCGCAACAGTAGCGCGTGTATCTCCAGATTAGAAGGTTGCGTGTTCAAATCACGTCGGGGTCATTAATGAATTTTTACTTTCAGTGCACACTGAAAAACTGCACTGGAAACAATATTCAAAACGTAGAAGAGCATAAACATGCAAATTCTGTTATTTAAA